>CM060915.1:614486785-615686785 GCA_030737875.1 Allium sativum | reverse complement strand
AATTCGAATGAAGCTCGGATATATTACTGTGCCATGCCATGGTTCAAATCCAGATAGAGAGGAATTTTGGTCTGCGTTAGAAGTTATCCCCACTTCATTAGAAAAGGTTCCTGTCGTTAGAAACTATGCGGATGTGTTTGAAGAAGTTGAAAATTTACCTCCGCAAAGACAAATAGAATTCAGAATCGACCTAATTCCCGATGCCAGGCCAGTGGTACATCCAATCAAAAGAATGACTCCAAAGGAAAAGGAAGAATTAGGCGATCAAACTCGTCAACTGCTATGGAAGGGTCTGATCAGACCTAGCTTTTCTAGTTGGGGTGCAACTGTAGTGTTTGTCCCAAAGTCAGACGGTACTCTTCGATTGTGTGTTGATTACCTAGTCCTCAACAAACAGACGCTAAAAAATAAATACCCGTTACCCCGCATCGATGGTCTGCTAGACCAATTAAATGGGGCGAGAGTATTTTCCAGAATGGACCTAGCTACAGGTTTCCATAAATTGAGAATTACCGAAGAGTGTGTTCCTTTAACAGCTTTCAAAGGTCCAGACATATTTTATGAATGGTTAGTAATGCCGTTTGGCCTATGCAATGCTCCAGCATACTTCGTCGATCTAATGAATAGAGTGTTCAGGGGAGTTCTGAATAAATTTGTCCTCGTATTCATCGATGATATTTTAATCTACTACAAATCAAAACCTAAGCATGAAAGACATTTAGAACATGTATTGGAGATTCTGAGAAAGAACGTCTTCAAAGCCAAATTCTCTAAATGTATCTTCTGTCAAGAAGATGTGAAGTTCCTTGGTCATGCCGTGTCAAAGGAAGGAATTTCTGTAGATCCGAGCAAAATTACAGTAATTCAAGACTGGAAATAGCCTACTACACCCACAGAGGTTAGAAGTTTTATGGGGTTGGCTAGTTATTATCGAAAATTCATTAAGGATTTCTCGAAGATATCCGGTCCATTGACGAAGCTTACGAAGAAACACGAGAAATTTAAGTGGACTTCCGACTGTGAGGAAGCTTTCCAGGAATTGAAATCGAAATTGACATCTGCTCCAGTGTTAACCATTATCGATGGCAATCAGGATTTGATGGTTTGGACTGATGCTTCTATTAGAGGTCTTGGTGCAGTGTTAATGCAAAGAGGCCAAGTAGTCGCTTATGCAAGCCGCCATATGAAACCGCATGAGGAGAATTATGTAACTCATGATCTTGAGTTGTTAGCTATCGTTTTTGTTTTGAAAATCTGGAGGCATTACTTATTGGGTGAGAAATTCAAACTGTTTACAGATCATCAATCATTAAAGTATTTGTTCACCCAGAAAGATCTGAACTTGAGGCAGCAGCGTTGGCTAGAATTTCTTGCAGCATACGAGCTAGATATCCTGTATATGCCGGGAAAGGCTAATGTTGTAGCTGATGCACTCAGCAGAAAGAACGAAATCATCGCCAGTTTTATCGTTACGTCTTCGTTGAATGACAAGATCTCCGTTCTTCAGAAAAACGACAATTTTGTTAAAGAGATGATTGGAAGAATTCAAAGGGGCGAAAGCTCCAGTTTCCAAGTGGATAGTGAGGGAGTTCTGAGATTAAATGGAAGAATTTGTGTTCTCGACATCCCTGAGCTCAAAAGAGAGGTGCTCGATGAATGCCATAAATCCAAGCTATGCATTCATCCTGGAGTAAGTAAAATGTACAACGATATCAAACACACTTTTTGGTGGAAGGCGATGAAGAGGGACATTTCTTTATATGTTAGCAGATGCCCTACTTGTCAATTAGTCAAGAGCGACCAACAAAAGCTAGCAGGATTGTTGCAACTGTTGGAAGTCCTAGGTTCGAAATGGGAACAGATTTCCATGGATTTCATAGATGGTTTGCCCCGAACCAAGAAAGGTAATGACAGTATTTGGGTGATCGTAGATCGCTTCACCAAGACCGCCCATTTCATACCTGTCAGATCCAATAGGACCGCTCAAAGTCTAGCACAGATATATTTCAAAGAAATTGTTAAGCTGCATGGAGTTCCCATCAGCATAGTCAGTGATAGAGACCCAATATTTGCTAGCAAATTCTGGGAGGCATCCCAAACAGAATTGGGAACAAAACTGAATATGAGCACCGCTTATCACCCTCAGACTGATGGCCAAACTGAGCGAGTGAACAGAATTCTAGAAGATTTACTGCGGGCTTGTATTATTGATTTTGGTGGGTCATGGGAAGATCACTTGCATTTAGCAGAATTTTCATATAACAATAGCTATCAAGCAAGTTTGGGAATGTTGCCATTTGAAGCATTATACGGTAGACCGTTCAGATCTCCAGCATGTTGGGTAGAACCTGGCAACAGACTTGTGTTAGTACCCGATATGATTAGAGAAGCATCCGATAAAGTCGATTTCATCAAGAAGCGATTGAAAACCGCACAAAGCCGACAGAAAAGTTATGCGGATTCTAGAAGAAGAGATTTGACATTTGTTGTTGGTGATTATGTTTACTTGAAAGTTTCTCCGATGAAAGGAGTGATCCGATTCGGTAAAACTGGGAAGTTAGCACCCAGGTTTATTGGTCCCTTTCCTATACTTGAAAGAATTGGAACTCTTGCTTATAGGGTTCAATTATCTGATTGGTTGCCTGGAGTGCATAATGTATTTCACGTATCTCAACTTAGAAGACATGTGCATGATCCGGATCTTGTTGTAGAAGAAGCAGCGCAACAGGACTTGGAAATTACTCCAGAATTAGCAGTCAGAAGACAGCCGTTAAAAATTGTTGGCAAAGAAACTAAAGAGCTAAGGAGCAAGAAGGTTCATTTAGTTAAAGTGCAGTGGAGTAGTGATCCTAGAGACTGTACTTGGGAGACTGAGGAAAGCATTAAGCAAGCTTACCCCAAATGCAGAGTGGACCTCTTTGACTAACTCCGGTGCAAGGTACCTTCACAATACTTTGCATTTACATTTTTGTTTCCTACTGTACTGTTGTTCCCTTTTCGGGGACGAAAAGTTTTAAGTGAGGGAGATTTTAACAACCCAGAAAATACGAGCCAATTTAAAATTTTTAAATTGGATATTTCAGAGGAATTTAAACAATTGAAATAGAATATTTCAATAAAATAGTAAATTAGAAATAGTGTGGCAGTATGAAAATTTGAATTCAAACTTTGACTGACTATACCGGGTGCAAAATATAACGGATTTTAGTGAAACCAAAAATATTTAAATCTGTTTATGAATATCTTTCTAACGAATCTGAAAAATCGAAGTTTCATAGCGAGAATCAAAAGTTATAGCCAAATGAATTTTCAGGAAGGTCATTATAGAGAATATATAGCCCTTGAAAATAGACATTTTGCAAACGACCTCGGAATTCGACGAAACACTTTTGTTGGATCCGGGATGTTAAATTATTGCTAGGTTTTAAATTTCATAATTTTTGAAGCTAGTATGTGAGCGTGGCAAAAGAAAACGTGTTTGGTTAATTTCTATTAAATTGGATCGACCAGAAAATGACCATTTTTCAAACGGTCTCAGAATTCGACGAAACTCGTTTTGTTGGGACCGTATCGTCAAAACATAGCCAGATTTATTTTTCTAGAATTTTCCGAATCAGTTTGTGGCCCTGGCAAATTGAAATGTAAGTTCAGATTGAAGATTGAATGTTTTATATTTTAATTTGAAGAATAACTAATTGTAACTGTCGAATTGGCCTACAAACATATCCCATTGTGTCCAAGATAGGGGAATTTAGCTAGGGGCGGCAGTCGTTGGGTTTGAATTGGTGTCCGTGTGGAGAAACACTATTTTAAAATTTAATAAAACCCACGGGCCAATCAAAATTCTCCATTCATTAAATAAAAATATATATCAGAAAACCCTCGTCCCCCCCCCTCGACAGACGACGCACGTCGCTCCCCACTTCCTGACCAAATCGCCGCCGCCTCAGCCACCTGACGCCTCCGCCACCACCCGATCTCGACAGCGCCGCCTCCCCTCTTTAAATCCGACCAACCCTCGACCCCCCTCGTCGCCCCATCGACGAGAACGAGCTCGCCAAAGTCGGCGACTTTCCAGCGCCGCCGAGCACGCCTCCGACCACCGATCCCGACGAAACCCCCCTACGCCTGAAGCCCTTTCTACCCTCTTCGACGTCATACAACCTGTTCGGGACGAAGTGCTACGGATTTCTCGAATTTTCAAAACCTAGTTTTGAACAACAGTGGAAGGTATACGGCTTGAATTATTTAAACTGAAATTAACACTTTTAAGTGTTGCAAACTTTGAAAAATCGTATCTTTATGGTGTGTTAACGAAATTCGATGAAACAGGAAACATCGTGGCCGCAAGGAGGCTCTCTACCATCTAGAAGAGACCGCGGATTTTTCTGAGCTATCTACGATTTTTAGCACCTCAAAAACCAATGTGAGATTTCTAAACTGAAATGTGAATGGAAATGTCATGTATAAATTATATAAGCGAAATATAAATTATACACGTGTCGTATACCTCATGTACATGCGTTGTGTAAGCTATATGAGTGAAGTATGAATTATACATGCATTGTATAAATGATATGTGTGTTGGAATGGTAATAATATATATGTATATATATATACACTCCCCTCGTCCACAAACCATGGACGATATTTATTGTTTATGAATTGGTGTGAAAAAATTGGTGAATAATGCGAATGGTTGATAGAATTGTTTGTGGTTGATATTGTTTGGTTGTGGTTGAAAAATACCCATTGGTGATTGAAACAAATTTGAAATAATTGTGGAAAAGAAAATCATACTCGCCTACGTGCGAATTAGATGTATGAAATTCCCATTGTCAAAAACCGCGAGGTTTTAAGGTAGAGCGAGCCGTACTCGGGACGGTGCCGGTTTTAACTACCCTGCCGTTATGCTGCTGAAATTTTGAATAATATTCATGTGTTAGAATTATTTTCATACGTTGAAATTATTTTCATGTGTTGAAACCAAAGTCATGTGTTGAAACTATATCCATGTGTGGAAAATGCTCATGTGTTGAAAATTAAATTCATGTGTTGAATGAATAAAATGTTTAAACAATAAAAATCACATTTTTATTATATATATAAGAAGTATGTAAAATATTCGTGTTATAAATAAATTGTTTCAACAATAAAAATTACATCTTTCTTATATGTAACAAACTATATAAAATATCCATGTGTAGGAATTGCTCATGTGTTGAGAAGTGTGTGTGTTGAAAAGGTTCATGTGTTGAATAAAAAGATCAAACAATAAAAATTACATTTTATTGAAAATATGAAGTGTTAAAAATATTCCTGTGTTGAATAAATATTTTAGATGATAAAAATATCATTTTTATCATGTATGTGATTTGCTAAAAATATACGAGTGTTGAAATAAATATTTGTTTGCTATGAATATTATTTTTAACAAGTATAGGAACTAAATAACATGGTCATGTGTTGAAATATGTTTTAGTTCGACAAAAACATCATTTTTGAAATGTGAAGTGTTAAAAATAACCACTTGTTCAAATAAATATGCATGAGTTGAAATATTCATTAATTAGCTAATGATATGATTTTTGCTTATGTATGCAACATTAGAATGAATGGTGACTTTAAACCAAGTTAAATCAAATAAGAAGTCGAATGGAAAATGATAAGTGATAAGAATTGCACATATGTACATGCATATTTATTGAACAGGTTATAGCAAAGAGGCTAGAGAAGAGGAATAAAATTGTGTGCCCGACAAATAGGTACATGTTTACTGTTTTGCTTGGGTGATGATTTTATGAGCCTATTGGCTTTTCCCTTTTCTTTTTGAGATGAGACGCCCGTGTGGCTATTTGGGAATTTTCCCAGCCCTTCCTGTACAAAGGAGGTTATGGCGAAATTTTCACAAATTTAAAGGCATTAGTGAAATATTTGAAGTGAAAACGATATTGAAAACGTCGAATGAACTATATATATATAAACATAATTAAAATTAAAACGAATCGTGGCCGTGCAGTTTGTGTTTTGAAACCGTGATTTCAAACGATTAGTGCGGGAGATCCGACCATCGGATTTTTCCGAAACCGCAACCGTTGGGTTCGCCTTGGAAATATCTTTCCAACGTCACCAACTTTTTAAAGATCCGACGGTTGGATTGTCTGGAATGTTTAATTCAAATCTGAAGAAAAACAGCGCCAAAATTGATTATATTTATATATAAATATAAAAATAATTAAATTAAATCGAATAACGACGCTGCAGTTCGTATTTTGAAATCGTAACTTCAAACGACTAGTGTGGGAGATCCGATCGTCGGATTTCCAAAAACTGAAACCATTGGATTCGTTTTGAAATGATCTTTCTAATGATATAAAATTAGTGATGATCCAACGGTTAGATTTTCATATATGTGTAAAACAAATTTGGGGAAAAACAGCGCCAGTGCCTCGGCACGACCTAAAACGTCGTTAAATTAAATATGGCCGTTTTTAAATAAATAAAAATGGCGATATATCGTTATAAAATATTATTGACGATATAGAATGGAAATAAACCGATTTTGCTTGGTTTGCTTGATATGTGATGGTTGAATGTATTTAACATGAAAACTATACTAAGGAACTGAAATGTGAATGTTGAGTGATTTAACCATGTGAAGAATTGATTTGAAAATATAAATATACGTGGATTATTTGAAAAGGCCGAGTTCATTCTCATTTCAAATAATCGATCGACGGTGAGAAGTCGAAGAGTTGAAGACGGTTGAAGATGGACGATCTTCACATTGGTTGGATGGGCGCTACTGATGCTCGTGATTGGAGTAGCTACCTTGAAGGAGCTGAAGTAGTAGCCGTCCGGACGTATTGTTGATTATGCGGATAAGCGAGGAATTTGGTGCCTCCGGCTTCGTTCAAACCCAGAACAAACTTGTAAATGGACTGTGTGTCTGACATTGGATTTTGTTCTGTGCTGATTGATCTCTATTAAATATATATCTGTTTGGCGGCGGAGAATTTATTCTCTTGCTTAACGCCCTTCTCTGAGACGTATGAGCTCAAACGTTATATATAGATAGAAATCAGTCGCATGGAGTGGATTGCCTGTGTGGCACGCCTAAGTGGCATATAATCAAGGCTTCTGTTGCAAAGCAAAGTCTTGTGGTTGATGATCAAAGCATGGTCTGTGTTGCGTAGCTTTGTGTATAGCGTGGATTCGCGAGCCTCACACCTCGGTATGAGTCAAAAACGGGAGAAGGACCGCTGGGAGGACACGACGTTTCTTTCTAGCTATGGTGGTGTCAGTGACCTACCAGCCCTGACATTTATATATACTTTTCACCTGTGTGGTTGTTGGAATGCGAGGCTCCTCGATTATAGGTCTGTAAGGACCGGGAAACGTGTGTTCAGGAATTGCCAATCCTTAAAAGTAAGAGAGGACCGGCCCAGCCGATTCCAAGGACCGCTGTGTGCGATCCTGGGACATTTGCTAGAGTGTCTCGAACGGAGAGGAGCTTGGCCCTTGCCTCGACTCATGATGGAATCCAATTTCCAATACAAAATTGCGGATGTGATTGTATTACTAGTACGGCAACACAGTGGTATGGGTCATTTATGCCGTCTATGATTGATATTTATGATTGAAATCGTTTTTGAAACATATATGCACTAGTAATAATATCAAACACTTTTGTTTTATTCGTATGAAGCATTTTTGTCCATTATAAGGTAAAACTCCATCCTCCGGCTTGCGTTGCATTGTATGATGGGACCTGAGTCTTATAATGGCTTCATTTTTATAAAAAGCATTGCGATGATCTAATCATTTACTTTATTTCATGCACTAGCACTCATTGGAGTAAACCTGTTCCGCGAAAGTGGCGTGGTCCTTTGATTTGCCTTATTATTGTTGTTTAATAAGTTAAGTAGATTTCTCATACCAGTCCCATGACTGACTCGTAGTTTGTTTCACCTTGCAAACTCGGGTGCCCTTATTTTCACATGGGCATCCTAGTTACAGGTAGCTGACATACTTTGGGCTTGGCACCGCAGTAGAGGTGCACTTTTGGCTTATGGCTATGCTTGACTACACTGTGATGACTATGACTTTTTCCGCCATTATTGTATATGTATTATGATTCCGCCACAGGCGATGTAGACTGATGTTTAGTTTGTGTACTCTCTATGTATGATTCCACCACAGGCGATGTTGATTGATTATGTATTATTATGCACTAAGTAGTATCCTACACTGTGCTCTCTGATGTGGTGATATATATATGATTCCGCTGTCATATTTGTGTAAATTATTCTATTTCTTGTTTATGCTATTATCTGTACTCTGCTAATGATGATTAATGTGTTATATTCCAATGATTATCCTTAACACCGTAGCACGGGGTTTTGGGATCGTCACAAGGAACCAAGAAGGAGCTTCAGTGTTTAAACGGGAAGATCGCATCTTTGAATCGCTTCATATCCAGGGCAACGGACAGATGTCTTCCATTCTTCGATGCCTTCAGAAAAGGAAGAAAGGAGATACAGTGGACCCTTGAGTGCCAGAGAGCTTTTGAAGAACTGATCCAACATCTGGCAACACCACCCATGCTGTCAAAGCCTAGTGATGGGGAAGACTTGTTTCTATACCTGGCGGTCTCTGCCCATGCTCTAAGCGCAGCATTAATCAGAGAAGATTTGAAGATACAAAAACCGGTCTATTACATCAGTAAGAGGTTATCCGGAGCGGAGCTTAATTATCCAAGACTTGAGAAACTTACTTATTGTTTGCTCATTGCATCAAAGAAGCTTTGTCCCTACTTCCAAGCTCATCCCATCAAGGTGCTCACAGACCAACCTCTAAGGCAAGTCCTATCCCGACCAGAAACCTCCGGAAGGTTATTAAAATGGAATATAGAGCTTAGCTAGTACGACATCACGTATCACCCCCGGAAAGTGATCAACGGACAAGCGCTTGCTGATTTCATTGCAGAATTTACCGACCGAGGGGAAGTAAAGGGGCAAGACGATATCGAAACTAATATCCAATGGAAGCTATTTGTAGATGGGGCATCGAACGACCGCTGTTCGGGAGCAGGGGTAGTTCTCGAAACCCCTGAGGGAAGATCCTTATGCTATGCACTAAGGTTAGAATTCACTACAACCAACAACAAGGCCGAGGCCCTTATCGCAGGAATAAAGCTAGCAAAAGAGTTGCAAATAAAAACTATACAGATCTTCAGCGACTCCCAGCTTGTAGTATGCCAGATTCTGGGAGAATTCCAAGCAAAAATGGGTAACTTGCCAGATTATCTTACAAAAGCCTTGGAATTGTTGGAAGCTTTCGAGCATTACACCATATCTCATATTCCTAGGGAAGAAAATACTAAAGCTGATTCATTAGCCAAATACGTGAGCATAGGAGATGCACAGCTAATGGGGTTAGTCCCAGTGGAAGTCCTTTCCAATCCAACTACAAAGCAGATCGAAATGGATTGGATCATGGGAACAACTGACGAATCAAATTCATGGATGTCGCCAATTAAAGAATACCTCGCAACTGGGGCACTCCCAGCTGAAACCAAACTCCAAAGAAAGATCTTACGAAAAGCTACTTTATACCTTATTCAAGATGGACGACTATATAGACAGGGATTTTCTACACCTTTACTTCACTGTGTTACAGAGAAGGAGTCTAAGGAAATTATGGCGGAACTGCACGAAGGGGAATGCGGAGGTCATACCAAAGGACAAACTTTGGCCAAGAAGATCCTACGATATGGTTACTTCTGGCCAGATATCAATAAAGATTCCACGGCCTACACTAAAAAATGTGACAGCTGCCAAAGATTTGCAAAAATTCCCAAGGAAGCCATCCACAACCATAACCCACATGGTCAGCCCATGGCCGTTTGATATCTGGGGCATCGATCTCATAGGAGCCCTTCCCACTACAAAATCCGGTTTCAAATATGCAATTGTTGTTGTTGACTACTTTACAAAATGGGCTGAAGCAGAACCATTGGACACTATAACTTCAAAGAAGGTTATTAACTTTGTCTTAAAAAATATCATATGCAGGTTTGGGGTACCACAAAAAATAATCACGGACAACGGAACCCAGTTTGAAAGTGAAGAATTCCAGAGCTTTTGCGCCAAGTATAAAATTCAAAAAAGCTTTTCAGCGGTCGCTCATCCCCAAGCGAACGGGAAGGTGGAGGCAGTAAATAAAATCATCAAGACTACCATCAAGAAGCGATTGGAAAAGGCTAAGGGCGGATGGGTAGACGAGCTCCCGCTAGCATTATGGGCGTATCGCACTACGC
The DNA here is from genome assembly GCA_030737875.1 of Allium sativum. Classification (NCBI taxonomy): domain Eukaryota; kingdom Viridiplantae; phylum Streptophyta; class Magnoliopsida; order Asparagales; family Amaryllidaceae; genus Allium; species Allium sativum. The sequence continues at coordinate 615,676,464 of CM060915.1, read as the reverse complement.
ACAAAATTGCAACAGAGCATACTCCCTTTTCTTTATCCTATAGCTCAGAAGCTATGATACTAGTGGAGTTGGAAGTCCCTACCCATCGAAGAATACATTTTGACCCCAAAGAGAACGAGAAGCTACAGCTCGAAGCCCTCGACCAACTCGAGGAAAGAAGAAAAGAAGCGGAACTCAAAGTAGCCGCACACCAAAGGAGGGTGGCCAGGCACTTCAATTCAAAAGTCAAGCATAGAACTTTTGAAATTGGAGACCTTGTTCTGAAAAAGATTATGACCGGTACTGGAGTCTTCGGGCCCAATTGGGAAGGACCTTATGTTATAAGTCAGAAACTGCAGGACGGAACCTTCAAATTGGCCACCACAGATCGGAACTAGATTCCACGAGCATGGAATAACGAACATATCCGTCGTTATTTCTTATAGCATGTTATTCAAATACATAGAAAATGCTGTAAAGATTCGTGAAATTTTCGCAATTTTGATGATGTACATGAAGTGACTGAATATGGAGTCCTAATTACATGTGCAGGACACTCATTCACAATCCTCTACTAAAAGTTGACTTCCTTGTGTAGGCAAACGAGCGATCAGCGAGCACCAAATCAAGGAATTCCAACTTCCATCAGGAAACACTGGACCTCTCAATACAGGACCAACGAAAGCTTGGTGTCGGGTTAAAAGAGTCACTGCTGGAGTAAAAGCAACTCAAAAGTCCCACAGATAAAATTGCTAAGCCCACCGAAGAAGCACCTTCTTAGGTGACCTTCCTAGGTGTTGGACACGGGTTTTCCAACTTGATAAAAAGAAACTCAATGAGGCGAACCAACATCCGTGTCCTAGGTCAAAGCACAAAGTTGGAAAAACCGGCATGTCCCGAAATGGAAAATCGCCAATTTCAAGGGGCACCTACCATGGTAGGTAAAAGACACAAATTTTTCCCTTCCGAGTTAAAAGCTCGATGAGATGAATTAGTGTTCGCTCCTCGGATGAAGCATAAAATGGGGAAGGATTAAACATGCTGGAAAGACCAACGCAAAAACAGAAACCCGACCGAAAGGAGGTGGCCATTCTTGTTCTTTGTTGTTAACCAAGTCAAAAAAAGCAAGGATGGATTACGATAGCAGAAATCCTAGCCGAAAGGGGGTATCAGAAATCCTAGCCGTATGGGGATGTCCGTTCTTGTTCTTTTTTGTTAACCAATTAAATGAAGCCAAGATCAGATTCTACACTGGAGCCCAAGTCCTCCCACCGGGGCACGCATAAAAATGCATCACGTAAATACCCCAAACAAATAAAGCACGATATTTAATAAAAATCTAAACGGCTGACTTGCCAAAGTTGAAACAACTAAAGACTTACCAACCAAGCCAAATACTGAAAGCTGGATAATCCCAGCCTAATAAGAACAATACAAGACTAACCATAATACGATATTAACATACAAACGCCTCATGATATGATATTAACGTACGAACGAACGCCCCGTGATACGACGCTAACGCACAGTCGCTGCGAAAAACTTTTAAGAAAAATGTGTGTGTTTTGTCAAAACAGGGCAAAGAGACATGGCATAACACAGACATGGAAAGCATCGCAAAACCAGCCAAGTAACCATTCATCAGGGGCACAGAAAGTGTCACAGGTCAAACACAAAGTCACAAACAACAACCAGCATGATGTCATAGGCGAGGACCGGCACCCGCTTACACAACCAGTCTTAAAATTCAAAAAGCAAAACAACTAAGAGAGAGAAGGTTACAGATCTCTAACCTTCTTTGGCCCCTACTTTCCTCTTCGTCATAGCAAAACAAGATGAAGGCCCTTCAGTATGTGTGGAAATCACCGACTCAATATCCCCAGGGGCGAAGGAAGCGACTATGCTATCCCTGGACCTAAGGGCCTGGATTAACTTCGCCTTATCATTTTCCAAAATAGAAATACGCTCAAGGTTGTCCTTGTGAAGTTTCTGGAGGTAAGAGGCCAACTTGTGCCAACCAATCATCCGCTTCACAGAATGATTCTTCAACAAATCGATCTATTTTCCAAATTGGTGCAAAGCAGTCTCGAGGCGAGCCAACATTTGACCATTCGCTGTAGTCATATCATAAGTGAAATTCAGAGAGTCAGCCGAAGATACATCCACATTCGAAGGGACCCCCTGTAAGCTCCATCCTCGAAATCGCTGAGCAAACCTGGGACTGCAAGGCCCAGGAGCATGACGAGGCTTGTTGATGATAGCTTGAAGTTCCATATAAAAAGGTCCGGAAGGAGAATTTATGGATGGTTGACCAACCGACTGAATCTCATCCCTTGAAATGCTCAAATCGACAAAAGTCCCCTTTTGACATTGTTCTAGAGATGAGACCATCCTGCAAACAGTCCAAGGAATAGCTGTAAGGCTCAAAGGAAGAATGAGCACGAAAAAGAGTCAACATACCTGAGTAGCAGTGGAAAGAGATACAATGTTTTTCTTCCAAATTTAAGAGACCTTCCTGAAAGATAGATGGAAGCAAAATCGAATGAAAAATAAGAGAATGAAGGGGAGATTAAAAGGCATACCTCAAAGGTAGTCTTCGCCACGTCAGCATAACACTTGAGTACTAAAACAGGTGTCCCATCAGAAGATCAGTTAGTGTATTCACATCCACATAATTTAGCTATTTACAATAAAGACAAAGTAGTCCAAACGTCTCGCCCAAAGGTAAAGACGCCAATCAGATACAACAAAGCGATTTCAGACCCTGCACGAACGACCCATCAACAAGTTAGGACAAACCCACCAACCAATGTGCGATCAAATATGTCAAAGCCAGTGATTCCATACAAAAAGAAATCACGGACTTCGAGGGGCAAGTGTTAGTCCCTAAAAATCCATATGCACATTGGGTAAAGGGTACAAGGCAGATATCACCTAGGTCGTTCGTGCACGATGCAACCGCACAGAGAAAGACCCAAATATCGGATCCAGGGCAGGTCAAGTCAACCGATGCGACCTAAGATAACGACATAACATATTATGAGAAGTGCGATCCGATAAAGATAAAGGTCGCATATCCTGAGAACCGCTCAAACACCAAAATAAAGCAAGTTGCCCATTCAACATAAGCGGGAGCGACCTCATAACATAGCCGTAAAGCCAAATAGCACCATACAAAGGCAGCAAGAAGACGAGCGTCCTTGGACCGAGAAGGACGGTCGCGCAAGGAACAAAGGAGAGTCAACTCCAGATCCGCATCCCGCTCTTACAAAATCTCCCAAAAGCGCTTGCATGACGCTTGATTACATGGACCTGCTCAGCTATTCAAGATACTCGTTCCAATGAGCCATCTGCACATGATAACTGGATACAACCACGGACAGCTAGCTACAACTAACCAGTGACATGGTTGTAATTAACAGAATGAACGATCCACAGCATGGATAAACGGATTCCAGATCATTTACCAAGGGAAGTTCACCTATAAATATACCATGGCTACCAACATAAAGGGGGACTTTTCAAAAAAGACTACGAAGTGCTACTGAATTTCATCCTCAACCACAGATTCGACCATGGCGTCAAGGGCAATCTTACGGTGAAGAAAAACGAAGACATCCTTCTTCTTAATCGTTCATCCATCCTTCTTCTCCTCAAATTCTACTACTCTCTTATATAATTCCTTAGATTGAAATATATAAACGAGGATATAGTAAGTGGACATAGAAATGTATGAAAAGAGAGGGTGGATGTACTTTGTAATTCTCATTATAAGACAGGAAATCACCTCTGTAGTGGACATAGGCCTCGTTAATGGCTGAACCACTCTAAATCTCGTCTCTATTTTACTTTTTCTCGCATTTTTCATTTTTTATTGCTGATTAAACACGGTTCCATTTATTCCTTACTGAATTGGTGAAGTACAGTTTAGTACCTTGGGTGTTTAGACCATTTTTGGTGTAAACAACTTTAATCCATATATTTACCAAATATCTTTTATTCAAATTGTTAAACTGTATTCACAAAGTATTTGTATTTACTTACTCAAATATTTCATATTTTACAATTTAGTGACTGTCCAAAATCGTCAAGAATTTTGATTTCTTATCCCGATTCAGAAGTTGTTTAAGAATTACTAATGGTTATATTTTACTAAGTTTATCGTAATTCCTTACAATTATTTCTTTGACTAAGTTCTTATGTTTTAGCTACTCTTATTTTATCTTGGGTTATTCCAACTTCTAAATTCAACCTTTGTTTAACCACTCTCTTCTTTATTTCCACATGAAGTTAGGTTTATCAAAAATCTAGGCTACTCCCCTACTTTGCCTATTGGCTTATCTCTTAATAATTGGCTTATTTAATACAATTGTAATAACTCTTACAATCTTATCAAAATTCTAAGACCTTTCTTAGCCTTACTATAATATCATCAAATACCTTAAAATCAAATTGTGATATTAAATTTACAAGGCATTTGTACTCGGATTATTTATTCTAATTAGTTGGTGAGGACTAATTACCATCCCATGTAAAACATCTTTAGTCAAATTATGAAATTTTGGTCATAAGAAGTTATATTTAGATTTTTAATCAATCTTGATTGTTCAACTAATCATCCAAGTTATAATATATATCTAACTATGTATTTCAAAATATATTCTTTTATATTCAAAATATAATTTTCAAAACAAAATCATTTTTACATGAAATTACAAGTGCATTCTCTCTCATATATATATATATAATACTCTCAAACTTATTCTAGGGTATCACTAACCTCATCTCTAATGAGTTACTCATCCTAGGATATTACTAATCCTATCTCTGATGTGTCTTTATATGAACAAAGCCAAGGTTCTTACTCAACCCTTAGCTCTAACACCAAATATAACAACCCGAAAATCCATACATTTTGAATCGACAATAATCCACACATATCTAATTTAAAACTGTACACATCCTTTAATTATCAAGTGAAGAATCAAATCTCCGACCCTTGAAAATCGGTACTTAATATATCCTCGGAAAAGTGGAGACTCAAGTGTCGCAAATTCGAATAGTCGGGGTAAAATAGAAAATTGAACATAATAGAATCTTACACGAATGGGATAATATATATTATTGAGCGTAATCTTTTACACGAAAAATATTTACATAATCAGAATTAAGTTCAACATGGAAAGTAATGAATGTCTATCCTTATAAAAATGACACAATACTATAAATAATAGAGTAATTTTTTTCTGATTAAGATCTCCTGCTCTCTTTTGGAAATTTCCTTTATCTTCAACTTAAACTCGAAACAGTTCGGATTTGGCCCAAGCATTGAAAATACTCGGATCAAGCTTGTATAAACCAGCGTGAGAACAAATAACTTCTATACATACATGACAATGTCATCATATGGCTTCGATAATGTTTGTAAAGAAAGTTTTTTATGATTTTTGGAAAATGAAGCTATCATAAGGTTCGCCACAACACATACTTTGTGCGAATTTTGTCCTTATGATAACCAAATAATGTCAATAAGTAAATTCATGGATATTATTTCTAATGACATACTTTTAAAACCTTCGCATACAAAATTATCAAACATAGTCAACATAGGTACCATTATATTATGTTGTTGGCTATTGTCTAGACAAAGTAGGCTCATATTGGAGCATTGGATTTCCAACGATGACCAAGGAAAAAACCACAATGGGTACACCTCTAGAGGGATGTCCCGAGAATCAACTGATGATTCTCTGCCAACACAAGACCGAGTCATTCCTTAACTGGATAACAACTGACCGAATATGTTATTCCCCGGTCGTAACTGACCTTTAACCAAGCGTCTGAATTCCATCATCCACATAAATAAAGGTACTTAGGCTCTATATCATGGTATATCTTTCAATATAGAAGAGAATGATCGTACCTTAATGGTAGCAAACCACATAGTCTTGCTGCATTCATCTCGTTTCTGTCATTTACAGGATGTGAGGCTTGAAATCACGTTACACAAAGCTACGCTTTATACAAAGCCATGGTCTGATAATCTGCACCTCTTTTCCCTTAGCGTGCTACATTGCCATTTCATAATACATAACTGATGTTTACCATGATATCACCTTTGAGCTCTTTTGTATCTCAAAGAAGGGTGTTAAGCTAAAAGAAGAAATGTCTTCTCCACCAACAACAATGATATGTTCAGTAAAGATCAATTGTTATGCCGTAACATGCAATGTCAGATAAACATCCATACAACTTCGTTCTTGGTCTAAAAGAAACCGAAGGCGCTTCATTCCTCAACCATTATTGGATGTGTAAGCCCTTGCAATCCAAAAATTGTTCAAATATGGCTGGACTTACCACTTAATAAGGTAACCTCAATACTGGAGTACCCTAGTAAAGAGAAGATCAACTGGCAGTCCTTTCGATGTGAAGATCCCCGATCTTCTACCATCGCCTTCAATATCTTCATTTTCTCTATTACGCCGTATCATTATTCGAAATGGTTTTCAGATTGGAATCACTTAAATCTGATCTCAGTTTTTTTGAATAATCATCGTTGTTTAAAAGCATATAGATATACTGTTTTACTAAGTCTCTTCCATCTTAAATTGGTTACTCAAAACCTTTTATTAACTTAATAAAATCATTAATTGTTTATTCCGTAATTTAGAAATTATTCATAAAATCACTCCATTAAATATTTAACAAAGATTTATTAAATCTTTAACAAAGATTGATTGTTAACCTCAACTCATATTTAACTTAAGGAGGTATTTCAATAATGTTTATTAAATATTAATCAAAAGATTTATTTATTCTTCAATAAATAATTTCATGTTATGATCATATCTTTTAAACAAGGATTATTTAAATCTTATTAAAGATTTCCTTTTAACTTTACCTAGGGATTTGAACATCATTTCATTAAATCTTAATTAAAATGTTCTTCTTAATTCTTGAATAAACATTCCACATTACAAAACATAACTTTATATGAGTCAAAACGATGTAGTTTAAATCTTTAATGGGTTAAAGCTGATGTTATTTAAAACATCATTCACAACAAACATAAGAAAATTTATATTACATCGACTTACTTTTAATATTAATTTCCAATATTCAACATATACTATAAGCGGAATAATAGTGAAATCACCTTTTAAATTCCTCGAATAAGACGAGTTTCTTTCTATAGATTTTAATACCAAGTATATGAAGATTGTTTCCATCTAAGTACAATTTATTTTAGTTGGAAAAATTTAATCTTGTTAAAATAAAATCTTCAAAATATCATTCTAGAGTATCCTCACTTTCCTTTCGATCTGTTTTAATCCTCTCCTAGATAAGTAAATGTTGGCTATGTAAGTTCAACGCACTAATTACTACATCCCTTGCCTTATTTATACACCCCATTTTTTGTTCCAAATCTCAAAGGTGGGACAAATGTACTAGTTATTTCAGCATACTCAATTTAGTTGAGTCTATCTTCTTCTTAAACTTAGTTAAGTACTTCAACTTCCAAATTATTATTAAAATAATTCTTAAGTCCTTTTATATGCATTCCTAATTGATTTTGACAGAAGTTACAACATTTAGCTCAAATTTCATAGTTTTTTGGAAAAAGTGCTGTGAATAAGTTCTATGAAAAAGGCTGATAACAACATATTTGAGTTAAACAACTTTCTAACTTCCAAAATTCATATATTTCGATCCAAATCCTTTTTAAATCATTTATTATGTTTTTTTAATTTTTTCCCTATTTTTAATAATTTAAAAATAGCCATTTCCAAAGATTTCCCAATTTGGTTACCGAACTGTAATACAGTGATTTTTATTCAAATTTTATTTGAACATAATTCAAAATATATACCTAGAAATCTTAATTTTCCTTTTCCATTTGAAAACTAATACCATTTAAAACAAAAAATAGTTTTGGTAAAATCTAATTTAAGTTGCATCACGTACATTCATTTGAAGTTAATGGTCCAAATTCACGAACTAACGTTGCGCGACTAGCTCTATCCTAACCATATTTCAATTTCATATCGAAATTAATCCGGTTTGCTCCTAATATGTTTTATAATCCATTTAAAATATATATAAATTTATTTCAAATCAATATTTCAACTTTTAGTTCAATTATTTATTTTAATTGAAAATTATACTATTATTATTTTAATACTTTTCAAATACTAACTTTTTGAGTCTCAAACTTTCTAAATCTCAACATAATATAACCTTATTGGAACTTTGTATTTTAGTTTAAAACATCGTTTACATACAAACTCAAATTTAAATTCAAAAACACTATTTCAAATTAAATTTACTATTTACCTTGAAATTGAACATGGCATTTTATATCAATTTTTCTTTTAAATTTATTTCCACCACTATAGTTTCATTTCCACCCAGTTTCAGATATAAAATTCTAACTTTTATTTTCATGCCTTGTTTCACTTAAATGAATATGATATTCATTTGTATTATTAAATTGGAATGATACTTAACCAATACCCGTATAATTCCATAAAATTGGGTATATGAAAGGTGACATATTAACATCAATAACAACCATAATTTCATCCATATCAAACTTTCAACAATTTCATAATATTTACAATATAAGTCTTACAGTATTTAATACTTATAACTTAGATGAAATTAAATTCACAACCATTCAACCAATCTTTATAATCAAACTATAGTTATAATAACATTAAAAAACATGGCCAAAGTAGTTTTCACCTTCATTTCCACTCCAACAAAATTTTATGGTAGAAATCGATCACACACTCGAATCACTTTAGCTTTAACCTCTCTAAATATCTTCCTATTCCATTTTTAACCCTTCTTTCATTATAGTGTGACATGGCATAGAGGTATGGGAGGTGACACGTGTGTGGGGTGTTGGAGTGGCGTAGGCTTGTATGGTGGAAGGTGCATGAGCTAAAGGGGGGTATAGGTTGGGTATTTCTTGGGGTAGACTATAAGGTGGCTCGGTGGAGGCTGCCATGGGCTGCGGATAAGGTTAAGAGGTGGGTTTCGTGCTGTAGATGGTTGTGGCCGAGAATGGGATGTGGTGGGTAGTGTTTAGAGAAGGAGGGTAGAAGCCATGAAAGTGAAAGGGAAAGCTTGGATTTTTTTCTGTGATGAATAAAATGGAGTATGAGTGGGTTTATATATGGTAGAGGGAGGGTAGTTAAGTATTTTTTTTACTAGGGACACATGTCATGTTACCTAGCTACGTTATGGACACATGTCATGTTACTTAGCTAGGTTATAGACACATGTCATGTGTAACACACTGTAAAATACATAAGTATTAATAATAAATAAAGAATTAAAAATAAGAATTTAAATGATAAGGCTGGAAAATGAGATAATTCTTTTATTTGGATTCATTGCGAAATTCTAAATCGTTTTCATTTATAATATGCTAAAAACGGTTAATATATGAAGAAGTTATGAACAAAAGAAGAAGTCATGACGATCTAGAGAAGAAATACCCAGTTTATGACCTTGAGTTAGCCATAGTAGTGTTCGCCCTTAAAATGTGGAGGCATTATCTTTTAGGGGAGAAATTTGAACTTTTTACTGACCATAAATCCCTTAAGTATTTATTTTCTCAACGTGACCTGAACTTGAGACAACAACGATGGATGGAATATATTGCCTCATTTGATTTCATGATCCAATATACCCCGGGAAAGGGGAATGTTGTGGAGGATTCTTTAAGTAGGAAACATGCGACCTTGAACGCGATGATAGAATGGAAGCAATTAGAATTTCTCTCTAATTTTAATTTGCAACCCTCGCCAACCACCTCTAATGGTTTTCTTGGGAGACATGATAATTAGACCTACCCTAAGAGAAAGGATCCAAAGCGCACAAGACCTTGACGAGTAATTGAGAAGAATAAAGGAAAAAGTGATAAAAAAGGAGACCTTTTCCCATTCGGTTAGGTATTCGATCGGCGATGATGGGAGTTTACTTTGGGATAATAACTTTACATCCCTAAGAATGAAGGCCGAGGAAAGAAATTCTAGAGGAGTGCCATAGGTCAAAATTAACCATGCACCCCGGTGGGGATAAAATGTATAAAGAAATGAAAAGGAATCTCCATTGGGAAGGAATGAAGAGAGATGTAGCCGAGTTCGTGGCCAAATGTTTGATGTGCTAGAAAGTAAAAGCGGAGCAAGGGAATCCCAGAGGATTGTTATTACCTTTAGAGATCCCCACGTGGAAGTGGGAACATATTTCCATGGACTTTATAGATGGATTTCCTAGAAACCAAAAGGGGAATGAGGCCATTTGGGTTGTGGTGGATCATTTAACCAAAAGCATCCATTTTATACCAGTCAAGAAGATAAGGAATGCAGCCTCGTTATCCCAATTCTATGTCAAAGAGGTAGTTAGATTACATGGTATTCCATCGAGTATCATGAGTGACAGAGACCCCTTATTCACAACTGAATTTTGGAGAAGCCTACAAACAGCATTGGGAATGACCCTCAATCTAAGCACAACCTACCACCCATAGACCGACGGACAGACCGAAAGAGTAAACAGAATCTTGGAAGGCTTACTCAGATCTTGCATCATCGGCTTTGAAGGAGTTTGGGAGAAGCACCTAATGCTTGCGGAGTTCACATATAATAGTATTTTTCAGATGACGATTGGTTTACGGAAGGCCATGCAATTCACCAACTTGTTGGTGGGAAACTACCAACAAGGGTATACTCGGACCAGACTTCGTCCATGAATACACGGGGAAGACAACCTTGATTAGGCAGAGGATGAAGGTAGCCCAAATCCTTAATATAAACACCAAAACCCCTAAATCCTTTATTTTGTATTTACGTATGAATTGTCATGATTATTTGGGTTTTGTTGACCTTTGGTTTTTAATATTGGGTTAAAGATGAAAAAAGGTGTTGCTAATATTGTTTCTATTTTGTGCAATTCACATTTGTTATATATTTGATTGTAACCTAAAAGGGTTTGGATTTTGGTATTTCATGATTTGATTAGGTTTGGATCCTACTTTTGAATCCAAATGTATTCATACTTGAAATATATCAAATGTAAATGTTTTTATGTGCATAAATACCAAAAAGGGGTGAATTAGATAAAGTAGAAATTATAAATATACATGTATAAATATATGTAATACTCTATTTTTAATCCAGTATTGAAATCATTCCAACAAGCCTGGGATGCAAATTGAAAGTTTGTATGAATGTATATTTTCCATCCACTGCTATTTGTTATCTTGTTATTATGTCATCATGCCTTAGTTGTAGTGGTAAAAGTATGAAAAAACTAACTTGTATACCTTGATTTGGACAAGCTGACAATTGCCACCTCATTAGAACATTTCCTCGTTTATACAAATATTTATGTTATTTAGGTGATATAATTATTATACTTATATAAATGTGAGTAATGTTGTATTAGCGTAATAAATGTGAGTAGGTTAGAATTCGAATTTGAAATGTCCCCATAATAAATATATAATTGATTTCTTGTGTATGCATATATAGTATCGCTTTATATATATTAATAGTGACACATAGACATGACATTACTTGCCAACTGTGGTAGAAGTCTGGCCGGAACCGACCGGCAAATCCAGCAACCACAAGTGGGCCCAACTGATGTGAGATGTCTAGGTGCCATGGACCATTCAGAAACTTAGTACACTACACACGAGGTTAAACCAACTTGTAGTAGAAGTCTACCCGGAACCGACCGACATATCCAGCATCTACAGGTGTACGGCTTAATGTGAGAGGTCTAGTGTGTATATATACATATATATATATATATATAACTATATATATAAGTCTATTGTGTATGAAAATAGGCAGGTTTACTATACCTTGAAAAGGTCTTAAGTGGCTGACCCTCTTTTTATCTAGTTTAAGTCTTAAGTGGTTAGGACTAGGATCCCTCTGAAGGTTTATTCCTTGGAGAGGAACCAAAGTCATGTGACCCATCCTTATTAGATTTGAAGTAGGTCTTTGGGTCCTCCTTCTCTAAAAGTGGTTAGGCATAAACGGTAATGGAGTAGGGTAGTTCACGGGAATGTCCACTTCCTTTAGAAGCTCGTAAGGGCTTAACTAGGGACAAAATTGGTATTTGAAAGATATGCGGCCATTGCATGTTCACCAAATTTCTAAGGGAAGTCTTAAGCGACATAGGTGTATTACCGTAATATCAGCTAAGTAGTAACGTTCACAATACTACTTATCTTGTTACAAGTGAGAGCTTAAACTTAAGAACATTAACGTATTAGGACGGGGTCTTAAGGGGCTAGAGGTCCGCCTCAGGGTTATAAGAGATCATAAGAATCCATCTTTAATAGGACCATAAGTGACCGCGAATGCCCACCTCGTTGGGTCTTTACCCTGAAAACACTAATGGGAGGTTGACTTGGATATCCACCCCCATTGGTTAGATAATACGTGTCTGTGTGAATACTGTGTGTTGCATAGACATACCTTAACATATGTAACCTGCTAAAAATATAGGGTATGGACATTAAGTAATACCATATTTCAGTCACACAGAGCTTTATGTTCTGACCCCTCTCCTTAACATATCCAACAGGTCAGTTGATGCGGTAAAGCCATGGACGAAGTCATGATTGGAGCCGGAGAAGTAGATGAAGTTATTATGCTATTATTAGTATTATCGCTTTACTTCTTTTGGAAACTTGTGAGAATGAACTATTTGATGTACCGTTGAACAGATGTAACTGTGACTGTTGTATTTCTGAGATTTTTAAATAAGTGGAACATCTTATTTCAGTATTATATTTTCTCTTTCCGCTATGTGAGATTTCCATTCGAAGTATTTGTGTATATATATTATGTGCAAATGTAATCCTTACAGGAACCAACGACCCATTTAGAATGGCTCTAAGTTTCGATGGGCTTTTTCTGGGTCGAAATTTAGGCCCATTCCGAGTGTGTTTTTACATCAAGTTTAAGGCTTATTCATCTTTTTTTAATATGAACATACACATGTTGTTTTCTTAGTATATCCACTTATGTGATAAAGGATGGCTAAGGCATTTTGTATTATATATTATATTTAAGGTTAAATATAGCTTAAGAACTTTGTTAATAAATTTTTACAAAGTTAACATGTCATTACAACATACCTATGACTTGTGTAGAAAATGATACTTTTATCAACATATTTTTCGGTCATAGTTTATAGTTTTAAATAACTTGTATTGTTATATATGTAACACTAGTTTGAAATAGGTTTTGTTATAATTTAAATTTGAAAATTTTAAATTAGTCAAAATATAGTTTGTTTGAATATAATAAGTAATTTGAATCATTTATCATGTCCCTAATAAACTTTTTCCAATATAAGCAAAATCCCTTGAAGAATAAAAAGGTATATACCACATCTGAAATATGGTTGAGGAGTCAGCTCGATATATTTGTGGAGTACGTGATAAAGATACTAAATAAACAAGGTGGGTGTTCTTGAAGAAACACTAACAGTTGCTTTTGAATAGACTCCTAACATAATTGTCAAATAACCCTAAAAGTGGTTTATATATTTAAGACATGATAAATCTTGAGATCTTGATAAATCATGTATAGAACTGAAAAGGAATAATCATCAACAATAAATTTATAAATAATAAAGTGCTTATATTTTTAAATGGAATAAAGATCTTGTAATAGAGAAAAATATAATTGGCCATCATGCCTTGCCAAAAAAAATATGATTGGCCATTATGAAATTCTCCTAAATAAGTTTAGAAATACATAAAGTGACAAATGCACAGCGAGATTATTGAGGCACATATAATGTCAATAATAAGTTAAAGGTCAAAGACAAAATAATTTTAAATAATTGAATTATTTTCAAATAGTGGAAGTGTTTCAACATTTGAAATGCCCTGAAGGTTTAAATATTGTTAAATCATACTAAATGATGAAAATATATTTGTTTTTGAAGAACACTGATCGTCGCTTTCCTATGAACCAGAAAAGCGCGACATTTAAATTAAATTCTGTAAGCGTACAGTTGTATAGCATACAGGTCGAACACAGGGAGGTAAATTAAAATTAAATTATTTATCTAATCTCTTGGGCGAGTTGGACGAAGCCTGGAGATTTTGTTGAAATAAAAACAAATTGAAATTGCGAACTTAGGATTATCGTTGAATCTAATCAACGATTAATCACTAAAGAAAGTAAATTGCAAAACAAGAACAACAAGGCAGAAAATGAAAGTGCAGAATAAGAAGAACAACAAAAAGTAAATTAGGATTGTCGTTGAAACTAATCAAACGATTAATCACTAACAAAAAAAATGTAAAATACAATTGGTGTTCTTCCAAAACTAATTGTGAAGACAACACCGATTGCTAAGAAAAAGAAAAATGCAGAAATAATAAAAAGAAGAAGAACTGTTATTAATGGAGAAGAGAATATAGAATAGGATAGGATTGGATGGTGGCTACAATGACATTACAAGGGTATTTATAGGATAGATAGCCAAACCCTAACCCTAACCCTAATACAATAATAGATGGGCCTTAGGGAATTCACAAAAGAGTTTACAATGAGAGTCTCAAATGGGCCTTTCTTCTTTTCCTCTTTGTTCTTTGACAATCCTCCCTTGATTTGAGATGTGCATGGCCTTTTTATCAATCATTTACTTGTCCAACAGTAACTAGATGTGAGATCTTCATCTATAATTCTTCAAGATGTAAATGTATAGCAATCTGATCTCCATTTCTCTACTTTTCTGGTTGCATGCGGGCTGAGTTGGAATATCCGTAAAAGTAACAAAACAATACCCAAGTAATATTTATTTATATACAAAAGATAAGATATAAGAGCATAAAATAAACACATTTCTATGTCAATAAAATACCCCCACACTTATCTTTTACTCGTCCTCGAGTAAAACAAAAATTAAAAACTAACTAGATAGATCGCACTTTCGTAGGAAACACGATTGCATTGAGCGTATGCAACAAGCCGTTAAACCTCTAGGTGTCCCTAGTAGGACGAGTAGTGTCTCGTGAGGGTTTTCACCGGATACTACCCACAAAATCCAAATGCAGTATGATATGGTTCTAATGTTACTAATTGAATGCAGAGGACTTATGCAGTTGAAAACAAAAAATGAAAACACGACTTGTTTCAGGAAGTGGTACAACAAATTAAGTTAACAATTTCTAATAAGTTGATTTTATTTTAGATACCTCAACTTGTCACAAATTTTTACTATAAATCAAGTTTTCAAATGTTAAATTCCAGTTTGGCCAGTTGGTTCGGTCGATAACATAGTGCAGCCATGAAATAAATTCTTAGTTTGCTTGGCATAATTTGCAAAGTGGTATTATTATTTTCTCATGTATAGCTAGTCAAATCAATAAGGTCAAGAAGTGTTTGGGCATCTTCGCTTATTCTTTTTTTTATTCTATAAAATTTTAAAATTTATGATTCAGTACATACACCTAACTTAGAAGACCAAGGTTTACCACCCATGCACTGCCTCACGGACTAACGAGAGTGGGTAAAGAGCTTGGCGGATTGTGCAGGCCGACTTTGACTTTGTCAACAACGTGTCGGTAATCCTTAGGTATCCAATCTCATAAAATGAGACCAAGATATTCCAACGCTGACTTTGTCAACAACGTGTCGGATAGAGCTTGGCGGGTTTGCACACCAACGCTCGATATACAAGCAATGTTGGATACCCTTGGATTACTATTATTATTATTGAATTTATAAGCACAAAAAGAGAGTTATGCGAATTCAACTTAACACAACTTAGTTTTAAAGATTCGAAAAGCCAATATAAGTATTTTAAGTCCTCCACTTATTTAAACAAAGTCTACAATATAGAATAGGTTTCATGGCCATCACCTAAGAATCTCCCTATGTACCGGTTACACTATTATCCCTCAAAATTAAACTTTTCATTATATTTCAAATTTGAACTTAGCTGAGAGGGAAAAATACTATCAACTGGCTAAAAATTGTAAACTTATTTTGTTGTATCAATTAAAAATGAGTCGTTTTTTTTCCAAAAAAAAATATATGGTATGTTACTTCGATATAAAATGCATGATGGTCCTATTTAAATGGCTGAAATTGAAAAAGAAAGAAAAATAAAGAAAAGACGAAAATGAGTGAAATGCAAACTCCCCCCCCCCCCACACTAGAACTAAACAGTGTCCCTACTGTGAACGTTTCCTAAATTTGAAAGATCGTGCCCAAAGGTGAATGAGATGCAAAATTATTTGAAGAATGAAATGCAGTCTAGCTATGTGTAAGAATTGATCATATGTACAATGATATATGTGTTTGCGGTACACGCGATGCAAAGAATTCCACCAACTTTTTCCCCCACACTTGGTTCTAGCCCGATGAATTCTGTTCCCACTGTGTCCAGCAAATAAATGTCCAGGGTCATCCTAACATGAAGTTTTTCAACAAAGCTAACATTCCAAAAATAATTCATGTGCTCAACAAATTTATCAGTGTAATTGCTCAAAAATTTGTGATCGTATATGAACTCAGTTGCAATCGTGAAATTTAAATTCTGAGTGTTGTTCAAGAGTATGTGATCACATTTCTCATCATTAAATGACAACGTATTTTCGATACTGGCAATTTCAAGTTCGTTTGAAATTTTCTCAAAGTTAAACTTTTCGAACTCGTGACATGAATCTATTTCTTCCTCATTTGGCAACTCATCCTCGTACAATCCAAAGAATTCATGTTCATTAAAATCCATTTTCAAATTTGAATTGAAAAATTCAACATTTTTATTCTGTTCAATTTCTAAAATTTCAAGTTTCTCGCAGCCCGGAAGAGGAAGATCAAAATCTAAATTTAAATCTTTTTTCTGAAAAGAGTTGAAGTCCAAATCATTTGTTGAATTTTGAAAATTTTCATCAAGATGATTATTCTCAATTTCCAAAGTCGTTATTTGAAAATTTTCAATGTCAGTAGAAATTGGATTATTTTCTGATTCAAGGCTTGTTTGAATTTGATTTTCTTGCTCTCGTTGTTCTTTATAAGATGCCATTAAACAAAGAAGTTCATCCATCTTTTTATTTAGCCTTTCCGCCCTCTCATCAAAATTACATTCTTCAGAGTCATTGATTTGAGAGTTCTCATTTTGGATTTCTTGATTCTCAAAATTATAGTCCACATCAATTTCACAATCAAAATTATTTCCAATGTGATAGTTGTTTGAATTTTCAGAAAAATTACAATGATATTGGAAATCATTTTGATCATAGAAATTATGTTCGTAACCAAAACTGTTGAAATTAGAGTGATTTTGGTTATTTTCAAGATGTTGATATGGGCTATAATTTTGAAAATTTTGGTTTACAACTCCATATTGATGTGGATCAAAGGTACGTTGCGATTCAAAACCGTTTTGATGTGGATGTGGCCCATAATCGAAGTTATTGAAATTTAAATTGAAATCGTCGCTTCAATTATATCTTTGATTTTGAAAATGTTGGTCAGTTGGAAAATTTTGAAAATTGTTGACATTGGGCTCACGAAATTTTGGAAAATCTTGTTTCATGAGTTGCAATTCATACTCATACTCTTCAAGAGGACGTCTACTCCGATTATTATCCCACATTTCTCTCAATGATTTTTTTGAATCAGACATTTGAATGAAATCAAGGCAAGATAGAAATTATTCCCAGTTCAAAATAGTATAAAATACTAAGCTGTGCTCTGTTAATTAACTAACTCAATTAGAAGGGGGAAGAGGGTCTTATGGCCGTTCACGTATAGTATGAATACTAAGGGATACGACCAATGTTTTACGAGTAGTATGCAACCTCTTTTGCTAATAGTTCAACAAATTGAACTACTATATATCCGCGATCCAATTGTACGAGACAGTTAACTTCACAAAACACCACTTTTCAATTATATTATTTTGCAACGTCTATTTTTATTGTTGAAAACAGTGAGAGACAGTAGTTATGGAAATTTCAACTCACAACAATCAGACAGAATAATTGCAGAAATTAACAATTGTACATTGCAAGCCGCTGCCCCTGCAGAAGATTTTTACAAGCAATTTCTATATTTTCAAAGCAGCTTTAGCACCTGTAGAGTTTATAAAAATATTACCGTGGGGTATGGCAGTCCGTCCAGACAAACTGGGTTGTGCTAGTGATTCGAAATTTTCTGTTAGCAATCGCTCGCCCTTAGATTCTTGGTTGCTTGACTGAATTCTTTTTTTTTTCAAATGTCAACAATAAAAAAATGGATCTTTCAACTCCAACCAAAAGGAAGTAAATATACTCAATAACCCAAATGAACTCAATAAATCAAAACGAAATGAATATTCTCAACGAGCCCGATCAATTCAATAACCAAAAGGAGTTCAATATGTCCAAATATTATTTCTAAGACCACTAACCTGCCATAAGCACTGCGTACCAACACAGGCCAAAATGAAATTAATTCTTGATCAAAGCCACGCACCCAATTGGTCAATGAGCACTCAAATGGTCAAGCCGTTCACTCACGCCTCTTTTTTTTTTAAACAAACGCTGCCCTTTCCTTTCAGGAAACAAATCACGATTTTTTTTCTTTCTTTCAAAACGAACTTCTGGGTTTAAAATCGGACTTGACAAAGGGTTGGAATCGGGCTTAGGAATTATTCGAGTTTTCGTTCGCAGTTCTTGTTTGTTCGAGTTGAGGTTTTGAATTGGGTTTGCTGTCGAGATTTGAGGACTTCGATATTGGAATTGGTTTTTTTTTCTTAAATCGCGATTTGCGATGATGTTGAGGGTGGTGGTTTGGCGATTTGGGTTGAATTGCGATTGTGAGATGAATTCCGTGGGGCTTGCTTTTGTGAAGCAGGTAGGGGGACGGTGATTTGTGGTAGATGTGGTGAGGGTGATGATGATGACTGCGGGGGTATTTGATTGACTGCGGTTTTGTGGTTGTTGATGCATTTGTTTTCGATGCAGAGGGGGTTTGCAGTAGGAGTTTGCATGGGGGTTTGTGGACTGAGGGTTGGTTGATGTTGTGGAGGAAGGGTGGTTTGTTGATGGGAGGCGTAGATGAGGACCGCAGACTTTGTGCTGCGGATTGGTGGAGTTATTGATCGGAATTGGATTGTGGTAAAGGGTGAAGGTGGAATTTGTGGTCTGGAACTGTTGTGCATGATCCGTTGGTTAGGGGATCATGGTTGTGAGTTTTGGTGCTTGAGGTCTGAGGGCTTGATCGATTTTTATAGGGTTTGCGGTTGGTCAGAGTTGTGTGACTGAACTGATGTTGAAGGGAAGAACGGGTGTTAGTGCTGTAGTGGTGCAGTTTAGTTTGTGCGATAGGTGGGGTTATGAAAGGAAAGTTTATGGACTTGGGTACGGTGATGGAAGTATGGTCTGAGGTGATTTTTGAAGAAAGATTGTAGGATTTTGCAGTGAATGGTTTGCTGTATGACTGAGAGAGGATCGCTTGCAAGAGGTGAGATGTTGATGTATGATTCGTTTTGCAGATGGGGTGAAGGTTTGTGGATCTGGAAGGGTTGTGGAATTGATTTGGTGTGGTCCGTGATGGTGAATCGTTGATGGCTATTGCGATGACAAGAAGGTGAAGCTTGTTGCGGTTTGTTTTTTAGATGAGGTGGACTTCGGCCTGGAGATGGTTGATGACAAGAAGATGGATGGAAATCAGATAAAGGTAGGGGCTTTGTAGAGAGAGAAAAATTTATGGAAAGAAATTTGTTTTTATTTTTTGTGAGACTTGTAAAAGAAGAAATAAAAGAAATTGAGAAGAAATGGCAAGAAATAAAAGAGGTATTGAAAGATGGAAGAATTAATGGATTTTTTTTCTTATTGTGGACGTAGGAAAAGGGGAAAGAAATAAAAGCTGAAACAAAAATTGGTAAGATTTTTTTTTCTCTTGATTTAGAAGATTACGGTATCAGAATTTTTTTCTATATCTATACATAAGAAAACAAAAAGAAAAAAATAAAAAAAAATAAAAACTAACACGAATCGGAAATTAAATAAATAATAAAATTTAATCGTTACCTCCCCGGCAACGGCGCCAAAAACCTGATCGTCGCTTTCCTATGAACCAGAAAAGCGCGACATTTAAATTAAATTCTGCAAGCGTACAGGTGTGTAGCATACAGTTCGAACACAGGGAGGTAAATTAAAATTAAATTATTTATCTAATCTCTTGGGCAAGTTAGACGAAGTCTGGAGATTTTGTTGAAATAAAAACAAATTGAAATTGCAAACTTAGGATTATCGTTGAATCTAATCAACGATTAATCACTAAAGAAAGTAAATTGCAAAACAAGAACAACAAGGCAGAAAATGAAAGTGCAGAATAAGAAGAACAACAAAAAGTAAATTAGGATTGTCGTTGAAACTAATCAAACGACTAATCACTAACAAAACAATGTAAAATAAAATTGGTGTTCTTCCAAAACTAATTGTGAAGACAACACCGATTGCTAAGAAAAAGAAAAATGCAGAAATAATAAAAAGAAGAAGAACTGTTATTAATGGAGAAGAGAATATAGAATATGATAGGATTGGATGGTGGCTACAATGACATTACAAGGGTATTTATAGGATAGATAGCCAAACCCTAACACTAACCCTAATACAATAATAGATGGGCCTTAGGGAATTCACAAAAGAGTTTACAATGAGAGTCTCAAATGGGCCTTTCTTCTTTTCCTCTTTGTTCTTTGACAATCCTCCCTTGATTTGAGATGTGCATGGACTTTTTATCAATCATTTACTTGTCCAACAACAACTAGATGTGAGATCTTCATCTATAATTCTTCAAGATGTAAATGTATAGCAATCTGATCTCCATTTCTCTACTTTTCTGGTTGCATGCGGGCTGAGTTGGAAAATCTGTAAAAGTAACAAAACAATACCCAAGTAATATTTATTTATATACAAAAGATAAGATATAAGAGCATAAAATAAACACATTTCTATGTCAATCAAACACGTATTAATAATTGTTTTGGAGCGCAAACTTTTGGTCCGACCGCGAAGTTCCAAGATGCCTTTATATATCATTTGTTTTATATCACTTAAAAGCGGAATCTAACTATTAAACATTTTTATAATTTCAAATTGCATTTCTACGTATATTAAAAAATCTTAGTATCATTTAAAAATAGGACCTATCCAATAGATATTCTTTACATCATTGTTATTTATTAATTAACAACAAAAATTAAAATTCAAGCTAATAAAAAAATGGATATTGCAGCTTAAAATAATAATTTAATTAATTACACATGATTTCACGCAGAAGTATAACTAAAATTTCAAACATTCTCTTTAATGGTCTAAACAAGTACATTTTATTAAAACATAATTCATGTGCAAAACATGTATCATAGTCACACCCTCATATGCCTTTATCTTTATATAACACAAAAAAATGGTGTACCAATTAGTCTTTTTTACAAATTCAGAATGCATTTCTACAGATACTAAAAAAAATCTTAATAACACCTAAAAATAGGATCAAGGAAGAAAATAAAATTTATAACATTATTTTTTATTAATCATAAACATATATTAAAAAAATAAAAAAATAGGTATTATAACTTAGAGACAAATTTCAAACTAATTACAATTGGTTTCAATGGAAAAATATTGTTAAATATTCCTATATATCCCACCATCTTAAATGCGCTAAACATATACAGTTTTTTTAAAGCATGATTTACGCGCAAAGCATTTGTCTTGATCACGCGCAAAGCGCATGCCATAACTCTTATACATAATTGCCTTAAAAACACAAACTTTTGGTCTGACCATGAACTTCAAAAATACCCTTATATATAATTTTTAAATATTAAAATTATTATTTCGTATGATATTCCCAATATACTAGGAGATAAAGTTCTCATATAATTAAGACGTATTCAAACCTAGATGTTGCACTAATTATTTATAGTAGAATTATTCAATTGTAGGATCTTAATGGATAAATCAACCAATATTTTTAATAATATCTATAAGATCTTTATTGTCTCACTTTCTTGTATTAGCATGAACTATGATAAATGCCCTTTTTATATTGCTTAAAAATAGGATCTATGAAATAAAATTTATTTACAAATTCAAATCGCTCTTCTACATATATTAATGGATTCTGGTATTACTTAAAATAGAATATAACAAATAAATTTAATTTACAAGTCTATTCTTTGTTAATTAATAATATATATAGAAGTTAATTTGTAGCTTAAAAATAAAAATAAAAATTCAAATCATCACCACATAAATCATTTTATTTTAATTTCTTTAGACATGTATAATTTATAGAACAACAATTAAAGCAAGAAGCATGTGCATAATCACATGCGAAGCGCGTGCCATAATGCTCATCTAAATAACTTTGCTAGAATGTAAAGAATGATGAGGAGATTACTTCCTGCTTCTAAGTCATGTTGTAATAAAACTCTTAATATCCGTTGAAGTACAGCTGCAATAAGAAAAACTGATATGAAGTACCAAAAATTGAAGCGATGCTCATAAAAGTAGAATAAATAAGTATATCATAATGTACTCTTTTTTCTTCATTAAGATTTTTCTTAGTATGGTTCTGAGAAGATATTATATTGATTCAAAAGTATCAAATTCCATTTGACATAGTATATTATTGAAATACGACATTTTACATTGTGCTATTTTTTACTTCATTAAGATTTTTCCCACTGGATTTTTCTTAGTAAGATTTTAACAAGGCAATATATTGATCTAGAAGTATCAAACATCATTTGATGTAATAAACTACTATTTACGAAGACAATGCAACTTGTATTGCTTGGATTCAAGCAGGTTATATCGAGGGCGATAGGACAAAACACATTTTTTCGAAGTTTTTCTTCACACATAAACTACAAAAGGACAATAAAATAAAGGTGGAACATATCCAACCTGACGAAAATACAACATAACTATTCACAAAGGCACTTCTAAAATCAACGTTTCAAAAGAAGGTGTATAAAATTGGCATGCGCTGGCTGCGTCAACAGACTTAATGAATAATGCTTTACAAATCAGATGGAGCATATAAAATTATGCTATAATGTACTCTTCTCCTTCACTAATATTTTTCCTACTAGGTGTTTGTTAGTAAGGTTTTTAATGAGGCATTATCTTGATTCAAAAGTATCAATTCTGATTGTAACATTATAGAATATGTTAAAAAAGATGAAATAAAATTATATTCTTTCTATATTCATGAATTTCCCACAAGGTTTTTCATGAAAAAGGTTTTAATGAAGCAATTAGTCTTATCATATTTACATATGCATATTAAAGGAAAAGTATTGTAATATGTGCAAGTAATAAGGGTGAATTTGCTAAATTTAAAGGGACGTTATTGTAATTTTCAAGGCAAATATAGCCTACAAATAGAGAGCTTATCTACACTGTATGTTGTATCAACATAGATAGAGAATAAAAGACCTTCTCTCCTTAATATCTTATGTTGTCATTTCATTTTACAACAAACCTAATTTGCAAATCATTTTTGCGTGGACTTTTCTTCTGAAAACAATATATAGAGACTTATAGTTTTTTTCATGAATGTCAAACCACGCATATTAATTTTTTTCACTATTTTAATCAATCATAATCATAGTAGCTTTTGAAGGTTCATTATATTTTAAGTAGGTGATTATAGTATTATTTATGATAATATTTACTAATTTTACTAACTTCAAAGTTTAAGAACAGTAAAATTATTATTCTACTTTTTCTATAAATAATATGCAAAGAAATAAAGAAATTTTCTCCATCAACACATTGTTGTAAATAATTTGTGAAGAAATGAGGAAATAGTAATAATTTCCCCATTAACTAAAATAAATTAAAATTTCTACATAAGCACTAGCGGAGTTGGAATTTATAACAAATCGCTAAGATTTTTTTTATCATTATCAAAATTTTAACTGATAAAGTTTTAATGTTTGTATGTGCTGGTAAATTTACTATTATTAGTTAATGGTTTACCAATTTATGATTATTTGTACCTATTTGGATTTTAATCGCCTTAACTTGGGATATTTAAATTATTTTAAATAACCAATT
The DNA here is from genome assembly GCA_030737875.1 of Allium sativum. Lineage (NCBI taxonomy): Eukaryota > Viridiplantae > Streptophyta > Magnoliopsida > Asparagales > Amaryllidaceae > Allium > Allium sativum. The sequence continues at coordinate 615,652,364 of CM060915.1, read as the reverse complement.
ATGGAGTAATTTTAACTTGTAATCAAGTGAAAGTAATGAATTCAACCCTCTCCTGGAACTAGGAGCATGACATCAGCTGCCTCGCTATCCAAGAGTTTACTCAATGTATGAAACCCTTGCGGTATGGAATGTAAGAAAGGTACATAACCCTCTCAAACTCAATAAAGTAAGAAATTTAATCAACTAGTACAATCTACAGCTCTTTTCCTTGTTAGAAACAAAATTAAACCAAAAATTAATGGCTTCCTCTGCTTCTTATATAAAACCCTCATGATCAGTCAATCATAATTTAGATCATGCTGAATATGGCAGAATTCTTGTAATATATAACCCCTCTACTCAAGCTCTTCGCCTTGACCTCGTTAATAGACAACTCATGCATTTCCACGTTACAAACCTTTTAAACAAATCCACTTGTTACCTTACCATTATATATGCTGATAAATCGTTAATTCTAGGCAGTGTCTACTTGATCTTCTCGCTGCCTTCAGGCAAGATACCCACCATTGGCTTGTGTTGGGTGATTTTAAATCTTGCCTCTCTTTCAATGACAAGCATGGTGGCATTCCTTTGCTGCCACGTGATATTGAGCCACTTAATATGGTCGTGTTGGATGCTGACCTAATCTCTGTCAATACTTCTGGCGCACAGTATTCATGGAACAATCGCAGTAGAAGTGGCGTTCGTACTTTCACCAATGTTGATCACACTTTTTGCAATTTCAAAGCCCTCCTTACATGCCAAATCTCCATGCCAACCTCCCGAACCCCATCCTGTCTGATCACTCACCCATTATCCTTTTGTACGGGTTGCCTATGAGGAGAGAGAAAACAAGTTTTAAAATTTTCAACTTTTGGATTCAAGATCCAGAGTATTCTAATATAATTTGCACTTCTTGGTCTCCTCCTTCCTTCGTTAATCCAATGTTTATATTTTGCAGGAAAATTAGAGAAATAAAGAATATGCTGAGGACTTGGGCAAGCTCTAAATTCGGTTCCAGTTCTAAACTATTTGATAGCTTGAGGTGTGACGACCCCAAACCCCGATGAGATGGTGCAAAGGTAATCTTTGGAATATAACACATGAACAGATAATAGCAGAACAAAAATAAATAAATACACCAGATGATGTACAATAGAATACACTGGATAAATATAATCATCAGAGTTACACAGTATATAGGATCATACTTAATACAAAATACAGTTCAGCTATACATTAATGTCTACAGCGGAAAAGGAAACATAATATGTACAACAGGAGCTGAACAACATAAAAAGAGATAAATGATAGAATCCATCTTCAGCTCCAGCTATCCAGAAAGGGCCTGTTAAAACCTGAATACGAGGCTGCCCATGTAGAAAAAGGGGCACCCGAGTTTGCAAGTGAAACAAACTACGAGTCAGTCATGGGACTGGTATGAGAAATCTACTTAACACATCTTACAATATGGCTAATCACAGGATCACGCCACTTTCGCGGAACGGGTTTACTCCATTGGATTGCCAGCGCTTTAAAACAAATAAATCTTTTAAACATCGAAATGCTTTTTATAAAAACGAAGCCGTTATAAGACTCAGTTCCCATCACACAATGCAACACAAACCGGAGGATAGAGTTTTACCTTATAATGGCCAAAATACGCTTGATACGAGCAAAACAAATCATTAAAAATGTAAATTTTATCGTTTAATTCTTAATCAGGCTCCAACCATAAACTAGTAAGAGAACGATTCCCTAAGTATTAAACCTGAAGGCCGAAACCAACATCAGACCAATACCAGGAAACCATCCGTCCTTGCTCGTTTCCAGTTAGTTTCTAATTTTAGATACAATCATAAATATCAATCATAGACGGCATGGGTACCATATATCATGTCGCCGTATATATATATATATATATATACACACACACAATCAAAACCGCAAGATGTCGTATTTGGAAATTGGATTTCCGTTATGAACCGATGCCAGGGATCGTCTTCACCGCTTCGAGACAATCTAGCCTACCATGTCTCAGGAACAACCACAACTTCCCCTTGGATCGTCAGGGCTGGCCACCGATGTGGATTATTATGCCTGAACACTACGTTTCCCCGCCCTTTGGGGGTGCAAATGAGTCCTACGACTCCATCGGCTTCACATAGTCACCGATATATCCGAGGCGCCTCGCAACAGCAACAACCACACAGGTGAAAATAATATAAATGTCAGGACTGGCAGGTCACTGACACCACCCTAGCTAGAAAGAAACGCATGCCCTTCCTGATGTCCTCTCCCGTTTCTGGTTCATACTGGGGTGTGAGGCTCGCGAATTAACGTTATACACAAAGCTATGCCACACAGGCGTTGCTCTGATCATCAACCACAAAGCTCTGCTTTTCAACAAAAGCTTTGATCATTGCATCTCAGCATGCCACACAGGCAATTCACGCCAAGCAACTGACGTCTATCAATCACACAGAATGAAATCCAATGTCAGACACACAGTCCATTTACACCTCGTTCTGGGTCTGAATGAAACCGGAGGCACTCAATACCTCGCATACCCGTACGATCAACATGTACATCTGGGTGTCTACTACTTCAATCCCTTCTAGGTAGCTACTCCTATCATGAGCATCAGTAGCACCCCTCCATTCGACGTGAAGGTCATCGGTCTTGCATCGTCTTCATATCTTCGACTTTCAATTGTCGATCAATTATTTGAAATGAGAATTATCTCGGCCTTTTCAAATAATTCACGTATATTTAGAATTTCAAATCAATTCATTTCAATGGTTAAATTATTCGACATCACCAACTCTGTTCTTTAATGTAGTTTTCACACCGAACACATTCAACCATCAAATATCACATAAACTGAGCGAATTCAGTTTATTTCCATTCCATATCGTTTATAATATTTTATCACGATTTATCGCTATTTTTATTTATTTAAAAATAGCCAATTTATTCAAAACAACGCTTCAGGCCATAACGTGACCGTGGCGCTGTTTTTCTCCAGATTGGATTTACACATATCTGAAAATCAAACTGTTGGATCTTCACAAATTTTATATCATTAGAAAGATCTTTTCAAAACGAATCCAACGGCTTCAGTTTCGGGAAAATCCGACGGTCGGATCTCCCGCACTAATCGTTTCAAGTTACGATTCCAAAATACGAACTGCAACGTCGTTATTCGATTTAATTTAATTATATTTATATATATAAATAAATATAATCGATTCTGGCGCTGTTTTTCTTCATATTTGAATTAAACATTCCAGACAAACCAACCGCTGGATCTTTACAAAGTTGGTACCGTTGGAAAGATATTTCCAAGGCGAACCCAACGGTTTCGGTTTCGGAAAAATCCGATGGTCAGATCTCCCGCACTAATCATTTGAAATCACGGTTTCAAAACACGAACTGCAGCGTCGTTATTCGATTTATTTTAATTATATATATATATATATATATAAATATAATCTATTCTTCGATTTCAAAACCATATTCATTTCATACATTTGATAAAATGATATTTTTATCCAACAGACATTTATTTCAGCACTTCACTCTTTTTAACAGTTCATGTATATAATAAAAATGTGATCTTTATTGTAAAACGATTTATTTCAAAACATGACTATTTTATATAGTTCATATAGATGATAAAAATATGATTTTTATTATAAAACAATTTGTTTCAAAACACGACTATTTTATATAGTTCATATAGATGATAAAAATATGATTTTTATTATAAAACAATTTATTTCAAAACACGACTATTTTATATAGTTCATATAGATGATAAAAAATGATTTTTATTATAAAACGATTTATTTCAAAACATGAATGTCGTTCAACACATGAATTTCTATTCAACACATGAATTTCTATTCAACACATTAATTTCTATTCAACACACGAATATAGTTTCAACACATGAAAATAATTCTAACACATGAATAATATTGAAATTTTCGGCAACATAACGGTAGGGTAGTTAAAACCGGGACCGTCCCTAATACGGCTCCTCGCTCTACCTTAAAACCTCGTGGTTTTTGACAATGGGGATTTCATGCATCTAATTCGCACGCAGGCGAGCATGTTTTCATTCATTTCCATAATCTATTCTAATTTTGTTTTCATCCACAGGTGGGTATTTTTCAACCACAGTCAATCATTCTCAACCACAAACAATTCTATCAACCATTCGCATTATTCACCAAATTTCACATCAACCAAATAATCCAAACAATATCACAACCAATAAATATCGTCCATGGTCTGTGGACGAGGGGAGTATATATATATATATATTCGTATATAAATATATTTCAATTCACTTCAATTCATTTCAACGCACATATAATTTTTACAACGCATATATAACTTATACATCGAACATACAACTTATACAACGCTTATACATGAGGTGTACAACGCTTATATAAATCATACATCGACTATATATAATTTATACATCGTTGTTTTCCATATCATTTATAAATTAGAAATCTCACATTGGGTTCCACTCCACCAAAAATCGCAGAAGGCTCAGAAAAATATGCGGTCTCTTCTAGAATGTAGAAGACGTCCACACGAGTCCATTGTCTCTTGTTTCACTGAATTTCGTCAACAAATGAAGAAGATATGTAATTTTAAACATCAAACAATTTAAAAACGTAATTAATTAAATTTCAACACTTAACAACGCTACCTTTTCCAAATTAAAAACCCCCCTCTGGAAACCGTCGTTTAAATCTAGGGATTAGGTTTGCGATCGCCACCGTCTGTTTCACGTTGATCGGAGGCCACCTCGAGCTGCGCCACTCCGAGTTGATGAACTCAAACCCCCTCTTGCCCCCCAAATCTCGAACGACGGCGGCGTGTTCTCAACAGAAATGGCGGCGCTCTACTTCACCAGAATCGATCACGTGTGTATGGATGGAAAGATCTCGTCTAGCACTTCATTTTCATTTAAGTGATTTCAAATTTCATTGTGAATCGAGGGAGATCGGAGGAAGGGAAATTTTGGGCGATTTGGATCGTTCGTTGGAAGTGGCAGCGGCTGATTCAAAGGGGGCTAGGGTTTTGACCGGCCAATGAGAATTTTTCTATATTTATATATTTTTAAAATCTCTAAAATACCCCTCCTCACATACTAACTCCAATCCAAACCCAACGATTGTCGTCCCCAGCTAAATACCCCCATTCCAAACACACTGGGATATGTTTCGTAGGCCCATTCGACTGTTTCAGTCAGTTTTTTTTCAAATTAAAATATAACACATTCAATATTTAATTTGAACGTACATTTCAATTTGCCGGGGCCACATACTGATTCTAAAAATTCTCGAAAAATAAATCTAACTATGTTTTGATGATACGGTCCCAACAAAACTAGTTTCGTCGAATTCTGAGACAGTTTAAAAAATGGCCATTTTCTGGTCGATCCAATTTAACTATAATTGACCAAAACACATTTTTCTTCGCCACGCTCACATATTAGCTTCAAAAATTATGAAATTTGAAACCTAGTAATAATTTGACATCCCGGATCCAACAAAAGTGGTTTCGTCGAATTCCGAGGTCGTTTACAAAATGTCTATATTCACGGGCTATATAAATTCTATAGCGACCTTCCTGAAAATTCATTTGGCCATAACTTTTGACTCCCGTTATGAAACTTCGATTTTTCAGATTCGTTAGAAAGATATTCACTAACAGATTTAAATATTTTTTGGTTTCACTAAAATCCATTTTATTTTACACTCGGTACAGTCAGTCAAAGTTTGAATTGAAATTTTGAAACTGCCGCGCCATTTCAGGCCTTATTTATAATTCAACGTAATTATATTCATTTTCAAACATCGATTCAAACTACTTTTTGGCATTATTATTTAAAATATTTATTTTAAATATTTAAAATTCACTAAAATAGCCAATTTAAAATTTTTAAATTGGTTCAGATTTTACGGGTTGTTACAGTCTCCCCCCACTTAAAACTTTTCGTCCCCAAAAAGGGACAAAGTCGAAAGTGGATTAATTAACCAACTCTACTTTCAATATGGCTTCCATTCTCCAACTTTTCAGTTTCTGAGAATTTTCAAATTCTTCAAAAATTTGGCTAACACCCTGAATTTTCGAAAAATTTCGCCATAACCTCCTTTGTACGGGGAGGGGTTTGGAAATTTATTGGGCCGTATTAGGTACACAATAAATCCTAATAATCATGCACATATTTATAGTGATATATTCCGGTGTCCACAGGCGAGTTTGTATAGATCGTAACTCCAGAGAATAAATTCTCGTCACCCTATAAATGGTTTTTGTGCCTTAATGACCAGAGAGACGTGTTTATTGTAATCTCCAGACCCGTGTGGGGTTTTTATTAATCCGGAAATTTACCGTTATATTTTATATGGTCCATACCAGTCATCAGTTCAACCTGCAAAATATAGTCATCGCCATACAAGCCTCTCGTTCATATGGTAAATCTTCTACCTCGTCACATAAGCTCCAAATGCTTATTTGGTATATGATGAAGTATGCCTATCTTCAAGAAGTATTCCATGTAGTGTAGTTCAAAATTAATTTTTACTATCGTATGGCGACGTTTATTATTACACACAGAACAACCAGCACTCCGCATCCAATGGCATTCGCAGGAGTTGATATAATAATAAAATTGCGCAACCAACTCATTAAGGTTTACCTATTTGTCGGGCACGCAAATAATTTCTTTACTCAACAGCAAATCCATTTACCTGTCCAAACATATATAGTGCACATGTATATAGTTCTATCTATTTTTAATTCAGTTCAATGTGTGATTTAATCGAATAAATTCTACCATTCATTCTCTTATTGATCAAATTAACTATTGTTCTAATAATTTAATTAATCAAATCCACTATCACACAAAACAAACAACAATCAATTTTATTTTTAACTTTTCAAAATCATACTAATTATTTCATATACTCTTTTGAAAACATTCAGACTATATAATTAAAAAGTTTACATCAATGCAAAGAAAACAACAGCAAAGTAAAGAACATAATGGAAATGCAAAATATGGTAAATGTACCTTGCACCAGAGTTAATCAGAGATATCCACTCTGCACTTAGGATAGGCTTTCTTAATGCTTTCCTCTATTTCCCAAGTATAATCTCGTGGATCTCCACTCCATTGCACTTTGACTAAGTGAACCTTTTTGTTCCTCAGCTCTTTGGTTTCTTTGCCAATTATCTTTAGCGGCTCTCTTCTCACAGCCAATTCTGGAGTAATCTCTATATCCTGTTGCGCTGCTTCTTCCACGATCAAGTCTGGATCATGAACGTGCTTTCGAAGTTGAGATACGTGAAATACATCATGCACTCCAGGCAACCAATCAGGAAATTGAACCCTATATGCGAGAGTTCCAACCCATTCAAGAATAGGAAACGGACCAATGAATTTGGGTGCCAATTTCCCCGTTTTACCGAATCGGATGACTCCTCTCATCAGAGATACCTTCAAATAAACATAGTCGCCAACAACAAATGATATATCTCTTCTTCTCTTATCTGCATAGCTTTTCTGTCGGCATTGGGCGGCTAGTAATTGTTTCTTAACGAAATTGACTTTGTCCGCAGCATCGCGAATCATATCAGGCCCCAATACAAGTCTATTACCAAGTTCAACCCAACAAGCAGGGGATCGGCACGGTCTACCATACAATACTTCGAATGGTGACATTTTCAAGCTCGCCTGGTAGCTGTTGTTATATGAGAATTCGGCCGAATGTAAGTGGTCTTCCCATGATCCGCCAAAATCAATAATACAAGCCCGCAATAGATCTTTAAGAATACAATTCACCCTCTCAGTTTGACCATCTGTTTGAGGATGATATGCGGTGCTCAAGTTCAGTTTCATTCCCAATTCTGCTTGGAATGCTTCCCAGAATTTACTGGCGAAAATTGGGTCACGATCACTAACGATGCTCATGGGAACTCCGTGCAGTCTAACTATTTCCTTGAAATAAACCTGCGCCAGACTCTGAGCAGTTCTATTCGATCTGACAGGTATGAAATGGGCGGTCTTCGTGAAACGATCGACGATCACCCAAATACTGTCATTTCCTTTCCTGGTTCTGGGCAAGCCATCTATGAAGTCCATAGAAATCTATTCCCACTTTCCACTGGGAATTTCCAAAGGTTGCAACAATCCAGCGAGTTTCTGCTGATCGCTTTTGACTTGTTGATAAGTAGAACACCGGCTTACATATAAGGAGACGTCTCGTTTCATAGTTCTCCACCAGAAAGTGCGTTTGATATCATTATACATCTTGCTCACCCCTGGATGGATACTAAGATTGGCTTTGTGACAATCATCCAATACTTCTCTTCGAAGTTCAGCAATGTTTGGCACACATATTCGGCCCTTCAGCCTTAGGATTCCCTCGTCATCTATCTGAAAACTCAAGGTCTCGCATTTTTGTATTCTTTCTTTGATTCTTTGAATGAAGTGATCATCCTTCTGAAGAGCAGATACTTTATCAATCAATGACGTCGTAATGATAAAACCGGCGATTATTACATTCTTTCTACTCAGCGCATTAGCCACAACATTGGCTTTCCCTGGAGTGTACAAAATCTCAAAATCGTACGCCACAAGAAATGCTAGCCAATGCTACTGCCTTAGATTCAAGTCTTTCTGAGTGAACAAATATTTCAATGACTGATGGTCTGTATACAATTCGAATTTCTCACCCAAAAGGTAGTGCCTCCAGATTTTCAAAGTAAATACGATGGCTAACAACTCAAGATCATGAGTAACGTAATTTTTCTCATGCGGTTTCAGCTGATGGCTAGCATAAGCAATCACTTGACCTCTTTGCATTAACACTGCACCAAGGCCTTCTCTAGATGCGTTAGTCCAGACTTTCAAGTCCTCGTTTCCATCTATTATTGTTAACACTGGAGCAGTCGTCAGTTTTAATTTCAGCTTCTGGAAAGCTTCCTCACATTCTGAAGTCCAATTGAATCTCGAATGTTTCTTAGTCAGTTTCGTTAAGGAACTAGATGCCTTCGCGAAATATTTAATGAATTTCCGATAATAACTGGCTAACCCGAGAAAAGTTCTGACTTCTATGGGTGTACGAGGCTGTTTCCAATTCTGAATAGCAGTGATTTTACTGGGATCCACTGAAATTCCTTGCTTTGACACGACATGGCCAAGAAATTTGACTTCTTCTTGCCAGAATATACATTTGGAAAACTTTGCTTTCAACACATTCTTTCTCAGAATTTCTAACACTTATTCCAAATGTTTTTCATGCTCGCTTTCTAACTTAGAAAAGATAAGGATATCATCAATGAAAACCAGAACAAATTTATTCAATACTCCTCTGAATACTCGGTTCATTAGATCGACGAAATAGGCTGGAGCGTTACATAAGCCGAATGGCATTACTAACCACTCGTAGAATAAGTCTGGGCCTCTGAATGATGTCAAAAGAACACACTCTTCGGCAATACGAAGTTAATGGAAACCTGTAGCTAGGTCCATTTGAGAAAATACTTGTGCGCCATTTAATCGATCCAACAAATCATCAATCCACGGCAATGGATATTTGTTTTTCAACGTCTGCTTATTCAAGTCGCAATATTCTACCCATAGTCTGAGAGTACCGTCTGACTTCGAGACAAATACCACTGCTGCTCCCCAATCAGAGAAATTGGGTCTGATCAGACCCTTCCATACTAGCTGCCGAGTTTGATTGTCTAACTCGTCTTTCTCCTTCAAGGTCATTCTTCGAATAGCGTGAACTATTGGCCTTGCATTTGGAACTAAAGCGATCTTGAAATCAATTTCTCTCTGCGGAGGTAAGATAACAACTTCTTCGAACACATCCGCATAGTTCTTCACGACAGGAATGTTTTCAATGTCGACCGGAATATTCTCTAGGACGACAGGAACAGGTTCTATTTGAGTAGGAGAAACATCTAAAGCTGACCAAAAATCCTTCCTATCAGAATTCGGTCCTTCACAGGGAATGGTTGTATAGTCACCTGATTTAATCTTCGCCTTAATGACCCTATCGGTGCATTTAACCTCAGCTTCATATTTGGTTAACCAATCCATTCCTAGAATAAGATCAAATTCTTTAAAATTCATGACGATCGCGATAGTGGGGAATCGATAGCAGGAAAAAGAAACCGGCACCCCACAAATCCAGCTAAGCTTGAGGGAACCCCCAACCGGATTATGAACAGTCATCGGATCTTTAAGCTTCCTCAAATTCAAATCCAGCTTCTCAACCGCATTCTTTGCTATAAAGCTCGCGACGCGCCTGTATCAAACAGTACTTTAACTGGAATATCTTTGATTGTCAGCGTGCCTTCTAAAACATCTGACTTTCTTTGACTAGCGGAGGGTTCTGAAGTTTCTGCTACTTCATTTACTTGAGCCACTTTGCCCGCTTTCAACAGCCAGCAGTCTTGCTTTACATGACCAGCCTGGTGACAAAGATTGCATTTTCTCTAGTTCTTGGATTTAGCTCCCTTATTATTTCACTTGTTCGAAGATTCACAGTTCCTAATCGTATGCCCTTGCTTATTACACTTTAAACATACGACTGCTTTAACCTTTTTCTGATCGACTCTAGGCTTCTTTCTGAACTCAGACTTCGTACTGGCCTCAGGCTGTGCACTTGTTTTTGTGCTATCAGTTTCAAATTTTCTTTTGCTACTAGAACTGACTTCCTCTTCGTCTCGCAACATACCTTTCCTATCGAGATCCTCATACTGGTAGGCCATGTATATCATTTCAGAAAAAGGAAGCTTCACATGCCCCATTACTTTATTTTGGTATTTTTTTTGAAGACCGTTTATAAACCTCAGATTCTTCCGCTTTGGATCTTGAATCAGATGAGGGGCAAAATGAGAAAGTTCATTGAATCTCTTATGATATTCTGGGATATCCATATCTCCTTGTATCAAATAGTAGAATTCATCACATAACCTCTTAGTTGCTTCTGGAGGAGTAAAATTTTCACTGAAAAGCTCTTTGAATCTATCCCAGGTGATATCACCTTCTGGATTATCTTTAACAATTGAATCCCACCAGAACAAAGCTTCGTCTTTGAGTGCCCAAGATGCCATTAATCTTTTCTGGTCATCCCTCAGCTTTAAACCTTCAGAGATTTTCTCAACGGAACGAATCCAAGCTTGTGTTTTAGCAATAGATTCTTCGCCCAAGAATAGTGCTCCACCCAGGTTTCTATATTTCATAAATAGAGCTTCTATATCTGGGTCTGCATTCCTTCTGTTTCTGGCACTCATTTTCTAGTACTTTTGCAAATAGCAGACCAAGTGTCAGGTCAACAGAAAAGATATTATAAAGCATAGAAACATATACTTGAATGTAAATGTGTCTATCGAGGTGTATTTCATTCTGCTGTACTCATACTAGGATATTATTGATTCTATCTGTAATGAGTTACTCATCCTAGAACACTACTGGTTCTATTTCTGACGAGTTCGTTAATATGTTATATTCCGTAACTAAGCTTAACCAAAGCTCTGATACCACGTTTGTGACGACCCCAAACCCCGATGAGACGGTGCAAGGGTAATCTTTGGAATATAACACATGAACAGATAATAGAAGAACAGAAATAAATAAATACACCAGATGATGTACAATAGAATACACTGGATAAATATAATCATCAGAGTTACACAGTATATAGGATCATACTTAGTACAAAATACAGTTCTGCTATACATAAATGTCTACAGCGGAAAAGGAAACATAATATGTACAACAGGAGCTGAACATCATAAAAAGAGATAAATGATAGAATCCATCTTCAGCTCCAGCTATCCCGAAAGGGCCTGCTAAAACCTGAATACAAGGCTGTCCGTGTAGAAAAAGGGGCACCCGAGTTTGCAAGTGAAACAAACTACGAGTCAGTCATGGGACTAGTATGAGAAATCTACTTAACACATCTTACAATATGGCTAATCATAGGACTACGCCACTTTCGCGGAACGGGTTTACTCCATTGGATTGCCAGTGCTTTAAAACAAATAGATCTTTTAAACATTGAAATGCTTTTTATAAAAATAAAGCTGTTATAAGACTCAGTTCCCATCACACAATGCAACACAAACCGGAGGATAGAGTTTTACCTTATAATGGCCAAAATATGCTTGATACGAGCAAAACAAATCATTAAAAATCTAAATTTTATCGTTTAATTCTTAATCAGACTCCAACCGTAAACTAGTAAGAGAACGATTCCCTAAGTATTAACCCCGAAGGCCGAAACCAACATCAGACCAATACCCAGGAAACCATCCATCCTAGCTCGTTTCCAGCTAGTTTCTAATTTTAGATACAATCATAAATATCAATCATAGACGACATGGGTACCATATATCATGTTGCCATATATATATATATATATATAATCAAAACCGTACGATGTCGTATTTGGAAATTGGATTTCCGTCATGAACCGAGGCCTGGGATCGTCCTCACCGCTTCGAGACAATCTAGCCTACTATGTCTCAGGAACAGCCGCAACTGCCCCTTGGATCGTCAGGGCCGGTCCACCGATGTGGATTATTATGCCTGAACACTATGTTTCCCTGCCCTTTGGGGTGCAAATGAGTCCTACGACTCCATCGGCTTCACATAGTCAACGATATACCCGAGGCGCCTCGCAACAGCAACAACCACACAGGTGAAAATAATATAAATGTCAGGGCTGGTAGGTCACTAACACCACCCTAGCTAGAAAGAAACGCATGCCCTCCCTGATGTCCTCTCCCATTTCTGGTTCATACCGGGGTGTGAGGCTCGCGAATTAATGTTATACACAAAGCTATGCCACACAGGCGTTGCTTTGATCATCAACCACAAAGCTCTGCTTTTCAACAAAAGTTTTGATCATTGCATCTCAGCATGCCACACAGGCAATTCACGCCATGCAACTGACATCTATCAATCACACAGAATGAAATCTAATGTCAGACACACGGTCCATTTACACGTTCATTCTGGGTCTGAACGAAACCGGAGGCACTCAATACCTCGCATACCCGTACAATCAACATGTACGTCCGAGTGGTTACTACTTCAACCCCTTCTAGGTAGCTGCTCCTATCATGAGCATCAGTAGCACCCCTCCATTCGACGTGAAGGTCATCGGTCTTGCATCGTCTTCATATCTTTGACTTTCAATCGTCGATCAATTAATTGAAATGAGAATTAACTTGGCCTTTTCAAATAATTCACGTATATTTAGAATTTCAAATCAATTCATTTCAATGGTTAAATTATTCGACATCACCAATTCTGTTTTTAATGTAGTTTTCACGCCAAACACATTCAACCATCAAATATCACATAAACCGAGCAAATTCAGTTTATTTCCATTCCATATCATTTATAATATTTTATCACGATTTATCGCTATTTTTATTTATTTAAAAATAGCCAATTTATTCAAAACAACGCTTCAGGCCATAACGCGGCCGTGGCGCTGTTTTTCTCCAAATTGGATTTACACATATCTGGAAATCTATCCGTTGGATCTTCACAAATTTTATATCATTAGAAAGATCTTTTCAAAACGAATCCAACGGCTTCAGTTTCAGGAAAATCCGATGGTCGGATCTCCCGCACTAATCGTTTGAAGTTACGATTCCAGAATACGAACTGCAACGTCGTTATTCGATTTAATTTAATTACATATATATATAATCGTTTCTGGCGCTGTTTTTCTTCAGATTTGAATTAAATATTCCAGACAATCCAACCGTTGGATCTTTACAAAGTTGGTGCCGTTGGAAAGATATTTCCAAGGCGAACCCAACGGTTTCGGTTTCGGGAAAATCCGGTGGTCGGATCTCCCGCACTAATCGTTTGAAATCACGGTTTCAAAACACGAACTGCGGCGTCGTTATTCGATTTATTTTAATTATATTTATATATATATATATAAATATAATCTATTCTTCGATTTCAAAACCATATTCATTTCATACATTTGATAAAAATGATATTTTTATCCAACAGACATTTAATTCAACACTTCACTATTTTTAACAATTCATGTATATAATAAAAATATGATCTTTGTTGTAAAACGATTTATTTCAAAACAACGACTATTTTATAAAGTTCATATAGATGATAAAAATATGATTTTTATTATAAAACAATTTATTTCAAAATACGACTATTTTATATAGTTCATATAGATGATAAAAATATGATTTTTATTATAAAACAATTTATTTCAAAACACGACTATTTTGTATAGTTCATATAGATGATAAAAATATGATTTTTATTATAAAACAATTTATTTCAAAACATGTATGTCGTTCAACACATGAATTTCTATTCAACACATGAATTTCTATTCAACACACGAATATAGTTTCAACACATGAAAATAATTCTAACACATGAATAATATTGAAAATTTCGGCAGCATAACAGCAGGGTAGTTAAAACCGGGACCGTCCCTAGTACGGCTCCTCGCTCTACCTTAAAACCTCGCAGTTTTTGACAATGGGGATTTCATGCATCTAATTCGCACGTAGGCAAGCATGTTTTCATTCATTTCCACAATCTATTCTAATTTTGTTTTCAACCACAGGTGGGTATTTTTCAACCACAGTCAATCATTCTCAACCACAAACAATTCTATCAACCATTCGCATTATTCACCAAATTTCACATCAACCAAATAATCCAAAAAATATCACAACCAATAAATATCGTCCATGGTCTGTGGACGAGGGGAGTATATATATATTCGTATATAAATATATTTCAATTCACTTCAATTCATTTCAACGCACATATAATTTTTACAACGCATATATAACTTATACATCGAACGTACAACTTATACAACGCTTATACATGAGGTGTACAACGCTTATATAAATCATACATCGACTATATATAATTTATACATCGTTGTTTTCCATATCGTTTATAAATTAGAAATCTCACATTGGGTTCCACTCCACCAAAAATTGCAGAAGGCTCAGAAAAACATGCGGTCTCTTCTAGAATGTAGAAGACGTCCACACGAGTCCACTGTCTCTTGTTTCACTGAATTTCGTCAACAAATGAAGAAGATATGTAATTTTAAACAGCAAACAATTTAAAAACGTAATTAATTAAATTTACAACGCTTAAAAATGCAACCTTTTCCAAATTAAAACCCCCTCTGGAAACTGTCGTTCAAATCTAGGGTTTAGGTTTGCGATCGCCACCGTCTGTTTCACGTTGATCGGAGGCCACCTCGAGCTGCGCCACCGCAACACCTACCCGCGCCGCCCCGAGTTGATGAACTCGAACCCCCCTTGGCCCCCAAAACTCGATCGACGGCGGCATGTTCTCGACAGAAATGGCGGCGCTCTACTTCACCAGAATCGATCACGTGTGTATGGATGGAAAGATCTTGTCTAGCACTTCATTTTCGTTTAAGTGGTTTCGAATTTCATTGTGAATCGAGGGAGATCGGAGGAAGGGAAGTTTTGGGCGATTTGGATCGTTCGTTGGAAGTGGCGGCGGCTGATTCAAAGGGGGCTAGGGTTTTGACCGGCCAATGAGAATTTTTCTATATTTATATATTTTTAAAATCTCTAAAATACCCCTCCTCACGTACCAACCCCCCTAGCTAAATATCCCCATTCCGAACACACTGGGATATGTTTCATAGGCCCATTCGACTGTTTCAGTCAGTTTTTCTTCAAATTAAAATATAACACATTCAATATTTAATTTGAATGTACATTTCAATTTGCCGGGGCCACATACTGATTCTAAAAATTCTCGAAAAATAAATCTAGCTATGTTTTGATGATACGGTCCCGACAAAATTAGTTTCATCGAATTCTGAGACCGTTTGAAAAATAGCCATTTTCTGGTCAATCCAATTTAACTATAATTGACCAAAACACGTTTTTCTTCGCCACACTCACATATTAGCTTCAAAAATTATGAAATTTGAAACCTAGCAATAATTTGACATCCCGGATCCAACAAATGTGGTTTCGTCGAATTCCGAGGTCGTTTGCAAAATGTCTATTTTCACGGGCTATATAAATTTATAGCGACCTTTCTGAAAATTCATTTGGCCATAATTTTTGACTCCCGTTACGAAATTTCGATTTTTCAGATTCGTTAGAAAGATATTCACTAACAGATTTAAATATTTTTGGTTTCACTAAAATCCGTTTTATTTTGCACCCGGTACAGTCAGTCAAAGTTTGAATTGAAATTTTGAAACTACCGCGCCATTTCAGGCCTTGTTTATAATTCGAAGTAATTATATTCATTTTCAAACATCGATTCAAACTACTTTTCGGCACTATTATTTAAAATATTTATTTTAAATATTTAAAATTCACTAAAATAGCCAATTTAAAATTTTTAAATTGGTTCAGATTTTATGGGTTGTTACATGAGGCGTTCCTTAAACCATGCTCAGAACAATATGTTAAATAATCCGGACGATCCTACTGCGACCTTAGAAGAAATCAAACTTTTAGGAGAACTTAATGCCGCCCTGGAAATTGAAGTAGCCATGAAGAAACAACATTTAAACTACAAATGGAAGCACGAAGGTGAAAGAAATATCCGCTTCTATCATGCGACTGTTAAGGTAAGCATTCTAAAGAGAAAATACATAACATTTTTAACGAGTTCGGGGATTACTTTGATATGCTGGAGACTATTGATGCTGCCCTTTTGCATTATTTCACTGATATCCTAAGCAATGGAAGTAATTTCTGCCTGAATTTAACGATGATCGATAAAGTTGCACTGCCTTTTCTCAACTCTCTCCAATCACAACAGCTAATTGTCAAAGTTACAGATGATGAAATTAAACTTGTGATCTGTTCTACGAATAAAAAAATCTTGCTGAGGACCTGACGGCTTTAATGTTAATTTTTCCTATCTTCTTGGGATATTATAGCCAAAGACTTCTACAAAGCAATCCATATTTTTTTCAATAAGTTCAAACTTCTAGCTGAAGTGAATTCGGTGAACATGGTCCTTATTCCAAAGACAAAGCATGCCACTAAGTTCACCTCATTTAGACCCATTTCTTGTTGTAATGTTACATACAAATGTATTTCAAAGATTTTATCCAATAGATTACTAGTTGTATTATCGTGTCTTATTTCTAGCAATCAGTCATCGTTCTTACCTTCCAGTAATATATTGGATAAGTTCTCCTATCTCATGAGCTAATTAGAGGCTATAGTAGTGTTAATACAACCCCATCTGCGTTGTTGAAGTTAGATTTGAGCAAAGCGTACGATAGTATTCAATGGACTTCCATTGTTCGTATATTAGCCAGGAAGAACTTCCCCAAAGTGTTTGTGGCATGGTTGTATGAGTGCATTTCTACCCCGACGTTCTCTCTTGTTTTTAATGGTAAAAATACAGGTTACTTTAAGAGAAGACAGGTTATCAGCCAAGGTTATCCAATATCTTCATACATATTTATTCTGGTGATGGAACTGCTAACTTCAATGTTTAAGGCAAAATTTGACAACAGCCTCATACATTATCATCCAAAATGCAAGAACATTGCTATCTCTACCCTGGTATTTGCTAATGATATAATGGTTTTCTCTAAACCAGAAGATTCTTCATTGATAAATATTCTTGAAACGCTCAGGTAATTTCACCTTATGACTGGCTTAAAACAAAATTCTTCAAAATCACAAGCTATGTTTGTTGGGGTATCGGAAACCGAAAGTGCAAGACTGAGTTCTCTACTGGAAATGCAGCTGCTAGAAAAAGGAACACCATATCTTGGATTGCCATTGTTTACTTCGAGAATAACTACGTCGAATTGTTTACCTCTTTACAACAAAATTGTTGATGCACTGTCGAATTGGGCAAACAAGTTTCTAACTCAAGCGGAACGTCTAATCCTTGTGAAAAGCATTGGTTTCTCTCTAACGGTGTACTATGCGAGGGTGTTTGTTTTGCCGAAAAAGCTCATTACAATGATAACATCAGCACTTATGCGTTTTCTGTGGACTGGAACTGTGCACGGGAGAAAGCCAATCCCTTGTGCTTTCGCTTCTATGCAACTTCCGAAAATCAAAGGAGGACTTGGGTTGCTATCACTCAGAAATTGGAATGCGGCAGCGGTGAGCTCTCTATTCGACAATTTTACTAACTATCAGATAGTTTATGGGTCAACTGGTGTTGGAAGTACAATGTGAAGAATAGGAAATTTCGGTGTATGGATATACCCTCGTCATGCAGCTGGGTTTGGAGATGCATTTTGGCTCTTCGAC
The DNA here is from genome assembly GCA_030737875.1 of Allium sativum. Lineage (NCBI taxonomy): Eukaryota > Viridiplantae > Streptophyta > Magnoliopsida > Asparagales > Amaryllidaceae > Allium > Allium sativum. The sequence continues at coordinate 615,634,028 of CM060915.1, read as the reverse complement.
CGAAATTTATTCCTTTCATCCAATACACTGTTCCTGCTCATTGCAATGTGTCCTTTTCGGATGATCCTCGGATATCTGAAGGCATAATTCTTGCTAAGACTTTAGGGTACAATACTGTCATGCTCTCGGGAATTAACAGGAATGCTTTGGTAACTGCTTTTCTTTCGATTGGGAAGGTGGTGTTGCCTTACCTCTCTGATGCACAAGCACGTTCAACATGAGAGAATTTGCTACAAAAGGTTCACTACTCAATCACCAACATGATAATGTGGATTGGTTTTCCTCATACTATCAAAAATGTGTACGTGATGCTGACCAACTATGAAGCTTTGCCTGAATGGCCTTGGTCGAAGATTGTCTGGAGCACTGCTGTCATCCCAAAGGAGAACTTCATGCTTTGGAAAGTGAGCAATAAAACTTTGCTCATAATGCACAGAATTAATCAAATGGGAATGGGTGTTAACGGGAACTTCAAACTTTATGACAGTGCTGAGGAAACTTGTGGTCATTTGTATTTCGAATGTGCATATTCTCTAGTAATCTGGAAAAGGTTGATGTTACTTTTTGGCATTAACTTGCATCCTGATACAACGCAAGCACAATGGCATTTCATTCTCTTGTCCACTAGATGGAGAAAATATGAACAATTCCTCTTCATTCTTTGCATTAAAAAGTTTGTTAGAATGATTTGGGACGAAAGGAATTCGCGGGTCTTCAAGCTGGAAAGTATTGATCCTGAAGTGTTGTGGTTTAATTTGAAACTCTATATTAAAAGAGACTTGACTGCTTCTATTTTCGCTTTCGATCCTGCCTTTTCAGCTATGTGGCTCAATGTTATGTTGTAATTTATTTTTCTTTGTTTGTGTGTCATTGTATCTCCAGTGTGTTTGCACGATGCTGCTGCATTGTGTATTTTGTATGATGGTAGGGGTCCACTTCAACCCCACTTGCCTTGCACAAAAAAAAAGAATATGATAATGTACTGACTTTGGAAAATTATTCCAAAGATTAATTCCTAAGGGAAAAAGGCTGATAAAATGATCAAAGTTGTTTATCCAATCAAGTTATCTTTTGCATAAGCATTTCAAAAGATTCTAGATACATGTTCTTATTTTTCCAAATAAACAAGAAAGAAAATAAAATCTTATGACTTATTATTGAAAATGAAATATATCAAGGCATCACCAAACAAAGATATTATATTCAATAAGTAATTTATGGATTTAAATAAGAATTTAATGATAATCATTATATTATTCCAACAATTGTTTTAAATATTAAAAATACGTTTGAATATCTTATATAGTGATAATAAATCATTTATAAGAAGTTGTATAAAAGGGTGTAATTAAATAAAATTTATATACATATTTTAGTGTGCATGATTATGTTCTTTCCACTTCTTTCATTTTCCTTTTTAACACAAATGATCCATTTCTTTGGCGTTTGGATTTACGGCATGTGAATACCGGGGATGCATTAGCGTGTGTTTTTTAAGGGTTGGAAAAGCAAGTTATTTAATTTTTTGTCAGAGCGTGGGTTGAGCGAACATATAAGCCTGATCCATGTAAAGGACTCATCAAAGATAAGCTTAGCAGTATCCGAAGATGGGTAGCTCTTTAGAGATAAGGATATCAATACGCTAGAATGAGTTAAAAGTGTAAAAATATACGAGTGTGTAGTTAAATATGAATGATTTCCCTTTCAAATTTGGTAAACAACTTTAACATGGATTTATTTTTTGATAAAAAAATACATCTTCATAAAATATAGTTAAATGATAATAGACAAAACTATAAATGATAAACATCTTGTGATTAGAATCTCACAATTTGGCTATAAGATTTTTATGTTATCATTCTTGGAATTACTAAATGATGGGAAAGCTATAACATCATCGTTGTTCTAAAATAAAGGGGATGGGTTAGGAAACATGCCCTAAGAAACACTAAGAGTATAGTCATACTGGCAATATTATCAATCAGAATATGTCATTGATATGTTGCACTTTATATCCATATAAACCTAACACGAAGAAGTTTTACAAAAGAGAATCTTCCAAGGAATAAGAAAATAAGAGCATCATCATCTCCAACAACGATGAAAAAAGTAGTTTCTTACCTTTGACTAAAATATCTCGTATTCTTCTCTTAGTTGGGATAGTCATATTCCGGCAGCAGATATGCTTCATCCTCCATAGACTCTCGAACTCATCATCCTCTCATGAGATGAGGAAATATATCCAATCATTGAAATTGAAGAATTGGAACCGAATCCGAAATAAGAGGCTGAGTTAAATAGCCAGAAATATGCCTTCTACGACGCCTAAATGGACAACATCTCAGAAGATAACATCAGTAGTAGTCGAAATAACATCTATTCTATTACATAAATAATAAAATAGGATAATGACACAACTAACGTGGACGCTTGAGAACTCGGTATTTCAAAATAGCAAACTATTACGTACTTTCCCCACACCAATTTCTTCTGTCCCCAAATTCAGTGTACCCCCGTGTCCCAACCAATCAGAGCCCCCTGATTTTCACCTTTTGCATTTAAACTCCTTAATTATTTTTGTACTTAAATGCAAAAAAGCGGAAATGGGGAGATTTGATTAGAGGGACATGGGGGAATAGGGGAGATGGATACAAAAGAATTGGTCTCTCCCCGCACCTTTTCTTTTTTAATAATTAACTGAAATTTCCCAAAAATTCCGCCACAATCTCTCAGAAAACCCTGAACTATACCGCCCTTCCTCAATTTCAATTTCCTCTTCTTCCCCATTTCTGTAATTGCTCTTACTCACTGTCTAAATCTTCCATTCTCCCCTTTCTGCCACCTTTATCCTTATTCCCTCAACCCTATCAACTTCCCGTCCAATTTCGCACCAAAAAATAGCCTACTCTGCCGCCGTTGAACCTTCTGCTACTCGAATTTGATGATCGGACTGACAAGCGACTTACTGGCTTCATTTGCTTACGTCGTTATCATTTAACGGAACTTCCTCAGATCTGTAATATCCTTTCCTCATTGCGTTCCTGTGTACTCATTTTCCTAATTGTCTGATTTGCTTTTCACATCTATTACAATAGGATTTTATCACCTATTTGAACACCAACCCTATGGATTTGCTGCTATTGTCTTTTCTCTATTTGACACCGATTTTGCTTATGTGCTCATACTGATTTTGTGCTTCATCGCCGAATAGAAATTTTATTTTTTAATTTCTTTTTCTACTGCTTCAACCTTCATGTTTGGTCTTCTAACCGCTTTTTGCTTCACATATGTGCATCCCAACTTTTGCTGCTACTACAATCGTACTCTAGAATATCATTGAAATTCATGATTTTGGAAGCATTGGTCTTTTTTTCTTTAGATTTTATTTTGACATTTTATGCTTTCACTACTTGAACCTGTTAATTTATTCTCTATGATTTATTAAAATTAATAAACCACCATACATAATCTTATGACTCTGTGTGTGTGTTGTACTACTACAATCATATTGTGGAATATCATCGAAACTTGGACACAATTTGAAACCAATAAATAATTTTTTTTAGATAAAGTTTATAAAAGTTTCAATTTCATATTTTTCAACGGTTGCATAAAATTCCTTTAACGACCACCTAAACTTAACGATACTGAATTTATAGAAATTGTTCTAATAATTTATTGTTATTTTTATGAAATTCCTTTAACGACAACCTAACTTTAAGGATGCTGAATTTATACAAATTGTTCTAATGATTTATTGTTATTTCTTAGTCTATTTTATAAACAAAATATGTAGTTTAACGGTTTTCATAATTTGAAATATATATTGAGTTGAGAAGCATTCAGTTTAATTAAATTATGTTTGAGCAAATTCGAGTTATAACATATATTCATACTGAACAAGCGGAGTGGAAAACATGAACACTGGCTATGTTAATAAATTTTAACCCCATGTTAGCTTCACAACGAATAAAAGGCTTTTTCTTTTACTAGAAAATCTGTCCTTATTTGACATGTGATTAGCATATTGATTATTCTTTTTTATAGATGGCAGATACGTATATTCTGTGACTATGGTTGCCCCCCATCTGCTCATTGGTTATTATTCAGTTCACAACTTATTCGTTATTACTGAGAATACGATGCTTGAAATGTGTACCTGTCTATCTACGTCACAACTCCAGGTGCTTTCCGTGTATTCGATGTCTGAAAATGTAGAACATTGTGTATTTCAATATCTTCTACTACTTTTCTTCATATTTAATGCCCACATAAGTTACGGTTTCATCTTAAATGTGTGCATATAATTTCCTTTCTGACCATTTAGATTTTAAGAGAAGTATGTTATTTGAAAATTGATTAGTTGCAAATTTAGAGCATTAACCCTTTTAAACTATACACATTTTAATGCGATAAATATTGAACTTTTGATTTAAAATTGGTATTTCAAATCATAGAATTATTCTGCTTGATATTATTCATTTTGGGACCGATATTTTCTTAAATTTTTCATTTCTCTATAATTTTTAATGCCATAAATATTGAACTTTTGATTTATAATTTTATGTTTCAAATCATAGAATTAGTCTGTTTGATATTATTACATGTTGAGACTGATCTATTCTTAACTTTACCGCTTTCTTGTAATTTTTAATGCCATAAATAGTGAAGTTTTGATTTAAGATATGATGTTTCAAATCAAAAAATTATTCTGTCATATCAAAGAAGAGAATAACAAAGCAAACAAGTTTACGAATGTGTCGACTCTTTCTTCTTCCGGTCCGGGCGCTTCCTTCGGATCGTAGCGTTATTACTTCTCATGAGGAAGATCACTGTTTGTAAGTCCAAGATATTAAGTTTGCCTTCTATTTGGTCTAATATAGGTTTACATTTTGATCTTCTATGATAATATTTCCTTGATTTCAGAGCGTACCATCATTTCACCCAGTGATAGTTGCCTTTCCCCTCTCTTTCTTCACATCATCAAGTAGTTTCAACATTATCCGTTGTGAAGTTACTGAAGCATCATACTCGCCCTCAGACCCCCTGTTACTTTGCTAACGGCTCATACTGTTTGTTGCAAAGGTAATCTCTTGACAGTTATTTTATGCTATTACCTTTTCTTTTCAACTCTCTCTGTATGATTATCTGATCGGGTACCATCGCTTCTCTACCTTGTATGGAATTTGATACTGCACTTATTCTGTTTGTATAAATTACTCATTCTTTTTTATGCACAAACCTGTGTTTACCCTGTTTTCCTTTTTTTCCTTTCACGGTTGCCACATTGTACTTGACTTCTTACCCATACGATCTATGAATATGACAACTCTTTAGTCATCACTGTCTATAGCGCTGAAGGTCATTGATCAAGTATCATATTAAAACTGTTGAAGTTAAATTAACTGTACTGCAGTGCTTTTTTACTCCATATACCATTTACAAAGTATCAACCATAACATCGAAAACACTTGAGCAGATATGCAATAGCATTCCTACATTTTCATAATAATAATTCTTAACTACAACATAAGGATCATGGTTAAGTTCAGACAAGCAAATAGCATAGAGAATTTTTTTTAGTTATTGGGTTTGAGATTGTTTAATGTTGATGGTAAGATTTTTCAAGTTCCAGCTCCCTTATTAGTTTGGAATTGTAAAACGAACCATATGATCACTGAATAAATTTTATTTTTTTATTTATATTATATTATGTTTTACAAATAATAGTGTTGCTTATAATCTAAAAACACTAGATATTTTTACTTTGTGATTATCCGTTCTCTTGCTTGACTACATTTGACACCCTTGCAATTCTATGTGTCTGCACTATTTTAGTTTAGATGGCTCTCTTTTATTTAACCCAGATACATATGAGTTCATACTTGCATTTGAATCTTATGTGAAATAGTTATAACTCATTTGAATATGTAAACTTGAAGAAGTACCTCACTATTTTGAAATTGAAAATTTTAACAGTAACAAACTAACAGGATTAAAATGTAAGTTTTACGCAGATCATTTCATTTGCGTGGTCGACCTTTATCAAGAGAAAAACTCGAATTTGGAACTTAGAGACATTTAATTGATCTAAAAAAGGATTTATTATTCGATCTTTAACAATGAATACTGATTCAGGTTTAAGATTGAATACTCGAGTTTTCTATCATATTAGAGGGCCCTGTACGGAAAATGAAGATTTATGATTAAAGAGCCTAATTAGAATCAACATTAAAGGTTTGAAATATGAACTATTTTGAAATTTTGAAATCTAATGATGAGAAACAATTTAAAATAAATTTTAGTATATATAAAAAAACTGAAACCAAATAAATTTTTGGATGTAAATGTGACCAAAATGAATTTGTATATCAAATAAAATATCATTTGAATTGGATGGGAATCTAAATAAGCCTTCATAAGGAAGGTTATGTTTTGTAAATTATTTAGAAATATAAGTATAGTGTATTAACTAATTTGATTGAATCAAGTTATGCTTTGTAAGTTGTTTAGTAATATAGTATGAGTATGATTAACAAACCTGCTATTGAATTAAGTATTTCGAAATCTCTTAATGGTTTTGAAAAAGGATTGTTTTTGAACTCCAATGAATGAGTTTTATTATATAAATTTTGTATAGAAAACACCGATTTTAAATATAAAGAAAGTTACGAATTTTTGAAGATTATATTCGTAGAGGTAAATATATGTTTGTCTTTATTGTAGTATATTTAAGATATATTAATGGGTGACAACTGACATTCAGATTAATAAATTACAAATTTTAAACCATTGATGAAATATGAAATGTATATCGTGAAAAAAAATCACATATTGATTTAGTTAAAACTAAGGAGATCGTTTGACTAAAATTTGAGAATTTGACTCCTAAAATTTGTGAAATTGATTTTCAATGTTCTGAAGAAAAAGACAAGTAGTATATACAAGTATGTTCGAATAAAAATGTTTTATGTACTTTTCTAAAATGTTTTCAAAAAGATAATATATGAATGGAGAATCCACTTTTGTCGCTAAAAAATAATTTCAATGATAATTTTACTTCATTTGAATTTATTCTCGAGTCTTAATGTGGGGAATACCACTTTAATAGCTTTGCTACTGATTTATCTTGGTCAAACGAAGCTTGATTTGTGAAGCATGATTTGATATGCAAATATATGTTTTTTTGAACGATTGAAAGAAAATCTGGAATTGATTCTCGAGTTTAGTCGAATGGTAATCCTATTTATTAGAATAGCATAATTATACATCTTGAAGAGATATCTTGATAACAAATGATTGAATTCATGATTTCCATTTATTGGATTGAAAAATATTTTTTTTCCAATGATTTGAATAATCCAACCTATTGTTGAACAAGATTTGAGTTTTAAGCAAGTATAATTTAAAATAAGCTCAAAGCAAGTAAAATATCAGAAGTGCAAATGAAGAAATTGTAAGTATGAAAATTTGGAATATCTTAAATAAAATTTTGTTTTAAGGAATATTTTAACAAAAGTAATAATTGATAAAAATTATTTTAGCTTGACTTTATGAATCAAGTGGTTTTGATATTAAATTGCAAACATAGATTAATATGTTAAAATATTTAAATTAAAGGTATAAATCAACTTTACTACTTCAATGAGTGTCTTTAATTTATTGAAATTTAGTTTAGTTGTTTGAAAGTTGAAGACAAATGCAAGGTTTAAATGATTTAAATTTGAATCGGTTAACTAAAGGATTCTATTAAGTTTAATGCTTTTTATAGATTAAATGGAAAATTTAACTTGTCAAGAATAGATTTAAGGGTTGAATTAAATATTTGAAAATTTGAACAATAATATGGAATGAATGAAAAATTCAAACTTCAAATGGAAATTGAAGATGAGAAATTGAAAGAGAAATTTGAGTTGTGATCTAACTTGAACATTTGGTTCAAACCAAAAGGTTTCTAATTGAATCTTTAGTTAAAATTGAGTTTAGCTTTGACAGCAGAATTAGTGTCAACTAAAATTTTGGAAGTTTGGAAAATTGATTCAGTTTGGAATATTTCTTGAAAATTTGTATTGTTCGTTTTACAATTATTATATGTTTTACCATCGTTTTATTTGAACTGAAGTATTAAAATTATTTATCTTGTTTAATTATTCTATATCAAATCTATTTTATTTTGAGCAATTTGTAAACTATTTTATATCAAAACTTGTTTTATTTCAAACCTATTTTATAAAACCTATCTAATTTTATGCAAACTTATTTTGTTAACTTGTTTATTTTACTCAAACCTATTTTATTTCAAGCCTATTATTTTACTTAAACTATTTTGTACTTAATTGTTTTGAAATAGAAATATCTAATTTTGATCCGAGCAATTTAGTCTAAAATGATTGAATGTAAATATTCAATTGAATAATGATATTTGTAATATGTAACCCAAATCGAAAGTGTAGTTTTAATAGTGAACTGATTGTCAATATGAACTGATTTGAAATGATATAGAATATTCAAATCAACTATGAAATCAAAACGAAATTGATATTGAAATGAAAATTTTGAAGATTTATCGACTTACGAATATTGTGATTTGAAATGTTTGAAACTTATATGACTTATATAAGTATGAGATTAATTCGAAAACCACTGATTTGGAAGATAATTGATTGAAATAATAGTTTTGTATAAGATAATTTATATGAGAATGATATGTTGGAAAAATGTGATTTGAACAGAAAATCTTATGTAAATTGATACTTATGTAAGTACGATATATGTAGAACGTGAAATGAAGTACTATATATATTTTGTATGTATGTTTTCCAAATGAAGATATGGGAAGTTCCTTCCATTGCAAATTGAAAATCGTAGCTATGTAGGTGCTCCGTTGATTGGAGTATACATTGATATTGGAACCCCACTCGGTGGGATCACATTGATTATTATTACTTATCTGTTCTAGCATAATTTGAGGGGCGCGAAACCTACAGTTACCAGCGGTTCCACTGAGATAGTGGTCGTAACCGCCGTGTAACTGCGATCTAGACGCCATAGTGAAAATTGAGGGGCGAGATGCCTACAATACAAGTGATTCCAGTGGGATAGTGGCATAACCGCCGTGTAACTGCGATCTATGTCAACAACCGTGGTGAAATTTGAGGGGTGTGATACCTATGGTTACAAGCGATTCTACTAGGATAGTAGCGTAACCGTCGGGTAACCGCGATCCATAGGGTGACGTATTTTCGATATCTATTTTAATTGTTTTAAGTTTTTTCACTGGGAGTTAAAACAAGTATATTTAGTACTTAGAGCTTTTAGTCATGCGGCTCGCTAGCGTATGCCTAACTTCTGCTTATTAAACTTCAAGTTATCATGTATTTTCAAACATTAAATAACAAATCTATAACCTGCAATTAAATTTATATAACTTCAACATAATAAACTAAGAAAGAAAAGTTTAAAATGTCTTAAGAAATACAACAACTTTGGATTTTTAACAAAATACTTATTTCTAATTTCAAAAGTTATTTTTAAACAGGAGAATCATATTTTAATTTAAGTTGTGACTATAAGAAACTTGAACTTAAAAAAATGTTTGAAATAAAGATTTTGAATTTAATAAATAGATTTAAAACAAATGAATTTAATTAATAATGTAAGGAATTTTTTTTGAATTTAAAATCCTATAAATTATTTGGTTCCAAACTTAGTAAAATTTGTATAGGTAAGTAAGAATATTTTGTTATATACAAAAGTTTTTCTTATAAACTTTCCTTTTTGAGGACGAAAAGTTCTGAATAGGGGAGATTGTAACATCCCATTAATTTTAACCATTTAATTTAATTATTAAATTAAATTATTGATTTGAAATGGTTTTGAAATAAGCATTAAACGATAAACATAACTTACAATGTATTGGTTTAAATCATGAAATTGATTTATAACAAAATATTGATGTTCAAAATTTTATTTGTTTAAGAATTTGATATTGAATTTAGAATTTTATTTCTAAGCTATGTGTGAATACTTGAAGTTTGAAACAATTGAATATATGGTAGATTATATATTTATTGACTACAATATTTATAACATTCAATACGTTTAATTTTCGGCATTAAATTTCAATAAATAATTAATGGCATTTAGTTTCTTTCCATTTCCTTTCGTGTGTAATTAAATTTTGTAACCTACCTTTTATGCCTCATTTTTCTTCAAGCCTAAGAAATGTCTACACTTGCTTATCCTACATTTTCTTTTTAATATTTTTCTTTTCGGTTTCACTACAATGAATGAAACATCAACCTTGCATTTCAACTGCAAATGAAATAGAACAAATAATTGAATGCATGAAACATTAGTTCCTCCTCTTCCTTATTTTCTTCTTTGTTTATACATCACATTTATTATACATTTATTGCAACCTTTGAATTTTTATCTCACTAGAACCGGTAAGCAACACTTACTTTTTTAAAGGAACTAATATCTCTCTTTGCACGTGCTCCACCCTTTTATTAACACAACAGTACCCAAAAATTTAACAGCTGGTAATTTTCCTCCTTTCCCCAACAAAATAATAAAATAAATCAAATCAGCCTCCTCCTCAAATCAAAGAAACAATGGCCACTGCTAAATTGATCGTCGCTCCCCGTTCCAGGGATCTACCTTTCATCTTTCATTGCTTCCTCCTTCCACCTCAAAGTCGTGCATTGTCAGGCCCATCGCTACATCCAGCAGCCTTCGTCCGAATCGCGCTCGAGCCCCGACCTCCCCTTCAAATCCAAGCAGTCCACCCTCGCATCGTCGCTATGCCAATTTAGGTGAGTATATGCTCACGATTAATTATTGATTCAAGTTTATTAACTTTAGTTATTTAACTAAATAGAATAGTTAATATTTGATTGCTTGGCACTTTGGATATTGTGTTTTTGCTGCCTTCGTGCTGGTCAAAATTTTGCAATTAGCTTGTGAAATCTTGGCTTGCATGATTTCTTGTGTTTTATTTCCTATTATGCTCACTGGATATTGAGTTCATTACGTGACCTATTATAATTTGTTCATGCCACTAATCATGCATAGGAATGTTCCTAATATCTGAATATATTTTACACTAACTTGATTTCACCCTGCTATATGTAACAAATCTAAATATTTTGTTTGCATGTTACCTAGTTTGCCAAAAATCTAAACTCCTATGTCTTTATTTATTGTTTGCATCTGAATATAACAAATGCATGTTATATATTTTGTTCCATCTGCACCTACCCTACCACACACATATTATTGTACGTTACCTATGTACTTAAGGACATTTGAAGTTGATTTGTTGTGATACATATTGGGCCTTGTGTTTGCTTTGTTAGGAAAAAAAGCACCCTGCTTTCAATTCACAAAATACAGTTGCCAAATTATCATTTACATACTTTAATGAGTGATCAATCAAATCTTCCTATGTATCATAATAGTCGTCAAGTGACTCCATATTCACTTAAACATTACAATGTAAACTTTAGATCAAAATAGTTGTGAGATCAATTAAGAGTAGATTTGAACAGTAACCCAATTTTTATACATTTTAAGTTTGTGAAGCCAGACGGTCCATAGGTTTGAAATTTAAATTTTCCCCAGCCAATATAGTCTGCCAAATTTGTATCACGAGTTTCTATGTACTTTGTTTCAGATTTAAATTAATTTTGGACTGTCATACGTTTTGGTCTTTGTTGTTCTACTTCAATTTCATGTACCAGATGCATGTGCTCAAATTTGTCATGTTCAAAACTATAAATAAAAAATCACAATCACTTGGATTATATCTAATGAAATCCTATACACATATAAACTTTTGTCTTCTTAGGTAGGCAATTAAATTTAATGTTGGGCAGAGCAACTCAAATCTATAAAATGCAAGTGACAATACATTACAAACCCCAACCACATAAGAATCATGATTTGTTGTTCAAATCATTATTTAATCAATTGCACATATATTTTGGTCCAAAGTTTGAACTTTTTACCATGTATAATTTGAAAACCATACAGAGAAATTTGATGGCCAAAATCATAAAGAATGAATTAATGATCAGTGTAAAGCATAAAAGTAAGACAATTGCTTTTGAATGGGACGGACATGTACAAGAAAGTCAAAATTAGCCTTAGAATGTCAGGTATACATCTGGAACATTAACTGCGAAATGGAAATAGAAATTGTTTCTGATTATCAGTTTTATAAAAAAAACTATAGAATGAATTACATGAAATTTTATTTGATGTTAGTTAAAAATGTACTAATCGATGACTGAACATTCCAATAACTTGATAATTATTGCTACACCTTTGTGCATTATGCTCTGATTATATATATGGGTGCATGTGTTTGGATATATATGTATGTAAACTTGGAAGTTTATATTTAAACTCTGTTTGTGTATTATACTTCATATTATAATTTTACTTTGTAAGGGTAGATATATTATGCATGTCTTGAGACTTGAAATATGTTATATATATATTTATTTATAAAAAGAAAACCTATGCATTGTTTTGTCGCCAGCTGCATCATGTTGAGTAATATATGCACTAGTCAATTACATGCTGACAATTTGAAATTGCGTTTTATTTGGCTAATATGTCTGTATGCAACTATATTGTTATTTTCCTTTAAATGCACTGTTTTGTGTATATTTATGCTGCCTGTTTTGCTGTTATTCATGCACACCCTATTGAACTTCATTGCATTTGTTTTATCATGGTTCTTGGGATGTTGAGCAGTGCACACGTGTACATGTAAACGTGTGTACATGCAGGCTTCCATTACTGTTTGTCCCTGAAATAAAAACTGATGAGCACAGATATTATACTTGATATTGAACTGATACTACACTAGATCTACACCTAGTTTAAGATGATTTGAATAGGCACTACTACAATTTTAAGCTGATAGTGAATAGATAGTACACAACTGTTTATTTCGCATATGGTATATATGATATTAGAATTAATTATTATATTTAGTTTTTATTCAAGTAATTTACTTGAATAATGATTAATCCTGACTCGAGTGTTTTATGTTTTTGCATGGAACGCTCGGATCATATTCGAGTGCTGTAGATTTAAAGATCTCAGTTATTGAAGTTACAGAGTGACGAAGATGCCCGCTTTTGGTCCGGTTAAAATTCACAAATTTCTGGTAAATAAATTAATGTATATTTTTCTTCCGCAGTGTATATGAATTTTGTGAACTCTGTTATTTTGCGTAAAATGCTTCCGCTGTGAGATATTGTAATTTTTGTTTCTTTGATTTCTGTGTCTGGTTCTATTAAACAATGTAAGCTAAATAACAATCCGTCATTTCAAACAGTTTGAGTTGGTTTAATTACCGACTTGAAGTGGTCGAAAAGGCAGGTTGTTACATGGTCAAAATCATTTTGTCAATTTAGATGTCTTTTAATTATAAGCATCTCAAAATATTCTTGGCACATATACTTATTTCCTCAAACAAACAAGAACATAAAATAAAATCCTATGACTTATTATGGGAAATGAAATAGACACCATCAAATAAGGTTATTATATTCAATAACCTATTTATGAATTTAAATAAAGATTTAATGATAGTCATTATAATTATTCCAATAATTGTTTTAAATTTTAACAGTTCATTTAAATATGTTATATAGTGATAACAAATCATTTATAATAAGTTGTTTAAAGGAATATAATTAACATGAAACTATAAGAAAAATTGATACCGCTTTATCAGTATAATCCCAAATTTTGAAAACAACTATTTAATATTATTTGATATGGTTTTAATAATTAAATAATCATGTATTAATTATTTAAAATGTTAATAAAATCATTTTCAAACTTTGTCAACTTAAAAAAATAGTTTGAGTGAAAACTGAAAATATGACCGAAAAGCTGATTTCGAATAATCAACGGTTTGATGAATGGAAATTGTACAATGTTGTAACCATATGTGACACACATATACACGTACATGAACACATATACATGTACATGAAACATATACATTTATGTACTCTAAGATAAGAAGAGATTAATAAAAAATAAGTATGATTTGAAAAAAGTAAGTAAGGCTTTTACTTTTAGTTAAAAACAAAACAACACTTCGCTTTACACAACCATACCTCTTACACATTTTACTCTTACAAAATAATGCCTCTTACAAATAGTATAAGGTGAGGGTAGGTGATTAGTTTGGCCATTCCCAAGGGGAGAGGTTTTAGGAGGTGCTTTAACACTTTTCAATTTGTTATAGATTTCTCTCTCATTTCCTATAAATATCAGTCTGCCGACTTTAAAGTTTTGCACATGAAGTCTATCTTCTTCCTCCTCCTTAAGCTACATTAATGGGTTCATAAGACTCTTAAATTAATAAGAAAAGAAAAGAAAATTTTCAAGAAGAAACCATGGTGAAATAGTAAATAAACCCTCTCGAAATCACTTTAGCAATCATCTTCTAGCCACCTTCACCACCATCATCACTGTCAATAATCACGGTCGCATGCCTTCACCATAAGACAGATCGAGAGAAAAAGTGGAGGCAACGAGGAGTTTGATCACTTTGGGAAAGGAGAACTCAAGGTTGAGAAGATTTTGTTGGATTATAATGGAGGTATAACAAATTTTAGAAACAAATATAACTAACGAAGGTGAGAAACTAAACTTTAAAATGAAACTAACTATCCATGTTCTATGACAGTATGCACTGTTATATATATGTGCTTGTTATGATTTTTATTTATCCTGTTTGAATGATTATATGAATGTTAAATGATGATTTAATAAGTCACGTTGAATAAACGTCAATAAAAACAAAATAAATCACTTTCCTTTAATGAATATAATGGTTTAATTGGAACGGTTAGACCTCTTTAATGGTTTAAAATATTTAGAAATATTTTATAAACATCTAAAGTGTTCACAAGAAGAATGATATGAAATTTGGGTAAATTATAGTGCATTGCGTAACGACAGTTCATGATTACACAACATAAAAAGTTAAACTGTTATACATCAAAATATAAGTTTAGATCCTTTTAAATAAGATTCTTCCAAACTTTTACAACCATATCTTTTCAATTAAACAATAGGATCAAAATTTCATCAAGTAAATTTCAAGATATGAGCAAAACAAGTTTTGAAAATCATCGAGCTATTGCAGTTCAAAATCTAGAAAAAATAATTCCTTAAAATTGAGGTTATTAATCTCTTAAAAATATGAAATAAATATCAATGTTTAAAAATGTTAGATTTGAGTTGTATAAATGAATTTTCGAATGATATAAAATTTGTTTTGAACAGTTAAGCTAAAATAGCCTTTTCGCAGCTCTTTTCAATAACAATCGAAAATATGAGTTTAAACTTGACATCTCTTCACCAAACCTCTTATAAATGTTTTCAAAATATAAATTATGTATTTTTAAAATCATTCAAAATTTCTACAACTTACTTAAAAGTGTTTAATAACTGATTCGAACCAAAAGCTTCCATGAGCTATTATTGTTTTCATCTTGGCTCTAATAACCCGACGAGTAAACCAATATTTTTCTATTTGTGAGATCAAATGGATTTTTAACTAAGGGGAGGTTTAGGAGCAACCAATGCCCTTACTCATTTGGCCTTTTCTATGGACAAGGGATAGATAAAGTTGAAATATCAGAAACGAATAAATATAAAAGACAAAGTTTTCTAAATTTGAATGAATCAGATTACTTAGTGATGATCTTGCAATATATAGTATTAAAACCCAAGGAGGGAATCTTTACTATCCATAATAATTTAAAAGGTGATTTTACTATTGTTCAACAAACAGTAGTGATTGAACATGAAAATCAATATACAATAAAATGAATATGATTTCTTTTCTAAATTTGACTTACCATCCAATATGACATAATGAATGAATAATGCTTGATAGTTCCACATATATACCTAGAGAATATTTTGAAAGACATGCATCCTTTAAAGATGTTTGTTAAGATATGAACTAAGCAATGAGAAAGACATAGGACTACTGAAACAACATCTTCTCGATGATTGGTTCGATGAAACTAGGATTAGATTTGGGTGATTCCTATCTAGAAATGATTTTAAACCAATTTATGCTGATTAAGATTTAGAAGATTGAACGATGGGTTGTTGTCACTGACCCTAGAGGAAATTTTTACATATTACAAACCACAATGTTTCTTCATTCAAATCATCAATGCAAGGGATCCTCTTTACCAAATCACACAATATAGTAGGAGAAGTCCATTTAGTTTATCCAAACCCAAAATAATTTGTATGGTTGAATGCTTGACGTTGCACTTTTAACGCACGCATATTAATCACAAAAAATTCACAAATATTTGGTGGAGTGGGAAGTAACTCTCCTACACTATACACATCCTTCTCTGAGTTCAGAGGTTGTACATTAGTAGAACTCAATTGCATGTGATAGATTTGGTAATGTGGTATTCAAAGTGAATGACGTGCTTGGTATAAGGTAATCGATGACCTTATGCTTTATCACTTAGTAATGCTAGAAACAGGGCATGTGGTGAGGCTATGTGTGTCGCGTCCATTAGGTTATGATCATCACCCTTCTAGATTACTCTCTATATGTCGAGTATGTGTTGTAAGCTAAGAGATGTTTTAAATAGGTCGATTACGACTGGGGTGATGGCTTATTCGGTCGGTGCAACACCTTCGGGCCTGCTTAACATGGTCGATCATGTTAGAAGATGTAACGACCAAGGGTTTTCAATCCCGAAAATCGATACAAAAACACCATGTCGACATTCAAGCATCGAAAAACGCTTGAACGTTATGAGAAAGAAACTAGAGGTTGAGAAAAGAACAGAAAGAAATATTAGAGTAGAAGAAAAAGAAGAACACATCAGAATCTCACAGCGGAAAGAGAAAATATAATCTATCAAATCTCTTTATACAAAAAGAAGCTGTATATACATACCAATCATCAGGTTACATCATATATCAGACACAGCGGGAACAAACTCTAAATAACTAATGGTGAAGCCTTCTGCTTCCAGCTCCTGAACTCCAAGCGGAACCTAACCTGGAAATATACTCGGTCTGACCCGAGCACATTTGATTTTAAAAAAAAATCACCGGTTCAGTCTGGAATACTTTCAGTGGTAAATTCATAGTACAACAACTTGTTTAACTTTGAAAATCCTTTCTGAAAGAAAAGGATAATAGTAAGACCAACCCCTTCATAAATACGGACGGTTTTTACCTTACTATAACCCAAAACACCTTTAAAATCAATATCTTTTCTGATATTATGATAGTGTCTATCAAATCACAAAAAAATACCAATCTAGTAGAACGCTTGCATCTCACGCTCTACATATATAGTATACAATCAAAACTGCAGGGCGCTTATTGGAGATTGGATTCCGTCTATGACAAGGTGTGGGACCACCTGCCGATAGTGTATCTCTAGAGACGAATACACTGGGTTCAACAAGAACGTATTGCAACCCGGCCCACACATGACCGACCACTCATTTCTCCTGAGTGTATCGAGTATATTGTCACCTACGGCTCTGCAGCTACCTTTTTCCTGGGAGATACATAAACGAAAGAAGTAACAAATATGAATAATCTATAGATGGTGACAATACACCCTAATGGGTGCGACCCACACAGCCATGCCGCCTGCCCGATTTTTGTCATTTCCCAGTTGTGAGGCTTGAGGTTATAATCAACTTTTGGAACATCTGGCCACCATTTACATCGTCCATACAAGTCATCTAGGAACAGGATGAACCGAAGGCACCCTCCTACTGCATCCTTATAGGAATCACCCCAAGGATCAATAGCGAGCAGTCCTTGCAACCCGTAAATTCCAATCACGACAGAACCACAGTGTATCTCTTTTATGGGAGCTACCCAGAGACTATAAGTAGTCCTTCCGTTCCATGAAGATTTACGGTCTTCAATGCTCCATCTTCATTAGTTGCCAGTTAGTTTCGACGTAACATTGGATCAAAGTGGTTTTGGGTCTAGTTCCCATCCCGGTCTCCTCGAAACAACTCGTCAAAAAGGTCAATTTATTTCATTGATAGTTTGGTGTTTTAACTATCAATGTCAAAAAGTATGATCAAATATATTGGAAGCTCTAGTTCATTTATTTAAACTATTTTATCGATCCTTAGAAATCGATTTCATATAGTCTTATCTCGACTCTCAATATTCATTATATTGAAACAATAACATATCTTTAACTACCAAACTCCATTTCATTCTTTATTACAAAAATATTACTATATGTTTGCCAAATCTCTTACATTTTCTTGCGAAAACCATCTTATATTCTTAACTCAAGGTTAAACGATAACTTTCACAATTCCAACTTGAGTTAAACAATGTTAAATATACACTGTTTTATTTAAACTCAACCAGTTCAAATAAATATTTTAAAGTCTTGTTAATGACGTCGCCATATTTCTCTTGTAAAAATAACCAAATTTTAACACTCCTTTCGTTTTAAACTAATGTCATCCCTCGATAATAGTGAATTCGTTCAAGTTGGGGTATTTTAATTACCTCTCAGACCTTAACCGACAACGTTCTTATCTCAAAATAAATATAAGCTTGAAACGCAAACTTATCATTCCAATTACTGTCACTTCAGTTTACCCTTATATTTCAAAAAATGGTTAGAATAACCACTTCTTTCCTTTGGTATATTTATTCTCAAAATAAATTGTGATGACTCCAAACCCCGTACTGACGGTGGCAAGGGTAATCCTTTGGAATATAACACATAAACAGATAATAGCAGGACAGAATTAAATAAATACACCAGATAATGAACAATAGAATATACTGGATAAACGTAATCACCAGAGTTACACAGTATACAGGATCATACTTAGTATAAATGCAATTCAGCTATACATAAATGTCTACAGCGAAAAACAAACATAATGTACAATAGGAGCTGAACAGCATAAAAAGAGATAAATAATAGAATCCATCTTCAGCTCCAGCTATCCAGATAAAGCCAGCTAAAAGCTGAATACAAGGCTGTCCGTGTAGAAAAGGGGACACCCGAGTTTGAAAGTGAAACAAACTACGAGTCAGTCATGGGACTGGTATGAGAAATCTACTCAACACATTTAAAATATGGCTAATCACAGGACCACGCCACTTTCGTGGAACGGGTTTACTCCATCGGATTGCCAGTGCTTTAAAACAATTAAATCTTTAAACATCGCAATGCTTTTTATAAAAATGAAGCCATTATAAGACTCAGTTCCCATCACACAATGCAACGCAAACCGGAGGATAGAGTTTTACCTTATAACGGCCAAAATATGCTTGATACGAATAAAACAAAAGCATTTGGTATTATTGCTAGTGTTTATATGTTTTAAAAACAATTTCAAATCATAACTATCAATCATAGACGGCATTAATGCCCCATACCACTATGTCGCCATATATAGGTATACAATCAAAACCGCACAGTCACGTATTTGGAAATTGGATTTCCGTCCTGAACCAAGGCAAAAGATAGTCCTTACCGACTTCGAGACGCTCTAGCCCGTGTCTCAGGCAAGTACTCAGTCAAACCTTTGGAGCGACAGGGCCGGTCCACCGATGTGGATTAAAATTCCTGAACACTGCGTTTCCCCGCCCTATGGGGCGTCAATGAGCCAACGAATGACTCCATCGGTCCTGGATCGACCGATATAACCGAGGCGCCTCGCAATCCATCATCCACATAAGTAAAATGTCCGACCGTGTAAAATCACCGACACAACTCCTAGCTAGAAGGAAACGCATGCCTTCCCTGAGGTCCTTCTCCGGTTTCTAGTTCATACCGGGGTATGAGGCTCGCGAATTCACGTTATACACAAAGCTATGCCACACAGGCGGTGCTTTGATCATCACCACAAGACTTTGCTTTTCAACAGAAGCCCTGATCATTTGCCACTTAGGCATGCCACACTAGCAATTCATGCCATGCGACTGATATCCATCGATATACAACCTCTGAGCTCGTGCGTTTCAGAGAAGGGCGTTAAGCAAAAGAATAAATTCTCTGTCGCCAAACAGATGTATATTTAATAGAGATCAATCAACACAGAATAAAATCCAATGTCAGACACACAGTCCATTTACAAGTCCGTTCTGGGTCTGAACGAAACCGGAGGCACTATATACCTCGCAAACCCATCGATCACCACGTACGTCTGGACGATCACCACTCATTATCCATATTTCGAGATGCCTCCCAATCAGGACCTCGGCTACCATACAAACGAGGTGAAGATCTCCGGTCTTCGACCACCGTCTTCATCTTCGATTTCTTATCGTCGATTCAGTTATTTAGAATGGGATAAACCCGGTCTTTCTGAGCAACTCGCGTATATAATAAACAAGTGCTACACAAACACTACTACACATCATTTCAATTCATTAGTCGTTAACCGTCAATCAGTAAGAGAACGATTTCCCAAATATTAACCCCGAAGGCCGAAACCAACATCAGATCAATACCTAAGAAACCATTCGACTTAGACAACCTTCAGTTAGTTTCTAAATTTCACATCCATATCGTTTATAATATTTTATAACGATTTAT
This sequence comes from Allium sativum, assembly GCA_030737875.1. Classification (NCBI taxonomy): domain Eukaryota; kingdom Viridiplantae; phylum Streptophyta; class Magnoliopsida; order Asparagales; family Amaryllidaceae; genus Allium; species Allium sativum. The sequence goes on along the minus strand of CM060915.1, from coordinate 615,613,402 downwards.
CACTATTTTTATTTATTTTAAAATAGCTAATTTATTCAAAACGACGCTTCGGGCCATAACGCGGCCGTGGCGCTGTTTTTCTTCAGGTTTGATTTACACATATCTAAAAATCTAACCGTTGGATCTTCACAAAATTTACATCTTTAGAAAGATCTTTTCAAAACGAATCCAACGGTTCCAGTTTTGAGAAAATCCGACGGTCGGATCTCCCGGTACAATCGTTTGAAGTTTCGATTTCAAAATACGAACTGCAGCGTCATTATTCGATTAAATATATATATATATATATATATATATATATATATATATATAATCGATTCTGGCGCTGTTTTTCTTCAGATTTGAATTAAACATTCCAGACAATCCAACCGTTGGATTTTTGCAAAGTTGGTGCCGTTGGAAAGATATTTCCAAAGCGAACCCAATGGTTGCGGTTTCGGGAAAATCCGATAGTTGGATCTCCCGTACTAATCGTCTGATATCACGGTTTCAAAATACGAACTGCAACTTCGTTATTCGATATATTTCAATTCTATTTATATGTTTATATCGATTCTTCGATTTCAAAACTATATGAATTTCATACATTTGATAAAAATGATATTTTTATCCAGCTGTTTTCTATTTCAACACTTTACTATTTTTAACAATTTATGTATGTACTAAAAATGTGATTTTTAATGTAAAACAATTTATTTCGAAACTCGACTATTTTATATAGTTAATATAGGTGATAAAAATTAAATTTTTATTATGAAACAATTTCTTTCAAAACAAGATTATTTTATATAGTTCATATTGATTGTAATAACCCGAAAAATCTGAGCCAGTTTATAATTTTTATTTTGGCAATTTTAGTGAATTTTGAATATTTAAAATAGATTATTTTAAATAATATCGACGAAAATTTATTTTGAATATAATTCGAACGTATATATTTATATACGTCGTCGTTAGAATATAAATGATTATATATAATTATAAAAGGAATTGAAAATGGCGCGGTAGTTTGATAATTCGATTTCAAACTTCAATTGAATGTACCGTATGCAAAACAATCCGGATTTTAGCGAAACTGAAAACATTAGGATTTATTTGAGAATATCTTTCCAACGAATCCGAAAAATTGAAATTTCATAACGGGAATCAAAAGATATGTCCAGTTGAAAATTCTGAATAGTCGCTATGGAATTCAGGCCCTTAAAAATAGACATTTTGCAAACGACCTCGGACTTCGACGAAACCACTTTTGTTGGATACGTGATGTCAAATTATTGCTAGATTCCAAATTTCATAATTTTTCGAATCAATATGTGAGCGTGGCAAAGGAAAACGCGTTTGACCAGTTTTAGTTGATTTTAATCGACTGGAAAATGGCCATTTTTCCAACGGTCTCGGAATTCAACGAAACTAGTTTTGTTAGGACCGTATCGTCAATAAGAAGCTAGAAAATATTTTTCTGGAATTTTTAAAGTTAGTATGTGACCCCGGTAAATTGAAATGCGCGTTCAAATTCAATATATAGAGTTATATGTTGATTTTAACGGAAACTGATCGAAGCGATCGAATCAGCCTACGATACATATCACATTGTGTTCGGAATAGGGGTGAAACGCTATGGAAGACAGGCGGTGGACCTCGTTTAGAGGTCGTATGTAAAAGTCAACTTTTTGAATTAGATAATTTAAAAAAAAAAAGAAAAAAAAAACAAAATCGAAGTCACGCCCTAGCGCGACTGGAGCCCCCACCGCCGTGCCCCAGGTGGCGGTGCGCCACCTCCGAACCCACCCCCCCTTTTTCCTCCCGCCGCGATCGAAGACCCCCTCCCCCCTTCCACCTCGGCCTCGCAGACACCCCCCCTCTGCGCGCAACCGCGAAGCCTCCCTCATCCGCACCCTCCTCCGCCCCTTCTTCCTCCTCCGCTTCCCTTCTTCTCCTTCCGATCCTCCCCCCCTCCGACGAGCGCGCAACCGAACCCCCAGCAGCCCCCTTTTCTGAAATTCAAAAGTAAGTCTTATTTACTTATTTAATTTTATTTTTCAGTTTTCTTTTTGTAACACCCCGTATTTTGGGTTAATTCACTAATAACAGAATAAATAATCTCAGATGTGGGAATTAGGGGAAACGGGCTGCGTCATTGCGTTCGTCTCGGAAAAATACGCAAAATAGAGTCCGAGTTTTCGAAAATCGGAGTCCGTATGGCCCAGTTATGGCCCGATGAAGTTTGCAGAAAATTCAAAACTAAAAACAGATTTAATAATTTAAAACCAGATTTTAAAATAGAGCAAGCGGGGCCAGGCGGGAAGATTCCCGCCCTACCCATGTCGACAGGGCTGTCGACAGGCCTATCGACAGGGGTGTCGACTTGCCTGTCGACAGGGGGGCGACGCCTAGTAAAACTGGGTGCACCAGTTTAGGTTCTTGGGCTGGCTTGGAGGGCTGGTTCTGGAAGCTTCTTGGATCTGACGGATCTAAACCAATCTAGGGTTAATCTAAGGGTCTAAAATGCAACCTAATCCTATAAATAAGACCCTAACCCTATCCTAATTCATTCATAATTAGATCTTGTAACTAAACTATGGCAAAATGGAACTTGATCATGGCCACCACAAATCAATGAAGAAAGCAAGCTAATCAACCTCTCAAATCAACCTCTAATCCATTCTAAGCATCTTAATCTTCTTCATTTGGAGTGCAAATTGCTAGTTGTGAGTTTCTATCACTTTAACATCAATTGTTAAAGCAAGTAGATTAGGTGTAATGAGACTTATGGTCTTGAATGCGGATTAGTGAGTTTGAATCATTTGTAATGATATGTTACTCTATGTTTTCCTATGTTTATGCATATTGAATAAGTTGGTTTATGCATATTTAATAAGTTGGTTCATATTTAATAAGTTGGTTTATGCATATTTGATAAGTGGATTTATGCATGATTAATAAGTTGGTTTATGCATATTTGATAAGTGGATTTATGCATGATTAATAAGTTGGTTTATGCATGTTTAACAAGTGGGTTTATGCATGTTGAGTATGTAAGTTTATGCAAGTTTAGTATGATATATGTTATGTTTACATGATGCTAAATATGCAAGTTGTGGGCTATGTGATCATATGCATGTTATGCAAGTTCATGAAGATATGTTATGCAAGTTCATGAAGATATGCTATGCAAGTTACATGTATGTTAATATGCAAGATATGCTATGCAAGTTACATGTATGTTAATATGCAAGATATGCTATGCAAGTTACATGTTTGTTAATATGCAAGTTCATGATGACACATTATGCAAGTTTGTGAGTTAATATGCAAGTATGTGAATGCTTATGCAAGAATATGAATGCTTATGCAAGTTATGTGTATGCTTAAATGCATGATTAACATGTTATGCAAGTTGTGTGAATGCTTATATGCAAGTTCAACATGTTATGCAAGTTGTGTGAATGCTTATATGCAAGTTCAACATGTTATGCAAGTTGTGTGAATGCTTATATGCAAGTTCAACATGTTATGCAAGTTGTGTGAATGCTTATATGCAAGTTCAACATGTTATGCAAGTTGTGTGAATGCTTATATGCAAGTTCAACATGTTATGCAAGATATGTGTATGATAATATGCAAGTTCATATGCAACATGTTATGCAAGTCATGTGTATGATAATATGCAAGTTTGGGGTTAAATGTAGTTGGGTTAATATATGCTCATATATGCAAGTTGACATCCTCTTAACCCATGACAAAGTTTATGCTAATATTTGGTTTAACCCATGATGTTTGAGATTGATCTTCCCTTTTATTATGTCGTGAAATGAGAACGATTTGCGTGGGGAACGATGGGGTTAATAAATATGTTAATAAAAGTATGATTGGGTATGATTAAGCATACCATAAAAATAAATTAACATAAGTGGGAATTTACCTATTGAGTTAGGTCTACCCCATGGGAATTTACCTATTGAGTTAGGTCTACCCATGTTATGAGAAACTTGATATTAATTAGGGATAATTAATATGGGGGTGATTAATTAGATGTAATTAATCGACTAAGACACGAGGTTGGACTCATTTGTAGTGTAAAACTGCCCGGACCCAACCGGCTTAACCAGTTACTACAAATGTTAGCCCAATGTGAGAGGTCTTAGGCACAAACCAAATACGTGATTAATGTAAAGACACGAGGTTAGACTTGGTTATGACATAAGGCTGCCCGGACCCAACCGGCTTAACCAGCAGTCATAAAAGATAGTCTGATGTGAGAGGTCTTTATAAGGATCACGGTCTTAATTAACTAAGAAACACTTAACCAAATTAGCATGTAGTGGGACATGAGGGTTAAGTGGGTGCCTTGGGTGGCATGTGGAATCTAGTGGGTTGCCTTGGGTGGCAATAGAAAAATACGATTAGAATACTTAACCAAAGTGGAACATGTAAGTAAACATGATTAAAGGGTTAAGTAAGTGCCATGGGTGGCATGTGAAAATACGATTAGAATACTTAACCAAAGTGGGACATGTAAGTAAACATGATTAAAGGGTTAAGTAAGTGCCTTAGGTGGCATGTAGAAATCTAGTGGGTGCCTTAAGGGGCAATTGAAAGATGATTAGATGACTTAACCAAAACTTAACATGTAAGTGGGCATGATTATAAAGAGGGGTTAAGTGGGATGCACTAGATAAAATTTCAAGCTTAGGTGGTAGCTTGTGGGGGCCCATTTCAACCAATATCCCAAACGTATCTTTGTGGGCTCGACTCAAGTCGAGTGACGGGACACGCATATTGGGCTTGACTATAAGAGGCCAAACCGGGTTAACGGTGGCAACGCAGGACCAACGGGTTTCATATGCGTGTGTGGACCCGGGCTGGTTGGTAAGTCGTTGTTGCATCGTGTAGATATAAAGCCGTGCACCGTTGATATTATCAGGTGGCCACGTTGGGGAATGATACACCCCAATTGTGGGACCAGCACGGGTATCTACGGTAGGGAGCCGATCGATGGGGAGTAGTGGGTACACCTAGTGGAGATAGGGGCAGACGGCACCTATGTAGTGGGCTAGGAGTACACGAAACTACTAAATTACTAAGTACACTTAGTGGGATCAACCTTTAAGTAGGAATTACTCTTGGTGGGTAGAACTGGTGTGGTGCAGTGTAGAAATTATCCTTGGGTGGATAGGTCTGGGGCGGTGTAATCTAGTAGTTATCCTTGGGTGGATAAATGCGTCTTTACGGTTATCTTAGTTTATCCTAAGTTTGCCAAGCTGCTTAGTGTAGCCATTCATCCCCAGGCATTACCGTATATCAACTTATGTCTTCTCTGGTTACTTTAATGATTGTATAGTTAAAGTTATAGGACTCACTCAGACTTATGTCTGACCCCGTTGTTGTTTATCTTTTTCCCCAAACCCCAGGTTATCAGAGTGGGCCTAGTGCTAGTGGGCTTTGATCAGATTGCTGTATCTATCCTTTGGAGTTTGGACCGTTGAAGTAAAGCTCAGTTCATCTATCCTTTTATGGCTATTGTTTACTTAGTGGGATTATGTACTTATTTTTATCAAGATGGATATTTTGTACTTGACTCTTGTATGGTTTTGTGATGTAACCAGACATGTTTTAACTTCCGCTGTTATGAGATGATGTTTTAAAATTTCAAGTACCATTTATATCTGTCTTGTTGTAATTTTTCTGTTCTATATTCACTAAAATACTCCACCGATGCCATGGCATTCCCATTGAGAGTGACCATAGCGGGCGTGGGGTGTTACACGTGGTATCAGAGCAAAGGTTACCAGAACAGATAAAATTTTTAGAAAAACTATTTTCTAAGAAAATTTTTGGAAGAAGTATTTTCAAAAACATGTCTTAAAAGAGAAAGGTTTTTGAAAGCAAAGCATAATCCCCGATAGCCATATCTTTATCTTTCGAATTCTCCGTTTGAATCTCTTCCTCTCTCTCATTTTGAGTTCCCCCTCCGCGTATGGATGATCTTTCTAAGATAGATAAGAGTGGAAAACCACTTCAAGGGACTTAGACGTTAGTCGGATTGGAAGTTGGTTCAAGAAGGAGGAGGACTTGTAGGTGCTTATTGGATGGACAATGGGAGGAAGGCTAAAACAGTTGTTTGGTTAATGAAGGACGAAACCTCATTGATGGGAGGTTACGAGTGGAGAATGGGGAGGGAGAAGGCTAGTAGTTGTCCTTTTGGGACATCTTATTAGGATTGTTGATCGACGCTAGTCTATGAATTAGAAAAGCGTGACATTTGTAATAAATTCTGCAAGCATACAGGTGTGTAGCATACAGGTCAAACACAGGGAGGAAAGTTAAATTTTATTATTTATATATTTCGTGGGCGTGTTAGACGAACTTTGGAGGTTGATTTTGAAAATAAAACAAAACAAAATTAAAACTGTGATTTGATTCAGAACAGATCTAACTGAACCGACGATCAGATCACAATTTCAATGGAAAAGAAATAAAACTATGAATTAGATTTGAATCTAATCAATCCAATTTGACCTAAGATAATAATAAAAGCAGAAATTGAAATTGCAGAAATTGAAATAACAAACAAGAATTAAAATTAGGATTTCCGCTGAATCTAATCAGACGGTAAATCACTAATGCAAATAAGTGCAAAATACAAATAGTGTTCTACCGAATCTAATCGTATAGACAACACTAGTTGCTAAGAAAACAAAAAAATGCAGAAAATAAAAGAGAAAGAAGAACTTTTATTAGAACAATGGAATGAGAGATGAGATATGAGATGGTGGCTACAATGCCATTACAAGGGTATATATAGGGTAGATAGCCAAACCCTAACCCTAACCCTAATGGTAAATGGGCCTGGTCATTACACCACTAATTTGTTTACAATGAGAAACATAAATGGGCCTTAGATAAATAAAGCAAATTTGGGCCTTTTCTCTTTTTCCTCTTGCTTCCTTGATATTTCTTCATTGATTTGTGATGTGCAAAGCCTTGTTATCAATCCTTTTCTTGTCCAACAGCAGCTATATGTGATATCTTCATTTACAATTCTTCAAAATGCAAATACACAGCAAATTGAACTCTATTTCTCTACATTTCTGGTTGCATGCGGGCTGGGTTGGACTATCTGTAAAAATAACAAAACAATACCCAAGTAATATTTATTTATATACAAAAGATAAGAAATAAGAGCATAAAATAAACACATTTCTATGTCAATCAAATACCCCCACACTTATCTTTTACTCATCCTCGAGTAAAACAAGAAAATGAAAAACTAACTAGATAGGTCATATTTTCGTAGGAAACACGATTGCATTGAGCGTATGCAACAAGCCGTTAAACCTCTAGGTGTCCCTAGTAGGACGAGTGGTGTCTCGTGAGGGTTTTCAGCGGATACTACCCACAAAATCCAAATGCAGTATGCTATGATTCTAATGAAACTACATGAATGCAATGGACATATGCAAAAAATAAAAACGAAAAATGACAACACGACTTATTTCAAGAAAGTGGTACAACAAATTAAGTTAATAATTTCTAACCAGTTGATTTTATTTTAGATACCTCGACTTGTCACAAATTTTCAATATAAATCAAGTTTTCAAATGTTAAATTCCAGTTTGGCCAGTTAGTTCGGTCGATAACATAGTGCAGCCATGAAATAAATTCTTAGTTTGCTTGGCACAGTTTGCAAAGTGGTATTCTAATTTTCTCATGTATGGCTAGTCAAATCAATAAGGTCAAGAAGTGTTTGGGTATCATCGCTTGTTCTTTATTCTATAAAATTTTAAGATTTATGATTAAGTACATACACCTAACTAAAAAGACCAAGGTTTACCACCCATGCACTGCCTCGCGGACTAACGGAGAGTAAGTAAAGAGCTTGGCGGATTGTGCAGGCCGACTTTGACTTTGTCAACAACGTGTCGGTAATCCTTAGGTGTCCAATCTCATAAAATGAGACCAAGATATTCCAACGCTGACTTTGTCAACAACGTGTCGGATAGAGCTTGGCGGGTTTGCACACCAACGCTCGATATACAAGCAATGTTGGATACCCTTGGAATACTATTATTATTATTATCGAAAATATAAGCACAAAAGAGAGTTACGCGAATTCAACTTAACACAACTTAGTTTTAAAGATTTGAAAAGCCAATATAAGTATTTTAAGTCCTCCACTTATTTAAACAAAGTCTACAATATAGAATAGATTTCATGGCCATCACCTAAGAATCTCCCTATGTACCGGTTACACTATTATCCCTCAAAATTATACTTTTCAGTATATTTCCTATTCGATCTAAGTTGAGAGAGAAAAATACTATCAACTGGCTGAAAATTGTAAACTTATTTTGTTGTATCAATTGAAAATGAGTCGTATTTCAAAAAAAAAAAATTATGGTATGTTATTACAGTCTAAAATGCATGAAGGTCCTATTTAAATGATGAAAATGAAAAGAAAGAAAAATAAAGAAAAAAAATGAAAAATGAGTGAAATGCAGACTCCCCCCCACACTAGAACTAAACAGTGTCCACACTGTAATTTTTTTCTAAATTTGAAAGATCGTACCCAGAGATGGATTAAATGCAAAATTATTTGTAAAATGAAATGCAGTTTAACTATATGGAGAAATGGATCATATGTACAATGATATATGTGTTTGCGATGTATGCGATGCAAAGAGTTCCACCAACTTTTCCCCCCACACTTGGTTCTAGCCCAATGAATCCCATTCGCACTATGTCTAGGCATGTTTTCTAGTAAGCAAAGGTTTTTGAAAACCATCTCATCTTTATACCTAGATTTATAGTCCAACAGATAAATGTCCAGGGTCATCCTAACACGAAGTTTTTCAACCAAGCCAGCATTTTAAAAGTAATTCATGTGTTCCACAAATTTATCAGTGTAATTGTTCAAAAATTTGTGATCGTATGTAAATTCAGTGAAATTTGAATTCTGAGTGTTGTTCAAGACTATGTGATCACAATTTTCAATTTTATTACTGGACAACGTATTTTCAACACTAACAATTTCAAGTGCGTTTGAAATTTCCTCAAAGTTAAAATTTTCAAACTTGGATTGGTGACTTGATTCTATTTCATCCTCGTTATTTAAAAGTTTAAGTTCATCTGCGAAAAGTTCTTCGAAAGACAACGTAGACATATCAATTGAAGTATGAGAGGATTTTTGAGATTGTAAATTTGTCGTGTCATCAACTACTGTTTCGGCGTCTTGGTCATTCGAAGAAGAAGGTGTCGACACGGGAAGTGAAGGAAGTAAAGGTATAGGAGATGGGTTGTTGGGATTGCCAACAATCAAAGAAGAGATATTATCGGGGTTGCCGATATCAGAAAAAGAGATGTTGGGATTGCCAACATTCAAAGAAGGTGGAGATTTGGGGGGTTCAAACAAATTGGCCTTGGTTGCCATCGGAAGAGCGTCATTTGAGGTTGGGATCGAAGGGTTATCGGAAGTGCTGAAATTAATTTCAAAGGTTTTTTCAGAACTAATGATGTTAATCGGATTGACCAAATTATCGCTTTCATCCTCATACAGTCCAAAAAATTCATGTTCGTTAAAATTCTTTTCCAATTTTGAGTTTTTGAAAAATTCAACATTTTCGTTTTGTTCAATTTCAAAAATTTCAACTTTCTCGCAGTCTGAAAGGGGAAGATCAAAATCTAAGCTTAAATTTTTTTCTTGAAAAGAATCGAAGTCCAGATCATTCGTTGAATTTTGAACAACTTCATTTAGATCGTTATTCTCAATTTCGAAAGTTGTTATCTGAAAATTATCACTATCCGTAAAGAATGGATTATTTTCTGATTCATCGCTTGTTTGAATTTGATTTTGTTGCTCTTGTTGTTCTTTCAAAGTTGTCAATAAACAAAGAAGTTCATCAGCCCTCTCACTAAGAATGTTAAGGTGATATTCTTCAGAATCGTTGATTTGAGAGCTCTCATTTTGGATTTCTTGATTCTCAAAATTATAGTCCACATCAATTTCACAATCAATATTATTTTCAAAGTGATGGTTGTTTGAATTTTCAGAAAAATGACAATGATATTGGAAATCGTTTTGATTATAAAAATTATGTTCGTAACCAAAATTGTTGAAATTCGAAGGAAAATTGCAATTTTGGTCATTTTCAAAGTGTTGATATGGGCTATAATTTTGAAAATTTTGGTTTACAACCCCATATTGATGTGGATCAAAGCTGTATTGGGATTCAAAGTCGTTTTGATACGGATGTGGCCCATAATCGAAATTATTGAAATTTGAATTGAAATCGCCATTTCGACTATATTCATGATGTTGAAAATGTTGGTCCTTTTGAAAATTTTGAAAATTGTTGGCATTGGGCTCACAGAAATTCGGAAAGTTTTGCTTCATGAGTTGTAATTCATACTCATACTCTTCAAGAGGACGTCTACTTCGATTATTATCCCACATTTCTCTCAAGGATTTTTTTGAATTAGACATTTGAATGAAGTCAGGGTAAGACATAAATTATTCCTATTTCAAAATAATATAAAAGAATGAGTTGTGCTCTATTAATTAACTGACTCAATTAGAAGGGGGAAGAGGGTCTTATGGCCGTTCACGTATAGTATAAAACTAAGGGATACGACCAATGTTTTACGGGTAGTATGCAACCTCTTTTGCTAAAAGTTCAATAAATTGAACTAATATATATCCGCGATCCAATTGTACGAGACAGTCAACTTCACAAAGCACCACTTTTCCGTTGTATTATTTTGAAAATCAAAATCACGTGTTAAAATTGAAAATCGATGAGAGTGATTAGTTATGGAAAACCGTTCCTCACCACAAATTCAGAAATATCAGTCACAGAACAGACACAGAAATATAAATTGCAGAATTAAAATTTACATTCAAGCCGCTGCCCCTGCAGAAATTTTTTACAACAATTGTCTATATATTATTTTCTTTTTCCTTTTGCAGCAGAGCACCTGTAGAGTTTTAAAAGTTTTCACCTTGATCGGCAGTCCTCCAGTGAATTTGGGAAGCGCTAGCGCGTTCACACCCCACTTGGTGTGCAACCGCTCCAACCCATCTGAATCGTCCGCTGTTTTCTGTTGTTGTCCCCTTCTATTAATTGCTTGACTGCGCTGCGGCACGGGTTCGGGCTGTACCTGTGTTGAATTTTTTTTTTTTTTTTGTTCAGAAAGAAAGACGAGAGCAAGTAAATAAAAACTAAACTAAATAAAAAAACTGGACTAGACTCACAAAATCAAGACTGGATAGAAACTAAAACTGGCTTGAAAAGGAGAACAAAATAAAAAATAATAAAAATAAAAAAAAACTAGGCTACAAAAGAAAAGAAAAAAAAGAAACAAAGGAAATAAGCCTAACAATTTAAACAAGAGTGTAGGTTTAGGAAGGACACAAAATCAAGTCGCTCATCAAAAGGTCAAGCGTGCGAAATACAAACGGTCAGACCACAGTTTTATATTCTAAGGCCAAACAGCTGGTTCTCCTTGTAAACCACAAAAGAAACAGTCAACCAAAAGAGAGAAAATAAAAATCACGCCCTGACTTTCCAAAAATTCGAACAAATCCCAAAAAAAAAAAAATTCAAGCGCGTCTCCTTTTTTTTTTATTTCAGGAACAAATCGAAGGTTCGGTTTTTATTAAAAAAAATTCCTAGGGTTCCGACTTTTCTTGTTTGAATCTGCAGATTAAGTTTTTTTTTTTTTGGTTCGGGCGCTATTCGAATCGGATTGCGATTGGGTGGCGATCTGGTATGTGGTTTTGGGGAGGTTCGAATTGGTGCAAATTTGGAGAGTCTGGTTCGCGGTCTGATGCGAGGTGGGTTGTTCGCGTTCGTGTGGAAGGTTGAACAAGGTAGCAGAAGGCTGTTTTGATACTTTTAGGGTGGATTTTTGTGGTTTCGAGATCTGGTTTCTTGCGAGATGAATTGTTGCGACAGGGGATTATGGAGATCTGATGTCCAGTCGGTTTGTGATGGATGATCGATGGACGTGATTGTTGTATGAACGCAGTGGTCTGCGTTGCCTTGATTTTGTGAATTGGTGATGAATGGGCTTTGGTTTCTAGGAGGCGGCAGAGAAGATGTATGGGTTGAGTTGAATTGAAACTGTGGCAATGTAAACAGGGCTTGTTGGAGTGAGTGGTAGGGGGACTGTCCGATGTTGAAACTGGGGGTAGCGATGATGTGATTTTCTGGCAGCGTGATTGCAGCGGGAGTATGAAAGGGGGTGATGAAGTGTGTTAGAGTTTGTATGGATCGATGATGATCTTGTTGGTTGTAGAAGGATGTACTTGTACAGGAGGTTTTCGTAATGATTTTTGTAAGGTTGATGATGATGGACTGTGAGGAACTGTGTTGATGAACCTGGCGTTGTGGAGGATGCTATGTGAGGATGTGCTGGAGTTATTGTGTGAACAGTTTGAAAGCGAAGAGGTGGTGCGTGGACGGTTGATTGGTGATGTGGAAGGTGGAAGAAACTGTTTGATGTTAATGGGTTATTTGTTTGTGTTGCTTGCGTGAAAGAGAAGACACAGGGGATAGGAAGCTAATGAATATATTGCGGCTATTGTTTTTGAACGGGTTTGGTAATTGTGATGGTGAACAGATCCGAGTTGGACAATGCAAAGAAAGATTTTTTTCTTTTTTTTTCTTTTTTTTTTTTTAGAGGGAAAGAGATTTGTAAAAAGGGAAGGGATCAGAAAAAAAGGGCGATGGGAAATATAGAAATTAGAGAAGTAATTTTTTTCTTTTTTTTTTTATCTGAGAAAAAGAACCAGTTGTGAAAAAAAAAAATTGGAAAAGGATATTATTAAAAAAAAGGAAGGAAATCCAGAAAATTTGGCAAGTTTTTTTTTTTTTTTTTTTGTCAGAATTGTAAAAAAAAAAAAGATGAGAAATAAAAAGGAAAGAGATCAAATAAAACAAGAAAGGATTTTTTTATGAATACGAACAAACAAGAAAAAAAAAACTAACACGAATCAGAAATTAAATAAATAATAAAATTTAATCGTTACCTCCCCGGCAACGGCGCCAAAAACTTGATCGACGCTAGTCTATGAATTAGAAAAGCGTGACATTTGTAATAAATTCTGCAAGCATACAGGTGTGTAGCATACAGGTCGAACACAGGGAGGAAAGTTAAATTTTATTATTTATATATTTCGTGGGCGTGTTAGACGAACTTTGGAGGTTGATTTTGAAAATAAAACAAAACAAAATTAAAACTGTGATTTGATTCAGAACAGATCTAACTGAACCGACGATCAGATCACAATTTCAATGGAAAAGAAATAAAACTATGAATTAGATTTGAATCTAATCAATCCAATTTGACCTAAGATAATAATAAAAGCAGAAATTGAAATTGCAGAAATTGAAATAACAAACAAGAATTAAAATTAGGATTTCCGCTGAATCTAATCAGACGGTAAATCACTAATGCAAATAAGTGCAAAATACAAATAGTGTTCTACCGAATCTAATCGTATAGACAACACTAGTTGCTAAGAAAACAAAAAAATGCAGAAAATAAAAGAGAAAGAAGAACTTTTATTAGAACAATGGAATGAGAGATGAGATATGAGATGGTGGCTACAATGCCATTACAAGGGTATATATAGGGTAGATAGCCAAACCCTAACCCTAACCCTAATGGTAAATGGGCCTGGTCATTACACCACTAATTTGTTTACAATGAGAAACATAAATGGGCCTTAGATAAATAAAGCAAATTTGGGCCTTTTCTCTTTTTCCTCTTGCTTCCTTGATATTTCTTCATTGATTTGTGATGTGCAAAGCCTTGTTATCAATCCTTTTCTTGTCCAACAGCAACTATATGTGATATCTTCATTTACAATTCTTCAAAATGCAAATACACAGCAAATTGAACTCTATTTCTCTACATTTCTGGTTGCATGCGGGCTGGGTTGGACTATCTGTAAAAATAACAAAACAATACCCAAGTAATATTTATTTATATACAAAAGATAAGAAATAAGAGCATAAAATAAACACATTTCTATGTCAATCAATTGTCAAAAGGGGGCATAGGCAAGCTATGGAATCTCCTGGAGGATAGTTGTATTCCCTCGCGACTAGGGTACCAGATGGGGATAGGACCGTCTAGGTTGGAATTTGGATTTTTTTCATTATCCGATTCGAACTTTAATTAATATTGACGCATCAAGTTCGTTTATTTCATCATTGTTAGTTGAGTCACTGCACCTAGACACCAGTTTAGTAGATGATCCCTTAGTTGTTTCAAACCCAATTGGGCTCCATGATGTGTTTGGGTTTGAAGGTTTCTATACTTAGCGTTGAGTTTAGAAGTGATGCTTGTTGGGCTTCACGGGCTATGGGTTAGTTTTGGGCATGGACTGGTTATCCAGTAGAGGTGCCGTTCTTGATTGTGGAAGGAGAGTTGTTAGGCTTATGACCCGCTAGGGTAACACTCTCGAGATCTCTTATAATCCCATAGAATCTGTTATGCTAAGTTATCTAGAATCGCTTGACACGATGGTCTAGTGTTTGCGATCTGTTAGAGCAGTCCAGGAATACTCGGATGTGTGAGAGGAGGGAAAGGGCTTACCTCCGGAGCGGGAGATTGACTTCCGAAAATATCTGGTAGATAATGCCAAACCAGTATCTTGGCCAGTGTGCCACACGGCTCCTCGTGAGAGGAGGGAACTCGATAAGCAAGTAGGTGGTTTGCTTAAGAAGGGGTTCATAAGACGAAGTATATCGGAGTGGGGTGCTCCAGTAGTTTTTGCTGCGAAGGCGGATGGGTCCCTCAGACTTTGTGTAGGCTAAAGAGAACTGGATAGACTCACAAAGAAGAATCGACACCCATTGCCGAGGATTGATGATCTCTTTGGTCAGTTAGTTGGCACCTCAGTATTTGCGCAGTTGGACTTAGCCACGGGGTTTCGTCAGTTGAAAGTGGCTGAGGACAGTATAGAGATGGCTGCCGTTAGGACTCCGGATGGTTTTTATGAGTGGCTAGTGATGCCATTTGGTTTGACGAACGCCCCCGCATATTGGTTTGATGAGGAGGGTGTTCAGGGAGTACCTAAATAAGTTTGAGATGGTCTTTGTAGATGACACTTTGGTCTTTACTGGGAACAAAATAAGTTTTTGTATGTGCTCAATAGGGTGAGCAAAGCCAGTTATGGGAAAACGGTGGTTTTAGAGCGAGACTGGCAAGGACATCCAAAGTTGGTTAAAGGCTTAATTGATTAGCCATTTTTACTAGTATCATCTCACGTAGGTCGCCTGAACTCGAAGGAGATATCCCTTGGGTGTTTGTCTGATATTGGTTTAGGCCTTTGGGGCTTGCATTTGGGGGATGTCGAGTTCGACTAGGGTGGTCTGCGTGAGAGATGGATAGTTGTGATGATTTTCGGATAGGATTCTTAGCATCCTATGAGTTTGAGACAGCGTATACCCATGGCAAGGATAACATGGTAGCGGATGCCTTAAGTAGAAAAAAAAGGGTTGTCCTTGAGTTCATTTTTCATTGAACAACGGAGCTTAGAGTTTATCTCTATGTTTGACTATAGACCTTCCGTTGACTTTGTACCCGGTTTCTAGCCTCCTTGGAGGTTAGACCTACTCTTTTGGGGCGTATTGGCGGAGCACAGCGGGACGACCCACAATTGGTTGAGTTAGTTAAGAAGCTCATGAGGGGGGGAGTCGTCCAGCCATTTGAGTAGGTACACCCTAGATGGTAAGGGGTGGTTGCGTAGAGACGGTAGACTTTGTGTACCGCAAGACGAGGGTTTGAAGAAGGCTATACTTGATGATGCACATCGGTCGAAGATGACCATTCATCCCGGTGGGGACAAGAAGTACCAAGACGTAAAGCGAGTTTTCTTTTGGGCCGGTATAAAGAAAGACGCGGCCGAGTATGTCGCTAGATGCTTGGTGAGCTAGCAAATGGAAGCGGAGTAGAAGAAACCCAGTGGGTTGCTTCACCCATTGGAAGTTCCGCTATGGAAGTGGGATAGTATCTCGATGGGTTTTGTCGATGGATTACCTAGATCGAGGGAGGGTAATACGGGAATTTGGGTTGTGGTAGATAGACTTACTAAGTGTGCCCATTTCGTACCTGTGAAGAGCAAGAGGACTATTCCATGTCTAGCTTCAGTTTATATTCGAAGAATTATTAGATTGCATGGTGTACCCTCCAGTATGGTGAGCAATCGAGATCCTATCTTCACTAGAGAGTTTGGAAGAGTTTCCAAGAGGCGGTAGGGACTTAGTTGTAATTGAGTACCGCATATCATCCTCAGATAGACGGCCAGACCGAGAGGGTGAATCATATTTTAGAAGACCTTTTGAGGCTATGTATCTTGGATTTTGGAGGTACACGGGAGGAGCATCTTCCATTGGTGGGGTTACCCGACAGACTTAGTAGTGTACATGATGTATTCCATAGGAGGAAGTGCCTACATAAGACCGCAGAGGTGGTAGAGCCGAGTTTGCTTAGAGAAGTGGAAGTAGAGTGTGATGCGACGATTCGACGAGCTCCTATTTGCATCCTTGGGTCAGAGATTTGGAAGTTGAGAAA
Organism: Allium sativum; assembly: GCA_030737875.1. Lineage (NCBI taxonomy): Eukaryota > Viridiplantae > Streptophyta > Magnoliopsida > Asparagales > Amaryllidaceae > Allium > Allium sativum. The sequence goes on along the minus strand of CM060915.1, from coordinate 615,596,818 downwards.
CAGAGAGGTTCAACTAGTCAAAGTACGAAGGGGAGATGAAGAGAGCGACGCTACCTGGGAGACGGAAGCGAAGATGCGTTCGAGGTACCCTTTTTCTTTCGGAGGGTATATCCTTTTGCTTCTCCTTCATCGCATATCTTGTGCTTATCTTATCCTTAGTATGTCCTCTCGTTAGTACCTTTGATCTTCGGATAGGATAGTCCTACGGTTGAAACATGTGTTTGAGACATGTTATGTATGATGGATGCAAGTGGATGCAAGTGTTTGCTAGTGGTTGCTCGTGGATGCATATACACACACTCTAGGCACTAGATCGGCTCAGTCACTTCATATTGCATATTGCATAAAATTGTGTGTAGGAAGCTATATCTATGGATGTATAATAATTGTGTTATCATATGGATGATGCATTTTGGTGAATGATTGTGCACACATGTAGATATTGTATGTGTCGATAGGGTTCTCTCGCATACATAATGGATGCATGGCACTATCATGGTTTGCATATGTTCATACATTAGATAGGGAACATATACACGCACTCTTTGCATATGCTCATACATCATTAGAAATTGTTCTAAGGACAATGGATGCCTGTGTTTGATGGATTGAGTAGATGGTTGTTTGGATGGTAGGATATGCATTCTCCTTAGCTTAGAGATTTCGGGGACGAAATTCTTTAAGGAGGGGAGAATGTAACACCCCGTATTTTGGGTTAATTCACTAATAACAGAATAAATAATCTCAGATGTGGGAATTAGGGGAAACGGGCTGCGTCATTGCGTTCGTCTCGGAAAAATACGCAAAATAGAGTCCGAGTTTTCGAAAATCGGAGTCCGTATGGCCCAGTTATGGCCCGATGAAGTTTGCAGAAAATTCAAAACTAAAAACAGATTTAATAATTTAAAACCAGATTTTAAAATAGAGCAAGCGGGGCCAGGCGGGAAGATTCCCGCCCTACCCATGTCGACAGGGCTGTCGACAGGGGTGTCGACTTGCCTGTCGACAGGGGGGCGACGCCCAGTAAAACTGGGTGCACCAGTTTAGGTTCTTGGGCTGGCTTGGAGGGCTGGTTCTGGAAGCTTCTTGGATCTGACGGATCTAAACCAATCTAGGGTTAATCTAAGGGTCTAAAATGCAACCTAATCCTATAAATAAGACCCTAACCCTATCCTAATTCATTCATAATTAGATCTTGTAACTAAACTATGGCAAAATGGAACTTGATCATGGCCACCACAAATCAATGAAGAAAGCAAGCTAATCAACCTCTCAAATCAACCTCTAATCCATTCTAAGCATCTTAATCTTCTTCATTTGGAGTGCAAATTGCTAGTTGTGAGTTCCTATCACTTTAACATCAATTGTTAAAGCAAGTAGATTAGGTGTAATGAGACTTATGGTCTTGAATGCGGATTAGTGAGTTTGAATCATTTGTAATGATATGTTACTCTATGTTTTCCTATGTTTATGCATATTGAATAAGTTGGTTTATGCATATTTAATAAGTTGGTTTATGCATATTTAATAAGTTGGTTTATGCATATTTGATAAGTGGATTTATGCATGATTAATAAGTTGGTTTATGCATATTTGATAAGTGGATTTATGCATGATTAATAAGTTGGTTTATGCATGTTTAACAAGTGGGTTTATGCATGTTGAGTATGTAAGTTTATGCAAGTTTAGTATGATATATGTTATGTTTACATGATGCTAAATATGCAAGTTGTGGGCTATGTGATCATATGCATGTTATGCAAGTTCATGAAGATATGTTATGCAAGTTCATGAAGATATGCTATGCAAGTTACATGTATGTTAATATGCAAGATATGCTATGCAAGTTACATGTATGTTAATATGCAAGATATGCTATGCAAGTTACATGTTTGTTAATATGCAAGTTCATGATGACACATTATGCAAGTTTGTGAGTTAATATGCAAGTATGTGAATGCTTATGCAAGAATATGAATGCTTATGCAAGTTATGTGTATGCTTAAATGCATGATTAACATGTTATGCAAGTTGTGTGAATGCTTATATGCAAGTTCAACATGTTATGCAAGTTGTGTGAATGCTTATATGCAAGTTCAACATGTTATGCAAGTTGTGTGAATGCTTATATGCAAGTTCAACATGTTATGCAAGTTGTGTGAATGCTTATATGCAAGTTCAACATGTTATGCAAGTTGTGTGAATGCTTATATGCAAGTTCAACATGTTATGCAAGATATGTGTATGATAATATGCAAGTTCATATGCAACATGTTATGCAAGTCATGTGTATGATAATATGCAAGTTTGGGGTTAAATGTAGTTGGGTTAATATATGCTCATATATGCAAGTTGACATCCTCTTAACCCATGACAAAGTTTATGCTAATATTTGGTTTAACCCATGATGTTTGAGATTGATCTTCCCTTTTATTATGTCGTGAAATGAGAACGATTTGCGTGGGGAACGATGGGGTTAATAAATATGTTAATAAAAGTATGATTGGGTATGATTAAGCATACCATAAAAATAAATTAACATAAGTGGGAATTTACCTATTGAGTTAGGTCTACCCCATGGGAATTTACCTATTGAGTTAGGTCTACCCATGTTATGAGAAACTTGATATTAATTAGGGATAATTAATATGGGGGTGATTAATTAGATGTAATTAATCGACTAAGACACGAGGTTGGACTCATTTGTAGTGTAAAACTGCCCGGACCCAACCGGCTTAACCAGTTACTACAAATGTTAGCCCAATGTGAGAGGTCTTAGGCACAAACCAAATACGTGATTAATGTAAAGACACGAGGTTAGACTTGGTTATGACATAAGGCTGCCCGGACCCAACCGGCTTAACCAGCAGTCATAAAAGATAGTCTGATGTGAGAGGTCTTTATGAGGATCACGGTCTTAATTAACTAAGAAACACTTAACCAAATTAGCATGTAGTGGGACATGAGGGTTAAGTGGGTGCCTTGGGTGGCATGTGGAATCTAGTGGGTTGCCTTGGGTGGCAATAGAAAAATACGATTAGAATACTTAACCAAAGTGGAACATGTAAGTAAACATGATTAAAGGGTTAAGTAAGTGCCATGGGTGGCATGTGAAAATACGATTAGAATACTTAACCAAAGTGGTACATGTAAGTAAACATGATTAAAGGGTTAAGTAAGTGCCTTAGGTGGCATGTAGAAATCTAGTGGGTGCCTTAAGGGGCAATTGAAAGATGATTAGATGACTTAACCAAAACTTAACATGTAAGTGGGCATGATTATAAAGAGGGGTTAAGTGGAATGCACTAGATAAAATTTCAAGCTTAGGTGGTAGCTTGTGGGGGCCCATTTCAACCAATATCCCAAACGTATCTTTGTGGGCTCGACTCAAGTCGAGTGACGGGACACGCATATTGGGCTTGACTATAAGAGGCCAAACCGGGTTAACGGTGGCAACGCAGGACCAACGGGTTTCATATGCGTGTGTGGACCCGGGCTGGTTGGTAAGTCGTTGTTGCATCGTGTAGATATAAAGCCGTGCACCGTTGATATTATCAGGTGGCCACGTTGGGGAATGATACACCCCAATTGTGGGACCAGCACGGGTATCTACGGTAGGGAGCCGATCGATGGGGAGTAGTGGGTACACCTAGTGGAGATAGGGGCAGACGGCACCTATGTAGTGGGCTAGGAGTACACGAAACTACTAAATTACTAAGTACACTTAGTGGGATCAACCTTTAAGTAGGAATTACTCTTGGTGGGTAGAACTGGTGTGGTGCAGTGTAGAAATTATCCTTGGGTGGATAGGTCTGGGGCGGTGTAATCTAGTAATTATCCTTGGGTGGATAAATGCGTCTTTACGGTTATCTTAGTTTATCCTAAGTTTGCCAAGCTGCTTAGTGTAGCCATTCATCCCCAGGCATTACCGTATATCAACTTATGTCTTCTCTGGTTACTTTAATGATTGTATAGTTAAAGTTATAGGACTCACTCAGACTTATGTCTGACCCCGTTGTTGTTTATCTTTTTCCCCAAACCCCAGGTTATCAGAGTGGGCCTAGTGCTAGTGGGCTTTGATCAGATTGCTGTATCTATCCTTTGGAGTTTGGACCGTTGAAGTAAAGCTCAGTTCATCTATCCTTTTATGGCTATTGTTTACTTAGTGGGATTATGTACTTATTTTTATCAAGATGGATATTTTGTACTTGACTCTTGTATGGTTTTGTGATGTAACCAGACATGTTTTAACTTCCGCTGTTATGAGATGATGTTTTAAAATTTCAAGTACCATTTATATCTGTCTTGTTGTAATTTTTCTGTTCTATATTCACTAAAATACTCCACCGATGCCATGGCATTCCCATTGAGAGTGACCATAGCGGGCGTGGGGTGTTACACTTTTATTTAAATTAGTATAGGAAAAAAAATCTTATTTTATAAGATTTTTAAAATAGAAAGTTAGATTTTTATAAATAGAAAGTTAGATTTTTATAAATAGAAAGTTAGATTTTTATAAATAGAAAGTTAGATTTTTTAAAATAGAAAGTTAGAATTTTTATAAATAGAAAGTTAGAATTTTTAATAATAGAAAGGCGATATTTTTCATATTGAAAAGGCGATATTTTTCATATTGAAAAGGCGATATTTTTATACGATGAAGAGTTATATTTTTATAACATGAAAGTTTATATTTTTAATAACGAAGAGATTATATTGATAGCGAAGAAAAAATTCGATTTTTATATATTGAATAGCATAGTAAAAATTCGATTTTTATATATTGAATAGCATAGTAAAAATTCGATTTTTATATATTGAATAGCATAGTAAAATTCGATTTTTATATATTGGATAACAAAGTAAAAAATTCGATTTTTATATATTGAATAGCGAAGTAAAAATTCGATTTTTATGTATGTAGTGGCTACGGGCAACGAAAGCGACAAGAGGCGAGAACGACGAAGGTTTCTATAAATGAAGAGTCGTGGTATTGGATAGCTTTGGTGAGAACTTCTCACTCTTCAATTTCTTTATCTAGTTATATATATATATATATATATATATATATATACTAGGATGCAGACGGTGTTTAGTAGCACCCGACACCCGTCATCCATAGACCATGGATGGCTTGTTTGTTAAATTGTTTGGATGTGTAGTTGGTTAGTTTATTTGGTTTGAATTGAATTGTTTGGTGAAATGAATGGATTTGATTGATGTGTGAATGGCGTGGGCCTTCACTAGACCGGGGATAAGGCTAGGCCTCGTCCCGTTTCTAGTATCGTGTCGTTATGCCGCCGAAATTTTCTAAAATAAGTTAGAAAAATAAAAATATCATTTTATTTAAAGAATGAACTGAATAGAAATTCATATGTTAAAATAAAATGTTTTATCGTTAAAAATATAATTTTTAACGTGAATATGAATATAGTGAATGTGAATAAATAAATATTCATTTACAAACCGGACGGTTTGTTTATGTACACTGATTTGACTGATATTGATTGGGTCGATAAATTGTACACATCGCCCAACTGCACAAATAAAATCTGTGTCTGATTGCTTGAAACCCCACATGGGTATTGGGATAATATGCGATATACACTAATCCCAATAATTAGTTGTATGTCGATCGATTGATTGACAGGCTGTTATAAGCGTTAGATATCTATAATTGATGCTTATACAGTGTAGTGCACTTTGGATGATGGTTGATTATTTATCATTGCTATTATATACATGGGTTGAATGGAATCCATATAATTAACTTTATATGGTAATTGATTGGGCCTCATTCCAATCGGGAAAATAAAGATCATTATAAAATAAAGGTTAATGTGTTGACAGTACTCATCCGTTGAGATTAGTCATGTGTTGAACGAAATATTTTAAAAATAGAAATATTTGAAATAGAAATATTTGAATAGGAAATATTTGAAAAAGAAATATTTGAAAATAGAAATATATGAAGCCGTGTTGATTAGATTGACGCCATTTTGACGTGAACGATATTTATATCGAATTTATTCATTTTAAAATGAATATTGAAAAGTGATTTAGAAATCGAATATTTTGAAATGAAAATTGAATTTAAATTAAATAGAAAACGAATTTGATTTCAATTGAATATATAACAAATTTGATTTGAATTGAATAGAAAACCAAATTTGAATTGAATCGACTAGAAAACAAATTTGGATTGAATCGAATAGAAAACAAATTTGAATTGAATCGAATAGAAAATGAATTTGAATTGAATCGAATAGAAAACCAATTTGAATTGAATCGAATAGAAAACCAATTTGAATTGAATCGAATAGGAAACCAATTCGAAATGAATTGAATATAAAACAAATTCGAAGTGAATTGAAACCAAATTCGAATTGAATTTAAAACGAATTGAAATGAATTCAAATTGAATTGAAATTTGAATTGAATAAAAATGGATTTTAAAATGAATTTATAAGGAAAAATTCAATTTTGATTTGAATTTGAAATAAAGGTTGAAATTGTTTTTGAAACGAATTCAAAACTATTTATAAAATTCGTTTTAAATAGAAATCGACGAAATATATATTATATATATAATATAATGGCCTGAATAGAACGCGCCGCGCCGCGGCAGTTCGTGAATTTCGACCATTGATTTCGAACGGACATTACGGGAGATCCGACCGTCGGATTCTCCTAAAACCGGAACCATTGGGTTCGTATCGAAAAGAGCTTTCTAACGAATATTAGAAATTTGAAATCTAACGGTTGGATTTGGAGATACGTCCAAATCAAAATTGGAAAAGGTCGCTGTAAGTGCAGTTCGATGGCCGTTGATGGAAATCGACTGTACGAGCCTTGATAAAATTATTAAAAATAGTAATAATTTGTGTAAAATCATAAGAAATGATTTGGGAAAAATTGGGATGAAAAACTCCATATTTGAAAAGATAAAAATAGATTTTTATCAAAATGAACTAGTTTTGAACTGAAATTAAAACCCATTTATTTTTAAATAAATAAATTGGATTTAAAAAGGGGTTTTAAATAGTCGGAATTTCTAATATATTTGATGGAAATTAAATTAGAAGTAATTTGTGGGTTTATCGTGAACAGTGTTTTAAATAACACTTATTCTTTAACCCGATAATAAATAGAATGTAATTTGGGTTTATCGTGAACAGTGTTTTAAATACGACATTAGTTCTTTAACCCAGTAAAAGGAGTTTTAATGAATCTGCAATTAGATTGAAATGTGAATTGATAATTTAAATTATCAAATTTGGAAAATGAGTGAGAATGGAGTATCACCAGTTTTGCTCCAAAGCGATAGTTAAATATTTAATTAGATTTGAACGTGGAATGGTAATTAGTTTTACCGTCAACACTGTGGTGTTAGATATGGAGTATTACCAGTTTTGCTTCATGGGATGAATAGGTTGGGATTGGAAAATAAAATAAATAATTACTTCGGTGTGGTTCGCTAATCTCGACTAGTTTGGAAAACCATAATTGGGTTTGAAATGACATCCAAAGAAAGATTAAAGGATAAATTTTAAAGAATTTATCTTGGATAAAATTAATGGGAACCTTTCCCTAAGAATTGAAATTTAGAAACTAGCTGTAGGTTAGTTAAGAAGAATGGTTTCCTGGGTATTGATCTGATGTTGGTTTCTGCCTTCGGGGTTAATATTTGGGAAATTGTTCTCTTGCTGATTTACGGTTAGTGGCTGCTGAATTGGAATGAGGCGTATGTTGTGTTTGTGTAACATTTGTTTTTAATATACGCGGGTTGTTCGGAAAATCCGGGTTTATACCCATTCTGAATAACCGATTTGACGATATGTCGAAGATGAAGACGGTGGTCGAAGGCCGGAAGTCTTCACATCGTTTGGATAATTACTGACGATCCTGATTGGGCTGTACACCCAAGAGGATGGAAATAGTTGGTGGTCGTCCAGACGTACTTGGAGATGGATGGATATGCGAGGAAAGTGCCTCCGGTTTCGTTCAGACCCAGAACGAACTTGTAAATGGATTGTGTGTCTGACATTGGATTTTATTCTGTGTTGATTGATTTTTATTAAATATATATCTGTTTGGCGACGGAGAATTTATTCTCTTGCTTAACGCCCTTCTCTGAGACGTACGAGCTTAGAGGTTATATATCGATAGATATCAATCGCATGGCATGAATTGCCTGTGTGGCATGTTGAGTTGCATGGATCAAGGCTTCTGTTGAAAAGCAAAGTCTTGTGGTTGATGATCAAAGCACGGCCTACGTGGCAGCTTTGTGTTTGGCATGGATTCGCGAGCCTCACACCTCGGTATGAGTCAAAAACGGGATGAGGACCCAAGGAGTGCACGACGTTTCTTTCTAGCTATGGGTGGTGTCAGTGACCTACCAGCCCTGACATTTATATACTTCTCACCTTTGTGGTTTGGATGCGAGGCGCCTCGATTATAGGTCCTATAGGGCCGGGAAACGTGTGTTCAGGAATAATTAATCCTCAAACTTAAGAGAGGACCGGTCTTGGAGGATCCCAGGGTTACCCAGAGTGTGTAGTCATGAGGCATTTGCTAGAGTGTCTCGAAGCGGAGAGGAGCTTGCCCCTTGCCTCGACTCATGATGGAAATCCAATTTCCAATACGTGTATTGCGGTTTTAATTGTAGAACTAGTATGGCGACATAGTGGTATGGGGCACTTATGCCGTCTATGATTTATATTTATGATTGAAATTGTTTTGACACTATACACTTATTAAAGCATCAAATGATTTGTTTTAAACGTACCAATCATGTTTGGCTGTTATAAGGTAAAACCCTATCCTCCGGCTTGCGTTGCATTGTGTGATGGGACCTGGGTCTTATAATAGCTTCATTTTTCGAAAAAGCATTGCGCTGTTTATTCTATGCACTGGTATTCTTGGGAGGAAACCCGTTCCGGGTTATACGGCGTGGTCCCTTGAATTACTCTCTTTTAAAGTAAAGCTTTAAATAACTGTTTTAGTTCTCACACCAGTCACATGACTGACCTGGAGTTTATTGTTTTAACCTAAACTCTGGGTGCCCCTATTTTCCGCACGGGCAGCTAGTAGTTTTGGTTTTGCAGATTTATATTCACAGGGTCCTGATTTACAGCTGGAACGATGCTCGGAAAGCTCTGTATCCGTGTATCACTTTCAGTTGTGCTTTTGTATTATTTTCCGCTGCTATGTAATTTATTGTAATCTCTGATATTTATCGAATGTAATTTATTCATTTATACTTTGTATATTCTTGTATCTGATGGAATTGTTGTAATAGCAATGAAATGTTCTTCCGTCTGCGTTCTATTTTGTCCTGTTCTCAAAACGATCAGGGGTTTCGAACGGTCTAGATCGGTTTAACGACTGATTCGGATCGAGCGAAATTCCTTGTCGTCACATTTGGTATCAGAGCTTTGGTTTAGAGAGCTCGAGAACAAGACACATTAGAACCATATGAAAGAATTCATCAGATATTGGATTAGTAATATCCAATTAGAATGACTCGTTAGAGATAGGATCAATAGTATCCTAGAACGAGTGTGAAGAGTATATTTTTCAAATGAAAACAATTTTGTTTTGAAAATTTAAATCGTTTTAAACGTATTTGATTATTTATTTATTTTGAGTATGGACAATCTAGTATATAAAGGTTTTGCATATACGCGTCATGAACGTATATTCGAAGTTTTAATATATTAGATAGATATAGAGTCACACTCTAGTCGCCCGGACATGGTCCTGATGATGAAGTATACCATCACCAGTATTTATTTTCGAGTGACGAAGGTGTGATATCTATATATTTCCATTAGACTGGTGTGAGAACCAAAACTTATATAGCTAGAACACATTGTTGTGAATTGGCATCAAAAACTTGATTTTTTGTATATGTATCAAATTATGAATTTGAAACTCTAATCCACTAATTGATTGATGTTTGTGTTGGTTGTTTAGTTGTTTGATAATTTTTGAACCATTATGCCTAATTGAATCAAATATTGAATTGTATTGAAATTGGTCGCATTTGCTTGCATATACATGTACTTACATTGAACAGGTCATAGCAAAGAGACTAGAGCAGAGAATAAAAATTTGTTTGCCCGACAAATAGGTACATGTTTATCATAATTTACTGTTTTGTTTGGGTGATGATGATTTTATGAGCCTATTGGCTAGCCGCTTGGCTTTTTCTTTTTCTTTTTGAGATCAGAAGGCCTATATGGCAATTTCGGGATTTTCCCGTGGCTCCCGGTGCAGGGGAGGTTATGGCAAAAAATTTCGAAAATTTAGGGTGTTAGCCAAATTTTTGAAGAATTTGAAAATTCTCAGAAACTGAAAAGTTGGAGAATGGAAGCCGGATCGAACGTAGAGTTGATTAATCAAACCACTTTCGACTTTGTTCCTTTTCGGGGACGAAAAGTTTTAAGTGGGGGCGATTGTAATAACCCGGAAAATCTGACCCAGTTTAAAATTTTTATTTTGGCAATTTACTGAATTTTGAATATTTAAAATAGATTATTTTAAATAATATCGACGAAAATTTATTTTGAACATAATTCGAACGTATATATTTATATACGTCGTCGTTAGAATATAAATGATTATATATAATTATAAAAGGAATTGAAAATGGCGCGGTAGTTTGATAATTCGATTTCAAGCTTCAATTGAATGTACCGGATGCAAAACAATCCGGATTTTAGCGAAACTGAAAACATTAGGATCTATTTGAGAATATCTTTCCAACGAATCCGAAAAATTGAAATTTCATAGCGGGAATCAAAAGATATGTCCAGTTGAAAATTCTGAATAGTCGCTATGGAATTCAGGCCCTTAAAAATAGACATTTTGCAAACGACCTCGGATTTCGACAAAACCACTTTTGTTGGATCCGTGATGTCAAATTATTGCTAGATTCCAAATTTCATAATTTTTCGAATCAATATGTGAGCGTGGCAAAGGAAAACGCGTTTGACCAGTTTTAGTTGATTTTAATCGACTGGAAAATGGCCATTTTTCCAACGGTCTCGGAATTCGACGAAACTAGTTTTGTTAGGACCGTATAGTCAATAAGAAGCTAGAAAATATTTTTTTGGAATTTTTAAAGTTAGTATGTGACCCCGGTAAATTGAAATGCGCGTTCAAATTCAATATATAGAGTTATATGTTGATTTTTAACGGAAACTGATCGAAGCGATCGAATCAGCCTACGATACATATCCCATTGTGTTCGGAATAGGGGTGAAACGCTATGGACGACAGGCGGTGGACCTCGTTTAGAGGTCGTATGTAAAAGTCAACTTTTTGAATTAGATAATTAAAAAAAAAATCGAAGTCGCGCCCTAGCGCGACTGGAGCCCCCACCGCCGTGCCCCAGGTGGCGGTGCGTCACCTCCGAACCCACCCCCCCTTTTTTCCTCCCGCCGCGATCGAAGACCCCCTCCCCCCTTCCACCTCGGCCTCGCAGACACCCCCCCCTCTGCGCGCAACCGCGAAGCCTCCCTCATCCGCACCCTCCGCCCCTTCTTCCTCCTCCGCTTCCCTTCTTCTCCTTCCGATCCTCCCCCCCTCCGACAAGCGCGCAACCGAACCCCCAACAGCCCCCTTTTCTGAAATTCAAAAGTAAGTCTTATTTACTTATTTAATTTTATTTTTCAGTTTCCTTTTATTTAAATTTGTATAGGAAAAAAATCTGATTTTATAGGATTTTTAAAATAGAAAGTTAGATTTTTTAAAATAGAAAGTTAGATTTTTATAAATAGAAAGTTAGATTTTTATAAATAGAAAGTTAGATTTTTATAAATAGAAAGTTAGATTTTTTAAAATAGAAAGTTAGAATTTTTATAAATAGAAAGTTAGAATTTTTAATAATAGAAAGGCGATATTTTTCATATTGAAAAGGCGATATTTTTTATATTGAAAAGGCGATATTTTTATACGATGAAGAGTTATATTTTTATAACATGAAAGTTTATATTTTTAATAACTAAGAGATTATATTGATAGCGAAGAAAAAATTCGATTTTTATATATTGAATAGCATAGTAAAAATTCGATTTTTATATATTGAATAGCATAGTAAAAATTCGATTTTTATATATTGAATAGCATAGTAAAATTCGATTTTTATATATTGGATAACAAAGTAAAAATTCGATTTTTATATATTGAATAGCGAAGTAAAAATTCGATTTTTATGTATGTAGTGGCTACGGGCAACGAAAGAGACAAGAGGCGAGAACGACGAAGATTTCTACAAATGAAGAGTCGTGGTATTGGATAGCTTTGGTATACTAGGATGCAGACGGTCTTTAGTAGCACCCGACACCCGTAATCCACAGACCATGGATGGCTTGTTTGTTAAATTGTTTGGATGTGTAGTTGGTTAGTTTATTTGGTTTGAATTGAATTGTTTGGTGAAATGAATGGATTTGATTGATGTGTGAATGGCGTGGGCCTTCACTAGACCGGGGATAAGGCTAGGCCTCGTCCCGTTTCTAGTATCGTATCGTTATGCCGCCGAAATTTTCTAAAATAAGTTAGAAAAATAAAAATATCATTTTATTTAAAGAATGAACTGAATAGAAATTCATATGTTAAAATAAAATGTTTTATCGTTAAAAATATAATTTTTAACGTGAATATGAATATAGTGAATGTGAATAAATAAATACTCATTTACAAACCGGACGGTTTGTTTATGTACACTGATTTGACTGATATTGATTGGGTCGATAAATTTTACACATCGCCCAACTGCACAAATAAAATCTGTGTCTGATTGCTTGAAACCCCACACGGGTATTGGGATAATATGCGATATACACTAATCTCAATAATTAGTTGTATGTCGATCGATTGATTGACAGGCTGTTATAAGCGTTAGATATCTATAATTGATGCTTATACAGTGTAGTGCACTTTGGATGATGGTTGATTATTTATCATTTCTATTATATACATGGGTTGAATGGAATCCATATAATTAACTTTATATGGTAATTGATTGGGCCTCATTCCAATCGGGAAAAGAAAGATCATTATAAAATAAAGGTTCATGTGTTGACAGTACTCATCCGTTGAGATTAGTCATGTGTTGAACGAAATATTTTAAAAATAGAAATATTTGAAATAGAAATATTTGAATAGGAAATATTTGAAAAAGAAATATTTGAAATAGAATATTTGAAAATAGAAATATATGAAGCCGTGTTGATTAGATTGACGCCATTTTAACGTGAACGATATTTATATCGATTTTATTCATTTTAAAACGAATATTGAAAAGTGATTTAGAAATCGAATATTTTGAAATGAAAATTGAATTTAAATTAAATAGAAAACGAATTTGATTTCAATTGAATATATAACAAATTTAATTTGAATTGAATAGAAAACCAAATTTGAATTGAATCGACTAGAAAACAAATTTGGATTGAATCGAATAGAAAACAAATTTGAATTGAATCGAATAGAAAATGAATTTGAATTGAATCGAATAGAAAACCAATTTGAATTGAATCGAATAGAAAACCAATTTGAATTGAATTGAATCGAATAGAAAACCAATTCGAAATGAATTGAATATAAAACGAATTCGAAGTGAATTGAAACCAAATTCGAATTGAATTGAAAACGAATTGAAATGAATTCAAATTGAATTGAAATTTGAATTGAATAAAAATGGATTTTAAAACGAATTTATTAGGAAAAATTCAATTTTGATTTGAATTTGAAATAAAGGTTGAAATTGTTTTTGAAACGAATTCAAAACTATTTATAAAATTCGTTTTAAATAGAAATCGACGAAATATATATTATATATATAATATAATGGCCTGAATAGAACGCGTCGTGCCGCGGCAGTTCATGAATTTCGACCATTGATTTCGAACGGACATTACGGGAGATCTGACCGTCGGATTCTCCTAAAACCGGAACAGTTGGGTTCGAATCGAAAAGTGCTTTCTAACGAATATTAGAAATTTGAAATCTAACGGTTGGATTTGGAGATACGTCCAAATCAAATTTGGAAAAGGTCGCTGTAAGTGCAGTTCGATGGCCGTTGATGGAAATCGACTGTACGAGCCTTGATAAAATTATTAAAAATAGTAATAATTTGTGCAAAATCATAAGAAATGATTTGGGAGAAATTGGGATGAAAAACTCCATATTTGAAAAGATAAAAATAGATTTTTATCAAAATGAACTAGTTTTGAACTGAAATTAAAACCCATTTATTTTTAAATAAATAAATTGGATTTAAAAAGGAGTTTTAAATAGTCGGAATTTCTAATATATTTGATGGAAATTAAATTAGAAGTGATTTGTGGGTTTATCGTGAACAGTGTTTTAAATAACACTTGTTCTTTAACCCGATAATAAATAGAATGTAATTTGGGTTTATCGTGAACAGTGTTTTAAATACGACATTAGTTCTTTAACCCAGTAAAAGGAGTTTTAATGAATCTGCAATTAGATTGAAATGTGAATTGATAATTTAAATTATCAAATTTGGAAAATGAGCGAGAATGGTGTATCACCAGTTTTGCTCCAAAGCGATAGTTAAATCTTCAATTAGATTTGAACGTGGAATGGTAATTAGTTTTACCGACAACACTGTGGTGTTAGATATGGAGTATTACCAGTTTTGCTTCATGGGATGAATAGGTTGGGATTGGGAAATAAAATAAATAATTACTTCGGTGTGGTTCGCTAATCTCGACTAGTTTGGAAAACCATAATTGGGTTTGAAATGACATCCAAAGGAAGATTAAAGGATAAATTTTAAAGAATTTATCTTGGATAAAATTAATGGGAACCTTTCCCTAAGAATTGAAATTTAGAAACTAGCTGTAGGTTAGTTAAGAAGAATGGTTTCCTGGGTATTGATCTGATGTTGGTTTCTGCCTTCGGGGTTAATATTTGGGAAATTGTTCTCTTGCTGATTTACGGTTAGTGGCTGCTGAATTGGAATGAGGCGTATGTTGTGTTTGTGTAACATTTGTTTTTAATATACGTGGGTTGTTCGGAAAGTCCAGGTTTATACCCATTCTGAATAACCGATTCGACGATATGTCGAAGATGAAGACAGTGGTCGAAGGCCGGAAGTCTTCGCATCGTTTGGATAATTACTGACGATCCTGATTGGGCTGTACACCCAAGAGGATGGAAATAGTTGGTGGCCGTCCAGACGTACTTGGAGATGGATGGATATGCGAGGAAAGTGCCTCCGGTTTCGTTCAGACCCAGAACGAACTTGTAAATGGATTGTGTGTCTGACATTGGATTTTATTCTGTGTTGATTGATTTCTGTTAAATATATATCTGTTTGGCGGCGGAGAATTTATTCTCTTGCTTAACGCCCTTCTCTGAGATGTACGAGCTTAGAGGTTATATATCGATAGATATCAATCGCATGGCATGAATTGCCCGTGTGGCATGCTGAGTTGCATGGATCAAGGCTTCTGTTGAAAAGCAAAGTCTTGTGGTTGATGATCAAAGCACGGCCTACATGACAGCTTTGTGTTTGGCGTGGATTCGCGAGCCTCACACCTCGGTATGAGTCAAAAACGGGATGAGGACCCAAGGAGTGCACGACGTTTCTTTCTAGCTATGGGTGGTGTTAGTGACCTACCAGCCCTGACATTTATATACTTTTCACCTTTGTGGTTTGGATGCGAGGCGCCTCGATTATAGGTCCTATAGGGCCGGGAAACGTGTGTTCAGGAATAATTAATCCACAAACGTAAGAGAGGACCGGTCTTGGAGGATCCCAGGGTTACCCAGAGTGTGTAGTCATGAGGCATTTGCTAGAGTGTCTCGAAGCGGAGAGGAGCTTGCCCCTTGCCTCGACTCATGATGGAAATCCAATTTCCAATACGTGTATTGCGGTTTTAATTGTAGAACTAGTATGGCGACATAGTGGTATGGGGCACTTTTGCCGTCTATGATTTATATTTATGATTGAAATTGTTTTGACACTATACACTTATTATAGTATCAAATGATTTGTTTTAAACGTACCAAGCATGTTTGGCTGTTATAAGGTAAAACCCTATCCTCCGGCTTGCGTTGCATTGTGTGATGGGACCTGGGTCTTATAATAGCTTCATTTTTCGAAAAAGCATTGCGCTGTTTATTCTATGCACTGGTATTCTTGGGAGGAAACCCGTTCCGGGTTATACGGCGTGGTCCCTTGAATTACTCTCTTTTAAAGTAAAGCTTTAAATAACTATTTTAGTTCTCACACCAGTCACATGACTGACCTGGAGTTTATTGTTTTAACCTAAACTCTGGGTGCCCCTGTTTTCCGCACGGGCAACTAGTAGTTTTGGTTTTGCAGATTTATATTCACAGGGTCCTGATTTACAGCTGGAACGATGCTCGGAAAGCTCTGTATCCGTGTATCACTTTCAGTTGTGCTTTTGTATTATTTTCCGCTGCTATGTAATTTATTGTAATCTCTGATATTTATCGAATGTAATTTATTCATTTATACTCTGTATATTCTTGTATCTGATGGAATTGTTGTAATAGCAATGAAATGTTCTTCCGTCTGCGTTCTAATTTGTCCTGTTCTCAAAACGATCAGGGGTTTCGAACGGTCTAGATCAGTTTAACGACTGATTCGGATCGAGCGAAATTCCTTGTCATCACATTGATGATAAAAATTGGATTTTTATTATAAAACAATTTCTTTCAAAATATGAATACCATTCAACACATGAATTTCAATTCAACGAATGAATATCAATTCAACACATGAAGGTTTTCTATAGTTTATATATATCGATAAAAAGGTGATTTCTATATTTAAAACACGAATACCATTCAACACATGAATTTCTATCCAATGAATGAATATCGATTCAACACATGAAGGTTTTCTATAGTTTATATATATAGAGTAAAAATGTGATTTTTATATTTAAAACACGAATACCATTCAACACATGAATTTCTATCCAACGAATGAATATCGATTCAACACATGAAGGTTTTCTATAGTTTATATATATAGAGTAAAAATGTGATTTTTATATTTAAAACATGAATACCATTCAACACATGAATTTCTATTCAACGAATGAATATCGATTCAACACATGAAGGTTTTCTATAGTTTATATATATAGTTAAAAAGGTGATTTTTATATTTAAAACATGAATACCATTCAACACATGAATTTCAATTCAACGAATGAATATCGATTCAACACATGAAGCTTTTCTATAGTTTATATATATAGATAAAAAGGTGATTTTTATATTTAAAACATGAATACCATTCAACACATGAATTCTATTCAACGAATGAATTTCAATTCAACACATGAAGGTTTTCTATAGTTTATATATATAGATAAAAAGGTGATTTTTATATTTAAAACATGAATACCATTCAACACATGAATTCTATTCAACGAATGAATTTCAATTCAACACATGAAGGTTTTCTATTCAACAGACGAATATAGTTTCAATACAGGAAAATAATTCTAACACATGAATATTATTCAAAATTTCGGCAGCATAACGGAATAACGGCAGGGTAGTTAAAACTGGGACCGTCCCTAGTACGGCTCCTCGCTCTACCTTAAAGCCTCGCAGCTTTTGACAATGGGGAATCATGCATCTAGTTCGCACGCAGGCGGCATGTATATTTTTTCATTTCCACAAACTAATCCTATGTGGATTCAACCAAATATTTTTCAACCACAAACGGGTATTTTTCAACCACAATCAATCAATTTCAACCACAAATAATTCCAATCAACCATTCGCTATCAATCAATTTTCACACCAATCACAACCAATAAATATCGTCCATGGTTTGTGGACGAGGGGCGTATATATATATATATATATATATATATATAGCATTTCACTTCTATTTCAACACATTTATAATTTTTACAACGCATATATAACTTATACATCGAACGTACAACTTATACAAGGGGTGTACAACGCTTATATAACTCATACATCGACTATATAATTTATACATCGTCGTTTTCCATATCGTTTATAATTTAGAAATCCCACATTGGGTTCCACTCCACCAAAAATAGCAGAAGGCTCAGAAAAATATGCGGTCTCTTCTAGAAGGTAGAAGACGTCCACACGAGTCCACTGTCTCTTGTTTCACTGAATTTCGTCAAGAAACGAAAAAGATATGATTTTTACAAGTTTGCAACACTTAAAAGTGTAAAAATCAGTTCAAAATAAATTAGCCGAACCTTTTCTGAAATGGTTCCAAACTAGATTTTGGATTTCCGATCAAACGGTGTAACGGTTCCACGATCGAGTTGCGCGAGGTCGAAGAGGGAGGAGTGGCGCTGCTTCGCCGGAAGCGGGGCCCACTGCGGTGGCGTCTTCTCCTCGCGGCGGCGGTCTGAAGTTGGTAACTTCGTGGACACGATTCTCTGACAAAACTCGACGAAACTTAGCAAACTTCGTATGGATTTGAAGATCCTGATGAGTACTACAAATTTCTGCAAAGGACTATGGGGTTTTGTTGCGTGGAGGAGGAGAAAAAGAGGAGAGAAGGTGGGAGCAAAAGGCGCCGTCGGGTTTGAGGATCGTCGGGGAGAGAGAAAGGATTCCTGGCCAATGATTTTTTTTTAATATATTTATAAATTTTTAAAATCCAAAAATACCCCTCTTCACGTACTAACACCAATCCAAACCTAATGACTGTCGTCCCTAGCGTTTTACCCCCATTCCGAACACAATGGGATATGTTTCGTAGGCCCATTCGACTGTTTCAGTCAGTTTCCATTCAGTTTAAAATATAAAACATTCAATATTTGTTTTGAACGTACATTTCAATTTGCCAGGGCCACAAACTGATCCGAAAAATTCCAGAAAAATAAATCTAGCTATGTTTTGATGATACGGTCCCAACAAAACTAGTTTCGTCGAATTCTGAGACCGTTTGCAAAATGGCCCATTTCTAGTCGATCCAATTTAACTTTAATTGACCAAAACACATTTTCCTTTGCCACACTCACATACTAGCTTCAAAAATTATGAAATTTGAAACCAAGCAATAACTTCACATCCTGGATCCAACAAAAGTGGTTTCGTCGAATTCCGAGGTCGTATGCAAAATGGCCATTTTCACGGGCTATATAAATTCCATAGCGACCTTTCTGAAAATTCATTTGGCCATAACTTTTGCTTTCCGCTATGAAACTTCGATTATTCAGATTCGTTAGAAAGGTATCCTGTAACAACCCGAAAATCTGGGCCAGTTTAAAATTTTTATTTTTGCAATTTTGGCGAGTTTTGATTATTTAAAATGGATTATTTTAAATAATATCGACGAAAAATTTATTTTGAATAGAATTCGTCGTATATATTATACGCGTCGTCGTTAGAATAAAAATAATTATATATAATTATAATAGAATTGAAAATGGCGCGGTAGTTCGAAAATTCGATTTCTAATTTCAAATGAATATACAGAATTCAATATAAGTCAGAATTGAACGAAACAAGAAATATTTGAATCTGTATAACTATATCTTTGTAACAAAGTTAACAAACTGAGATTTCATTTTAGAAATGATGAGATATGTCCAGTTGAAATTTGGAAATAGTCGCTGTGGAATTTATATATATTTTAATAATATAAGGCCCTTAAAAATGGACATTTTGCAAATGACCTCGGATTTCGACGAAACCAGTTTTGTTGGGTCCGTGGTGTCAAGTTATTGCTAGGTTTCAAATTTCATAATTTTTCGAATCAATATGTGAGCGTGGCAAAGGAAAACGCGTTTGACCAGTTTCAGTTGATTTTAATCGACTGGAAATTGGCCATTTTTCTAACGGTCTCAGAATTCGACGAAACTAGTTTTGTTAGGACCGTATCGTCAATACGAAGCTAGAAAATATTTTTCGAGAATTTTTAGAGTTAGTATGTGACCCCGGTAATTTGAAATGTACGTTTAAAATTCAATATAGTGATTTAAATGTAAATTCAAAAGGAAACTGATTGTAACAATCGAATCAGCGTGCGATACATATCCCATTGTGTTCGGAATGGGGGTGAAACGCTATGGGCGACAGGCGGTGGGCCTCGTTTCGAGGTCATATGTAAAAGTCAACCTTTTAGCCAAATATAATAATTAAATAAATAAAAAAAAAAAAAAACCTTCTCTCCCCTTAAAACCGCTCTGGCCCCCCCCCCTCAATTCATACTTCAGATCGAAATAAAAAAAAAAAAAAAAAAACCCCGCTGAAGGCCATCGATCGCCCGAGGGAAGCCACCGCAGGCGCCGCACCTCCGCCCCCGGCCTCTCCACCTCCGACCGCACTCCCCCTCCCCTCCGACCGTCCATCCCCTAGCCCAAAGCGCGAAACCCACAACCCCGAGCCCCCACGACCGCCCAAACCAGATGCGCCGCCACCTAGCTGGCCCATCGTCGCCTTGCACCGCGTCCCAGCGCCACCAGTGGCTGATGCTCCTCCTCCGACTGTGGAGAAACCCCCCACCTCTCTTTCCAACGGTCAAAGTAAGTTTTATTCCGGGATTTTATTTATTTTCTTTTCTTTGATTTAAAACTGATTTTGTCATAACTAAGAAACTGAAATTTATGAAAAAATAAAACTGAATTTTTAAAGAAGAAGTAAAGCTGAATTTTAATAAAGTAGTAAAACTGAATTTTTAAAGAAAAAGTAAAACTGAATTTTTTTAAGAAGTTATAAAACTGATTTTAATTAGAATTCAGAACTGATTTTGTTTTAGAAATCAAAACTGAATTTTAAAAGGAAATCAAAACTGAATTTTAAAAGGAAATCAAAAACTGAATTTGATTTTGTTTAAAATCTGAATATTATTTTGTTTTAAAAACTGAATTTTATTTACTTTAAAAAAAACTGGTTTTTAGTTATGTTGTAAAGTTATAACAATATAATCTTTTATATTGTTGAAATAAAAATTCGATTTTTATATATTGAACTTTGAAGTAAAAATTCGATTTTTATATATTGAATAGCGAACTAAAAATTCGATTTTTATATATTGAATAACGAAGTAAAAATTCGATTTTTACATATGTAGTGAAAGCGGACAACGAATGTGACAAAAAGGCGAAACGACGAAGACTTCTGCAAATGAAGTGCCGTGGAGCTGGATAGCTATATGTGAGAATTTCTCACCTTTCAATTTATTTTTCTAGTTATATATATATATATATATACTAGGATGCAGACGGTGCTTATTAGAAGCACCCGACACCCGTCCACATACCATGGACTTGTTTGTTTGGTTGTGTAGTTGGTTAGATTATTTGATTGAAATTGAATTGTGGGGTGAAATGAATTGGTTTGATTGATGTGTGAATGGCGTGGGCCTTCACTAGACCGGGGATAAGGCTAGGCCTTGTCCCGTTTCTAGTATCGTGCCGTTATGCCGCCGAAATTTTCTAAAATATGTTAGAAAAATAAAAATATCATTTTATTTAAAGAATGAACTGAATAGAAATTCATATGTTGAAATAAAATGTTTTATCGTTAAAAATATAATTTTTAACGTGAATGTGAATAAATAAATATTCATTTACAAACCGGACGGTTTGTTTATGTACACCTATTTGAAGGACATGGATTGGGTCGATAAATTTTACACATCGCCCAACTGCACAAATAAAATATTTGTTTGATTGTTTGAAAACCCCACACGGGTGTTAGGATGAAATATGCAGTTCACTCATCCTGATTGCTTAAATATGTCGATCGATTGATTGACAGGCTGTTATAAGCGTTGAATATCTGTATTTGATGCTTATGCAGTGTAGTGCACTTTGGTTGATGGTTGATTATTTTTCCATGCTATGATATACATGTGTTGTATGAAAATCCATATAATTAACTTTATATGGTAATTGATTGGGCCTCATTCCAATTTGAAAAATAAAGAATATTATAAAATAAAAGTTCATGTGTTGACAGTACTCATTCATTGAGATTGGTCATGTGTTGAACGAAATATTTTGTTAATAACAACTATTTTGAAAAAGAAATATTTGAAATAGAATATTTGAAAATAGAAATTTATGAAGCCGTGTATGGACGCCATTTTGACGTGAACGATATTTATATCAATTTTAATCGATTTCAAAGTGAATTGAATTGAAAACGAATTCAAAGTGAATTGAATTGAAAACGAATTCAAAGTGAATTGAATTGAAAACGAATTCAAAGTGAATTGAATTGAAAACGAATTCAAAATGAATTGAATTGAAAACGATTTCGAAATGAATTGAATTGAAAACGAATTCGAAATGAATTGAATTGAAAGCGATTTCGAAATGAATTGAATTGAAAGCGATTTCGAAATGAATTGAATTGAAAACGATTTCGAAATGAATTGAATTGAATATGAATTCAAATTGAATTGAAATTTGAATTGAACAGAAATGAATTTTGAAACGAATTTATAAAGAAGAATTCAATTTTGCTTTGAATTGAAATGGAAGTTGAAATAGATTTTGAAATGAATTTAAAACTGTTTATATAATTCGTTTTTAAATAGAAATCGACGAAATATATTATATATATATTATATATAATATAATGGCCTGAATAGAACGCGCCGCGCCGCGGCAGTTCGCGAATTTCGACCATTTATTTCAAACGGACATTACGGGAGATCCGACCGTCGGATTCTCCTAAAACCGGAACCGTTGGGTTCGTATCGAAAAGAGCTTTCTAACGAATATTAGAAATTTGAAATCTAACGGTTGGATTTGGAATTATGTCCAAATCAAATTCGAAAAAGGTCGCTGTAAGTGCAGTTCGATGGCCATTGATGGAAATCGACTGTACGGGCCTTGATAAAATTATTAAAAATAGTAATAATTTGTGTAAAATCATAAGAAATGATTTGTGAAGAATTGGGATGAAAAACTCCATATTTGAAAAGATAAAAATGGATTTTTATCGAAATGAACTAGTTTTGAACTAGAATTATAATTCTATTTATTTTTAAATAAATAGATTGAATTCGAAAAGGGTTTTAAAAGTAACCAAAATTCCAATGATTGCATTGGAGTGGATTTGAATCGAAATTGTCTTCGGAATATTTCGATGTTGGAATTCGTGATTATACAGGTGTTGTTATGGAAATTTGAAAGATATATATGTATATCGTTATTTCCAATACGACATTTGTTAGTCGTAGAATTCGATATTGAATATAAGCCGATATATTTTCTATTCAGAGCCTTGTATTGAATATCGAATGTGATTTGGGTTTGTCGTGAATGGTGTCTTCACTAACACTGTTCTTGAACCCAGTTGAGAAAAG
Source organism: Allium sativum (assembly GCA_030737875.1). Taxonomy (NCBI): domain Eukaryota; kingdom Viridiplantae; phylum Streptophyta; class Magnoliopsida; order Asparagales; family Amaryllidaceae; genus Allium; species Allium sativum. The sequence goes on along the minus strand of CM060915.1, from coordinate 615,573,474 downwards.
ATTAAATCTTTTTATTTAGATTTAATGAAGTGTACCAATTAAATGATATTTAATTGGAATTGAATTGATATTGATTTTTGGGTTTATCGTGAACAGTGTTTTAAATAACACTCGTTCTGTAACCCGATAATTAATGGAATGATTTTTGGGTTTATCGTGAACAGTGTTTTAAATAACACTCGTTCTTTAACCCGATAATTAATGGAATGTGACTTTGGGTTTATCGCGAACCGTGTTTTTAGATGACACTGATTCTTTAACCCAGTCACAGATTAAAACTAAGTGGAGTTTTAATGAATCTTTAATTAGATTGAAAAGATCGAGAATGGAGTATCACCAGTTTTGCTCCAGGCGATAGTTAAATCTTTAATTAGATTTGAACGTGAAATTTAGAAACTAACTGTCGGTTAGCTAAGTAGAATGGTTTTCTGGATATTGATCTGATGTTGGTTTCGGCCTTCGGGGTTAATATTTGGGGGATTATTCTCTTGATTAATTTACGGTTAATGACTAATGAGTTGGAATGAGGCGTATGTTGTGTTTGTGTAACACTTTTATAATATATACGCGAGTTATTCGGAAAGACCGGGTTTATCCCATTCTGAATAACTGATACGACGATAAGTCGAAGATGAAGACGATGGTCGAAGACCGGAGGTCTTCACGTCGTTTGGGTGATAACTGATGATCTTGATTGGGCTGTACACCCAAGAAGATGGAAACAGTTAGTGATCGTCCAGACGTACTTGGAGATCGATGGATATGCGGGGTACTAGGTGCCTCCGGTTTCGTTCAGACCCAGGACGGACTTGTAAATGGACTGTGTGTCTGACATCGGATTTCATTCTGTGTGACTGATATCGGTTGCATAGGATGGTTTGCCTGTGTGGCATGCTAAGATGCAAATGATCAAGGCTTCTGTTGAAAAGCAAAGTCTTGTGGTGATGATCAAAGCACGGCCTTTGTGGCGTAGCTTTGTGTAACGTTTACCTCGCGTGTTTCACACCAGGTATGAACCAAAAACGGGAGACGGACCTCAGGGAGGGCCTGCGTTTCCTCCTAGCTAGAAGTGGCGTCAGTGGTTTTACACGCCCTGACGAGTTTGACTTATGTGGTTGTTGCTGTTGCGAGGCGCCTCGGTTAGATCGGACGATCCGGGTCCGATGGAGTCATTCGTTGGCTCGCTTACGCCCCAAAGGGCGGCGAAACGTAGTGCTCAGGCATTTTAATCCACTCCGTGTGGACCGGCCCTGAGGATCCAAGGCTTGCCTGCGCGCTTGCCTGAGACTCGGGCTAGGCAGTCTCGAATCGGTTGAGGACTATCTTTTGCCTCGGTTCATAGATGGAAATCCAATTTCCAAATACGTGACTTTGCGGTTTTATTTGTAAACCTATACATGGCGACATAGTGGCATGGGACGCTCATGTCGTCTATGATTGATACTTATGATTTGAAGTTGTTTTATACACTATGCACTTATAGTAGTATCAAATGATTTGTTTTAAACGTATCAAGCATCCTTTGGCTGTTATAAGGGAAAACCCTATCCCCCGTGTGACGGCCCGCCCCGCACCAGCCTGCATTTCCTCCAAAAGTGCGCTGTACACATGCCCGACTAGCACAAGACGGTCGCCATAAGAAAGAAAAGAAGGGAATGAACTAATCCAGAAACCTGAAGAATGTCTCACAGCGCATGGGATAAAATATAATAATAATATACTTGACACAAAACAGGCGAGACAGTGCATAAGCTGATAACTAAAACCAACATCAATCTCAAAGCAGCGGAAATCCAAATACAGCTTATTACAACTCTCCAAATTTACTGTCTCTAAACAAAAGAAAGCTAAAATAGAAGATACACCAACAATGCCCAAGCAGTGATCTTCAACAGCACAGGGAGAATACTATATATATTACGTGGAAGCCTCCTGCTCGTCTCCGGATCATCTACCCGTGCATCACCAGCTAACCTGTCTCTAGTCTGCTCGTGTGAGCACCCAGAGTAATAAGAGGAGACATAAAACTCTGGGTCAGACATAAAGCCTGGTATGAGCGATAAGCATCTAAACAGAATAATAACAGGTATACTAAGCCATACCTGAACCTGGACCTGCAACCAAAGAGTTAGTACCACATACCGTACAATACTCCAAGGTGCCAATAGTAAATAGTGTAAGAATACGGGGGTGGGGTGTGCATGTCACAATGATAGCAAGCAAAATCATCCATAGCAACCATCCTCACATCTCTCACTCGGTGCGTAAAGCGTACGAAACCTACCACTTTGGAACACTAGACAAACTGAGGTAACGACGAATCCCGACTTGTAGAAACCCTGCTATGACCAAGCTAAACATATGGAGTCATGACCAAACATTTCAATGACCCACTTCATTGGTCGTAGCCCTTGGTTCTACCGATGCCATAATGGCCCTGAATCCGCCTTCGTACCTCCTACCATAGTGGTCCAAAGCTATAGACGTCGATAACTCCTTGGCACACGTCCCGCAGCAAAGCCCAACCATGAAGCGAACTCGTTGATTCCCATCTGAATCCTGAGCTCTAACTTCTCATTTGGACTTCCTTTGCATCTCGGGTTTGGTCGAATTGGAGTGGGTCTTCAGAAGAGTTGTCGCGCATTAACAGTCCTAGAATTCGGTTCGGTTCGGTAGTCATCATCTTCATCGGTTCGGGTCGGTAGTCATCTTCTTCATCGGTTCGGGTCGGTAGTCATCGCCTTCATCGGTTCGGGTCGGTAGTCATCGCCTTCATCGGTTCGGGTCGGTACTCCACTTCGGGTCGGTTGTCTCTGTTTGAGTTCGGTGGTCGCTCCCTTCTGAGTTCTCACACCCGATCCTGTCCTTCTCCAATTGCCGATCCGCTCCACCCCCTTAGCGTACTCCGATCCAATCCTCTCCAATCCGATCCGCTCCCTAGTTTCGATCCGATCCGCTCCCTAGTTCCGATCCGATCCCCCTTGTCCACTCCAACTCTAAGCAAACAGCCTTCCTTCTCGCCGATCCTCCTCCAGTGACAAGCTCCGATCCAGTTCAGATTTCCTTGGTCAGTTCACAAATCCGATCCGACCCTCTACTCCGATCCGATCCGGTTCGGAACCTGCACATTTCTGCAACTTTCCAGCGAGCTTTCTACGCCATTCGACGACGTTTTCGAGCAATTTAACTATTCTAATCAATCATAATTCATGTCAAACTGTCACAGCAACATATAACATCAATTGCAAACACCATAACAACAATTCAAATGAACCAAAATGGATCAAAAGTGGTTAAAACCTCACATTTTCCTATAATCCTTCTTAATCATGTTTAAGCATACAATTAGCAAAACACACCGAAATTAACCCAAATTTCTAACAGAGCCTTAAAACATTATTTTAGAATTTTAAGAATTTTTCCAGAATTTATTTACGTATAAATTCGCTAATCTTCACTAATTACCCTTAATTACCGTAATTAGTGTCAAAATGATGTTATCACTCACCTTGGCCACAAATGAAATTCTCAGAACTGAAACTCCTCTGATTTGGGGCGAATACTGATGTCTAACAGCAGTTCCAACCTTGCTTTGATGCTTTTTCTCCTTAATTTAGTGTTGCTAAGCCTAATCTTCAATTAGAGAGTGATTTGGGGTGTTTTAGATGTAGGAAGCCATTACTAAGGTGTCAAGAAGGTTTGTGGCGGCTCAAAACTGAAATGAGAATGATAACCTAACCCTAATCAGACCTCCTATACCCCTAAACCCGAAATTCCCCTTGGGCCTAGCTGCTAATCACCCGGTTAAGCCCAACTAAGCTGTTTTTCTCCATCTGAAACTTGTTTCAGCCATATCTCCCAAACGGTAAGTCCGTTTGGCTAATGTGACCACTCTACGGAAAGAGAAACCATCATCCGAAGCCAATGGAAGTGGTTTCAGGTCAAAATTCCTTTCCAGTCAAAAGTTATGGCCAAAACAGTGCTAACTAGGGGTAAAATGGTCATTTAAAAATCGGGAAAAATCATGAACATGGGAAATGACCCCAATAGTCGTCTCCCAAAGTTACATGACCATACGACTTCGTATGTGAAAGAAATAAATATTCTACGATCCTATGATGCGCAGAATGCGGGTCGTTACACTCTCCCCCCCTTAAGAAATTTCGTCCCCGAAATTCCTTAACCCCAAAACATACACAGGACCCCGCATGCCTAACACCCACATACAACAATCAAACATGCAAAGCAAGCAAACAAGTCTATCCTAGCATGCGGAAAACTAAATCGCTAATAAAATCTTACCAGACAAAGAGTTCTGGATACTTCTTCATTACGTCCTCTTCTGTTTCCCAAGTACAATCATTCTCGTTTTCGCTCCACTGCACCTTGACTAGCTTCACCGACTTCCTTCGAAGTTGCTTCATGTCGTGCGCGACAATACGGGCCGGCTTGCGGTTTCCAACCGCCTCGGGTTCTACTTCGAAGTCTTCCAACTGATCAGGTGAGATAGTCATATCTGAGTCGTGAACGAACTTCCTTAGTTGGGAAACATGAAATACGTTGTGAACTCCCGCCATCTTCTCTGGTAAGTCAATTCTATATGCCAAATTCCCGACTAGTTCAAGAACAGGGAATGGGCCAACAAATCTTGGTGCTAATTTACCTCTCCTGCCAAATCGTATTACGCCCTTCAACGGAGAAATCTTGACAAACACCAAGTCACCAACGGAGAATTTTAAGTCTCTTCTTCTCTTATCAGCATAACTCTTCTGCCTATCTTGGGCTGCCTTCATTCGTTGCTGAATGATCTTGATCTTATCTGAAGTTTCCCTCACCACATCTGGTCCAAGCATAAACTTCTCGCCAGTTTCTATCCAACATGATGGTGAGTTGCACGGTCTTCCATACAAAGCTTCAAATGGAGCCATACCGATACTGGATTGGTAGCTATTATTATATGCAAACTCTACTAGATGCAAATGGTCATCCCATGATCCACCAAAATCCAATATACATGCTCTCAAGAGATCTTCCAAAATACGATTCACCCTTTCCGTCTGACCGTCGGTCTGAGGATGATATGCGGTACTGAGATGTAACTCTGACCCTAGCGCCTCTTGCAAGCTCCTCCAAAACCCACTAGTGAACAACGGGTCTCGGTCGCTCACAATGCTTTTAGGTACTCCATGAAATCTCACTACCCACCTCATATACAATTCTGCTAACTTAGCTGCCGTTCTAGTCGATTTAACTGGTATAAACCTTGCACTTTTGGTCAGTCGATCCACAATTACCCAAATGCTGTCATATCCCGATCTAGTCCTTGGTAACCCATCGATGAAATCCATCGACACTTGCTCCCATTTCCATTCGGGAATTTCTAAGGGCTGTAACAACCCACTAGGTTTCTTTTGCTCGGCTTTAACTAGCTGGCAATTCATGCACTTGGATATAAACTTCCCAACGTCTCTTTTCATCCCTTCCCAGTAGTAGGTCTGCTTCATATCTCGATACATCTTATTACCACCGGGGTGTATAGTCAGCTTTGAGTGATGACATTCTCTAAGCACTTCATCCCTCAATCCATTGACATTGGGTACAACAAGCTTTCCATTCTTTCTAAGCCATCTATCTCGATCAAGCCCATACTTGTTCATCTCCTCATCGATTCCCATCTCTAACTTGGAGATGATTTCCAATAGGTTAGGATCGTCCCTCTGACTAGAGCCGATCCGCTCAATCAAAGTGGGTCTGATCGTCAAACTTGCTAACATCTCTGGATCCAATTCGCACTTTGGTCTGAAATCAAACCCCGCGATAAACTCCAGTTGCTTCCATTCAAGGAACATAGCCCCTAAGCTGGCATGTCTTCTACTCAATGCATCAGCCACCGCATTCCCCTTTCCTGGTGTGTATGCGATGTCAAAATCATAGGAAGCTAAGAACTCTAACCATCTCTGCTGACGGAGATTTAAATCCTTCTGGGAGAATAGATACTTCAACGACTTATGATCTGTAAACAGCTCAAATCTTTCTCCCAAGAGATAGTGTCTCCACATCTTTAACGCGAACACGATCGCTGCCAATTCTAAATCATGGGTAGGGTATCTTCTCTCGTGCGGTTTCAATTGCCGACTTGCATAAGCTACAACCCTATCGCCTTGCATCAATACAGCACCCAGCCCGGTACCACAGGCATCCGTGTATACCGTCATCTCTTCATCCCCCTTAGGAATGACTAACACTGGTGCGCTTGTCAACTTGTCCTTTAGGCTTTTAAATGCATTCTCGCACCTCTCATCCCAGACAAAAGCTTGATTCTTCTTGGTCAACTGGGTCAATGGTGCTGCTATCTTGGAGAAACCTTGGATAAACTTACGATAATATCCCGCTAATCCCAAGAAACTTCTTACATCTGTTGCATTCTTGGGCGTAGGCCAATCTTGTACCGTAGCCACCTTTGCTGGGTCCACGGCAATACCACTCTCTGATACAACATGGCCCAAGAACCTCACTTCCCTTTTCCAGAAGTGACACTTAGAAAACTTTGCTTTCAATTGGTGTTTTCTCAACACCTCCATCGCTACTCTTAAATGTTCCTTGTGTTCCTCCTCTGTCCTTGAATAGACCAAAATATCATCAACGAACACAAGGACAGACTTATTCAGCTGATCTCTGAATACCCTATTCATAAGGTCCACAAAATATGCCGGGGCATTAGTCAGCCCAAATGGCATAACCAACCATTCATAAAATCCAGACGGCGTTCGAAATGCCGTTTTAGCTATACTCTCAGCTTCCACTCTAAGCTGATGAAAACCTGTCGCGAGATCCAACTGAGAAAATACTCTCGCGCCACTCAACTGATCAAACAAATCATCTATCCGCGGTAGAGGGTACTTGTTCTTCCTCGTCACTTTATTCAATTCGCGGTAGTCTACACACAAACGAAGGGAACCATCCGCCTTGGTAGCAAACACAACTGGTGCTCCCCATTCAGAAACACTCCTTCTGATAAATCCCTTCTTCAAAAGATCGCTGACTTGCACCTCGAGCTCTCGCTGCTCCCTTGGTGCCATACGACGAAGTGGCATCACTATAGGCCTGGCATCTTTTACCAAATCGATACGAAATTCAATCTCTCGGTGTGGTGGAAGTCCGGTCACTTCTTCGAAAACATCCGGATACTGGCCAACCACGGGCAAACCTGACAACTCACTATGCGGAATGTCGAGGGAGTTTAGAAAACTAGCCAATACCCCCTTACTGGGTAGACCACCAAACACTATCCTCCGCCCATCATCCGCTCTAGCTGTCACCAACAAGCCCTCACAGTCTACCACCACCCCGTATCTTTGGAGCCAATCTACTCCCAAAATAATGCCAAACCCAGTAAAGCCCAAAACAAAGCAATCACAAACAAACATGCATCCATGACTCGATAGGACCACATTACGACAAATCATGCTAAGGCTAGTCGAACCACCAATCGGGTTCGTCACTACTAAAGGTCTATCGACAATCTCGGGCTCCAATCCCAACCTATCTACCTGGTCACTAGATATGAAAGAACTGGAAGCTCCGGTATCAAACAAAACTCTAACAGGAACATCATAAACAGAAAGCATACCTTGAATGACGACACTCTTTCCCTTCTCCGCCGCAGTTGGGGCATTCGACGAAGAAGGAATAGCATTAAGAGCATATGCTTTCACCATTTGCTTTTCCTTAGGGGGCTGTGGGCACTTGTCCTTGTGATGTCCCATTTGGCCACAGTTGAAGCACTTCCTATCCGCTGGCTTGGCCCGACAATTACTAGCATAATGGCCCTTCTTACCACAGCTGAAGCACTCCACATCTTGCTTATTCTTTTTCTTCTGGCCATCCTTAGCCTGATTCTGCTTTCTCTTATTCTGGGAACCACCTTTGCCTCCACCACTTGCTTGTGGCTTTGGCTCATCTGCGGATGCAACCTCAATCTTCGACTTAGGGTAGAGACTTTCCGATCTTAACGCTTTCCCCACAATCGATTCAAACGTCTCATCGATGTGGTTAATAAGTTTTTCCCCCAAGTACTGATCCAATCCAGTTATGAATTTCTCATTCTTCTTCTCGGCAGTATCAATAAGAGATAACCCGTACTTCGACAAAGTGTCAAATTCAGCAATATAATCCGAGACAGCTCTGCCATTCTGCTTGAGCTCCAAGAATTTCTTAAACAACATTGACTTCTGAGCGGCTGGAATGAACTTCTCACTAAAGCGAGCCTTAAACTGCTCCCAAGTAATCTGATCTTCGGGAGTAGCTGCCTTTATAGCATTCCACCAATTCATTGCCCGCCCTTGCAGCTGACGGGACGCTAACTTCCTCCTCATTGCATCCTCGATACCCAAATCCTCGAAGATACGTTCGCAACTATCCAACCAATCCTGAACATCCGTAGCCGACTCCGTTCCATGGAATGACTTCCCACCAAGACTAGTATAGTCCTTATTCAGCTTGGCGAAGTCGACTCTTGGCGCCTGCACTATTGGACCACCACCATTTCCACCATTGGGAGCTGCCCTCTGCACATCTCTAAGCATCTCTCTCATGAGGTCAGTAAACATCGTCCTCATGTCAGCAGCAATCCCATTATTAGCTCCCCTACCAGCACCTCTAGTATCTCGGCTCATCGTCAATCTGAAAAAGGAAATGATTAACGATTCCATAGTGGTGCTAGTGCAGTACGACTTCATCCTTATACTACTAATAGTATATATAGCTTTTAAAAACCAAAGTAATCACAAATACGCTCTCTCGTATACGTATAATATCTCTCCCTGATAACTTCCCTAGGTTAACTACGCAACCTAGAGCTCTGATACCAAGTGTGACGGCCCGCCCCGCACCAGCCTGCATTTCCTCCAAAAGTGCGCTGTACACATGCCCGACTAGCACAAGACGGTCGCCATAAGAAAGAAAAGAAGGGAATGAACTAATCCAGAAACCTGAAGAATGTCTCACAGCGCATGGGATAAAATATAATAATAATATACTTGACACAAAACAGGCGAGACAGTGCATAAGCTGATAACTAAAACCAACATCAATCTCAAAGCAGCGGAAATCCAAATACAACTTATTACAACTCTCCAAATTTACTGTCTCTAAACAAAAGAAAGCTAAAATAGAAGATACACCAACAATGCCCAAGCAGTGATCTTCAACAGCACAGGGAGAATACTATATATATTACGTGGAAGCCTCCTGCTCGTCTCCGGATCATCTACCCGTGCATCACCAGCTAACCTGTCTCTAGTCTGCTCGTGTGAGCACCCAGAGTAATAAGAGGAGACATAAAACTCTGGGTCAGACATAAAGCCTGGTATGAGCGATAAGCATCTAAACAGAATAATAACAGGTATACTAAGCCATACCTGAACCTGGACCTGCAACCAAAGAGTTAGTACCACATACCGTACAATACTCCAAGGTGCCAATAGTAAATAGTGTAAGAATACGGGGGTGGGGTGTGCATGTCACAATGATAGCAAGCAAAATCATCCATAGCAACCATCCTCACATCTCTCACTCGGTGCGTAAAGCGTACGAAACCTACCACTTTGGAACACTAGACAAACTGAGGTAACGACGAATCCCGACTTGTAGAAACCCTGCTATGACCAAGCTAAACATATGGAGTCATGACCAAACATTTCAATGACCCACTTCATTGGTCGTAGCCCTTGGTTCTACCGATGCCATAATGGCCCTGAATCCGCCTTCGTACCTCCTACCATAGTGGTCCAAAGCTATAGACGTCGATAACTCCTTGGCACACGTCCCGCAGCAAAGCCCAACCATGAAGCGAACTCGTTGATTCCCATCTGAATCCTGAGCTCTAACTTCTCATTTGGACTTCCTTTGCATCTCGGGTTTGGTCGAATTGGAGTGGGTCTTCAGAAGAGTTGTCGCGCATTAACAGTCCTAGAATTCGGTTCGGTTCGGTAGTCATCATCTTCATCGGTTCGGGTCGGTAGTCATCTTCTTCATCGGTTCGGGTCGGTAGTCATCGCCTTCATCGGTTCGGGTCGGTAGTCATCGCCTTCATCGGTTCGGGTCGGTACTCCACTTCGGGTCGGTTGTCTCTGTTTGAGTTCGGTGGTCGCTCCCTTCTGAGTTCTCACACCCGATCCTGTCCTTCTCCAATTGCCGATCCGCTCCACCCCCTTAGCGTACTCCGATCCAATCCTCTCCAATCCGATCCGCTCCCTAGTTTCGATCCGATCCGCTCCCTAGTTCCGATCCGATCCCCCTTGTCCACTCCAACTCTAAGCAAACAGCCTTCCTTCTCGCCGATCCTCCTCCAGTGACAAGCTCCGATCCAGTTCAGATTTCCTTGGTCAGTTCACAAATCCGATCCGACCCTCTACTCCGATCCGATCCGGTTCGGAACCTGCACATTTCTGCAACTTTCCAGCGAGCTTTCTACGCCATTCGACGACGTTTTCGAGCAATTTAACTATTCTAATCAATCATAATTCATGTCAAACTGTCACAGCAACATATAACATCAATTGCAAACACCATAACAACAATTCAAATGAACCAAAATGGATCAAAAGTGGTTAAAACCTCACATTTTCCTATAATCCTTCTTAATCATGTTTAAGCATACAATTAGCAAAACACACCGAAATTAACCCAAATTTCTAACAGAGCCTTAAAACATTATTTTAGAATTTTAAGAATTTTTCCAGAATTTATTTACGTATAAATTCGCTAATCTTCACTAATTACCCTTAATTACCGTAATTAGTGTCAAAATGATGTTATCACTCACCTTGGCCACAAATGAAATTCTCAGAACTGAAACTCCTCTGATTTGGGGCGAATACTGATGTCTAACAGCAGTTCCAACCTTGCTTTGATGCTTTTTCTCCTTAATTTAGTGTTGCTAAGCCTAATCTTCAATTAGAGAGTGATTTGGGGTGTTTTAGATGTAGGAAGCCATTACTAAGGTGTCAAGAAGGTTTGTGGCGGCTCAAAACTGAAATGAGAATGATAACCTAACCCTAATCAGACCTCCTATACCCCTAAACCCGAAATTCCCCTTGGGCCTAGCTGCTAATCACCCGGTTAAGCCCAACTAAGCTGTTTTTCTCCATCTGAAACTTGTTTCAGCCATATCTCCCAAACGGTAAGTCCGTTTGGCTAATGTGACCACTCTACGGAAAGAGAAACCATCATCCGAAGCCAATGGAAGTGGTTTCAGGTCAAAATTCCTTTCCAGTCAAAAGTTATGGCCAAAACAGTGCTAACTAGGGGTAAAATGGTCATTTAAAAATCGGGAAAAATCATGAACATGGGAAATGACCCCAATAGTCGTCTCCCAAAGTTACATGACCATACGACTTCGTATGTGAAAGAAATAAATATTCTACGATCCTATGATGCGCAGAATGCGGGTCGTTACACCCCGGCTTGCGTTGCATTGTGTGATAGGACCTGGGTCTTATAACAGCTTCATTTTCTTTATTTAGCATTGCGCTGTTTGTTTTATGCACTGGTATTCTTGGGAGGAAACCCGTTCCGTGTTATACGGCGTGGTCCCTTGATTTACCTAATGATTTAAAATAAAGATTAATAACTGTTTTAGTTCTCACACCAGTCACATGACTGACCTGGAGTTTATTGTTTTAACCTAAACTCTGGGTGCCCTTATTTTCGACACGGGCAGCTAGTAGTTTTGGTTTTGCAGATTTATATTCACAGGATCCTGGTTTACAGCTGGAACGATATCCGGAAAGCTTTGTATCCGTATATCTCTTCTAGTTGTGTATTGTATTATTTTCCGCTGCTATGTATTTAAATGTAATTTAAATCTCTGTTATTTCTGTGTAATATTCATTTGTACTCTGTATATTCTTGTAATCTGATGCATTGTTGTAATATACAGTGAAACGTTCTTCTGTATGCGTTCTGTTGTGGCTTGTTCTCGAACTATCCGTCGCTTTCCTTTACGGGGAAGTTACGGGTCTTCACAGTTGGTATCAGAGCTTTGGTTTACAAAGCTCAGTGAACAAGGCACATTAGAACCATACTAAAGAATTCATCAGATAATTGGATTAGTAATATCCAATGGGATGACTCGTTAGAGATAGGATCAGTAGAATCCTAGAACGAGTGTGAAGAGTATATTTTTGAAAATGAAAACAATTTTTGTTTTGAAAATCTAAATCACTCATTCGTATTTGATTATCTATTTATATTGATGTGGACAATCCAGTATATATAGATTTTGCGTATACGTCTGATCCGCGTGTATTCGAAATTTTAATATACTGGATAGATATAGAATCATACTCTAGTGGCCCGAAGATGATTCTGATGATTGACTAGTCGTCATTAGTATTCATGTTCGTGTTTCGAAGGTGTGATTTTCTATATATTTCCATTAGGCTGGTGTGAGAACCAAAACTTATATATAGCTAGAATACATTGTTGTGAATTGGCATCAAAAATCTGATTTTTGAATATGTATCAAAATTATGAATTTGAAACTCTAATTCACTAATTGATTGATGATTGTGTTGTTTGTTCATTTGTTTGCTAATTTTGAACCATTTAGCCTAATTGAATCAAATATTGAATTGTATTGAAAATTGGTCGCATCTGCTTGCATATACATATGCTTTTATTGAACAGGTCATAGCAAGAAGGCTAGAGCAGAGAATAAAATTTGTTTGCCCGACAAATAGGTACATGTTTACTACATAATTTCCTGTTTTGTTTGGGTGATGATGATTTTGTGAGCCTATTGGCTAGCCGCTTGGCTTTTTCTTTTTCTTTTTGAGATCTGAAGGACCGGGGAAGCTATTTGAAATTCCCCGATGCTCCCGGTGCAGGGGAGGTTATGGCGAAATTTTTCGAAAATTTAGGGTGTTAGCCAAATTTTTGAAATTTTGAAAATTCTCAGAAACTGAAAGGTTGGAGAATGGAAGTCAGATCGAGCGTAGAGTTGAATGATCAAACCACTTTCGACTTTGTTCCTTTTCGGGGACGAAAAGTTTTAAGTGGGGGAGATTGTAACAACCCGAAAATCTGGGCCAGTTTAAAATTTTTATTTTTGCAATTTTGGCGAGTTTTGATTATTTAAAATGGATTATTTTAAATAATATCGACGAAAAATTTATTTTGAATAGAATTCGTCGTATATATTATACGCGTCGTCGTTAGAATAAAAATAATTATATATAATTATAATAGAATTGAAAATGGCGCGGTAGTTCGAAAATTCGATTTCTAATTTCAAATGAATATACAGAATTCAATATAAGTCAGAATTGAACGAAACAAGAAATATTTGAATCTGTATAACTATATCTTTGTAACAAAGTTAACAAACTGAGATTTCATTTTAGAAATGATGAGATATGTCCAGTTGAAATTTGGAAATAGTCGCTGTGGAATTTATATATATTTTAATAATATAAGGCCCTTAAAAATGGACATTTTGCAAATGACCTCGGATTTCGACGAAACCAGTTTTGTTGGGTCCGTGGTGTCAAGTTATTGCTAGGTTTCAAATTTCATAATTTTTCGAATCAATATGTGAGCGTGGCAAAGGAAAACGCGTTTGACCAGTTTCAGTTGATTTTAATCGACTGGAAATTGGCCATTTTTCTAACGGTCTCAGAATTCGACGAAACTAGTTTTGTTAGGACCGTATCGTCAATACGAAGCTAGAAAATATTTTTCGAGAATTTTTAGAGTTAGTATGTGACCCCGGTAATTTGAAATGTACGTTTAAAATTCAATATAGTGATTTAAATGTAAATTCAAAAGGAAACTGATTGTAACAATCGAATCAGCGTGCGATACATATCCCATTGTGTTCGGAATGGGGGTGAAACGCTATGGGCGACAGGCGGTGGGCCTCGTTTCGAGGTCATATGTAAAAGTCAACCTTTTAGCCAAATATAATAATTAAATAAAAAAAAAAAAAACCTTCTCTCCCCTTAAAACCGCTCTGCCCCCCCCCCTCAATTCATACTTCAGATCGAAATAAAAAAAAAAAAAAAAAAAAAACCCGCTGAAGGCCATCGATCGCCCGAGGGAAGCCACCGCAGGCGCCGCACCTCCGCCCCCGGCCTCTCCACCTCCGACCGCACTCCCCCTCCCCTCCGACCGTCCATCCCCTAGCCCAAAGCGCGAAACCCACAACCCCGAGCCCCCACGACCGCCCAAACCAGATGCGCCGCCACCTAGCTGGCCCATCGTCGCCTTGCACCGCGTCCCAGCGCCACCAGTGGCTGATGCTCCTCCTCCGACTGTGGAGAAACCCCCCACCTCTCTTTCCAACGGTCAAAGTAAGTTTTATTCCGGGATTTTATTTATTTTCTTTTCTTTGATTTAAAACTGATTTTGTCATAACTAAGAAACTGAAATTTATGAAAAAATAAAACTGAATTTTTAAAGAAGAAGTAAAGCTGAATTTTAATAAAGTAGTAAAACTGAATTTTTAAAGAAAAAGTAAAACTGAATTTTTTTAAGAAGTTATAAAACTGATTTTAATTAGAATTCAGAACTGATTTTGTTTTAGAAATCAAAACTGAATTTTAAAAGGAAATCAAAACTGAATTTTAAAAGGAAATCAAAAACTGAATTTGATTTTGTTTAAAATCTGAATATTATTTTGTTTTAAAAACTGAATTTTATTTACTTTAAAAAAAACTGGTTTTTAGTTATGTTGTAAAGTTATAACAATATAATCTTTTATATTGTTGAAATAAAAATTCGATTTTTATATATTGAACTTTGAAGTAAAAATTCGATTTTTATATATTGAATAGCGAACTAAAAATTCGATTTTTATATATTGAATAACGAAGTAAAAATTCGATTTTTACATATGTAGTGAAAGCGGACAACGAATGTGACAAAAAGGCGAAACGACGAAGACTTCTGCAAATGAAGTGCCGTGGAGCTGGATAGCTATATGTGAGAATTTCTCACCTTTCAATTTATTTTTCTAGTTATATATATATATATACTAGGATGCAGACGGTGCTTATTAGAAGCACCCGACACCCGTCCACATACCATGGACTTGTTTGTTTGGTTGTGTAGTTGGTTAGATTATTTGATTGAAATTGAATTGTGGGGTGAAATGAATTGGTTTGATTGATGTGTGAATGGCGTGGGCCTTCACTAGACCGGGGATAAGGCTAGGCCTTGTCCCGTTTCTAGTATCGTGCCGTTATGCCGCCGAAATTTTCTAAAATATGTTAGAAAAATAAAAATATCATTTTATTTAAAGAATGAACTGAATAGAAATTCATATGTTGAAATAAAATGTTTTATCGTTAAAAATATAATTTTTAACGTGAATGTGAATAAATAAATATTCATTTACAAACCGGACGGTTTGTTTATGTACACCTATTTGAAGGACATGGATTGGGTCGATAAATTTTACACATCGCCCAACTGCACAAATAAAATATTTGTTTGATTGTTTGAAAACCCCACACGGGTGTTAGGATGAAATATGCAGTTCACTCATCCTGATTGATTAAATATGTCGATCGATTGATTGACAGGCTGTTATAAGCGTTGAATATCTGTATTTGATGCTTATGCAGTGTAGTGCACTTTGGTTGATGGTTGATTATTTTTCCATGCTATGATATACATGTGTTGTATGAAAATCCATATAATTAACTTTATATGGTAATTGATTGGGCCTCATTCCAATTTGAAAAATAAAGAATATTATAAAATAAAAGTTCATGTGTTGACAGTACTCATTCATTGAGATTGGTCATGTGTTGAACGAAATATTTTGATAATAACAACTATTTTGAAAAAGAAATATTTGAAATAGAATATTTGAAAATAGAAATTTATGAAGCCGTGTATGGACGCCATTTTGACGTGAACGATATTTATATCAATTTTAATCGATTTCAAAGTGAATTGAATTGAAAACGAATTCAAAGTGAATTGAATTGAAAACGAATTCAAAGTGAATTGAATTGAAAACGAATTCAAAGTGAATTGAATTGAAAACGAATTCAAAGTGAATTGAATTGAAAACGAATTCAAAATGAATTGAATTGAAAACGATTTCGAAATGAATTGAATTGAAAACGAATTCGAAATGAATTGAATTGAAAGCGATTTCGAAATGAATTGAATTGAAAGCGATTTCGAAATGAATTGAATTGAAAACGATTTCAAAATGAATTGAATTGAATATGAATTCAAATTGAATTGAAATTTGAATTGAACAGAAATGAATTTTGAAACGAATTTATAAAGAAGAATTCAATTTTGCTTTGAATTGAAATGGAAGTTGAAATAGATTTTGAAATGAATTTAAAACTGTTTATATAATTCGTTTTTAAATAGAAATCGACGAAATATATTATATATATATTATATATAATATAATGGCCTGAATAGAACGCGCCGCGCCGCGGCAGTTCGCGAATTTCGACCATTTATTTCAAACGGACATTACGGGAGATCCGACCGTCGGATTCTCCTAAAACCGGAACCGTTGGGTTCGTATCGAAAAGAGCTTTCTAACGAATATTAGAAATTTGAAATCTAACGGTTGGATTTGGAATTATGTCCAAATCAAATTCGAAAAAGGTCGCTGTAAGTGCAGTTCGATGGCCATTGATGGAAATCGACTGTACGGGCCTTGATAAAATTATTAAAAATAGTAATAATTTGTGTAAAATCATAAGAAATGATTTGTGAAGAATTGGGATGAAAAACTCCATATTTGAAAAGATAAAAATGGATTTTTATCGAAATGAACTAGTTTTGAACTAGAATTATAATTCTATTTATTTTTAAATAAATAGATTGAATTCGAAAAGGGTTTTAAAAGTAACCAAAATTCCAATGATTGCATTGGAGTGGATTTGAATCGAAATTGTCTTCGGAATATTTCGATGTTGGAATTCGTGATTATACAGGTGTTGTTATGGAAATTTGAAAGATATATATGTATATCGTTATTTCCAATACGACATTTGTTAGTCGTAGAATTCGATATTGAATATAAGCCGATATATTTTCTATTCAGAGCCTTGTATTGAATATCGAATGTGATTTGGGTTTGTCGTGAATGGTGTCTTCACTAACACTGTTCTTGAACCCAGTTGAGAAAAGATTAAATCTTTTTATTTAGATTTAATGAAGTGTACCAATTAAATGATATTTAATTGGAATTGAATTGATATTGATTTTTGGGTTTATCGTGAACAGTGTTTTAAATAACACTCGTTCTGTAACCCGATAATTAATGGAATGATTTTTGGGTTTATCGTGAACAGTGTTTTAAATAACACTCGTTCTTTAACCCGATAATTAATGGAATGTGACTTTGGGTTTATCGCGAACCGTGTTTTTAGATGACACTGATTCTTTAACCCAGTCACAGATTAAAACTAAGTGGAGTTTTAATGAATCTTTAATTAGATTGAAAAGATCGAGAATGGAGTATCACCAGTTTTGCTCCAGGCGATAGTTAAATCTTTAATTAGATTTGAACGTGAAATTTAGAAACTAACTGTCGGTTAGCTAAGTAGAATGGTTTTCTGGATATTGATCTGATGTTGGTTTCGGCCTTCGGGGTTAATATTTGGGGGATTATTCTCTTGATTAATTTACGGTTAATGACTAATGAGTTGGAATGAGGCGTATGTTGTGTTTGTGTAATACTTTTATAATATATACGCGAGTTATTCGGAAAGACCGGGTTTATCCCATTCTGAATAACTGATACGACGATAAGTCGAAGATGAAGACGATGGTCGAAGACCGGAGGTCTTCACGTCGTTTGGGTGATAACTGATGATCTTGATTGGGCTGTACACCCAAGAAGATGGAAACAGTTAGTGATCGTCCAGACGTACTTGGAGATCGATGGATATGCGGGGTACTAGGTGCCTCCGGTTTCGTTCAGACCCAGGACGGACTTGTAAATGGACTGTGTGTCTGACATCGGATTTCATTCTGTGTGACTGATATCGGTTGCATAGGATGGTTTGCCTGTGTGGCATGCTAAGATGCAAATGATCAAGGCTTCTGTTGAAAAGCAAAGTCTTGTGGTGATGATCAAAGCACGGCCTTTGTGGCGTAGCTTTGTGTAACGTTTACCTCGCGTGTTTCACACCAGGTATGAACCAAAAACGGGAGACGGACCTCAGGGAGGGCCTGCGTTTCCTCCTAGCTAGAAGTGGCGTCAGTGGTTTTACACGCCCTGACGAGTTTGACTTATGTGGTTGTTGCTGTTGCGAGGCGCCTCGGTTAGATCGGACGATCCGGGTCCGATGGAGTCATTCGTTGGCTCGCTTACGCCCCAAAGGGCGGCAAAACGTAGTGCTCAGGCATTTTAATCCACTCCGTGTGGACCGGCCCTGAGGATCCAAGGCTTGCCTGCGCGCTTGCCTGAGACTCGGGCTAGGCAGTCTCGAATCGGTTGAGGACTATCTTTTGCCTCGGTTCATAGATGGAAATCCAATTTCCAAATACGTGACTTTGCGGTTTTATTTGTAAACCTATACATGGCGACATAGTGGCATGGGACGCTCATGTCGTCTATGATTGATACTTATGATTTGAAGTTGTTTTATACACTATGCACTTATAGTAGTATCAAATGATTTGTTTTAAACGTATCAAGCATCCTTTGGCTGTTATAAGGGAAAACCCTATCCCCCGGCTTGCGTTGCATTGTGTGATAGGACCTGGGTCTTATAACAGCTTCATTTTCTTTATTTAGCATTGCGCTGTTTGTTTTATGCACTGGTATTCTTGGGAGGAAACCCGTTCCGTGTTATACGGCGTGGTCCCTTGATTTACCTAATGATTTAAAATAAAGATTAATAACTGTTTTAGTTCTCACACCAGTCACATGACTGACCTGGAGTTTATTGTTTTAACCTAAACTCTGGGTGCCCTTATTTTCGACACGGGCAGCTAGTAGTTTTGGTTTTGCAGATTTATATTCACAGGATCCTGGTTTACAGCTGGAACGATATCCGGAAAGCTTTGTATCCGTATATCTCTTCTAGTTGTGTATTGTATTATTTTCCGCTGCTATGTATTTAAATGTAATTTAAATCTCTGTTATTTCTGTGTAATATTCATTTGTACTCTGTATATTCTTGTAATCTGATGCATTGTTGTAATATACAGTGAAACGTTCTTCTGTATGCGTTCTGTTGTGGCTTGTTCTCGAACTATCCGTCGCTTTCCTTTACGGGGAAGTTACGGGTCTTCACATATCCACTAACAAATTTAAATATTTTTGGTTTCACTCAAATCCGTTTTGTTTTGCACCCGGTACAGTCAGTTGAATTTTGAATTCAAATTTTGAAACTACCGCGCCATTTCAGGCCTTGTTTATAATTAGAATTAATTATATTCGTTTTCAAACGTCGATTCAAACTCACTTTTCATTGCTATTATTTAAAATATTTATTTTAAATATTTAAAGTCCACTATTTTAGCCAATTTAAATTTTTTAAATAGGTTCAGATTTTCCGGGTCGTTACAATCTCCCCCACTTAAAACTTTTCATCCCCGAAAAGGAACAAAGTCGAAAGTGGTTTGATTAATCAACTCAACGTTCAATCTGACTTCCATTCTCCAACTTTTCAGTTTCTGAGAATTTTCAAATTCTTCAAAAATTTGGCTAACACCCGGAATTTTCGAAAAATTTCGCCATAACCTCCTTTGTACGGGGAGAGGTTTGGAAATTTATTGGGCCGTATTAGGTACCCAATAAATCCTAATAAGCATGCACATATTTATAGTGATATATTCTGGTGTTTACAGGGGAGCGTGTATAGATAATAACTCCAGAGAATAAATTCTTGTCACCCTGTCAAAGCCTGAGGGAGTGTGTATTTTAATTGCTCCAGAGGATAAATCCTCGTCACCTCGTCCCATGTGGGAAATAAATAGTCCATGTGCCGTATCTAATAACTAGAGAGACGCGATTATTGTCAACTCCAGACCCGTGTGGGTTTTTTATTAATCTGGCAATTTTATCGTTACAATTTAAATAGTCTATATCAGTCATCAGTTCAACCTGTAAAATATAGTCATCGCCATACAAGCCTCTCGCTCGTATGGTAAATCTTCCACCTCGTCACACAAGCTCCAAATGCTTATGTGGTATATGATGAAGTATGCCTATCTTCAGAAGTATGCCATGCAGTGTAGTTCAAAATTAATTATTACTATCCTATGGCGATGTTTATTATTTCATACAGAACGACCACCACTCTGTATCCATTGGCATTCACAGGAGTTGATATAATAATATTTCGCATCCAACTCATTAAGGTTTACCTATTTGTCGGGCACGCAAATAATTTCTTTACTCAACAGCTATCCAATTACCTGTTCAAACATATAAAATGCACAAGTATATATTTCTATCTATTTTTAAATCAGTTCAATGTGTGATTTAATCGAATAAATTCTACCATTATTCTATTATTGATTAAATTAACTATTGTTTCAATAATTTAATAAATCAAATCTACTATCACACAATGCAAACAACAAGCAATTTGTTTTTAACTTTTCAAAAATATATCTTTTATATATTCAAAAATTATATTTCTAAAACCAGACTATATACATAATCACAAATACATTATTTATAAGCATAAAACTCTCGACTCGTTCTAGGGCACTTTTGGCCCCATCTCTAACGAATTGTTCTGATTCTGCTATACTCATACTAGGATATTGCGGATCCTATCTGTACTGAGTTACTCGTCCTAGAACACTACTGGTTCTATCTCTGACGAGTTCGTTAATGTGTTATATTCCAGAACTAAGCTTAACCAAAGCTCTGATACCACGTGTGACGTTACCGCGAAATCCGGTAGGCTTTGCAACCATCCCTTCATCCTCCAGTACAACAGGTAAAACCTACCGTGGCTCACACTGGTCCCCCAGCCCCTTGTTTTACGGCGACCCTCTCGAGTCTCGCGGCTACTGCCAAACCAACCCTCTAAACTGGGACATGTTGGGGTAAGAGTCTCCCATTCGCCACCAAACCGCGAAGCGAGAACCCCCTATCATGCGTACCCGGCCTACTCAGGGCCAGCAACAAGGACTGGTATAATCGCACCCGGTACAGTCAGTCAAAGTTTGAATTCAAATTAATGGGAACAAAGTCGAAAGTGGTTTGATTAATCAACTCTACGTTCAATCTGGCTTCCATTCTCCAACTTTTCAGTTTCTGAGAATTTTCAAATTCTTCAAAAATTTGGCTAACATCCGGAATTTTCGAAAAATTTCTCCATAACCTCCTTTGTATGGGGAGAGGTTTGGAAATTTATTGGGCCGTATAAGGTACCCAATAAATCCTAATAAGCATACACATATTTATAGTGATATATTCTGGTGTTTACAGGGGAGCGTGTATAGATAATAACTTCATAGAATAAATTCTCGTCACCCTGTCAAAGCCTGAGGGAGTGTGTATTTTAATTGCTCCAGAGGATAAATCCTCGTCACCTCGTCCCGTGTGGGAAATAAATAGTCCATGTGCCGTATCTAATAACTAGAGAGACGTGATTATTGTCAACTCCAGACCCGTGTGGGGTTTTTATTAATCAGGCAATTTTATCGTTACAATTTAAATAGTCCATATCAGTCATCAGTTCAACCTGTAAAATGTAGTCATCGCCATACAAGCCTCTAGCTCGTATGGTAAATCTTCCACCTCGTCACACAAGCTCCAAATGCTTATGTGGTATATGATGAAGTATGCCTATATTCAGAAGTATGCCATGCAGTGTAGTTCAAAATTAATTGTTACTATCCTATGGTGATGTTTATTATTTCACACAGAACAACCAGCACTCCACATCCAATGGCATTCAGAGGAGTTGATATAACAATATTTCGCATCCAACTCATTAAGGTTTACCTATTTGTCGAGCACGCAAATAATTTCTTTACTCAACAGCTATCCAATTACCTGTTCAAACATATATAGTGCACAAGTATATATTTCTATCTATTTTTAAATCAGTTCAATGTGTGATTTAATCGAATAAATTCTACCATTATTCTATTATTGATTAAATTAACTATTGTTTCAATAATTTAATTAATCAAATCTACTATCACACAATGCAAATAACAAGCAATTTGTTTTTAACTTTTCAAAAATATATCTTTTATATATTCAAAAATTATATTTCTAAAACCAGACTATATACATAATCACAAATACGTTATATATAAGCATATAACTCTCGACTCGTTCTAGGGCACTTCTGACCCCATCTCTAACGAATTGTTCTGATTCTGCTGTACTCATACTAGGATATTGCGGATTGTATCTGTACTGAGTTACTCGTCCTAGAACACTACTGGCTCTATCTCTGACGAGTTCGTTAATATGTTATATTCCAGAACTAAGCTTAACCAAAGCTCTGATACCACGTGTGATGACCCCAAACCCCGTACTGACGGTGCCAAGGGTAATCCTTTGGAATATAACACATAAACAGATAATAGCAGGACAAAATTAAATAAATACACCAGATAATGAACAATAGAATATACTGGATAAATGTAATCATCAGAGTTACACAGTATACAAGATCATACTTAGTGTAAATACAGTTCAGCTATACATAAATGTCTACAGCGGAAAGCAAACATAATGTACAATAGGAGCTGAACAACATAAAAAGAGATAAATAATAGAATCCATCTTCAGCTCCAGCTATCCGGATAAAGCCAGCTAAAACCTGAATACAAGGCTGGCCGTGTAGAAAAAGGGGCACCTGAGTTTGAAAGTGAAACAAACTACGAGTCAGTTATGGGATTGGTATGAGAAATCTACTCAACACATTTAAAATATGGCTAATCACAGGACCACACCACTTTCGTGGAACGGGTTTACTCCATCGGATTGCCAGTGCTTTAGAACAAGTAAATCTTTAAACATCGCAATGTTTTTTATAAAAATGAAGCCATTATAAGACTCAGTTCCCATCACACAATGCAACGCAAACCGGAGGATAGAGTTTTACCTTATAACGGCCAAAATATGCTTGTTACGAATAAAACAAAAGCATTTGGTATTATTGCTAGTGTTTATATGTTTTAAAAACAATTTCAAATCATAACTATCAACCATAGACGGCATTAATGCCCCATACCACTATGTCGCCATATATAGGTATACAATCAAAACCACACAGTCACGTATTTGGAAATTGGATTTCAGTCCTGAACCAAGGCAAAAGATAGTCCTTACCGACTTCGAGACGCTCTAGCCCGTGTCTCAGGCAAGTACTCAGTCAAGCCTTTGGAGCGACAGGGCCGGTCCACCGATGTGGATTAAAATTCCTGAACACTGCGTTTCCCCTCCCTATGGGCATCAATGAGCCAACGAATGACTCCATCGGTCCCGGATCGACCGATATAACCGAGGCACCTCGCAATCCATCATCTACATAAGTAAAATGTCAGGCTGTGTAAAAACACCAACACAACTCCTAGCTAGAAGGAAACACATGCCCTCCCTGAGGTCCTTCTCCCGTTTCTGGTTCATACCGGGGTATGAGGCTCGCGAATTCACGTTATACACAAAGCTACGCCACACAGGCGGTGCTTTGATCATCACCACAAGACTTTGCTTTTCAATAGAAGCCCTGATCATTTGCCACTTAGGCATGCCACACTAGCAATTCATGCCACGCGACTGATATCCATCGATATACAACCTCTGAGCTCGTGCGTTTCAGAGAAGGGCTTTAAGCAAAAGAATAAATTCTCCGCCGCCAAACAGATGTATATTTAATAGAGATCAATCAACACAGAATAAAATCCAATGTCAGACACACAGTCCATTTACAAGTCCGTTCTGGGTCTGAACGAAACCGGAGGCACTGTATACCTCGCAAACCCATCAATCACCACGTACGTCTGGACGATCACCACTCATTATCCATATTTAGAGATGCCTCCCAATCAGGACCTCGGCTACCATCCAAAAGAGGTGAAGATCTCCGGTCTTTGACCACCGTCTTCATCTTCGATTTCTTATCGTCGATTCAGTTATTCAGAATGGGATAAACCCGGTCTTTCTGAGCAACTCGCGTATATAATAAACAAGTGCTACAAAAACACTACTACGCATCATTTCAATTCATTAGTCGTTAACCGTCAATCAGTAAGAGAACGATTTCCCAAATATTAACCCCGAAGGCCGAAACCAACATCAGATCAATACCCAAGAAACCATTCGACTTAGCCAACCTTCAGTTAGTTTCTAAATTTCACATCCATATCGTTTATAATATTTTATAATGATTTATTGCTATTTTTATCTATTTTAAAATAGCTAATTTATTCAAAACGACGCTTCGTGCCATAACGCGGCCGTGGCGCTGTTTTTCTTCAGATTTGATTTACACATATCTGAAAATCTAACCGTTGGATCTTCACAAAATTTACATCCTTAGAAAGATCTTTTCAAAACGAATCCAACGGTTCCAGTTTTGGGAAAATCCGACGGTCGGATCTCCCGGTACAATCGTTTGAAGTTTCAATTTCAAAATACGAACTGCAGCGTCGTTATTCAATTAAATATAATTATATATATATATAAATATAATCGATTCTGGCGCTGTCTTTCTTCAGATTTGAATTAAACATTCTAGACAATCCAACCGTTGGATTTTTACAAAGTTGGTGCTGTTGGAAAGATATTTCCAAAGCGAACCCAATGGTTGCGGTTTCGGGAAAATCCGATGGTCGGATCTCCCGTACTAATCGTTTGAAATCACGGTTTCAAAATACGAACTGCAGCTTCGTTATTCAATATATTTCAATTCTATTTATATATTTATATCGATTCTTCGATTTCAAAACTATATGAATTTCATACATTTGATAAAAATGATATTTTTATCCAACTGTTTTCTATTTCAACACTTCACTATTTTTAACAATTTATGTATATACTAAAAATGGGATTTTCTGAAATGGTTCCAAACTAGGTTTTGGATTTTCGATCAAACGGTGTAACGGTTCCACGATCGGGTTGCGTGAGGTCGAAGAGGGAGGAGTGGCGCAGCTTTACTGGAAGCGGGGCCCACTGCGGTGGCGTCTTCTCCTCAAGGCGGCTGTCTGAAGTTGGTAACTTAGGGGACACGATTCTCTCCCAAAACTCGACGAAACTTAGCAAACTTCGTATGGATTTGAAGATCCTGATGAGTACTACAAATTTCTCCAAAGGACTATGGGGTTTTGTTGCATGGAGGAGGAGAAAAAGAGGAGAGAAGGTGGGAGCAGAAGGCGCCGTCGGGTTTGAGGATCGTCGGGGAGAGAGAAAGGATTCCTGGCCAATGATTTTTTTATATTTATAAATTTTTAAAATTCAAAAATACCCCTCTTCACGTACTAACACCAATCCAAACCCAACGACTGTCGTCCCTAGCATTTTACCCCCATTCCGAACACAATGGGATATGTTTCGTAGGCCCGTTCGACTGTTTCAGTTAGTTTCCATTCAATTTAAAATATAAAACATTCAATATTTGTTTTGAACGTACATTTCAATTTGCCGGGGCCACAAACTGATCCGAAAAATTCCAGAAAAATAAATCTAGCTATGTTTTGATGATACGGTCCCAACAAAACTAGTTTCGTCGAATTCTGAGACCGTTTGCAAAATGGCCCATTTCTGGTCGATCCAATTTAACTTTAATTGACCAAAACACATTTTCCTTTGCCACGCTCACATACTAGCTTCAAAAATTATGAAATTTGAAACCTAGCAATAACTTCACATCCTGGATCCAACAAAAGTGGTTTCGTCGAATTCCGAGGTCGTATGCAAAATGGCCATTTTCACGGGCTATATAAATTCCATAGCGACCTTTCTGAAAATTCATTTGGCCATAACTTTTGCTTTCCGCTATGAAACTTTGATTATTCAGATTCGTTAGAAAGGTATCCACTAACAGATTTAAATATTTTTGGTTTCACTCAAATCCGTTTCGTTTTGCACCCGGTACAGTCAGTTGAAGTTTGAATTCAAATTTTGAAACTACCGCGCCATTTCAGGCCTTGTTTATAATTAGAATTAATTATATTCGTTTTCAAACGTTGATTCAAACTCACTTTTCATTGCTATTATTTAAAATATTTATTTTAAATATTTAAAATCCACTTTTTAGCCAATTTAAAATTTTTAAATTGGTTCAGATTTTCCGGGTCGTTACATAAATCTCCATTACTTCTTATACTAGCAAGCTTATTAAACGTAACTCTTTTGCTTTTACCCACTTTTAATATAACTCATTAACACTTGGTTTTTGTCCCAAGATCTATTTGTTAAGTCCTCCAACTATCCTCTTACTTTCGCAAATTTAAAATGATTTTCTACTTAACCAACCCCTTATGTAAGTTTTAAAAATCATTTTCCGAGTTTAAGTTTCTTTATAAACTTTGTTTCAAAACTCGGATCCAATTCTAATATCTACTTATATATATATATCCGTCCATATTCTTCCTTTTTAAATCACTTTCCATTTACCTTTTTATTTGAAAACTTCTTTCAATCTCTTCACTTTAATTCAACCATTAACTAACATTTTCTTAAAACGACACATTAGCTTCACGACTTGTTTATACTTCTGGTATGATCTTGCTCTTAACGTTATTCAGTTAAGTTCTGCTTCAACTTGATTATTTCTTAATTGATTCCCAGTAAAATAAATTACTTTAATTATTATTACTAATAATTTATTCCATTATGAACTAAGGTAAAATTGTTTACTTCATTACAAATAGATAAGCTAATCGCCTGCCGACATTATTAAACGATAAATGCCTAATTAATGATTTATCAACCGTTAAGCAACACTAAATATCATTAATTTAAAAAGATAATTAGTATTTAAGAATATTACTAAACAAAATAATTATTCATTAAACCATTTTCATTAGATTAATCAAAGACCCATTAATCTAATTATCAATTCTAATTAAACAGTTGACATCGTCGTCAGTTATTTATTAACTAATTCAAGTTATTTCTCTTATTAGATTTATATAATTTATCTAATAATATGGCTTAACGGTTTACTTAAAACAGTTATTTCCATTCAAGAACCCATAGGTTAAATTTTACTTCTGTGCTGATAAACTTATTAAAATTGCTATAGAATATTTTATAACTATTTATAAAAACCATTTATAAATATCGTCTTATTTTAAGGCTTCTATGTTAAATAGAAATAAATTTTGAACTCCACTTCAGTTATAAACAAAAATTTATAGCTTCAATTACGATAATTTATCTAACGGCGAATTAACGTTTTAAAAACAGTGTTTCAGATCATTTTCTGCCAATAACCTAATCAATACCGTCTATTGATTTTAAACATCATATCAACATTGAATTTCAGTTCAACGTTCAATATATAATCAACGTTCAATATTTAAACTATGATGTTGTTTTGGGGGTAAACCGTTCATATTCGACTAATATGGAAAAATAACAACATATAACATATTTGAGGAATCCGGTCGGATCCCTCCAATCTATTTTTCCTTGCATCATAGATCATAATAATATTTGATAATAATTTATGAAATAATTATTTAAATCAAAATCATCCAATACGACAAATATAATCTATCGACAAACATTTAATAAGCAATCAAGGCATTCAATCAACCAATTCTATGATTAACGATGAATTATATTTTAATATGAATTTAACCCATCATAGAATTCCAGAAATCGTGAGAATTGACTCACATTTGTATTCCGATTGACGGTTCCCACTTGCTTCGTTAAATTTTAAACTGACGAAGTCCCAATCGCTTCCGGCTCCAACCCGAGTAGCTCGACAGCGTAATATTTCCGACTATGACCCCGATGAGTCCACATTCGCTCATTTCACAAATGCCACCATTATTCACGTCCACTCTCCCTATTCTAGCGTTCCCCTCCATGCTTCTAACCGTACTCAGCGTTAGTCCATCGTTACAGCTATAGACCGCAGCAAAACCCCATTCTCTCCTGAGCCTCCTTTCTACGTGGACCATCCACTTGAAACATGCATTTTAACCAGCGCCTCCTTTTTGGCAAGAACCCTTCCATACAAATAAACCTGATCACTCCACTTCATTAAAACGGGAACGCCACCTTCATCTTCTTTTCCAATACCACCTTTCTTCCGCAACTCTTCCACTTGAACCCTGTGAACTCCAGCGCTCACATCGATACTACGCACATGATCTTTGACATCGCCAAAATATGCTGCCTCCCTCCTCCTCGCGTCAACCGACTCCTGAAGCCAGCTACAGTGATACGCGTGATACCAATAGGTGCGGACTCCCTTGAAAACGTGTCTGAAAATACTACTCAATGCAATGAACTCTAATATGACTTTCATTCTTCCTTTAGCTCTTGTATTACAAAATCCGTCCCCTCCCCTATAGATGACCTAACCCTTCGCTGCTCCACTATTGTTTCGTTTTATTCCTTTTTTATCCCACCAAACACCCATACATTAAAACATGAACTGCTACTTCCACCAACTTTGGTCCACGCGGTCACCACTGCCACTCACAAATTCCCATTACTCTGGTCCACACATTAACGTTGCTGCTCTCCTTTTTGTTTCAAAACATATACTTCAAAAACTCCCTACACGTTTAACCCCAACGTGTTCACTTACCCTCCTCATTTCCATGCAACCACCTACACAAACATGTCACTGTCTTCACCATTCCCTTCTTCTCTTGTTCATACACACTCCTTTTTCCCGCTCGCCCACCTCATCAACAACTCCGACGTCGAAACGGTTCCTCGTGCTACCAACTTAGATGTCGGACCATCAGCGAGATTCACCAACAACCGCGTCTCCTCCACTTTGGTCCAGATCCTCTTCTCGATCCTCAGTGAAACTGCGACTGTTTAGTTCTGTTTTGCTTTTAATTTGTGTTGAGGAAGTGCAGATTTTCATTGCTGGAAAAAAAAGTGGGGAGTTGGGCTTCTAGATTCTTGCGAGCTGAAACATATGAAGGAAATGGGTTATGCCTGCATCTATATATAGTAGAGTAAGTTTGGGGGGCACGTTTAATGTTACAGGATGGTACGATGATTGGCCATCACGTTTTGTATTGCAGTAGGAGTAGGTTTGCAGTGATTCTTCATTGAAAAGGAACCACAGGTAGCTTCAAGGGTGGCTCGTTGACAAGAAGGATCAAGGCAGTGTTCGTATGTTTGAAAAGAAAGTGCAGAGCTGAGTTTGAAAAGAAAATACAGGGAGGGGTTTCAGCTTGAATTGTCATTTCTATCATGGTTGGCTTGTACGGTCTTCAGCTACTTAGGAGTGAAGAAAGGTCTGTGCGTGATGGTGAAAACACACACCAGACAAGCGCAGGTCTTAGAATATAGATTGGGGGAGCATATGTTTTAGCTGTGAGGACAGTAGCATGTGCAAAAGCTTGAGGACAAAGGACGATTGATAGGTGTTACAACTGAAAAGAAGTAACAATGCACTATTTGATGGCTTAGAACATGCGCAGGTAGTCTGAAAAACTTAAGCATAGGGTAGCGTATTATTTTAAAAGCTTACTTTATTCACATATATTATTTATTTTCGTTTTATTTGATTAAATGTTCTGTTACGGTTAAACTCACAGTTTATCCGTTACGTACAATTCCGTTCACCTATGAAAGACTATGGATAGAAATAAAAGTACTGCTGTGACGAGCAATGTCCCACGATTCCAAAAATATTGTAATATCGGTAGGTTGACTTATATTATGAAACCCCAGAATACTGATATAGGATGGAAAATACTCCAAATAAAAAGTAGCGTATTTTCCAAATTAAAAATTACAGTAAAATTCCAAAAATTAAATTATAACTACGTCTCAAAGATCTCATCCAAATTCAAAATCGATATTCAATTATATTCCAATTTCCATTATGGTTTAAAATCGATTCCATAGCGATTTTCTCAGAATTTGATTTGGACGTAACTTGAAATCTATAATACGAAATCCCGATTTTTCTCTTTCATTAGAAGAATATAATCATATAGATTCAAGTGGTTCTTATTTCACAGAAATCCGATTTATATCGGATCCGGTATATTCAATTGAAGTTCGAAATTCAATATTACGAACTGCAGCGTCGTTTCGAGCTCGTTTTAATTATATTATAAATAATACATTCGAATTCCATTTATAAAATAATTTCGATGTAAAATCAATTATATTTCCAATGTATATATAAAACACATTAAAATATTCCAATTTATATGACCGAAAAATCTAGGACGTTACATTCTTTCCCCCTTAAAAGAATTTCAGCCCCGAAATTACCAGGTAAGAAGAATGCTCTGAATCGAGTTATTTAAAATAAATATATTATAGAATTATCTTCACAATCAATTCATACTCTTTAAAATTTTCTGAAATTTCGTCAGCACCTCCTCTACACGGCTCGATTGCAACAACTACAAACGCTACTCCGGGCTCAAGAAAACTAAAAGCCAAATGGCTACCCAACTCAGGGGTATAAAATCAACCACTCCAATCAATATTAAGGTTTACCTTTTTGCCGGGCAACTCAATTCCAATTCCACAGCAAATCAACTAATTGCCCTTCGTCTTCCAATTTGTACTTCCAATCTGGTTATCAGGCCAATTCCCATAGCTGTCTAGTATCTGTACTTATCTCCACTTACAATGCCAGTAACAAATACAGGGTAAAATAATCCTATTTCATTTCATAATGATATTAATCCTAAGTCACTATACTGGAATTTTATTTCATTCCATTCAATCAATTAGTTGCTAACCAGATTGATTCCATTTCAATCCATTCATTCAGGGCCCTTAGACTTCCAAAATGGTTTCAATGAATTTTTAAATATATACTCATGCACTCAATCATTTAACCAAACAAGGCACAATCAACAAACCAAATCATTCTTATCCATATTTAACTTTAATATTAACTTTGATTCCAAAGTTAACTTTACATTCAAGTTTTATTTTTAAATTTCATATTTGAAATTCCCGTCTGCTTAGATCATTTCAATTCTATCATCCGCTCTGAGTTCTAATTCAAACCAAAATTAGTCGATTAATATTAAAATAATTCGAAAAAAATAATTACTTTTATAAAATTCATGGATCAAAAATAGTTTAAAATAATTTTATATCAACCTACAAATACGCACTCTAGTATATACACACTCATACTCAATCTTGGGTATTACTAGCCCCATCTCTATTGAGTTACGCCACAGAGCCAAGGTTATTTCTAAACCAATAGCTTTGATATCACTATAACGACCAAGGGTTTTCGATCCCGAAAATCGATACGAAAACACCATGTCGACATTCAAGCATCGAAAAACACTTGAACATTATGAGAAAGAAACTAGAGGGTGAGAAAAGAAAAGAAAGAAATATTAGAGTAGAAGAAAAAGAAGAACACATCAGAATCTCACAGCGGAACGAGAAAATATAATCTATCAAATCTGTTTATACAAAAAGAAGCTGTATATACATACCAATCATCATGTTACATCATATATCAGACATAGCCGGAAAAAACTCTAAATAACTAATGGTGAAGCCTTCTGCTTCCAGCTCCTGAACTCCAAGCGGGACCTAACCTGGAAATATACTTTATCTGACCTGAGCACATTTGATTTAAAACAAAATTCACCAGGTCAGTCTGGAATACTTTCAGTGGTAAATTCATAGTACAACAACTTGTTTAACTTTGAAAATCCTTTCTGAAAGAAAAGGATAATAGTAAGACCAGCCCCTTCATAAATACGAACGGTTTTTACCTTACTATAACCCAAAAAACCTTTAGAATCAATATCTTTTCTGATATTATGATAGTGTCTATCAAATCACAAATAAATATCAATCTAGTTGAAAGCTTGCATCTCACGCTCTACATATATAGTATACAATCAAAACCGTAGGGCGCTTATTGGAGATTGGATTCCGACTATGACAAGGTGTGGGACCACCTGCTGATAGTGTATCTCTAAAGACGAATACACTGGGTTCAACAAGAACGTCTTGCAACCCGGCCCACACATGACCGACCACTCATTTCTCTTGAGTGTATCGAGTATATTGTCACCTACGGCTGCGCAGCTACCGTTTTTCCCGGTAGATACAAAAATGAAAGAAGTAACAAATATGAATAATCTCTAGATGGTGACAATACACCCTAATGGGTGTGACCCACATAGCAATGCTGTCTGCCTAATTTTGGTCATTTCCCAGTTGTGAGGCTTGAGGTTATAATTGACTTTTGGAACATCTGGCCACCATTTACATCGTCCATACAAGTCATCCAGGAACAGGATGAACCGAAGTACCCTCCTACTGCATCCTTATTGGAATCACCCCAAGGATCTATAGCGAGCAGTCCTTGCAACCCGTAAATTCCAATCACGACAGAACCACAGTGTATCTCTTTTATGGGAGCTACCCAGAGACTATAAGTAGTCCTTCCATTCCATGGAGATTTATGGTCTTTAATGCTTCATCTTCATTTGCTGCCAGTTAGTTTCGTACGTAACGTTGGATCGAAGTGGTTTTGGGTCTAGTTCCCATCCCGGTCTCCTCGAAACAACTCGTCAAAAAGGTCAATATATTTCATTGATAGTTTGGTGTTTTAACTATCAATGTCAAACAGTACCATCAAATATATTGGAAGCTCTGGTTCATTAATTTAAATTATTTTATCGATCCTTAGAAATCAATTTCATATAATCTTATCTCGACTCTCAATATTCATTATATTGAAACAATAACATATCTTTAACTACCAAACTCCATTTCATTCTTTATTACAAAAATATTACTTTATGTTTGCCAAATCTCTTACATTTTTCTTGCGAAAACCATCTTATATTCTTAACTCAAGGTTAAACGATAACTTCACAATTCCAACTTGAGTTAAACAATGTTAAATATACGTTGTTTTATTTAAACTCAACCAGTTCAAATAAACATTTTAAAGTCTTGTTAATGACGTTGCCATATTTCTCTTGTAAAAATAACCAAATTTTAACACTCCTTTCGTTTTAAACTAATATCATCCCTCGATAATAGTGAAGTTGTTCAAGTTGGGGTATTTTAATTACCTCTCAGACCTTAACCGACAACGTTCTTATCTCAGAATAAATATAAGCTTGAAACGCAAACTTATCATTCCAATTAATGTCACTTCAGTTTACCCTTATATTTCAAAACATAGTTAGAATAACCACTTCTTTCCTTTGGTATATTTATTCTCAAAATAAATCTCCATTACTTCTTATATTAGCAAGCTTATTAAACGTAACTCTTTTTCTTTTACCCACTTTTAATATAACTCATTAACACTTGGTTTTTTTCCCAAGAACTATTTGTTAAGTCCTCCAACTAGCCTCTTACTTTTGCAAATTTAAAATGATTTTCTACTTAACCAACCCCTTATGTAAGTTTTAAAAATCATTTTCCGAGTTTAAGTTTCTTTATAAATTTTGTTTCAAAACTCGGATCCAATTCTAATATCTACTTATATATATATATATATATATATATATATTCGTCCATCTTCTTCCTTTGTAAATCACTTTCCA
Organism: Allium sativum; assembly: GCA_030737875.1. Taxonomy (NCBI): domain Eukaryota; kingdom Viridiplantae; phylum Streptophyta; class Magnoliopsida; order Asparagales; family Amaryllidaceae; genus Allium; species Allium sativum. The sequence continues at coordinate 615,539,787 of CM060915.1, read as the reverse complement.
TTTACCTTTTTATTTGAAAACTTCTTTCAATCTCTTCACTTTAATTCAACCATTGACTAACATTTTCTTAAAACGACACATTAGCTTCACGACTTGTTTATACTTCTGGTATGATCTTGCTCTTAACGTTATTCAGTTAAGTTCTGCTTCAACTTGATTATTTCTTAATTGATTCCCATTAAAATAAATTACTTTAATTATTATTACTAATAATTTATTCCATTATGAACTAAGGTAAAATTGTTTACTTCATTACAAATAGATCAGCTAATCGCCTGCCGACATTATTAAACGATAAATGCTTAATTAATGATTTATCAACCGTTAAGAAACTCTAAATGTCATTAATTTAAAAAGATAATTAATATTTAAGAATATTATTAAAAAAATTATTCATTAAACCATTTTCATTAGATTAATCAAAGACCCATTAATCTAATTATCAATTCTAATTAAATAGTTGACATCGTCGTCAATTATTTATTAACTAATGCAACTTATTTCTCTTATTAGATTTATATAATTTATCTAATAATATGGCTTAACGGTTTACTTAAAACAGTTATTTCCATTCAAGAACCCATAGGTTAAATTCTACCTCTATGCTGATAAACTTATTAAAATTACTATAGAATATTTTATAACTATTTATAAAAACCATTTATAAATATCGTCTTATTTTGTAATAACCCAGAAATCTGAGCCAATTCAAAAATTTTAAATTTTAAAATTGGCAATTTTAGCGAATTTTGATTATTTAAAATGAATTATTTTGATTATTTAAAATGAATTATTTTAAATAATAACGACGAAAAATTTATTTTCGATGAAGTTAAAACGAATAAATTTATTTAAATTATATAACGAGCCTGAAATGGCGCGGTAGTTTGAAATTTCGATTTTGAATTTCAAATGAATATAGAGAATTCGTTTTAAGTCAGAATTGGAATAAACCAGAAATATCTAAATCTGTTTGACGATATCTTTCTAATGGATGTAAGAAACTGAGATTTCACTTTAAAAGTTGAAAGATATTTCCAGTTTAAAATTCAGAAAAGTCGTTGTGGAATTTATATATATTTTAATATATATATAAAGGCCTTTGAAAATGGAAATTTTGCAAACGACCTCGGTTTTCGACGAAACCACTTTTGTTAGATCTGTGATGTCAAATTATTGCTAGATTCCAAAATTCGTAATTTTTCGAATCAATATGTGAGCGTGGCAAAAGAAAAAGCGTTTGACCAGTTTTAGTTGATTTTAATCGACTGGAAAATGACCATTTTTCAAACGGTCTCAGAATTTGACGAAATTATTTTTGTTAGGAATGTATCGTCAATACGAAGTTAGAAAATATTTTTCGGGAATTTTTAGAGTTCGTATGTGGACCCGGTAAATTGAAATGTGCATTCAAATTCAATATATATTGATTTATACTTTAATTTTGATAAAAACTGATTCAAACAGTCGAATTGGCTTACGAAACATATTCCATTATGTTCGGAATGTGGGTAATTAGCTAGGGGCGATAGTCGTTGGGTTTGATTTGGTGTCCGAATGGATAAACAAGTGAAATTGGAAAAAAATAGAATAAAAATAAAAATATAATTTAATATAAATACCCCCCACTACCAAACCCTAACCCCTTTTTGAACTCAGCCGCCACCAACCCGTGAATGGCCCAAATCACTCCCTTTTTAAATCCCCCAAATTCTCCAATTTCAATTCGATTTAGATTAGGGTTCAGTTACGAAAATCATAGGGATTTTAGAGGCCGTTCATTTGATACCAGTTTGGTGAGGTATGGTGGCGAATGCAGCTCGATTTTCGAGCTGAAATGTGCTGCGGTCGCATCCGTTTTTAGGGGAGAGGAGGGCACCGAGTTCGTCTGAACTCCGGCGGCGGGGAGGCGCCACCAAGGCGCACCGTGTGGCGTAGGTCGATGAGCGTCCGACCCTTCCATCTGGCGGCGGTTTTGAACCCTAATGGTGAACTCTTGCGTGAAGGAACCTGGAGTGATACAGAGAAGGTTTAAATGATTATTAATTTAATTAAGTTAATAATTATCTTAAGCTAATCCATTTAATGTAATTAACATTTAAACCTTGATATCTCGTGCAAACGACAACAGAATTTGACGAAACAGGGCTCGTTGGAATCGTGGCAGAGAGCTCTACATTCTAAGACTGACCAGAACCAAAACTGAGCACTTTGGAATTTCAAGCAAATTTGAACGCGAACAGAATCAAAATAGAAATTCAGAAATGAAACTAACCACTGTGAGAATTCTCTCACTTTAAATTTTGTGTACAGTTATTTATTTTGTAACTGCATATATGAACTGCTCCCCGCCGTCCACAGACCATGGACGACTTGTTTGCTTGTATTCTGTGTGAAAAATATACATGTGATGTGAAATGAAAAATATCGTATATATTGAAATAAATATCGTATATATATTGAAAAGTGAAAATATCGTATATATATTGAAAGTGAAAATATCGTATATATTGAAAAGTGAAAATATCGTATATATTGAAAAGTGAAAATATTATATATATGAAAGGTGGAAATAATATATATATATATGAAATGAAAATGATATATATGAAATGAAAATGATATATATGAAATGAAAACGATATATATATGAAATGTGAAAACGATATATATACATATATGAAATGAAAACGGTATATATATGAAATGTGAAAACGATGTATATATGAAATGAAAATGATATATATATGAAATCTGAAAACGATATATATATGAAATGAAAACGATATATATATGAAATGTGAAAATGATGTATATATGAAATGAAAACGATATGTATATATGAAATATGAAAATGATTTGATTGTTAAAAATATAATTTTTAACATATATATACACTGTATAAAATTGTCGTGTATATGGAATATTCAATTTTGATTAGAAATTGAATATGAAGTTGAAATCATTTTGAAAACGAATTTAAAACGATTTATAAAATACATTTTAAAAAGGAAATCGACGAAATATATTATATATATAATATAATGGCCTGAATAGAACGCACCGCGCTGCGGCAGTTCGCGAATTTCGACCATTAGCTTCGAACAGACATTACAGGAGATCCGACCGTCGGATTCTCCTAAAACCAGGACCGTTGGGTTCGTATCGAAAAGATCTTTCTAACGAATATGAGAAATTTGAAATCAAACAGTTGGATTTGGAATTATGTCCAAATAAAATTTGTAAAAGGTCACTGTAAGTGCAGTTCGATGGCCGTTGATGGAAATCGACTGTACGGGCCTTGATAATATTATTAAAAATATTAATAATTTGTGTAAAATCATAATATATGAATTGGAAAGAATTGGGCTGGAAAATCCCATATTTGAAAAGATAGAAATAGATTTTTATCGAAATGAACTAGTTATTAACTAGAATAATTACTTATATATTTCAAAATAAATAAATTGGATTTGAAATGGTTTTAAAAATAACCAGAATTTTCAATATATGAATTGGAATGGGTTTGAATCGAAATTATCTTCAGAATATTTCGATGTAAGATTTTGTGATTATACAGATATGGTTGTGGAAATTTGAAAGATATATTGATATCGTTATTTCCAATACGATATTTGTTGGTTTCAGAATTTGATGTTGAATATAAGCCGATACTATTTTCTATTCAGAGCCTTGTGTTTAATATCAAATTGGATTTGGGGTTTGTCGTGAACTGTGTTTAAATGACATTAGTTCTTTAACCTGCGTTAAAGCAGGATTAATTTCCAGAAAGTTAAACAATCAATAAGAAATGTTTTTAGATATAGAAACCAATCGGAGTTTGAATAAATCTTTAATTAGATTATGCATGAATATATGGTAATAAATAAATTACCAAAACGAGATTGAACCAAATGTACTTGGTTGTTGATATGGATTGAGCTAATTGATTGTTGATATTGATTCTTATTGATTGGTTGATTGTGTGAATGGTGCTCGACTAGTTTATGAGCAGGTATATGCTTTTACATTTAGCATTGGGCTGGGTTGAAAATATCTTTGTGCTAACGCCTTGTGAAACACTTCACGATTTGATGATAAGGCGTTTAACGAGTTGTGTTCATTTCAAATTTAATGAATGATTTGGAAATGATATTTTTCTTAAGTGAAAAGAAATATATTCCTGATTTTGGACAGGGAATGTTTTATAAAAATGTTTTATAAAACAGAAAGGATTTTGAGGCCTAAAACCCGATGATTTCTAAAATGATTTAGAAATGTATTATGTTTTACATTGTGGTTCATCGCGTATTCGATTAGTTACTATTGATAACATATCTGTTTGGTGGCGGAGAATTTATTCTCTTGCTTAACACCCTTCTTTGAGACGTACGAGCTCAAAGGTTATGTGATTAGTAGTGACTAATCATATGTGTGAATTGCTGATGTGACTACTATGTTTTGAAAGTACTTGTGATTATTATGTTGTGAAATGATTTTCCCTACTTCGGGATATGAAATGATTTAGTATGTGGCTAAAGATTCGGGTAACCCTGAGACTAAAAGTATGGGTGAGAGGGCGGTGTATGCTCTCCATGTGTGGGAGGTGCATCGTCGGTGTAGCCTGCTCCTATGTGGGGTAAGTGCACATTTATATATCGAGTTGCTAGGTGCGTACCCTTTGCCTGGTCGATGGGGAGCACAATATTTATTTGTATACTTGTCTGTATGCATTGTTATGTTTTGGAATTCATATTTCCAAACGATTTGATTTGAGATCCCGAAGTGAAATCTACTTTGATATTGAAAGTTAGATATGTATTTCAAATGATTTGAAATAAGAAATCGGGAATAAAGTCCAAAGGAATAGTTTCTGTAAATTGAATTGGATTTGGAAAATCTAAGTGTGGTGATTAATCTAAATGGGTAGATTGGGATATTGCATGTTGATTGATGCATAGTAGATCCATATATATATTACTGATTGTTGTTTATACACTGACATTCATGGAGGTAAACCCGTTCCGCGTTAGCGCCATGGTCCTGTGATTTGTCTTATGATTAAATAAGTTAATTTTAACTGTAGAATTTCTCACACCAGTCCCATGACTGACCTGTAGTTTGCTTTTCCCTTGCAAACTCGGGTGCCCCTATTTTCCACACGGGCAGTCGAGTAGTTTATTGTGAAGATATATAACCAGGATTCTGGATTGAAGCTTTAAGTTGTGTCCAGGCATTTACAATCTTCCGCTGTGTAGTTTATATTTCCGCTGTGCATTGTATTACATTTATGTAAATTTATCTTCCGCTGTGTATTATTTTCGATATACTCTGATATTTTGTACTCTGATGTAACATTATTATGATGTTTATAAAAGTCTTCTGTTATTTGTTCTGATGTGTTGTATACCCAAAGTTAGTGTATACGGGATTCGAACGGTCTTGGTCGATTTAGCGATCGATTAGGTCTGGGAGAAATCCGTGTCGTTACAGTTGGTATCAGAGCTTTGGTTAAACTCAAATCTTAGGGGTACAACTCGTTAGAACAGAATAAAAGACTCATCAGAGGTAGGATTAGTAATGTCCTATTAAAGAATCCTCATTAGAGATAGAATCAGTAGTATTCTAGAATGAGTTGAGAGTTATATTTTTATAAATAACGTATTTGTGATTATATATATAATCTGGTTTTAAAAATAGGATTTTGAGTATATATAAAGTTATATATTTGAAAAGTTAATCAATAAATTGATTGTTGGTTGTGTTGTTTGATTTTTGGTTGATTAATTAGAATTTTGAACCATTTAGGAAAATTGAACAAATGTTGAACAGAATTGAAAATTGTTTGGAATTGCATGCATATACATGTGTATCCATTGAACAGGTCATAGCAAGGAGGCTAGAACAGGGAAATAAAATTGTATGCCCGACAAATAGGTACAAATTTACTGTTTTGTTTGGGTGATGATGATTTTATGAGCCGATTGGCTTTTTCTTTTGGATTGGTGAGGGCCATAGGAGGCTGTTTGAAATATCCTGATGCTCCCGGTGCTGGGGAGGTTATGGCGAAATTTTTCGAAAATTTAGGGTGTTAGCCAAATTTTTGAAAAATTTGAAAAGTTCTTAGAAACTAAAAAGTTGAAGAACTTAAGCCGTAATGAAAATACTGGAAGTTGAGTTGATTAGTTAAACAAATTTCGGCTTCTTTCCTTTTCGGGGACGAAAAGTTTTAAGTGGGGGAGATTGTTATTACCCGGAAATCTGAGCCAATTTAAAAATTTTAAATTGACAATTTTAGCGAATTTTGATTATTTAAAATGAATTATTTTAAATAATAACAACGAAAAATTTATTTTCGATGAAGTTAAAACGAATAAATTTATTTTAATTATATAACGAGCCTGAAATGGCGCGGTAGTTTGAAATTTCGATTTCGAATTTCAAATGAATATAAAGAATTCGTTTTAAGTCGGAATTGGACAAAACCAGAAATATCTAAATCTGTTTGATGATATCTGTCTAACGGATGTAAGAAACTGAGACTTCACTTTAGAAGTTGAAAGATATGTCCAGTTTAAAATTCAGAAAAGTCGTTGTGGAATTTATATATATTTTAATATATATAAAGGCCTTTGAAAATGGAAATTTTGCAAACGACCTCGGTTTTCGACGAAACCACTTTTGTTAGATCCGTTATGTCAAATTATTGCTAGATTCCAAAATTCGTAATTTTTCGAATCAATATGTGAGCGTAGCAAAACAAGACGCGTTTGACCAGTTTCGGTTGATTTTAATCGACTGGAAAATGGCCATTTTTCAAACGGTCTCAGAATTTGATGAAATTAGTTTTGTTAGGACCGTATCGTCAATACGAAGTTAGAAAATATTTTTTGGGAATTTTTAGAGTTCGTATGTGGCCCCGGTAAATTGAAATGTGCGTTCAAATTCAATATATATTGATTTACACTTTAATTTTGATAAAAACTGATTCAAAGAGTCGAATTGGCTTACGAAACATATTCCATTGTGCTCGGAATGTGGGTAATTAGCTTGGGGTGACAGTCATTGGGTTTTATTTGGTGTCCGAATGAATAAACAAATGAAATTGAAAAAAAAAATAGAATAAAAATAAAAATATAATTTAATATAAATACCCCTACTACCAAACCCTAACCCCTTTTTGAACTCAGCCGCCACCAACTCGTGAATGGCCCAAATCACTGCCTTTTTAAATCCCCTAAATTCTCCAATTTCAATTCGATTTAGATTAGGGTCCAATTACGAAAATCATAGGGATTTTAGAGGCCTTTCATTTGATACCGGTTTGGTGAGGGATGGTGGCGGATGCAGCTCGATTTTTGAGCTGAAATGTTCTGTCGTTGCGGCCCTTTTTAGGGGAGAGGAGGGCAACGAGTTCGTCTGAACTCCGGCGGCGGGGAGGCGCCACCAAGGCGCACCGTGTGGCGTAGGCCGATGAGCGTCCGACCCTTCCATCTGGCGGCGGTTTTGAAACCCTAACGGTGAACTCTTGTGTGAAGGAACCTGGAGTGATACAGAGAAGGTTTAAATGATTATTAATTTAATTAAGTTAATAATTATCTTAAGCTAATCTATTTAATGTAATTAGCATTTAAACCTTGATATCTCGTGCAAATGACAACAGAATTTGACGAACCATGGCTCGTTGGAATCATGGCAGAGAGCTCTACATTCTAAGACTGACCAGAACCAAAAATGAGCACTTTGGAATTTCAAGAAAATTTGAACGCGAACAAAATCAAAACAGAAATGAAACCGAGCACTATGAGAATTCTCTCACTTTAAATTTTGTGTACAGTTATTTATTTTGTAACTGCATATATGAACTTCTCCCCGTCGTCCACAGACTATGGATGACTTGTTTGCTTGTATTCTGTGTGAAAAATATACATGTGATGTGAAAAGAAAAATATCGTATATATTGAAATAAATATCGTATATATATTGAAAAGTGAAAATATCGTATATATATTGAAAGTGAAAATATCGTATATATTGAAAAGTGAAAATATCGTACATATTAAAAAGTGAAAGTATTATATATATGAAAGGTGGAAATAATATATATATATACATATATATATATATATGAAATGAAAACGATATATATGAAATGAAAACGATATATATATGAAATGTGAAAACGATAAATATATGAAATGCAAACGATATATATATATATATATATATATATGAAATGTGAAAACGATGTATATATGAAATGAAAACGATATATATATAAAATGTGAAAACGATATATATATGAAATGAAAACGATATATATATATGAAATGTGAAAATGATGTATATATGAAATGATACCGATATTTATATATATATGAAATGTGAAAATGATTTGATTGTTAAAAATATAATTTTTAACATATATATACACTGTATAAAATTGTCGTGTATATGGAATATTCAATTTTGATTAGAAATTGAATATGAAGTTGAAATCATTTTGAAAACGAATTTAAAAAGATTTATAAAATACGTTTTAAAAAGGAAATCGACGAAATATATTATATATATAATATAATGGCCTGAATAGAATGCGCTGCGGCAGTTTGCGAATTTCGACCATTAGCTTCGAACGGACATTACGGGAGATCCGACCGTCGGATTCTCCTGAAACTGGGACCGTTGGGTTCGTATCGAAAAGAGATTTCTTACGAATATGAGAAATTTTAAATCTAACGGTTGGATTTGGAATTATGTCCAAATAAAATTTGTAAAAGGTCGCTGTAAGTGCAGTTCGATGGCCGTTGATGGAAATCGACTGTACGGACCTTGATAAAATTATTAAAAATATTAATAATTTGTGTAAAATCATAATATTTGAATTGGAAAGAATTGGGCTGAAAAATCCCATATTTGAAAAGATAAAAATAGATTTTTATCGAAATGAACTAGTTATTATCTAGAATAATAATTTATTTATTTTTAAATAAATAAATTGGATTTGAATTTAAAAATAACCAGAATTTCCAATATATGAATTGGAATGGGTTTGAATCGAAATTATCTTCGGAATATTTCGATGTTGGATTTCGTGATTATACAGATATGGTTGTGGAAATTTGAAAGAAATATTGATATCGTTATTTCCAATACGATATTTGTTGGTTTCAGAATTTGATGTTGAATATAAGCTGATACTATTTTCTATTCAGAGCCTTGTGTTTAATATCAAATTGGATTTGGGGTTTATCGTGAACTGTGTTTAAATGACATTAGTTCTTTAACCCGCGTTGAAGCAGGATTAATTTCCAGAAAGTTGAACAATCAATAAGAAATGATTTTAGAGATAGAAACCAATCGGAGTTTGAATAAATCTTTAATTAGATTGTGAATGAATATATGGTAATAAATAAATTACCAAAACGAGATTGAACCAAATGTACTTGGTTGTTGATATGGACTGGGCTAATTGATTGTTGATATTGATTCTTATTGATTGGTTGACTGTGTGAATGGTGCTCGACCAGTTTATGAGCAGAATATGCTTTTACATTTAGCATTGGGTTGGGTTGAAAATATCTGTGTGCTAAAGCCTTGTGAAACACTTCACGATTTGACGATAAGGCGTTTAGCGAGTTGTGTTCATTTCAAATTTAATGAATGATTTGGAAATGATATTTTTCTTAAGTAAAAAGAAATATATTCCTGATTTTGGACAGGGAATGTTTTTTAAAACAGAAAGGATTTTGAGGCCTAAAACCCGATGATTTCTAAAATGATTTAGAAATGTATTATGTTTTACATTGTGGTTCATCGCGTATTCGATTAGTTGCTATTGATAACATATCTGTTTGGTGGCGGAGAATTTATTCACTTGCTTAACACCCTTCTTTGAGACGTACGAGCTCAAAGGTTATGTGATTAATAGTGACTAATCATATGTTTTGAAAGTACTTGTGATTATTATGTTGTGAAATGATTTTCCCTACTTCGGGATATGAAATGATTTAGTTTGTGGCTAAAGATTCGGGTAACCCTGAGACTAAAAGTATGGGTGAGAGGGCGGTGTATGCTCTCCATGTGTGGGAGGTGCATCGTCGGTGTAGCTTGCTCCTATGTGGGGCAGGTGCACATTTATATATCGAGTTGCTAGGTGCGTACCCTTTGCCTTGTCAATGGGGAGCACGATATTTAGTTGCATACTTGTTTGTATGCATTGTTATGTTTTGGAATTCATATTTCCAAACGATTTGATTTGAGATCCCGAAGTGAAATCTACTTTGATATAGAAAGTTAGATATGTATTTCAAATGATTTGAAATAAGAAATCAGGAATAAAGTCAAAAGGAATAATTTCTGTAAATTGAATTGGATTTGGAAAATCTAAGTGTGGTGATTAATCTAAATGGGTAGATTGGGATATAGCATGTTGATTGATGCATAGTAGATTCATATATATATATATATATATATATATTACTGATTGTTGTTTATACACTGACGTTCGTGGGGGTAAACCCGTACCGCGTTAGTGGCGTGGTCCTGTGATTTGTCTTATGATTCAATAAGTTAATTTTAACTGTAGAGTTTCTCACACCAGTCCCATGACTGGCCTGTAGTTTGCTTTTCCCTTGCAAACTCGGGTGCCCCTATTTTCCACACGGGCAGTCGAGTAGTTTATTTTGCAGATATATAACCAGGATTCTGGATTGAAGCTTTAAGCTGTGTCCAGGCATTTATAGTCTTCCGCTGTGTAGTTTATATTTTCGCTGCGCATTGTATTACATTTATGTAAATTTATCTTTCGCTGTGTATTATTTTCGATATACTCTGATATTCTGTACTCTGATGTAACATTATTATGATGTTTATAAAAGTCTTCTATTATTTGTTCTGATGTGTTGTATACCCAAAGTTAGCGTATATGGGATTCGAATGGTCTTGGTCGATTTAGCGATCGATTAGGTCCGGGCGAAATCCGTGTCGTTACATATTTTAAGGCTTCTATGTTAAATAGAAATAAATTTTGAACTACACTTCAGTTATAAACAAAAATTTATAACTTCAATTACGTTAATTTATCTAACGGCGAATTAACGTCTTAAAAACAGTGTTTCAAACCATTTTCTGCCAATAACCTAATCAATACCGTCTATTGATTTTAAACATCACATCAACGTTGAATTTCAGTTCAACGTTCAATATATAATCACCGATCAATATTTAAACTATGATGTTGTTTTGGGGGTAAACCGTTAATATTTGACTAATATGGAAAAATAACAACATATAAAATATTTGAGGAATCCGGTTGGATCTCTCCAATCTGTTTTTCCCTGCGTCACAGGTCATAATAATATTTGATAATAATTTATGAAATAATTATTTAAATCAAAATCATCCAATACGACAAATATAATCTGTCGACAACCATTTAATAAGAAATCAAGGCATTCAATCAACCAATTCTATGATTAACGATGAATTATATTTTAATATGAATTTAACTCATCATAGAATTACAGAATTCATGAGAATTAACTCACCTTTGTATTCTGATTGATGGTTCGCACTTGCTTCGTTAAATTTTAAACTGACGAAGTCCCAATCGCTTCCGGCTCCAACCCGAATAGCTCGACCGCGTAATATTTCCGACTATGACCCCGATGAGTCCACATTCGCTCATTTCGCAAATGCCACCATTATTCACGTCCACTCTCCCTATTCTAGTGTCCCCCCTCCATGCTTCTAACCGTGCTCAACTTTAGTCCATCGTTACAGCTATAGACCGCAACAAAACCCCATTCTCGCCTGAGCCTCCTTTCTATGACGACCATCCACTTGAAACATGCATTTTAACCAACGCCTCCTTTTTGGCAAGAACCCTTCCATATAAATAAACCTGATAACTCCACTTCATTAAAGCGGGAACGCCACCTTCATCTTCTTTTCCAATACCACCTTTCTTCTGCAACTCTTCCACTTGAAACCTGTGAACTCCAGCGCTCCCATCGATACTACGCACATGATCTTTGACATCGCCAAAATATGCTGCCTCCCTCCTCCTCGCGTCAACCGACTCCTGAAGCCAGCTACAGTGATACGCGTGATACCAATACATGCGGACTCCCTTGAAAACGTGTTTGAAAATACTACTCAATGCAATGAACTCTAATATGACTTCCATTCTTCCTTTAGCTCTTGTATTACAAAATCCGTCCCCTCCCCTACAGATGACCTAACCCTTCGCTGCTCCACTGTTGTTTCGTTTTATTCCTTCTTTATCCCACCAAACACCCATACATTAAAACATGAACCGCTACTTCCACCAAACTTTGGTCCACGCGGTCACCAATGCCACTCACAAATTCCCAATACTCTGGTCCACGCATTCACGTTGCTGCTCTCCTTTTTGTTTCAAAACATATACTTCAAAAACTCCCTACACGTTTAACCCCAACGTGTTCACTTACCCTCCTCGTTTCCATGCAACCACCTGCACAAACAAGTCACTGTCTTCACCATTCCCTTCTTCTCTCCTTCTTACACACTCCTTTTTCCCGCTCGCCCACCCCATCAGCAACTCCGACGTCGAACCGGTTCCTCGTGCTACCAACTTAGATGTCAGACCATCAGCGAGATTCACCAACAACCGTGTCTCCTCCACTTCGGTCCAGATCCTCTTCTCACTCCTCAGTGAAACCGTGACTGTTTATTTTTGTTTTGTTTTTAATTTGTGTTGAGGAAGTGCGGATTTTCATAGCTGGAAAGAAAAAGTGGGGAGTTGGGTTTCTAGATTCTTGCGAGCTGAAACAGATGAAGGAAATGGGTTATGCCTGCATCTATATATAGTAGAGTAAGTTTGGGGGGCACGTTTATTGGTACAGGATGGTACGGTGATTGGCCATGACGTTTTGTATAGTAGTAGAAGTAGGTTTGCTGTGATGCTTCATTGAAAATGAACCACATGTAGCTTCAAGGGTGGCTCGTTGACAAGAAGGATCAAGGCAGTGTTCGTATGTTGAAAAGAAAGTGCATAGCGGAGTTTGAAAAGAAAATACAGGGAGGGGTTTCAGGTTGAATTGTCATTTCTATCATGGTTGGCTTGTACGGTCTTCAGTTACTTAGGAGTGAAGAAAGGTCCGTGCGTGATGGTGAAAACACACACCAGAAGGTCTCAGAATATAGATTGGGGGAGCATATGTTTTAGCTGTGAGGACAGTAGCATGTGCAAAAGCTTGAGGACAAAGGACGATTGATAGGTGCTACAACTGAAAAGAAGTAACAATGCACTGTTTGATGGCTTAGAACATGCGTAGGTGGTCTGAAAAACTTAAGCATAGGGTAGCATATTATTTTAAAAGCTTACTTTATTCACATATATTATTTATTTTCGTTTTATTTGATTAAATGTTCTGTTATGATTAAACTCACAGGTTATCCATTACGTACAATTCCGTTCACCTATGAAAGACTATGGACAGAAACAAAAGTACCGTTGTGACGAGCAATGTCCCACGATTCCAAAAATATAGTAATATCGGTAGGTTGACTTATATTATGAAACCCCAGAATACTGATATAGGATGCAAAATACTCCAAATAAAAAGTAGCGTATTTTCCAAATTAAACATTACAGTAAAATTCCAAAATTTAAATTATAACTACGTCTCAAAGGTCTCATCCAAATTCAAAATTTATATTCAATTATATTCAAATTTCCATTATGGTTTAAAATCGATTCCATAGCGATTTTCTCAGAGTTTGATTTGGACGTAACTTGAAATCTATAATACGAAATCCCAATTTTTTTCTTTCATTAGAAGAATATAATCATATAGATTCAAGTGGTTCTTGTTTCACAGAAATCCGATTTATATCGGATCCAGTATATTCAATTGAAGTTCGAAATTCAATATTACGAACTGCAGCGTCGTTTCGAGCTCGTTTTAATTATATTATAAATAATATATTCGAATTCCATTTATAAAATAATTTCGATATAAATCCATTATATTTCCAATGTATATATAAAACACATTAAAATATTCCAATTTATATGACCGAAAAATCTGGGGCGTTACAGAAGAGCGGAGCGCAGTTGGTCCTCCATACATCCCCCTAGAGGTGTACTATATGAAAGATAGTTCTTTACCTTACCATCATAAATAAATCCACTCTTCCTATGAGTTTACGATTTTGTTTATATTGCCTAATATATGTGGAATTTAATACTGGTAATAATTTTGTATAGTTGATTTGATTTATTTTATCCCACAAGTCATTAAAGATCATGTTAGATAATTCTACATAGCAATTTTCCGGTTACCATAAAGAAAAATCCTATTTTATGTTTATGTGCGGTCAAGATCTATGGAATATCATTTTATTTCTAAACCTCAGATTTGAGTTTCTTACACCAGTCTCATGACTGGTCTAGAGTTTATTTTTCTTTTCTCTTAAACTTTAGGTGCCCTATTTTCTCTGGGCATCCTGGTAGCTCAGGTTTATCTTGTAACAATTGGATGTAGCTTAATGTTGAAGATTCTATTGGTAATTATCTATTTCTATTTTATTTTATCCTTTCTTAGTTTTATTTAGTATTTGTGAGGACAAGTTTTATAACTATGCAAGCAGATATTAGTTACAATCCGATATTTATTATAAATTTTCCGCCGTGAAGATTTTGTATATAGAAATATATATACATTTTTTCGCTGTGCAATATTCTGTTTTTCTACTTCTTTTTATTTTCTCTCTTGCGAGAAATGATATGTTACTCCAATGCATGGATTTATTGTATGTGAGTACCGAGGATGTATTAGGGTCCGTTTTCGAGAGAATAGAAAGCAGACCATTGTGGTATACCAAAAAATATTTTGCCATTGTTAATGGTAAAATATTGGTAGACATTTTGGCTTACCAGTTATATTGGTAAGGTAACAATTTTCTTTTGTCGGTAATGGTTACGGTTATCGTAACAACCCTAATGAGAACATGAAATTTTTTTGGAGGAAAAAGGAGAACATGAAATTTGAGTTGTTTTTATTTTCCTTTACACTCAAAGCACTCTCTTCCCTGTACAAGACAATTTTTAAAGTTGATTCATGATTGTGATAGCGATTATGAATGAATTTTATGAAATTACAAATGCGAATAATTCGATGCATTAGGTTTTGAAATTATTTATAGGCATAAAAAATATTTGTCAATGATGCTTATAAAAAGACACCGTTTTTGTTGTACTATTTGACCGCTTTCAAACAAAAAGAAATATGAACTAAAGAAGCATGGAGTTAAAGGAACTAAACCTTTTATTCTGGCTATCATTTTTTTTGCACATTGCGCTGACGAAATAGTATTTGAACCGCAATTACCGGACTACCTTAGTACTCCCTAACATAAAGTGTGAGTCTTGAGCAACAAAGTTAAAGAAATGGTAACAACATTTCTATACACGATAATTCTGGTTCTTCCAACGCATCAAGCTATAAAAAAGTTTTATAAATCAAGTTTCACTATTTGTGTTTATTTTCACATTGATTTGAATTTGCAACATTAATGTCTAAAACATAATTAAAATGGACAATCAATGAGCATGAGAATAAATTAGGAACTCGAATTTTCTTTCTTTAGATTGTATCAATATTATAGACAATAGATTCATTCGTGCACAATTGCAATGTTAGTGTCCAAAAATTGAAGTAAAACAGACAACTAATGATTTACTACTGCATGAAAACAAATTAGGAAATCAAACTAATAATTTTCGTTTTCAAAAATTATATCAAAACTGTAGATAGTAGATGCATATGTGCATGATTTCCTGGTGCTAGTGCTCAATTAATTATTGGTTAAAAAGGATATGTGATGCAAGATGTTATGGGTTTTTTCTTATTTGATTTGACATTTACAAATGTATTGGCTGGTTGGGAATTAATCACACATGACAAAAAAGTTTTTAATTCATTAATAAATAACTAGAACTTAAAATTTTCACATTTCCTGCCATATTATTGTTATTTTATTGACATAGGGTGTCCTCTCATAAAATGTTGTATATGAAAGTCATGGTATGCCTTATAAACAATTATGCCATTTGTTACATTATCTAACTTTGTAACAAAAACTTGTTTACAGTAGAATCATATAATAGGGTGCATTTGACATAGGTCCCTATTAAGTTTCAAAATTATGCTCACGTCTGGTCCAAAACTTATTATAAATTACATCCCTATTTTTCAAGAATTCAGTATTTGCATACATGTGAAACCTTCATGCAACATTTGCATACATGTGTGCAAATATTTTAAAATAGTTGCAGGCATGTATGCGAGAATTCCTGAAGATTTTCAATATAAACTGCTTCATGAATACTTGCATACATAATGCAACTATTGTGAATACTTATACACATGTATGCAAGTTTTTTTTTTGTTTCCATGTTCTTCTGGGAATATTTCCATATTTTTTCTATGAACCAATGCACAAAATTCTAGCCAAAACACGTAACTTTTGAAAACAGGGATCGGATTTACATTTTAAAAACATGAGGGATGTGAGCCTAATTAACTTTGAAAATAGGGATGTGTGCCTAATATTCACTATATAATAGGGTGCATTTGTTTTATATTTTATTACATCGAGATATAATTAATTAATTAATTTAAATATATCAGCTAGAAAATTCTTGAATGGCAAGGAGTTGTAATTATGAGAAAATTATTACAGAATAAATAACATATTACTTTAAGCACTCATGCTAGTTATATTTAGAGAAAGGATCCTAATATGTCCATCGGGACCAAAATATAGAATGTTCTCCAAATGTTGAAAAGTGTATTACTCATGGCTACTAAGGCACCAATTGATTACATAATAATAGTTAGTGGGTAATTATGAAATAATTGTTAGAGAGTTTTTGTTAGTTAATTTCAAATGAGAAATCTCAAAGTGATGATTTAACATTTTATATACTTGAGAATACCATCGAACTCAAAGTTTTAATGACCTGCCATTCAAACGATTTAGATCGATAATTAGCCACACTTGTCTAACCCAAATCGTTCAAAAAGACAAACAGTTAATGTGTTTTAAAATATAAAATAGAGAGATGAGAAAAGAGAAGTACACAAAATCTCATAATGGAAGAACAAAATATAATAATCACGTAAAAGACATAGAAATATTTACAATATACAATTTACAATATCAAAGTTAAATGATTAATACATATACCAAGTAATTTAATGGAATAATACTCGTAGATACGGATTATCAATCTCCATCTCCTCTTCAGAACAGTAACTCTGAATAAATTGATACAACTCGGCCTGATCAAGCATAATGAAAAATAATATTCTCTAGTTAGGACTAAACATTCGCATGTATGTTAAATCAAAATCAAGTGAAATAAATGTGTAATAACTTAAGAGATGTTATGAATAAAGTATCTATATATAGTAAGATATGCTATATATGTAATGTCTGTCGGTAAAATATAATATCGAAAACAATTTAAAGGCATCACCCATATTCCCATTAATGCATTTTGTATAACGCTGCCCATGCAGATATTGTAACTCAACCGTAAAATGGAACCTGTCAAAGGGTCCCATATAGATACAATACGAATTATGATCGTAGCGATCTCGTATAGGATACAAAGCATGATAAGTCATGCGTGATAAAAAAGCATGACAAAAGCACTCGCAAAATCAAACTAAGGAGAACCAATCAAACCAAAACCAAGATAGTAACAAAAATGTTTGTTCACTAGATATAGATAGCCTCATTGCCAAGCAGGACTGTTGGTTTAGTTATTTCAAAATTGATACAAGTAATAATGCCATTTATCATCATTCTCTTTCTTCAAATCCAACAAGCATATGCAGATCCAACCACTTCATTCTGAAACATCCTCAATGTTCACTATTGTTAAAGTAGTTCCAGTATTGCTAGAGGGTATATTTATATCCAACCCCAATAACTTTAACAACAAATCTTCATTTTTCACATGTTGATTATTTAATATTTTAATAAATATAATATTTTGATGTCGCTAATTAGTTCATTATTAGAATCAAATTTTACATTTCCTGTCTCATAAATCAGTATCCAGTTATAATACTTTACATTTAAAACGGTTTCGAGCTCAACAGCTTAAATTAAAAATAGATTTTGAGTTACAATGGTTTTATATAGAATAATTGAATTTAAAAATAATTTTGAGTATATGGTAGTTTAATTAAAATTGTTTAAACTTAAAAATCACTAAATTTAAAATGGTTTTTATTGAAATTAGTTTAAGATAAAATTGGTATTAATTTGAAAATAGTTTGAAATAAAATAGTATTAATTTAAAGTAAATTACTATTAATTGGAAATAGTTGTTTTACCTGTTTGAAGCTAATTTCAAACTTTAAATTTCACTTTAAACCATTTCAAATTTCATATTCTAATTTAGGACAAATTTAAAACCATTTCAAGCTTCAATATATAATTAATTCAAAATTTTGATTTCCAATTCAAAATCAACCTTAGTTAGAATGGTTTAAATCTTAAATTGCAATTTCAACACATTTACATTGAACTGCTTTTCAAATCCTAAACTCAAATTCCCAGATTTAACACTTAAAGTAATTCAATTTCAATAAATTAAAATTAAATCTCAGTTTTAATTTTAAGATATAAAGTCAGTAAATTCAATCAAGTCATTTAAACGATCTCATTTAACAAATTCAAATTTATAATTTTGAAAATATTTCATTTGACCAAATTTTATGTTCATTATTTAATTTTCTACCTTGTGGCCAACTAATCATTTAATTGTATATTCAATTACATGAGTTTTCAACCCATATAAAATGTCATATGTATATTTCATTTCAACCTGATGTATATAATAAATATACATCATTGCAACATGTTTCTTAGTTTAGATGTTCAATGTTCAAATAATTATAATGCAATTAATACAATTTTAATAGTATATTAGGTGATGATAGGGACACACAATAATCAATAATCATCAGAAATAGACATCCAATTAGCCATTATATAAACCAATAAGCATACATAAGCAATCAATATCCAAAACAAGCGATATGTCACAACACTCAATATTTGTCAAATGTTAATTCATATTTAATTCAATGTATATTTAAATTTCCAAATAGTCAACCAAAATAATATGCCACATCAATATCCATTATAACATACCGGGTATTCAACTAGTAGGTATATTCAATTTCAATGTCAATATAAATTCCCAAATATCAGTTAAATAAATTATATCATATCATGAATTTAAATTAAATTACAACTGAAATCTTTGTACTTCAAAAGACGGTTTATACACTTGCTTTTGGTTAAGTGCAATCAAAATCCAAACATACAGGATATATCCAATGGCCTACTATCTCAACTAAACCAGTTCAGTATTGTTTGAAATTCTGACACAAATCCATCAGAAGAAACGGCGCATTAGTCAGAGTCATATGCAAAAGTTGTTAATATTAGAAAATTTGATTTGTTTTAAATTTTTAAAAAACGTAGACAATTATAATATGCCATGAAACTGCTTCCACATCTAACTCTCTCCCGCTCAGCCCGCTCAACACAGAACATGCGAACCCAAATCACGTCCCGAATTTCCACCATTGACTGCCAAATTCTAACACCTCACGTCGACTTATTACCTCCGACCAGCTCTATTTTTCTCGCCTCGCAAAGTTCCAACGATTGCAACAGACCATCCCAGGTTTGCATGCCTAATACTCATCGCCATCTCACTAAAGTTTTAGGTTTATGAACCCTAAAAGCCATATTTCAACCACCTTAGCTGTCAATAAAACATGACAACAATTGCATTGCCCTCCATTTGGTGGACTCCACAAAACCAGTATTTCAATTTCATTCGGTAGTCACCCAAATCAAAATTGCCTAAATTAGTCTTTAGGGTTTCATTATTTGACCATGCTTTCCGATTGAACCTAGCTTCAGATTGGAAAACAAACACTGGGTGCTTATTTTATTTGTCCAGAGCTTTTTGAAGATATATAATATCATACAGTTCAGAGAGTTTGAATTTTTATATCTGTTTTAAAATGATTTGATAATCACCAGTGATTAAGGATTTCGGGATTAGAGAGGAAATTTTCAAGGTTGAGAAAAGATAGAAGCTACTGGGTTTTCAAAGCGACAACTCATTTACAAACGAACTATAAAAGGAAATTTCTATTCTCCCCTAGATTTCCTCGTTCCAGTCCCCGTAAGTTAAATTTTTGTTTCAATTACAAAAATACCTACATACATATTGCCTAGAAAACGGGGTGGGAAAGGAAAAAAGTGGGGTAGGAATGGGAAAAGTCAATCGATGGGTGTGTAAGGAGGAAATCGGGGGGAAAATAGAAACTGCCACTATCAAAAACATCTTAGATACAATTATGTATAAAATTTACTCTTGCCATCAAATTAATGTTAAATTACCACTCATAATCGCGATTTAATGAATGTAAAATATCATTTCAAAATGTATTTTTCTCTCTTTATTAAATTATGCTTAAATTAAAAATAAAACATTCAAATTCATTTTCCTTAAAATATTATTTTAGTTTCATCAAACACTCATTTATTTAAGGAAAATGTTTATTTTTTATATTTATGAACTCATCTATACCATTTAGAATTTAAAATTTCACATCAACTTAACTGAAATTAAATTCAGTATATTAAGTTTTACCATGGATTCAAGTTAACAGCTTTTTATTAATAAATTCATAGTGATTTAACCGAACATATAAGATGGCTCTATAGATAAAAAAAGGTACAACTTATAATTTATTAATTGTTTTCATGCTATTTCGACCGGCCTATCCAAATTACATTTTAAATGAGTGCAATTGTAAACGATGAACTTCTTACAAATCATATTCAAAATTTTATATTTAACTAAAAATTAAATAGTAAAAAATTCATGCCATTACAAATGTGAATACTCCATTTTGATTACAATTCAAGCTTAGCATGGTATCCATTGGACGAATATGGCTGAGTAAGAGTTGAATCCTTGGAAATGTAACATTATGTAATCCAGGGTTTGAAATATTCCATATATTTACACTTGAAAATGAACACTAGTCACACTGCAGTCATTACTATGACTATTTTGAACTGAAAAAATTGAGATAATTTTTTGAAAAATATTATGTAAATAAAGAAACTAAATAAATTTTCGTTACATAAAGTTTCTTTAAATTACAATCGTTTACATCTTCATTGACCCAACTTGTTCCACGTTGAAGTAGATATATCATAACATAAATATAATGTCATGACTGGCATATGAAGATGTATCAATATGGTCATGTAACCATTTATAAACCCTTTTTTTAAATAGTAAATATGCAAAATATTTTTTATTATCAAAATGAGCCTCCTACTTCGTCTTTAGAATATTTATTTACCTTTAAAAGAGAATCCGTCCTGAACCATAAACCCAGATTACTCAAATAAGCAAACACAAGTTTATGAAAATTAAAAAGCTAAGGTTATACAAAAAGCATTGTATAAGAAAATATATTTCCTTGATGTTTAGACCAAAAATGGTTCAAAACCAGAGGTACGTGAATCGTACTTCACCAATATGGTTAGAAATTGAAAGGAGCCACAATCGCAAAGTAAACGGGAAAAAGTAAGTAAATGCACAAGGATTTTTATTGTGATTCGATCTAAAGTAGATCTACGTCCACTTCGGAAGCCATTTCATTATCATGTGATAGATTTACAAAATTCATCATCTCATTTTGGCCCATTCTATCTTTGTACAATGATTTTCCTTTCTTTAATTACTTGATTCTCTCTAACCCAATATGGAAATGGTTGGATCCTTATGAATGCGATGAACATGAGAATGTATGTTCCACGGTTTGAGCACTTAGAGGATCAACGACGAGTCCATGGCGGTTGAGGTGTGAATTGAAGCTTCGAGAATGATTAATGGCGATGGGAGATAACTTGAACGGGGATTGAGATGATGGAAATGATGGATCTCGATTTAGAGATGGATAGAGAGAGCTTGATTCAATATCTAATGGAGGAAGGAGGAGACTTGGTCTCGGTGTGGAGATGGATGGAGAGAGCTTGAATCGATCTCTAATAGAGGAAGGAGGAGACTTAGTCCACTTCATGATGGAGGAAGATGAAGTGAGCTTTGGCGGCCATTAATGGAGTTTGGAGAGAGCTTAGAGTGCTTAATAATGGTGGGGAAGTGATTTGGGCAGCCCTTCGGGGTGAAGGAATCGGTCTATTTGATGGTGGTGAAAGGGGGTATTTATAGGTGGAATTGTTATGAAGTGGCGAAGTTGTAATTATGATCAGCAGGGTACATGTTGCACGCCAGTGTATTTACAGAATGGCCATCGGAGAGCTAGTGGAGTGCACTTTATAGCTGGCGCTCGGCTGGTGCTAACTTGCATGTCCAGAATCATGTGTGCGTCCAGGTATTGCACGGGCGAGCTAGGTCCATCCATGCACGAGCGAACTGGGTCCATCCATGCACGAGCGAGCCTTATATGTCTTACCTCAACGCATGTGTTTTTCCACTTCACTTTCATATGCGGACTTTTCTTATTATAAATGGGAACAAGAATTACAGAAAATGCCATCCTCTTCCTATATTATTCTGCTGCTTACATCTGTCTAAACCTTCTTTGAAGAAACACTGCTTGTCCACTCTCATACGAAAGCCGCTCGTTCTGCTCAACCATGCTGAAGGTATCTGCATGACCCTGCTTCAGAGTTTGTTCGACCATTGTATAATTGCTCGACCTCCGGAGCTTGAGCATGGTGTTTCTCTGATCCTGATGACATGAACAGAGCTCGACCTGGGCCTGCTTGACCACTGGTGAAGCCGCTCATCCGTGGTGTAAGGAGTACTTGAACCCCCTGTACCATGGTGCTCGAACCACCTGTTCCATGGTGCACGCTCCTTCGGAGGATTGCAGAGCAGACTGTACGACTGACCAGCACGAAAGCTGCACGACTGGTGGTGCTCGACCCTTATATTTGCTGGTTTGAACTAAATCTGATCGAGTGCTCTAGTACTGTTTGATAATATGCTTGAGTAGGCTTTTTAGCTATTTAACATTTGCCCCTCGAAGTTTATATTTTTCGCTTGCAAGAAATGCGGGCTTCGAAATGAACACAATTTGCATTGAGATTCAATCATAGCTTTTTGTTTGCTATGGTAAATCAAACTTTGAACTTATATGTTCCATGCTACCTGTTATGTAATTAAAACAAGTATTTGCATGATTTTAGACTTATACTCACCATCGACCGTCCATGTCGATAGTGGATTAGTTAATCACTAAAAATGACTTATAGAGAATTATAATATGAGTTGAATAAAGTGTTGGCACTGGATTTGTTTCATTTAATAGTTTGCAAAACACAATATTCTAATTTGATAACGCTTAAGATCAACTAATCGCTAAAGCCGACTGGTTTGAGACTTCTACTCGGAGAAGTTTTCATATCATTGTGCCCTTGCTCGGGAAGTGTCTTAAGTTTGGTGCCCCCGCTCGGGGAGGACTTGGGATTCAATGATTATGCCCCTGCTCGGGGAGGTCTTTGTATTTTTATATTTCACATCTGATATCTCAGATGCTACACAAATGGATTTATCATTCTTCACATCTGATATTTTCAGATGTTATGCAAATGGATTTATCATTCTTCATATCTGATATTTTTAGATGCTACGCAAAGGAACTTCATTCTTTACATCTGACTGGCAGATGCTACACAAATGGATTTATCATTCTTTACATCTGATATTTTCAAATGCTACGCAAATGGATTTATCATTCTTTAGATCTGATATTTTCAGATGCTATGCAAATGGACTTCATTCTTCACATCTGATAAGTCAGATGCTATGCAAATAGATTTATCATTCTTCACATCTGATATTTTCAGATGCTACGCAAATGGATTTATAATTCTTCACATTTGATATTTTCAGATGCTACGCAAATGGACTTCATTCTTCATATCTGATATGTCAGATGCTACGCAAATGAATTGGTGGCTATTATATCGTTTCACGGGGAAACTATCAGTCCTTTGTCGGATGCTTGACTTGGCAGGCTATTCCGGTTTAGGAACTGAGCTTTGGACTTCTCACTTGGGGAAGTGCCCCTTCGATGAAAGTTATAGCTCTCGTATTTGTTTGTCGTGGCGCTTGTTCATTGTTTGGATCTTTATCACTTTTCCCATTCAATTTTCAAGGTGGTGCTTTTATATTTTGCATTTGTGCATTTTAATGTTTACAGCTTTTGGCACTTGAACTAGCGTTGTTGGGGTCACGATGCTACAGGAACAAGTGCTCGACATATGGCCTGCAATATGAAATCATTATTAAGTAAGTTTTGATTTGACATATAATTTTGCAAGCAAGAAATTCATTTAGATAGATATGCTATTAGTCATAGAGCTAATGTTCAGTGCATCACTTGCAGATTATTACAGACAGTTTACAAGAAGTTTTGAATATAGCAGAAAGTAAAAATGAAGTAAAGCATGAACTAAAGAAGTGATAGAGCATGAAGTGAAGCGGTGGGACGTTGATCGCTTATTCTGAGCCGTTGAAATTGGAGCACCAATCATTGATCCTTAGTTGATGATCGACCGTGGATCAATTTGAGCAGGAGCTCTGTTGCTTGGATCAGACTAATTATTTGATGCCCCTGGCCCTTGAGGAGTTGCAGAAGGATTCATGGTCTACAGATTCTTTAAATACTGTTGCAGCCTATTCTTCCTGATTAACTCCTCGATGAGGTTCTTCAGGTGTCAGCACTCATTGATGTTATGACCAGGCTAGTTGTGAAGTCTGTAGAATTTCTCCGAGTTTAGTGCTTTTTCGCTTATCCTCATCGGATTTGATTCCGCATACTCTCTAGAATTATTTGTTGCAAGATAGATATTTTTAAGAGTGTCATTCAAGGACGTCAACTCTGATGAGTTGAAAAGGCAAGACTTCTTAGTAGCCTTGTTGTCGTTCCCGTCACTGGCGGGCTTCTGCCCCTGATTGCTCTTCTGATTATATTGGGTAGCAGCATTTTTGGGAGCTTCAAGAAGAGGGTTAGCGTCAATAATCTGAAGAGGTACAGGATTAGTGTCGACTCTCAAGTACTCCTCGGCCTTTTTATAGAATTTCTCAAGCGTGTTCGGTTCTTGCATTTTAATCCATCTACCGAATTAGCTCATCTCATCTATGGCGCCGATTAGAGACATTAAGATCATGCAGGGCTCAGGATTTCCTACTTCAGATGCAACATAATTAAATATTTTGAGGAAATATTTGACAGATTCTCCTGGATCCTTCTTCATTGACGTAAGAGAATAACGTCCTTAACTTCATAGATTGCAGCCTGAACTGCTTTCAAAGTTAAATCATCGAATCGGTCCATGGATTAAGGTGGTAATCTCGTGAGCCATAATGATGCAATGCCTTCAAGATAGAGAGGTAAGTACAAGTATTTGATCTCGTCCGTCACCCTGGCTGCATTCATATGCCACTCGTATTTGTATAGGAAGTGATTCAGATCAGAAGTTCCGTTGTATGGATGTAGATAGGATGAGTGAATTTTTCGGGGAATTCTTCTTTGCGGATTCTCTATGTGAATGGATTTTTGCTGAGAGAGAAGTCCCATTCCCTTTCACTATTCTTGCAAGCCATGTTATCTTCCATGATTTGCTTTACCATATCCGTGATATATTCCTTCGAGTTGTGCCGCTTTGAGTAGCGGACTTTGATCTCCTTTCCGGATGCTCGTCGTGGCGAGCGATCGTGATTAGAGGAACTAGGTCCTTTGCTTCCACCATGGGAAGATGCTCCCATGATGGGACTTGCAATTCATCGAATATTTCGATCGGAATGGTTTTTGGCCTTCAACCTTGAGTCTTCGATATTAGCATTGCTTTTGTCAACAAGCCCTTCCAAGTTGTCATTGTGATGATGATCGGAGGTTGATGAATTTGCATTCTCTTCAAGGTTGACATGGATCTTCGGAGGAGGAATGGGATTCGCTTGAGCGTTTAGGAGAGCACTCACTTTATCCATTAAAGCTTGATTAGCATCCATTAACGTTTTATTAGCATCGATTAAAGCTTTGTTGGAGGCTTCCATTCGTTGGATCAAGTTAGCGACGACGACAACTAATTCAGCTCTAGTCACTCCTGCTCCACTTATTGAGTTTTCGCTAACTTCGAAACAGTTAGTTAGTCGCGTAGCTTCTTTGTTAGCAACATCTTTGGGTGCTCCAACGGTTTTAGTTGTAGCCTTTTTGACTTAGCCATTATCTCGAACTTGAATTTGAATTTAGAAGAGAGCTCGTCGATTGGACTAGATCTTAGACTTGCAGAATCTATGGTAGAAGTAGGCTTAGAACTTCAATGCAAAGCTCTTGAATTGGTGGGGAATGCGAACGCGGCCCCACGATGGGCGCCAAAACGTTTAAACCAAAAATGGTTCAATAACAAAGGTACATGAATTGTACTTCACCAATATGGTTAGAAATTGAAATGAGCCACAATTGCAAAGTAAATGGGAAAAAGTAAGTAAATGCACAAGGATTTTTATAGTGGTTCGATCTAAAGTAGATCTACATCAACTTTGGAAGCCATTTCATTAACATGTGATAGATATACAAAATTCATCATCTCATACATCTCATCTTGGCCTGTGACGACCGCCCATAACCCCCGCACTAAACAAGAGGAATAATGCGCTGAAAGGCATGCCAGGCTGCTATGGACGATCATCATAGTAAGTGAACACATCGAAACCTGTCGTAGAACTCACAGCGTAAGGATAAAATATAATAGAACATATACAACAGATGATAGTAATGAGGTATCATATAACAAACTTTTGAAACTCTTTCAACATCCAGAAAGATTATCCAACTGATATCCAAGTTTGTACATAAGGCCTCACTACAACTCTCAAGCAACTCAAACAGCGGAAACAGAAATACTAGATAGAATAAAACTGGTACGCCAGCCTCCTGCTCGTCATCGCTCAGCTTCCTCGTATCACTAAGCTCCATTACCTGCAACCTGCTACTTAGTCTGCCCATCCACAACCGGATGAACAACCCAAGGTAATAAGAGGAGACATAAAACCTTGAGTCAGACAATAGTCTTAGTGAGCGATAATACAGCTAACAAACTTCAACAAGAAAGTATATGAGAATGGGTAAATGAACAACTTATCTACCCACAACACCAGAGAAGAACTCAACCCTATCTTCCCCACATCGGACAGTGATAGCCTTTACACCAAGCATTTCTACCATTAATCCATAGAAACCAGAACAACCATTCATCCATGGAAAACAGAGGCATCCAACAATAGCAATCATGGCATCGAGATTATATATATATATATATATATATATATATATATATATATCTCACGTAAACTATCCTAGTCGAATTCAACATCCCTCGAATACAAGCCCCAGAGGCCGAAACCAATATCAGACAAGCACTCAAGGAACATCTACTTCGATGTTGGATAACCCACGTGAGATGGCACATGCAAAACATCCAGCATACATGACAGACTCTGGCTATCACCGCCAATCCTGCTTCGAAACCATCATTATCGTATGACGGCCAACCTTGCCATATGTCAAGGGCTAATGGTAACCCCAGTTCTAGCATGAACTCCATATGCCCAACCTTGGCAATGTCCAACCTTGACACTAGGCCTTTCCCCAACCAGAAAGACCCAGGGTACTCGACCAACAACCGGTCTTTTGGGCCTTTCAACGATACCCATCGTACCCCTGCTTTGAGCCTGCTAGAACTTACGACAACGATGACTTCTCGGCCTTCGCATCTCTAATCGTCCAACCTTGACGATGTTTCATAGCTCAAGCAACCTTCTCGAGCAGCCATTATCCACCAACTCACGACCTTTGAGTTGTCTCCGCATTCGTTGTTCCACCTTGATCAACGAACACATTCATCACTTCGAGTCTTCCTACTTGAATCACCTCGAAGTCACGCCATCACCGAACCAAAACACATATATTTTTTCCGACCTTTTTGGTTTGTACCCGAGTCGTACCCGAAAACGTACTTTTTCAGATAACGACCCTGTGACCAACTAGCCTTGCTTGACCGACCAGACCAGCTCCAAGACCGACCCGCCTCCTTGCAGTTTTGGACCGACACGCCTCCTTGGGACCGACCAGCTTTGGACCGACCCCGTCAAAACCGACCAGGATATGCTTCCATCTGACCGACCAGGATTTGCATCCATCTG
This sequence comes from Allium sativum, assembly GCA_030737875.1. Lineage (NCBI taxonomy): Eukaryota > Viridiplantae > Streptophyta > Magnoliopsida > Asparagales > Amaryllidaceae > Allium > Allium sativum. The sequence goes on along the minus strand of CM060915.1, from coordinate 615,511,442 downwards.
ATCGACCAGCTCCTTCAGACCGACCAGGTGAAACCTGCCAGCTCCACCAGATCGACCAGCTCCTCCAGATCGACCAGCTTCTCCAGAGCGACCAGGCTGAAACCGACCAGCTGCTCCAGAGCACCAAGCTAAAACCAACCAGCTGCTCCAGAACGACCAAGCTAAAACCGACCAGCTGCTCCAGAACCGACCAGAATCTTCTTTGCTCCTCCAAAACCGACCAGAAACCTGCACATCTCCAATTCGACTCCGATTTCGACCAAAACTTCGCCAAACGACGAATCCGACGAAACCAGCTTATCCAATTCATCCAAACGCAATCACAAACATGTTATGCAACCAACAATATCATCAATCTAACTATTTCCATCAAAACACATAAATTTCCCAAAACGTGATAAGTGAATCATATGAACATAAAAACGGATCTAACTTGCATAACCTTGAGAAGAATCATAAAATTAACCATTTAAATTATCTAGATCAGATCCTAAGGTGATTCATATATAAAGTGGACTTAGCATGGTGTGGATCTAAGGAAAATAACATGGAAATGATGAAATTAACATCCTAAAACCAATATACTTGCATGAATCCGAATGAGAGATGTAAATCACTCACCAATTATCCAAATCTAAGCAAAAGCAATGAAAACGCAATCCGGACAGCGAACACTTCGAATCAAACTCTTCAATCCGATGAATTCGCCCTTGAGACGATGTAGATCTAGCCTCTTATGGTGTAGATCTTCGATTTCCCTCCTTGGATTTTGGAATTTTAATGGTGGAAAGATGTTAGAGGAAGAAGGAGATCAAAGCCTCCCCATAAGAGAATGGAAAATGCCAACCTTTCTCCATACCCCTTACCCCCTATTTATAGTCTTCACCCACCCTCTAATGGGCCTTCTCCAAATCAGCCCATTAGCCTTCCAAAACCTGAACAGCCAACTGAAAAACCTTAAAACAGCGATTTCTCCCAAACCGCTGAACCAAATCCTTAATGTAACCACTCTACGGAAAGGGAATCATCAATTCCTTTCCAATGGCACAGGTCTCACCCTCTGATTCGACCTGAGTCAAAAGTTATGCCCAGTACAAGACTGACAGGGGCAAAATGGTCACAAACAAAATCGGTAAAAATTATGGACATGTCACACATCCTCATAAGCAACATACCAAAAGATGAGAATGATCCAACCCTCAGGGAATAAAATAAAAGTATTTTACGATCTTCCGATACGTAAAATGCGGGCTGTTACATGGCCCATTCTCTCTTTGTACAATAATTTTCCTTTCTTTAATGACTTGATTCTCTCTAACACACTATGGAAATGGTTGGATCCTTATGAATGCGATGAACGTGAGAATGTATGTTCCACGGTTTGAGAACTTGGAGGAACAAAGGCGAGTCCATGGGGTTGAGGTGTGAATCGAAGCTTCGAGGATAATTAATGGCGACGGGAGAGAACTTGAACGGGGATTAAGATGATGGAAATGATAGATCTCAGTTTGGAGATCGATGGAGAGAGCTTGAATTGATCTCTAATGGAGGAAAGAGGAGACTTGGTCTCGGTTTGGAGATGTATGGAGAGAGCTTGAATTGATCTCTAATGGAGGAAGGAGGAGACTTGGTCCACTTCGTGATGGAGGAAGATGAAGTGAGCTTTGGCTGCCATTAATGAAGCTTGGACAGAGCTTAGAGTGCTTAAGAATGGTGGAGAAGTGATTTGGGCAGCCCTTCGGGGTAAAGGAATTGGTCCATTTGATGGTGGTGAAATGGGGTATTTATAGGTGGAATTGGTATGGAGTGGCGAAGTTGTAATTATGATCAACAGGGTACAGGTCGCACGCCGGTGTATTTACAGAATTGCCACCGGAGAGCTGGTGGAGCACGCTTTATATCTGGCGCTAGGCTGGTGCCAACCTGCTCGTCCAGGATCGTGTGCGCATCCAGGTATTGCACGAGCGAGTTGGGTCCATCCATGCACGAGCGAACTGGGTCCATCCATGCACAAACGAGCCTTATATGTCTGACCTCAACGCATGTGCTTTGCCACTTCACTTTCATATGCGGTCTTGTCTTATTATAAATGGGAAAAATAATAACATAAAATGCCATCCTCTTCCTATATTATTCTGCTGCTTACATCCGCCCAAACCTTCTTTAAAGACACGTTGCTCGTCCACTCTCATATGGAAGCCGCTCGTTTTGCTTGACCATGGTGAAGGTATCTACGTGACCCTGCTTTGGAGTTTGCCCGACCATTATATAGTTGCTCGACTTCTGGAGCTTGAGCGTGGTGTTTGTCCAATCCTGATGACATGAATAGTGCTCGACCTGGGCCTGCTCGACCATTGGTGAAGCTGCTCGTCCGTGGTGCAAGGAGTGCTCGAACGACCTGTTCCATGGTGCTCGAATGACCTGTTCCATGGTGCACACTCCACTGGAGGATTGCAGAGCAGACTATACGATCGACCAGCTCGAAGGCTGCACGACCAGTGGTGCTCGACCCTTATATTTGTTGTTTCGAACTAAATCTGATCGAGTGCTCTCGTACTGTTAGAAAATATGCTTGAGTGGGCTTTTTATCTAGTTAACACTTGATAATCATATTCATATTAGTGAGACCACGTCGGGCACAAAACTACTTTTCCTCTTACTATGTCAATCAACATCAATTACATCAATATGTGTAACAAACATGATGTAATGATCAACTCAAATCATTAAGTCCAACATAAGTTGTTATTTTTCTTTTATAAGATATCTTGATTTGGTTTTATAGTTACTTCTTCAAATTATCACACAGTCCTTATTCTTACAATTTGAATATTGTTGTTAGACATTTTAGAATGCCATTCGTTAGCCTGCATTTTTATAAAACCGTAATACAATGGATTCAGATACATGGATTACTCAAGCAGGTAGTAGGGAGAGATGGTTTGATCACTCAGGAATCATGAATGAATACATATATAAAGCTACCAACAACTTGATTCACCTGAATATCACCTAGGAAATCGCTAATTATGCAAAAGACTTATAGAAAGATAGGGATGGGTATTGATTTGGAGCAAAAAAAAACATAACCTGAATTTTGGTACGTTCAGTGCATGCTACTCTAAGACATAGAATTTCAGATTTCAAAACTCACTCAATACTACTCTAACGACTAAAGCCTCAAAGATCAAACAAGAGAAACAAACACATAAGAGCAAAGAAAGTCAAAAGGGGACCTGCCGTAGGGATCGTACCCAGTTGGGTGCAACTGCTAAGGGATCGGTACTGACCCCCATAGGGGTCAACCCCTCTTATGTGGGCCTACTTCTGAGGCTAGGTCACCTGTTTTGGTGGGCCTCCATGCAACCTTTTAGGATGATATGACTTTATCATCTCAATTATAAATAGACCACTAAGGGTTTTGAAAAAATGATCTTCTCCTATCCACACAAAAACCCTACATTCCTTGGAGTTAACTTCAGCTTTTACTCTCTTCATTCATACAAATAATCAATTAAAGTTGTAATCAATAACATAAACAAAGATTACTTTGAGTGGACGTAGGACTAAGTTTGTCGAACCACTATAACAGTCTTCTCTCCTTTGTTGGTCCTCTGGGTATTCAGTGATTTATTTACGGTTGTAATCTGTTGTTCTCTGGATATTGTTCAAATATTAGTAGGGGACAGCTTGAATTTAAGGCTCAGAAAATCAGATTTGTTAAAGATACAACTAAGAATAAAAGAAATGAAGCTTATACTAAGGCAGCTAAGCAAGGAGGGAGTTAAGAATTCTCCTCCAGAGAAAATCATTCCATTTACTTGGCAAAGGTGGATATGAACCATGTTGTAAACCAACTATATGGTATGTTAGTTAAACAAGAGGATATGCCTCAGTGACATGCATAGATGATGGCTCACTTCTTCAAAATAATGAGATAAACATATAGAGCTAAAAATTAAATCCGGGTGTTGGAAACATGATTAGAGGGCATGGCAATAAATCTCAATAACTTAGATAGGCATCCAGAGTGAGATCCTCAATTGGTGTCGATCCCATACAAGGGTTATGACCCCGATTCCCCATAAATTAGGGGAACATTCCTAGTACGACTTCAGACAATTCCTATGTATCCTTGAGTTCAAACTTTTGGAATCGGAGCGGACATGGATGGGATCCTAAACATGAATCAAATGGGAGAAATACCACATTGGAAGTTTGGGTTGGATCTGATCTCCTAAAGCTTGGAAGCATACCGCCAGGTCGAGCTAATGAAGGTGCAGCTAGACTAGTATCTGATATGCATGTTCAAACATGAATTCAAAATGAGAATTTGTGATCATTTTTGAATAATAACAATGGATTGGTTGATGTCATCTGTCAAGCTACGAGAGGCGGATTAATGAAAAAAGTTGCTGATCATATGCGTCGAAGTGCATTCACTCCAAACATTCGGCTTTAGGGAATCCACAAACTTCAAATTGCTAGTGTTGGAAGCTTAGGACATGAGGAAGGACATGGTCATTTATCTCATGAGATATATATGACACATGGAACTACTAGAGGCATCATATGAAGTAATGACTCTAATATAACTTAGGTTGAGTTATTTGAGAAATTCGTGGGGATCAATTCCAAGTTCACATCACTCGACCCAAGTATGTGATAACATTTACTACTATCAAGAAAAGGACCATGAAACTCTATGAAAATTTATTAAAGAATCAATGCAGCTTTCTATTCATGGATCAACCATATCCATGTATGATCATTATGGCTGCAGTTTATGCAGGAATGGTTAATAATTCTTATTTTAAAATATCTTTGCACTGCTAGAAAAGTGGCCACAACATCGGTTTTCATCCGATATCTAAGTGCTTTATGACGGATGTCTTTGCGAGTGAAGAGAAAGGTCCGGAAATTTCACATAAGTTTTCGGCTGATGTCTAAGATGGCTTTATAAAACATTTTCACTAGGATATCTGATGTTCAAAAATCAAATTTAGATCTGTCCTTCATAAAGAACAATTGTTAAAAATGTTGATTACGCATAGTTGTAGACATCGGTTCCTTGGAGTAAGTGATGTTAATCGGGTATGATAGACAATGGTTATGTAATAATTAATCACATAACATAATAAACACAATATCTCACAATGGAATACTTTTATTACAAAAATTTCAGAGTTGATACAATATTATTGTACATCGAAAACTTTAAAATACATAAGATTTTTCTTAAACAAAAATTTTACATAAGAGCAAACCTAAAGTGAGCATGTTCTCCATACCCTAACTTCGATAGTTGGACTGTAGTCACGAACTTCAATATCAATAACCTGAAAATAGAAAACCAAACTGAATCAACATTTCAAATGAATAAATTGTACAACAAACAATATTAGAGGATTATAGACATGAATTTCAATATCAACAACCTAGAGATGAAGTATCCATCGAAGCTGCAATAACCAATAGTGAGGGAAAAAAATAAAAATCTAACACAGCACCTGGAGACAATGAAAGAGTTCCTAAAAAAGGTGATTTTTAATAAATCTTAAAAACCTTTTTTAGGAGACGAAGTGAAGTCTCCAAGAAGGAGTGTAGATGTATCTTTGCTAAAAATGCAAGGGAAAGCGTATTGTAACTCCGTAGAAGGGAAAGGGAGGCCGAAAGTATGATGCAATGGAATTTTCTCCAAAATCATAAGGAAATAATAAAGATAAAGAAGATTACCATGAAAGGATGAAATACAATTATCTCAAATAGTCTGGAAGATCAACCTCCAAAGAGTATGGGCCAAGCAGAGGCTACTAACAAAGGGAAGAGTCTTATTTGTTGTATCTAGATTAACCCTAGAGGGTGGGTGAGTAGGCTTTATTAAATTAATTCGAGATATTAAAAAATATCGAACACATATTACAACACAAATAATAACAGAGAATATAAATGCAGAAGTAAATAACGGTTTTTACACAGCTTCGGCAAACCCTGCCTACTGCTGCATTCCTAAGATTTTCACCAGGTATTAAAACAGATCCCACTTACAAAACCATTCAAACTCGCAAACCCTGCTCTAGTTCTAATTCTTGCTCAAAACCCTAGACTGATCTATATCCCCAAGATCAGATTTTCCCTCAGTTACAAACCCGTAGCTAGTAAACCCTTGTTATTACAGATACTAGAAAACTGCTAGTTAAAATTCTATAACTAGAAAACCTGGTTTTATAGACAAACTAGAAAACCCTACTTTTACAGACAAACTAGAAAACTAATGAAAGATTACAAATGATACAAATAAAACAACCAAAAGTAGAAACCCTATTTTCTAACTTCAATATTGACTTAGACCTTTAATTTAACCCCTTAAAAATATTTAGGGCTTGAGTAAAAAATATCCGGCCCCTTTGTTTGCTACTTCAAAACAATGTCGGATTCCACTTTGTTCTTCAATGGCGGCCTCCCAAGGGTTTTATTCTGAAATTCAAATCTCGACTTCAAAGATGATTAGAAATTTTTCTCTAGCTTCGATTATTCAGTGTTTCCTTGTCGTTCGACCTATTGCTTTGCAAGTTGATTGAAAAACCCTAAATTCTTGTGAGTACTCTGAATTTTTTTATTTGATTTTTCTACTTGATTTTCGATGCATTTGCCTATGATGCTGTAGGTGTTATATAGGATTATGAAACCCTATACAAATCTCTGATTTCCAATATGACTTGCTTTGATTTTGTTGCGTGATTTTGCATGACTTCCTTTGGCTTTGAATGTCTTGGTTGTTGCGCGGATTCGATTTGTTGCGAGATTTATGGCTTGCTTCATTTAGTTGACACGACTTTGAATTGTTGCGTGATTGATTACTTGCCATGACTGTGTAAAATGAATTCTGGAAAATGAGTTGAAAAACTTGTTTTCCAAAATTAAATCTTACCAAGAAAAATGCTGTGGAATTCTAGAAATAAATTCTTTTCCACGTGAACACTTGATTGAATGGGGATTTCAGGAAACTTTTGAATTACTTTTCTGCCTGAAAATGTATTCGAGTTTCTTGCCTTGACCAAAAACAGATTGCGTTACCTTTGAGAAAATGGATATTTGAAATCTTGCATGAATGAAATTGTCGCCAAGAATGATTTTTTGATGCCATGAAATCTAAAAAAAGAAATGATTTCTTGCCCAAAAAAATGTTCGACCCAAGTTTTAAATTATGCAAATTTGTCCATAATATATAAATCTGGAACCATTGAATAATTTTAATCTCTCACTGTATTGAAAGTTTATTTGCAAAAATAGATTGCCAGTTTAGACACATGCCAGCAGTGCAGAGAATAGTTTGTTACCAATATTTTGAGCCAGAGAGTTTAAAGAATTTTTTTATTCCTTACTGCATTTATATGAGCACTGGTGGGCTGTTGAAACTGTCTTTTCATGCTTGTGATTTTGTAGCTGCCTCGAGCTGTTTAAATCCGTTCATGTTTGCACCTGAGTTCGACTTACTTGCATTCGAAAATTGCCAGTCCATTTGTTATGAAGCTTTCCTAAGGGCTTGTTGCATGTTGCTTGTATATATTAGCTCTTGGACTCACTTGTGCTGCCAAACTCTTGAGTTCTCTGTTCATCTTTTAGTTGCTCCGAATGTCCACTTGTTTTGATATGATTTTGTTCCCTTGCATGGCTTGACCATTATGATATGATTTGATCATGTACCCTTGTACATTTATATACTTGTATGCCATATATTTGCATGAATGATGCTAGTGGTATTTCCTGAAACTGTACATGTGAAAGTGTAGCTCCATGTTGTATTTTTGCCATGATTTGGCTCGACCAAAAAACTATAAACATTATTCATGCAAATCCCTTGTAGTAATCTTAGCTTGCATTTGTGCTCATGTATAGTCCTATATGAATGTGCACTTGCATTTGCACTTGAAATTTTACACTGTCTTGAATCTGACCCTGTCTTGACTTGTTAGTGTTGCACCTGCCATGGTTATTTTTCATTGATCCTCGGCCATTTGGATTGTCGTGTACATATGCATGTTGATATACTTGTTGTGTCCATACTGCTCCATTATTTTGACTACCATGCTCTTGTACTAGATCGAGCTTGGTCTTCATGGACGCTCCTAAGTTGCTCACAGTCTTGAGCACTATACATCATTATGCATGTGCATGTATTACCATATACATACATATATATATACACATATTTATGTATATATGTGTGTTTGTATTTGTCACTTGAGTGTTCAGGGATAATTGCAGCATACATATATTGTCAAGCTTTACCTGACACTTCATTCTTGATGTATTTGCCCATTGTTGACTGTATTGTCCCTGCAAAAATATGTGTATACACATACACATGTATGTGTATACTTGTATAGTGCACGCCCATAGAATATATATATATATGTGTGTGTGTGTGTGTGTGTGAGAGAGAGAGAGAGAGAGCACTACAGATGATGTCAACCTAGTGATATTTACAGTGTATCACTGTGAATATCACAAGTTGTCTAGACACAGATGGATGTCCATATAAATCTTATCAAGTCATGAAATATGATGAGAAACACATCAAAATTCTAAGGCAAATAAATTTTTAAAATAAAAATTAGATTTGCTAGAATATAAAATATTTTGTTCCAGTTTACTATATGTTTCTTCAGTGACAGGTAAGAAGAAGACCGGACTGATAGTGAAGTAGACATAAGTCAGAGGACAAATCAAATGAGTGTAACTGTATATGAGTGTTTGTACAACTGAGCGACTGACTGAACTGTAGTGAGGAGTAATGTATACAAATGAAATTGAATGCACATGTGCTGAATTATAGTGAGTTATACAAATAGTGGAGTTATAAATTTGTACTGTTGAGATGTTGGAATAAAATATTATATTTTAATAAAATACTGTTTGAATATTTAAATTCTTGTGCAGTAGTATTCTATTTAAATATAAATATTATATTTTGTCTGTGAAGTAGTATAACAGTACATAAACACATTTATAATAATAAATATATGTTTGTTATCATCAAACAAAAATCATAGAATTGTTAGATACAACAATATCCCCTTTCTGTTGATGACAAAAGTAAGATAAGATTTCGAATATAATATTATTATAAATGAGTTTGACAGTTAATTATTGAAATCCTCCTATTTGAAAGCTCCCCCTATAACAAAACTCCCCCTGAATACGTGCATGAGTGAAAAACAATAATTGAAACTTCAATATTTAAATATTCAAAGAATATTCGCTCAATGATGACATCCACCTTCTCTTTTTCCTCCTTGGCTTCGTCTTCTCTCTCTTGATTCGTCCTCTTTTCTCCCACTTCCAATTCGTCTACCTCCCCCTGATCCCCCTCCTCCATCTGTTACTTCTGCAAATGACATTTTGTCTTCTTCCATAGGAATTAATGGTGATGTAATTTCGAATCTTGCTAAACCTAATCATCCCGCGGGTTCCACATCATCCTCTGCAAATCAATCTGGTAATCTTGTTAAATCTAATTTTGAAGCATGTTGAACTCTTATCGTCTTGTTGATAATAGTTCTTCCAATCTTGTTTCTGATGTTATTGGTGGTAAGATCTCAGATCATTTTAATTCTGATTCTGCTATCAATAATGTAAATGTATATGTAAATCCTTCTGGTCCCTCTGTTAATCTTGATCTTTCATGTGTTGCTAATTCATCGAACACTTTTACTATGCCCTCTCCTCTTGTTAATAATGATACTAATAATCTTGACTCTGCTACCGTTGATAAGTAAAAAGCTTATTTGTCCTCAAATGCTCCCCAAAATGTTAAAACTTCTAAATCTGTTAATCCCAATTTGCCGAGCACCTCATCTTCATTTCGCCCTCCAATAAAATCTGACTATCTCTCATTATTAAATTCTTTGCCTTGCAATGCAGGGTTGTATAAACCCATGCATTTTGACATTGTTAGGGATAGGAAACCTAAGGCACCTCCTGATCTGGTTAGGGAGGAGGGTACTAAATATTGGCAAGATAATTTAGTGGGCCTTTTCTTGGACGATACACTTTCATATCTTACTATCTCTAATTTCCTGTGTAATTTCTGGAAATTGCATGGCGAAGTCAGTATTAAATCGGATGGAGTATATTTCTTTTTCAAATTTTCAAATGAAATAGATAAGGAAAGAATTTTAAAAGCTGATCCCATCTTCATTAGAGGACGAATTTTCATAATTATAAATTGGGATCCATCCATTGTTAGTTCAGTAGTGCAGATCAGAAAAATGCCTATCTGGATTCATATGCATTGAATTCCTTTGATACTGTGGGCTTTGCTGGGGTAAAATGGTTGGCTTGTCATGTTGGAAGACTAATTTGCTTTGACTCAAGCACTAAAAAAAATGCAAAGGTTCAGGTATGCAAAAGTATTGGTTGAAGTGTCACCAGATTTTGAACTGCCTAGTGTATTGGAATGGCCGAGTTAGAGGATAAATGTCCTTCAGTTATTATGTTGGAAGCCTAAAATACGCAGTCATTGCAAAATGTTTGGCCATTAGACTTGTAATTGTGATTTGTTTGTAATAGAGACACCACTTAATAATGTTCAGTATGGGCAGAATGGTAATATTAGGCAAACGGACAGTGTAAGGCAAAATTCTCAGTTCACTGTCCAGAGAAAGATTAGCAGAGAAGATCCACCTATGGGTATCGATCAAGGCTGGAAAAAAGTTGTAAATAAAAAAAAGCAAGTTTGGTAAAGGAAGGAAACTGAGAATAAGGAGGATAGGATGAAAGACATTAACAAGGCAATAGATGATGTGGTGGAGATTGTGGGTAACATTCCTATTGATATGGAAAATAATAATGATGTATAGATGGATGTTAACATTGATGATACATATAACCATAAGCAGAATGTTTGGATTGTGGATGAGCTTGGGAAATGTTTTGTAAATTGTCAATCCTCCTCTTCTGACAAAGGAAAGTCTAAACATGTAAATCAACATATAGGAAAAACTACATTTAAGAGTTTGCTTCAAGATGCAGCGGAAAAGGAATTCCATATTCACAATCCTCTTGATATTCTAAATGGCCATGATCATTGCTCCTCAAAATCTGTTTCCACTGCCTTTACCACTCAAAATCAATCCATACCTTCTTTTACAAAACTTCATTCAACCTCCAGTAGTCAATCTTGTGATTCTTCCTTTAGCTTCCAGATTCCCTCAAACTCTTCATTTTGCTGCAAGCTTAATTCCGCAAATCAAAATTCTACATCTCCCTGCTCTCACTTATCTCCTCCACCTCAGATCACACTTTCACCTCCTTCAAACTTCTCCTCCATGAATTCTTCAGCCAACTCTATTGATACCCCCCGTCTTTTGGTAGTAAAAAGAAAACAAAGGGAAGGAATACAAAGTTGAAGAAGCGGTCTTTAACCTTCTTATGAAGATTTAAATGAGGGTGTGGATTTTACACCTAATGATGTTTTGCCTTTGGAAACCAATAAAACCTCCATCGAAAGACATAATAGGTAAAATCCTAATCCCCTCTCTGATCTGCTTTGTTCAAATGATTAATAATGTTGCATTTTGGAATGTTATAGGCTTGCATTTGGCCTCAAAGCAAAGAGATATCAATGCTTTCATCAGAGATAGAGACATAAAGTTGTTATGTTTATCCAAAACAAAACTAGATAACTGTTTAACTCCTAAGGCTGCTGCATGTATTTCTAAATACTGGGAGTTTGATCACAACCTTGATAATGCTATTTATGTGTGACGAAAAGGAATTTCGCTCGGTCCGAACCTGTCGCTAAACCGACCCAGACCGTTCGAAACGCCCTATCGTTTGAGAACACGACAAAACAGAACGCATATAAAGGAACATTTCATTGTATATCACAACAATGCATCAGATTACAAGAATATACAGAGTATAAACGAATATTACACAGAAATATCAGAGATTTAAATTACATTTAAATACATAGCAGCGGAAAATAATACAATACACAACTAGAGGAGATATGCGGATACAAAGCTTTCCGGATATCGTTCCAGCTGTAAACCAGGATCCTGTGAATATAAATCTGCAAAACCCAAAACTACTAGCTGCCCGTGTCAAAATAAGGGCACCCAGAGTTTAGGTTAAAACAATAAACTCCAGGTCAGTCATGTGACTGGTGTGAGAACTAAAACAGTTATTAATCTTTATTTTAAATCATTAGGTAAATCAAGGGACCACGCCGTATAACACGGAACGGGTTTCCTCCCAAGAATACCAGTGCATAAAACAAACAGCGCAATGCTAAATAAAGAAAAATGAAGCTGTTATAAGACCCAGGTCCCATCACACAATGCAACGCAGCCGAGGATAGGGTTTTCCCTTATAACAGCCAAAGAATGCTTGATACGGTTAAAACAAATCGTTTGATACTATTATAAGTGCATAGTGTATAAAACAACTTCAAATCATAAGTATCAATCATAGGCGGCATGAGCGCCCCATCCCATTATGTCACCATATATAGGTTTACAAATAAAACCGCAAAGTCACGTATTTGGAAATTGGATTTCCGTCTATGAACCGAGGCCAGGGATCGTCCTCTACCGATTCGAGACAATCTAGCCTACCATGTCTCAGGAACAGCCGCAACTGCCCCCTGGATCGTCAGGGCCGGTCCACCGATGTGGATTATTATGCCTGAACAATACGTCTCCCCGCCCTTTGGGGCGCAAACGAGCCAACGAATGACTCCATCGGACCCTGATCGTCCGATCAAACCGAGGCGCCTCGCAACAGCAACAACCACATAAGTCAAACTCGTCAGGGCGTGTAAAACCACTGACGCCACTTTTAGCTAGAAAGAAACGCAAGTCCTCCCTGAGGTCCATCTCCCGTTTTTGGTTCATACCGGGTGTGAAACTCGCGAAGTAAACGTTACACAAAGCTATGCCACAAAGGCCGTGCTTTGATCATCACCACAAGACTTTGCTTTTCAACAGAAGCCTCGATCAATTGCCACTTAGGCATGCCACACAGGCAATTCACTCCATGCGTTTGATATCCATCAATATATAACCCCTGAGCTCGTACGTCTCAGAGAAGGGCGTTAAGCAAGAGAATAAATTCTCCGCCGCCAAACAGATATATACTTAATAGAGATCAATCCCACGGACTAAAATCCAATGTCAGACACACAGTCCATTTACAAGTCCGTTCGGGGTCTGAACGAAACCGGAGGCACCTAGTACCCCGCATATCCATCGATCTCCAAGTACGTCTGGACGATCACTAACTGTTTCCATCTTCTTGGGTGTACAGCCCAATCAAGATCATCAGTAATTACCCAAACGACGTGAAGACCTCCGGTCTTCGACCACCGTCTTCATCTTCGACTTATCGTCGTATCAGTTATTCAGAATGGGATAAACCCGGTCTTTCCGAATAACTCGCGTATATATTATAAAAGTGTTACACAAACACAACATACGCCTCATTCCAATTCATTAGTCACTAACCGTAAATTAATCAAGAGAATAATTCCCCAAATATTAACCCCGAAGGCCGAAACCAACATCAGATCAATATCCAGAAAACCATTCTGCTTAGCTAACCGACAGTTAGTTTCTAAATTTCACATTCATAGGGAAAGGTTCCCATTAATTTTATCCAAGATAAATCCCTTGAATTTATTCTTTAATCTTCTTCTGAATTTCGATTCAACTAGTCGGGATTAACGAGCCTTACCGAAGTAATCATTTGTTTTAATTTCCCAATCCCAACCTATTAATCCCATGAAGTAAAACTGGTAATACTTCATATCTAACACCACAGTGTTATCGGTAATTCAATTACCATTTCACGTTCAAATCTAATTAAAGATTTAACTATCGCCCGGAGCAAAACTGGTAATACTCCATTCTCGATCATTTCAATCCAATTAAAGATTCATTAAAACTCCACTTAGTTTTAATCGTTAACTGGGTTAAAGAATCAGTGTCATTTAAAACACGGTTCACGATAAACCCAAAACCACATTCCATTAATTATCGGATTAAAGAACGGGCGTTATTTAAAAACACCATTCACGATAAACCCAAGAATCAATATCAATTCTATTCCAATTAAATATTGTTTAATTGGTACACTTCATTAAATCTAAATAAAAAGATTTAATCTTTTCTCAACTGGGTTCAAGAACAGTGTTAGTGAAGACACCATTCACGACAAACCCAAATCACATTTGATATTCAATATAAGGCTCTGAATAGCAAATATATCGGCTTATATTCAATATCAAATTCTACGATTAACAAATGTCGTATTGGAAATAACAATATAAATATATATCTTTCAAATTTCCATAACAACATCTGTATAATCACGAATTCCAACATCGAAATATTCCGAAGACAATTTCGATTCAAATCCATTCCAATGCAATCATTGGAAATTTTGGTTATTTTTAAAACCCCTTTCAAATTCAATTTATTTATTTAAAAATAAATAGAATTATAATCCTAGTTCAAAACTAGTTCATTTCGATAAAAATCTATTTTTATCCTTTCAAATATGGAATTTTTCATCCCAATTCTTTCTAAATCATTTCTTATGATTTTACACAAATTATTAATATTTTTAATAATTTTATCAAGGCCCGTACAGTCGATTTCCATCAACGGCCATCGAACTGCACTTACAGCGACCTTTTTCGAATTTGATTTGGACGTATCTCCAAATCCAACCGTTAGATTTCAAATTTCTAATATTCTTTAGAAAGCTCTTGTCGATACGAACCCAACGGTTCCGGTTTTAGGAGAATCCGACGGTCGGATCTCCCGTAATATCCGTTTGAAATAAATGGTCGAAATTCACGAACTGCCGCGGCGCGGCGCGTTCTATTCTGGCCATTATATTATACATATAATATATATAATATATATTTCGTCGATTTCTATTTAAAACGAGTTTTATAAATTGTTTTAATTTCATTTCAAAAGCAATTTCAACTTCCATTTCAATTCAAATCAAAATTGAATCCTTCTTTATAAATTCGTTTTAAAATTCATTTCTATTCAATTCAAATTTAAATTCAATTTGAATTCATTTCAATTTGCTTTCAATTCAATTTGAATTCGTTTTCAATTCATTTTGAAATCGTTTTCAATTCAATTCATTTCGAAATCGTTTTCAATTCAATTCATTTCGAAATCGTTTTCAATTCATTTCATTTCGAAATCGTTTTCAATTCATTTCATTTCGAAATCGTTTTCAATTCATTTCATTTCGAAATCGTTTTCAATTCATTTCATTTCGAAATCGTTTTCAATTCAATTCATTTCGAAATCGTTTAAAATCGATATAAATATCGTTCACGTCAAAATGGCTTCAATCTAATCAACACGGCTTCATAAATTTCTATTTTCAAATATTCTATTTCAAATATTTCTTTTTCAAAATAGTTGTTATTATCAAAATATTTCGTTCAACACATGACCAATCTCAATGGATGAAACTGTCAACACATGAACCTTTATTTTATATAATTCTTTATTTTTCAAATTGGAATGAGGCCCAATCAATTACCATATAAAATTAATTATATGGATTTTCATACAACACATGTATATAATAGCATTGAAAATAATCAACCATCAACCAAAGTGCACTACACTGTATAAGCATCAACTATAGATATTCAACGCTTATAACAGCCTGTCAATCAATCGATCGACATATTTAATCAATCAGGATGAGTGAACTTCAAATTTCATCCCAACACCCGTGTGGGGTTTCAAACAATCAAACACAGATTTTTATTTGTGCAGTTGGGCGATGTGTAAAATTTATCGACCCAATCAAAGTCCTTCAAATAGGTGTACATAAACAAACCGTCCGGTTTGTAAATGAATATTTTATTATATTCACTTCACGTTAAAAATTATATTTTTAACGATAAAATATTTTATTTCAACACATGAATTCCTATTCAGTTCATTCTTTAAATAAAATGATATTTTTATTTTTCTAACTTATTTTAGAAAATTTCGGCGGCATAACGGCACGATACTAGAAACGGGACAAGGCCTAGCCTTATCTCCGGTCTAGTGAAGGCCCACGCCATTCACACATCAATCATATTCACCAAACAACCAAATTCAAATCAAATCATCAAACTAATCTATGCAACCAAACAAACAAGTCCATGGTCTGTGGACGATTGTGTCGGGTGCTACTAAGCACCGTCTGCATCCTAGTATATATATATATAACTAGAAAAGAAATTGAAAGGTGAGAAATTCTCACAGAAAGCTATCCCCACTTCACGACACTCCTATTTAGAGATCTTTGTCGTTCTCGCCTTTTCGTCTTCTTCGTTGCCCGTAGCCACTACATATTTAAAAATCACATTTTTACTTCGTTATTCAATATATAAAAATCGAATTTTTACTTTGCTATTCAATATATAAAAATCGAATTTTTACTTTTCTATTCAATATATAAAAATCGAATTTTTACTATGCTATTCAATATATAAAAATCGAATTTTTACTATGTTATTCAATATATAAAAATCGAATTTTTACTATGCTATTCAATATATAAAAATCGAATTTTTACTATGCTATTCAATATATAAAAATCGAATTTTTACTTTGCTATTCAATATATAAAAATCGAATTTTTACTTTGCTATTCCATATATAAAAATCATATTTTTATTTCAATGTTCAATATATAAAAATCATATTTTTATTTCGAAGTTCAATATATAAAAATCATATTTTTATTTCGAAGTTCAATATATAAAAATCATATTTTTATTTCGAAGTTCAATATATAAAAATCATATTTTTATTTCGAAGTTCAATATATAAAAATGATATTTTTATTTCGAAGTTCAATATATAAAAATGATATTTTTATTTCGAAGTTCAATATATAAAAATCATATTTTTATTTCGAAGTTCAATATATAAAAATCATATTTTTATTTCGAAGTTCAATATATAAAAATCATATTTTTTTAACAACGGTCTTCACAAACAAGAGTCGCATTCTCATTCGGTCATTATATTAACAAAATCAAATCTTTTTGTTTATAAAAATTCAATCTTTTATATGTTAAAAATCTTAACTTCTCTTATGTAAAAATCTTAACTTTACCTAAACAAAAATCTCACATTTTCTTTAGTAAAAATTTTGACTTTACCTAAACAAAAATCATACCTTTTCTTTAGTAAAAATCTTGATTTTACCTAAACAAAAATCTAAAATCAATGCTAATTATATTTTAAAGATCAATTCATTATCACAATGTTATATAAAAAAAATTCAGTTTTTTTTAAAAAAAAAATGTAATTTATATAATAAAAAGGGGGAAAACTCACCGCTCAACGTCAGGAAGGGAGGAGGAGGGATCGCCGGCGTCGGGGGCTGGCTGGTGTCGCGCGCCAGGGTGGAGGAGGCGGGTGGAGGCGCTGGGTCCACGGTGGCGTGGAGGGGTGGGTTCAATTGGTCAAGGCTTCGGCTCGCGAGCGGATAAGGGGGTCTAGGGTTTCGGGCTAGGGCTGGAAGGGGATGGTGGCTCGACGTTGGTGGAGGGCGGCGCTCGGGTTCCGGCGATGGTGGCTTCGGGGGAGCGGGGGCGACGAGGGTGGTTACGGGATTTTTTTTTTCCTTTTCATTTTAGATCTGAGCGAGAGAGGGAAATAGGAGAGAGAAGAGGGAAGTTAAACATATATAATTATATTTATATTATTTTAATTTTCCCAAAAGTTGACTTTTCTATTCGATCTCCAAGCGAGGCCCAACGACTGTCACCCCTAGCTAATTACCCCCATTCTGAACACAATGGGATATGTTTCATAAGCCAGTATGGCCGTTTCGTTCAGTTTTTTTATCAAAATCAAAATATAAATCAGTATATTCAATTTTAAACCTACATTTCAATTTATCGGGGCCACACATGGACCCGGAAAATTCCACAAAAATTATTTCTAGATTCATATTGACGATACGGTCCTAACAAAACTAGTTTCGCCGAATTCTGAGACCGTTAGAAAAATGGCCAATTTCCAGTCGATTAAAATCAACTGAAACCGGTCAAACTCGTTTTCCTTTGCCACGCTCACATATTGATTCAAAAAATTATGAAATTTGGAATCTAGCAATAATTTGACACCACGGACCCAACAAAACTGGTTTCGTCGAAATCCGAGGTCGTTAGCAAAATGTCAACTTTTAAGGGCCTGAATTCCATAGCGACTATTCAGAATTTTCAACTAGACATATCTTTTGATTCCCGCTATGAAATCTTGATTTGTCGGAGTCGTTGGAAAGATATTCACGAATGGATCCCAATGTTTTTGGTTTCACTAAAATCTGGATTGTTTTGCACCCGGTACATTCAATTGAAGTTTGAAATCGAATTATCGAACTACCGCGCCATTTTCAATTCTTTTTATAATTATATATAAATATTTATATTCTAACGACGACGCATATAATATATACGTTCGAATTATATTCAAAATAAATTTCTCGTCGATATTATTTAAAATAATCTATTTTAAATATCCAAAATTCGCTAAAATTGCCAAAATAAAAATTTTAAACTGGCCCAGATTTTCGGGTTGTTACAATCTCCCCCACTTAAAACTTTTCGTCCCCGAAAAGGAACAAAGTCGAAAGTGGTTTGATTAATCAACTCTACGTTCGATCTGGCTTTCATTCTCCAACTTTTCAGTTTCTGAGAATTTTCAAAATTTCAAAAATTTGGCTAACACCCTAAATTTTCGAAAAATTTCGCCATAACCTCCCCTGCAATGGGAGCATCGGGAAATCTCAAATGGCTTCCCCGGTCCTTCTGATCTCAAAAAGAAAAAGAAAAAGCCAAGCGGCTAGCCAATAGGCTCATAAAATCATCATCACCCAAACAAAACAGTAAATTATGTAGTAAACATGTACCTATTTGTCGGGCAAACAAATTTTATTCTCTGGCTCTAGCCTCCTTGCTATGACCTGTTCAATGTAAGTATATGTATATGCAAACAAATGCGACCAATTTTCAATACAATTCAATATGCGATTGAATTAGGCAAAATGGTTAAAAATTATCAAACAAATAAACAAACAACACAAACATCAATCAATTAGTGAATTTAACGTTTCAAATTGATAATTTTGATATATATAAAGAAAATCATGTTTTGATGCCAAATCACAACAATGTATTCTAGCTATATTAGTTTTGGTTCTCACACCAGTCTAATGGAAATATATAGAAAATCACACCTTCGAAACTCGAACATAAATGTTGATGATGCGATCGCTATCATCAATATCATCTTCGGGCGACTAGAGTGTGATGCTATATCTATCCAATATATTAAAACTTTGAATATACGTTTGCAAGGCGTATATGCAAATTCTTTATATACTGAACTGTCCAAATCAATACAAATAAATAATCAACTACGAATAATTGATTTAAATTTTCAAAACAAAATTGGTTTCATTTTAAAAAATATACTCTTCACACTCGTTCTAGGATACTACTGATCCTATCTCTAATGAGTCATTCTAATTGGATATTACTAATCCAATATCTGATGAATTCTTTCGTACGGTTCTAATGTGCCTTGTTCTCTGAGCTTTGTAAACCAAAGCTCTGATACCAAATGTGACGAAAAGGAATTTCGCTCGGTCCGAACCTATCGCTAAACCGACCCAGACCGTTCGAAACGCCCTATCGGTTGAGAACACGACAAAACAGAACGCATATAAAGGAACATTTCATTGTATATCACAACAATGCATCAGATTACAAGAATATACAGAGTATAAACGAATATTACACAGAAATATCAGAGATTTAAATTACATTTAAATACATAGCAGCGGAAAATAATACAATACACAACTAGAGGAGATATGCGGATACAAAGCTTTCCGGATATCGTTCCAGCTGTAAACCAGGATCCTGTGAATATAAATCTGCAAAACCCAAAACTACTAGCTGCCCGTGTCAAAATAAGGGCACCCAGAGTTTAGGTTAAAACAATAAACTCCAGGTCAGTCATGTGACTGGTGTGAGAACTAAAACAGTTATTAATCTTTATTTTAAATCATTAGGTAAATCAAGGGACCACGCCGTATAACACGGAACGGGTTTCCTCCCAAGAATACCAGTGCATAAAACAAACAGCGCAATGCTAAATAAAGAAAAATGAAGCTGTTATAAGACCCAGGTCCCATCACACAATGCAACGCAGCCGAGGATAGGGTTTTCCCTTATAACAGCCAAAGAATGCTTGATACGGTTAAAACAAATCGTTTGATACTATTATAAGTGCATAGTGTATAAAACAACTTCAAATCATAAGTATCAATCATAGGCGGCATGAGCGCCCCATCCCACTATGTCACCATATATAGGTTTACAAATAAAACCGCAAAGTCACGTATTTGGAAATTGGATTTCTGTCTATGAACCGAGGCCAGGGATCGTCCTCTACCGATTCGAGACAATCTAGCCTACCATGTCTCAGGAACAGCCGCAACTGCCCCCTGGATCGTCAGGGCCGGTCCACCGATGTGGATTATTATGCCTGAACAATACGTCTCCCCGCCCTTTGGGGCGCAAACGAGCCAACGAATGACTCCATCGGACCCGGATCGTCCGATCAAACCGAGGCGCCTCGCAACAGCAACAACCACATAAGTCAAACTCGTCAGGGCGTGTAAAACCACTGACGCCACTTTTAGCTAGAAAGAAACGCAAGTCCTCCCTGAGGTCCATCTCCCGTTTTTGGTTCATACCGGGTGTGAAACTCGCGAAGTAAACGTTACACAAAGCTATGCCACAAAGGCCGTGCTTTGATCATCACCACAAGACTTTGCTTTTCAACAGAAGCCTCGATCAATTGCCACTTAGGCATGCCACACGGGCAATTCACTCCATGCGTTTGATATCCATCAATATATAACCCCTGAGCTCGTACGTCTCAGAGAAGGGCGTTAAGCAAGAGAATAAATTCTCCGCCGCTAAACAGATATATACTTAATAGAGATCAATCCCACGGACTAAAATCCAATGTCAGACACACAGTCCATTTACAAGTCCGTTCGGGGTCTGAACGAAACCGGAGGCACCTAGTACCCCGCATATCCATCGATCTCCAAGTACGTCTGGACGATCACTAACTGTTTCCATCTTCTTGGGTGTACAGCCCAATCAAGATCATCAGTAATTACCCAAAAGACGTGAAGACCTCCGGTCTTCGACCACCGTCTTTATCTTCGACTTATCGTCGTATCAGTTATTCAGAATGGGATAAACCCGGTCTTTCCGAATAACTCGCGTATATATTATAAAAGTGTTACACAAACACAACATACGCCTCATTCCAATTCATTAGTCACTAACCGTAAATTAATCAAGAGAATAATTCCCCAAATATTAACCCCGAAGGCCGAAACCAACATCAGATCAATATCCAGAAAACCATTCTGCTTAGCTAACCGACAGTTAGTTTCTAAATTTCACATTCATAGGGAAAGGTTCCCATTAATTTTATCCAAGATAAATCCCTTGAATTTATTCTTTAATCTTCTTCTGAATTTCGATTCAACTAGTCGGGATTAACGAGCCTTACCGAAGTAATCATTTGTTTTAATTTCCCAATCCCAACCTATTAATCCCATGAAGTAAAACCGGTAATACTTCATATCTAACACCACAGTGTTATCGGTAATTCAATTACCATTTCACGTTCAAATCTAATTAAAGATTTAACTATCGCCTGGAGCAAAACTGGTAATACTCCATTCTCGATCATTTCAATCTAATTAAAGATTCATTAAAACTCCACTTAGTTTTAATCGTTAACTGGGTTAAAGAATCAGTGTCATTTAAAACACGGTTCACGATAAACCCAAAACCACATTCCATTAATTATCGGATTAAAGAACGGGCGTTATTTAAAAACACCATTCACGATAAACCCAAGAATCAATATCAATTCTATTCCAATTAAATATTGTTTAATTGGTACACTTCATTAAATCTAAATAAAAAGATTTAATCTTTTCTCAACTAGGTTCAAGAACAGTGTTAGTGAAGACACCATTCACGACAAACCCAAATCACATTTGATATTCAATATAAGGCTCTGAATAGCAAATATATCGGCATATATTCAATATCAAATTCTACGATTAACAAATGTCGTATTGGAAATAACGATATAAATATATATCTTTCAAATTTCCATAACAACATCTGTATAATCACGAATTCCAACATCGAAATATTCCGAAGACAATTTCGATTCAAATCCATTCCAATGCAATCATTGGAAATTTTGGTTATTTTTAAAACCCCTTTCAAATTCAATTTATTTATTTAAAAATAAATAGAATTATAATCCTAGTTCAAAACTAGTTCATTTCGATAAAAATCTATTTTTATCCTTTCAAATATGGAATTTTTCATCCTAATTCTTTCTAAATCATTTCTTATGATTTTACACAAATTATTAATATTTTTAATAATTTTATCAAGGCCCGTACAGTCGATTTCCATCAACGGCATCGAACTGCACTTACACCGACCTTTTTCGAATTTGATTTGGACGTATCTCCAAATCCAACCGTTAGATTTCAAATTTCTAATATTCTTTAGAAAGCTCTTATCGATACGAACCCAACGGTTCCGGTTTTAGGAGAATCCGACGGTCGGATCTCCCGTAATATCCGTTTGAAATAAATGGTCGAAATTCACGAACTACCGCGGCGCGGCGCGTTCTATTCTGGCCATTATATTATATATATAATATATATTTCGTCGATTTCTATTTAAAACGAGTTTTATAAATCGTTTTAATTTCATTTCAAAAGCAATTTCAACTTCCATTTCAATTCAAATCAAAATTGAATCCTTCTTTATAAATTCGTTTTAAAATTCATTTCTATTCAATTCAAATTTCAATTCAATTTGAATTCATTTCAATTTGCTTTCAATTCAATTTGAATTCGTTTTCAATTCATTTCGAAATCGTTTTCAATTCAATTCATTTCGAAATCGTTTTCAATTCAATTCATTTCGAAATCGTTTTCAATTCAATTCATTTCGAAATCGTTTTCAATTCATTTCATTTCGAAATCGTTTTCAATTCATTTCATTTCGAAATCGTTTTCAATTCATTTCATTTCGAAATCGTTTTCAATTCATTTCATTTCGAAATCGTTTTCAATTCAATTCATTTCGAAATCGTTTAAAATCGATATAAATATCGTTCACGTCAAAATGGCTTCAATCTAATCAACACGGCTTCATAAATTTCTATTTTCAAATATTCTATTTCAAATATTTCTTTTTCAAAATAGTTGTTATTATCAAAATATTTCGTTCAACACATGACCAATCTCAATGGATGAAACTGTCAACACATGAACCTTTATTTTATATAATTCTTTATTTTTCAAATTGGAATGAGGCCCAATCAATTACCATATAAAATTAATTATATGGATTTTCATACAACACATGTATATAATAGCATTGAAAATAATCAACCATCAACCAAAGTGCACTACACTGTATAAGCATCAACTATAGATATTCAACGCTTATAACAGCCTGTCAATCAATCGATCGACATATTTAATCAATCAGGATGAGTGAACTTCAAATTTCATCCCAACACCCGTGTGGGGTTTCAAACAATCAAACACAGATTTTTATTTGTGCAGTTGGGCGATGTGTAAAATTTATCGACCCAATCAAAGTCCTTCAAATAGGTGTACATAAACAAACCGTCCGGTTTGTAAATGAATATTTTATTATATTCACTTCACGTTAAAAATTATATTTTTAACGATAAAATATTTTATTTCAACACATGAATTCCTATTCAATTCATTCTTTAAATAAAATGATATTTTTATTTTTCTAACTTATTTTAGAAAATTTCGGCGGCATAACGGCCCGATATTAGAAACGGGACAAGGCCTAGCCTTATCCCCGGTCTAGTGAAGGCCCACGCCATTCACACATCAATCATATTCACCAAACAACCAAATTCAAATCAAATCATCAAACTAATCTATGCAACCAAACAAACAAGTCCATGGTCTGTGGACGATTGTGTCGGGTGCTACTAAGCACCGTCTGCATCCTAGTATATATATATATATATATAACTAGAAAAGAAATTGAAAGGTGAGAAATTCTCACAGAAAGCTATCCCCACTTCACGACACTCCTATTTAGAGATCTTTGTCGTTCTCGCCTTTTCGTCTTCTTCGTTGCCCGTAGCCACTACATATTTAAAAATCACATTTTTACTTCGTTATTCAATATATAAAAATCGAATTTTTACTTTGCTATTCAATATATAAAATTCGAATTTTTACTTTGCTATTCAATATATAAAAATCGAATTTTTACTATGCTATTCAATATATAAAAATCGAATTTTTACTATGTTATTCAATATATAAAAATCGAATTTTTACTATGCTATTCAATATATAAAAATCGAATTTTTACTATGCTATTCAATATATAAAAATCGAATTTTTACTTTGCTATTCAATATATAAAAATCGAATTTTTACTTTGCTATTCCATATATAAAAATCATATTTTTATTTCGAAGTTCAATATATAAAAATCATATTTTTATTTCGAAGTTCAATATATAAAAATCATATTTTTATTTCGAAGTTCAATATATAAAAATCATATTTTTATTTCGAAGTTCAATATATAAAAATGATATTTTTATTTCGAAGTTCAATATATAAAAATCATATTTTTATTTCGAAGTTCAATATATAAAAATCATATTTTTATTTCGAAGTTCAATATATAAAAATCATATTTTTATTTCGAAGTTCAATATATAAAAATCATATTTTTTTAACAACGGTCTTCACAAACAAGAGTCGCATTCTCATTCGGTCATTATATTAACAAAATCAAATCTTTTTGTTTATAAAAATTCAATCTTTTATATGTTAAAAATCTTAACTTCTCTTATGTAAAAATCTTAACTTTACCTAAACAAAAATCTCACATTTTCTTTAGTAAAATTTTTGACTTTACCTAAACAAAAATCATACCTTTTCTTTAGTAAAAATCTTGATTTTACCTAAACAAAAATCTAAAATCAATGCTAATTATATTTTAAAGATCAATTCATTATCACAATGTTATATAAAAAAAATTCAGTTTTTTTTTTAAAAAAAAATGTAATTTATATAATAAAAAGGGGGAAAACTCACCGCTCAACGTCAGGAAGGGAGGAGGAGGGATCGCCGGCGTCGGGGGCTGGCTGGTGTCGCGCGCCAGGGTGGAGGAGGCGGGTGGAGGCGCTGGGTCCACGGTGGCGTGGAGGGGTGGGTTCCATTGGTCAAGGCTTCGGCTCGCGAGCGGATAAGGGGGTCTAGGGTTTCGGGCTAGGGCTGGAAGGGGATGGTGGCTCGACGTTGGTGGAGGGCGGCGCTCGGGTTCCGGCGATGGTGGCTTCGGGGGAGCGGGGGCGACGAGGGTGGTTACGAGATTTTTTTTTCCTTTTCATTTTAGATCTGAGCGAGAGAGGGAAATAGGAGAGAGAAGAGGGAAGTTAAACATATATAATTATATTTATATTATTTTAATTTTCCCAAAAGTTGACTTTTCTATTCGATCTCCAAGCGAGGCCCAACGATTGTCACTCCTAGCTAATTACCCCCATTCTGAACACAATGGGATATGTTTCATAAGCCAGTATGGCCGTTTCATTCAGTTTTTTTATCAAAATCAAAATATAAATCAGTATATTCAATTTTAAACCTACATTTCAATTTATCGGGGCCACACATGGACCCGGAAAATTCCACAAAAATTATTTCTAGATTCGTATTGACGATACGGTCCTAACAAAACTAGTTTCGCCGAATTCTGAGACCGTTAGAAAAATGGCCAATTTCCAGTCGATTAAAATCAACTGAAACCGGTCAAACTCGTTTTCCTTTGCCACGCTCACATATTGATTCAAAAAATTATGAAATTTGGAATCTAGCAATAATTTGACACCACGGACCCAACAAAACTGGTTTCGTCGAAATCCGAGGTCGTTAGCAAAATGTCAACTTTTAAGGGCCTGAATTGCATAGCGACTATTCAGAATTTTCAACTAGACATATCTTTTGATTCCCGCTATGAAATCTTGATTTGTCGGATTCGTTGGAAAGATATTCACGAATGGATCCCAATGTTTTTTGTTTCACTAAAATCCGGATTGTTTTGCACCCGGTACATTCAATTGAAGTTTGAAATCGAATTATCGAACTACCGCGCCATTTTCAATTCTTTTTATAATTATATATAAATATTTATATTCTAACGACGACGCGTATAATATATACGTTCGAATTATATTCAAAATAAATTTCTCGTCGATATTATTTAAAATAATCTATTTTAATTATCCAAAATTCGCTAAAATTGCCAAAATAAAATTTTTAAACTGGCCCAGATTTTCGGGTTGTTACATTATGGGAGATTGTTGACTTTATGGAACCCTTCTTTCTTTCATCTCAAGAAAATTTCCTCCTTTGATCAATACATTCATTATGAGTGTATCCATCTTCCTTCTAATTCTAGCTTTTATTTAACCTCTCTCTATGCACAAAATGCCTTATCCTTGAGATTGCCTTTTCTTCAAAATTTGCATACTACCCATTCATCTTCACACCCATGGCTTATAGGAGGGGACTTCAATTGTATGCTCCCTTGCTCTTATAAGTCTGGTGGATGTCCTCTTTCTATAATAGACATTGCTCCTCTTCATCAAGCTTTATCTAAAGCTAATATTTACCCTCTTAGTGTTTTTGGTTTCAGCCATACTTGGTCTAGTAGAAGCAGATCTGGTTTCCCTACCTTGTGTAAAATCGATCATATTTTTATTAATCATTCTTCAACTAATATCTGGCCAAATTCCTTCTATCAAATCCTTCCTCCTTCTCTTTCTAATCATATTCCTTTATTTTTTAAATGTGAAGGTGCTGCTGCCACTGATAGGGGTAAAACCACTTTTAAAATTTTAAATTTTTGGGTTAAGGATTTGGAATTTTCTAGTAATTTAGTGCAGGTTTGGAACTCTCATGGCAACATTAATCCATTATTTTCTCTTCTTAACAAATTGAAGGCTCTAAAGTTACAACTGAAGGTCTGGTCATTAAGTAAATTTGGTAGAGGATCCATGTAGTCAACAGTAATCAGAAATGAATTATTGCTGGTTCGGGAGGCAATTAATAATGATCCATATGATGTTAGTTTGGGTAAACTGGAGAAGGATCTAAGATATAAACTGGAGAGCGCACTTAATGTCGAAATTCAGTCTATTAAACAACAAGATTTTATTAGAAGAGAAATGGATGCTGACTGGCTTACAAAGTAGTATCATAATTCTATAAAAGTTAAGAGAGCTAACAACATGGTTTTTATGATTGCAAATATGAATGGTTTAATTCTAGATAATGAGGAAGGAACTAATAAAGCTTTTGTTCAATATTTTTCCTTAATTCTAGTCCTTATGCAGTCAATGTTTCTCCTCTATTTAATTATCATCTACCAGTTCTATCAGCTATACAATCTAAGAATCTTATAACCACTATTATTGGGGATGAAATTAAATCAGCAGTTTTTGGTTTGGATCCAAATGGTTGTGGTGGTCTGGATGGATTTAATGCATTTTTTCTTTAACAAAGATGGTCATGTATTGGAGAGGAAGTCATCAATGGACTTCAACGTTTCTTTTTATCTAGTCACTTACCTGTTAGCTTCAGTTCAACGGCTATTTTCTTAATTCCCAAAACAGATAACCCATGATCAGTATCAAACTTTAGACCAATTTCATGTTGCAATATTGTCTACAAAGTAATTTCAAAAGTGCTGTCTAACAGGCTACAAGAGGTCTTACCTTCTATCATTTCATATCATCAGGGAGCTTATATTAGAGGAAGGACTATAAGTGATAATATCTTGCTAACCCAAGAGCTTTTGGATGGTTATAATTGGAAATCTATTTCACCTAGGTGTATGTTAAAATTGGACATCAGGAAAGCATTTGACTCAGTTTCATGGAGTGCAATTCTTGCTGTGATGTCCAAGATGAATTTTCCTTTACCTTTCTTAGCCTGGATCCATACGTGTATATCGTCACTTAGATACTCTATTGCTAGGAATGGTGGATTACATGGTTTTTTCAAAAGAAGTCAGGGAGTGAGGCAGGGTGATCCTATATCGGCTTATTTTTTCATTATCGTGATAGAGCTTCTCAATGTATTGTTGATTGATTAAGTAAAGGAAGGAAACTTGGAGCTTCACCATAAATGTAAGCATCCTATGATTAAACACCTATTATTCGTTGATGATCTCATAATTTTCACTAAACCTACCTTTGCAAATATCCAATGCATCTTGTATACACCGCAGTCTTTCTATAATATTACCGGTCTTCAATTGAATATAAGTAAATCCTCAATCTTGATTGCTGGACTCAATGATAATATGAGGAATGATATTATAAAGTTTTCTGGCTTTAATGAGCTTCCTAGAAATGCTTCATATTTAGGAATGCCTATGATTAGTTCACATGTAAAAAAAGACATGTGTGCTCCTCTTTTTGATAAAATTGTTAACAAACTTCAGAAGTGGCCTAGTGATAGTTTGTCTCAGGCTAGTCGACTAACTATCATTCAATCGATGGCCACTGCGGTGACTACCTATTGGATACTGCACTATATTCTTCCAGTCAAACCTATAAAAATGATTAGTAGTGCGTTTAATAGATTTCTTTGGCATGATCCCTTCTCGAAAAAATTAATTCCAATTTCTTATCACAAACTTTATAGGGAAAAGAAGCATGGAGGTTTAGGAATCGTTAATCTCTTTAATTGGAACAAGGCTGTTGTTTCGGTGTACTTGCATAAACTGATCAGTAATGATCAGGGACTATGGTCACGGTGGTTTCACCATAATCTTATTGGTAGGAGGGACTTTTGGTTGATGCAAATTCCATAATCTTGTAGTTGGAGTTGGAGGTGTATACTTAAATTGAGAGACTCCTTTCTACCTTCATATAAATAAATAGTGGTACATTGGATAATGTTTCATTTTGGTACCCTCCATGGCCCATGAAAGGTTTGATACTATGTAAGGAAATTGGTTACAATGTCAGAATCAATTCAGGAATTCCTGCTAATGCTTTCGTCAAGGACTATATACATGAGGGAGAATTGATCTTACCTGACTCCAGTTCTGCTGCTTTGAGGAAACTTTGGATGGAAATAGCAAGCTCTGTTGTCATGCATAGTGATAGTTCAGTTTTATGGGATGGTAGGTTGCATTCTATTAAGAATGTATATGACTTGTTGCAAAATGAAACACAAATATTTGGCTGGTCGTCCAGAATCTGGAACATTGGTAGCTCCGCCAAAAAGAATTTCTTGCTATGGAAAGTAATGGCCAACGCGTTAAATACAAAGAAAAAGCTTCATTCTTTTGGCTTGGTTGACAATAGTGCTTGTTACTTTTGTAACTGTAGTGATGAAACTAATGTTCATATTTTCTTTGAGTGCTCTGTTGTGTTTAGATTATGGAGGAGAATTCTTGCAAATGTTACTTTCTACAGGACTTTGAACTGCAGTTCAATGGAGTGGTATAATATTTTCAAAGCTATGAAATGGAAAACTGATAGAACCAGGCTTTTGCTTCAGATTCTCAAGTGTTTTATATATGAAAATATGGTCTGAAAGAAATAGTTGTTCATTTGTAGTTGGTTGCTTAATCGAAGATCAATTGTATGCTTTAATCCATAGAAGCTTTTTGCATGGCATTTCAGCTGTGTCTTTGCTAAGGAAGTTGTAACAACAACAGTTTTGAGTTTTTTTAGCTTCATTTTATTCTTGTTATAGTTTTTTTTCTCATTACGGGTTGCTGTTTTGTATTATTAGTGATTGGTTGTTGTAAGCTTGTGAGTTGCATACTTGTAATTTGTTTAGTGCTAACATTTTTTTTTGCTTGCCTTTCAAAAGAATATTCACTCATCGATCAAAATCCTAACACATTCTCCCATTTTTATTATCATCAAAAGGATACAGAAATTAAAATAGTGATGAAAAATAGACTAAAAATATAATTTCAACTTAAGAGGAAGAACGATCATCATAAATCTCAATCAGTCAAACAAAAATAGTAATATTCTAAGTACTAGTGGCATATTTCACATTGTAGAATGATGGAATTACGATGAAGTTTATAAAAATGGAGAGAGTTAAAAAAATTGAATTCCAATTATTTTCCAAAAGAATTTTATTAAAAATTGAGCATAAAACAGTAATGGATTTGGAAAATAATAAATTCATTTTAAGTGAATACAATCAAATAATCTCAATTTCCAATAGCTATCAATTAACAAATCATAATATATCACAAAATATTGACACATTTCATAGCTAAGAAAATGGACTGATAAGCTGGTTTTCTCACACCAAGGAGAATTTCAAATAAAAAATTATTTATTTCCATTTTCTTTTATTTTTATTTAAGAGCACAATAACCACGCATAACCAGATCTTAGATTTTTAAATGAGGTCAGTTGCAGCTTAAAAATAAGTAATTTCATAACCATGCATGACCGGAGCTTGGATTTTTAAATGAGATTAGAGAAACACTTATGAATGTTATATTTTTATATTTTCTGTTTCAAAAAGAAAAACTCCTCAGTATATTAAACCAAAATGGATGACAGAAATATGGTAGGTACTGAAATGGTTTGTGAAATCAATTTCTAAATTAATCACAATATGAAATATGCTCAACTATACTGGGATTCTTGAAAATTTTCAATTATCACTAATTCTGAAAAATAATATAATCACAATTCCATCATAAAAATTTCCACTGTTTAGTTAAGATGACTTTAAAAATATTAAACTCTCCACATTAATATAAAATCATGATTGATGGTATAATAATGGTAGATAAAGGAGATGTTTGTGAAATAAACACCAGTTCAAAGACATCATAAAAAAATTTCAATCATCATGAAAAATTTAAATAAAATTTCCTCTTGTTGTGAAATATACTATAGTCACAACTAATCACAATTTCAATAATCTAATAATAATTTTGATGAGTTCCAAATATATTTCATTTTGGTTATTGATTTCAATTTCTGAATAAATAATCAATAAATGATTTCAAAATTAAAAAGTCAATTACCAGAGGAACATAAAAAAGATTTATACAAGACAAGAAGTATTTTAAAAAAATATACAGAGTAAGATACAGATAAAAAAGCATTTATAGAACGATACCACTTGTTATCTCTGCCAACGAGGATTTTATACAACACTGGTGGCTAACAAAGTATCTCAGGGACTGATTTTACATTCTACCACTCAACACAAAATTTTCAAGAGAGAGAAAATTACCAAGTCAAGGTAGTTAAATCTATCATATCAATTCCATCTACCAGAGCAGTAATGGAAATTCAGAAGAAGTTTCACAAGAAAGTTTTCAAAAAATTTACAACAAGTTCAAGAAGACAAATCATGATCCAAAATTTAAAGAAACGGTATAATTGAAATCATTTGAAGGGAAGTAGAAACATCAAAATTCAATGAATCGAGTACACAAGATTTTTAATTTCTAATCCAAGAAAAGTGTGAGATTCAAGATATTAGACATATTCAAGTGATTTCAGACAAAACAATATCCAAGTAAATGATCATGATTTCAGAATGGATTTCAAGTTGTAACACAAGAATCTATGTCAAAAATATTTTCAATTTAAAGTAGTTAAGTCACTCATAAAATTTTTGACCCTTTTATCAGAGCAGAGATGATACAAAATAGGAAATTATCAAAAAAAATTCAAAATGTTTTCTTTTATAAGAGCAACACAACAATCAATTTCAAAGAAGACTTGTCAAGAGAATTTCTCACAAATATTTTTGACAGTCACAAAAGATGATTAATGACCCAAGATTAAAAATACAGTTTATTTCAAATCATTTGAAGGAATATGAAAAATTCTAGTGTCAATGAATTGATTGCACCAGATTATAAGTTTCAAATCCGAGATGTGTGTGAGATTCATGAATTAATAATTTCAAATAATTTCAAACAAACAAATATTCAAATTAAATGATCAAGAAATAACAATGAGTTTTAAGACCAAATTTTCAAAGAATTTTGCACAATTATTTCTAGTAACATCCCAGAGATTTTGGAACAAATTTAAAATTTAATTTTAATAAAATTTTACAAGAAAATTCATCAGAATTTAAAAATTCTATTTTTAAATCATCGTATAGCCATAAAGTCACATTTTGTATACGGATGAATTTGGACTCGAAACCACTTCCATTGAGTTCAAAATGCTGTTTGCATGTTCAAAAAGTATAAACTTCAATACATTACGGGATTCGTAGATTTTGCACCCTTGTTGGGTCTTGGTTTGGCTAAACCTAGCCCACTCCATATAACCAAATCAGCGCCTCTTCCTCTCCTTCATCCCATACACTTAAAAGAAAATGGAAATAGGGAAGGTTTGAGAAATTGAAATTCCTAAGCTAGGTTTTGCAATTGGAAGCTTAATTCTTGAGGAAATCAAGTGTAGAAGCTTTGGTAAGCCTCATCTTCATCTTCTCAAGCTTATCTCCTCTTATATTTTTGAGAATTCCTAAACCTAACATTTAGGCGTTTTGATTGCATGTGTATTTCAATGGAAGATTCATGTGTTTTGATCGAAGAGAGGTTGTTCTAGTTTATCATTTGTTCGATTTCTTGTTTCTAAACAAGCAAAGGTGAGAAACTATTCACTAAAAAGGGCTAGATTAAAATTAACTATTTGCTAGTTAATTGTTTGAGTTATAGGATGATTATTGGTTGATAATATAAGTTTATTAGGATGTTAAATAATGATTAGCATATTTAAAATATGATTTTTAATTGATGTAGGTATACTTGTTTGAGTAGGTGAGTTCCAGAAAACCCATATATGCCTCAAGACATTGGCATGTAAAAGTATAGTTTAGGTTTATGTTGTGCATATGTCATTGAATTGGTTAGAGTAGCTTACACTTTCAGATAAGTGAATTTTGATTTCATTATATTGAAATTTTGGTGTGAATCGTTCACACGGTCGAATGCAAATAATTTGAATCGATACCATGCTTATTAGAGGCCTCGTTTACGTCCCTAAGTGTTCGCAAGACTAGAATGATCATGCATGATCGATGGCTTTCAACCGGGAGGGTCAATACCCTCCCTATCTGACCTGGGCAACAACACAGTTTCGGACCAGTCCACTGGTCGATTCAGACCGATCGACTGGTGGTTTGCCTTGGCAGCAGCCTAGATACAGACCAGTCGACTGTTCTGAAATGGAGCAGTCGACTGGTATTGACTGTGGACCGGAAAGACCTTGGTCCACAATCTAGATTGATCGAGGATTTTTTCCGGCCGAAGCCCAGACCATTTGGCCTTTTTGTGACTTTTCAGTTTCTCTGATTCACAGATTTCAGCGATTAACAGTGAAGATAAGCTTTGGAATTTATAAATCTTTTAATTAAGATTTAATGGAAAATTTTCCAAAGTGAAGTTTTCCAATTTAATAAACTAAATTGGAATTGAATGGAATTCGATTTAATAATAATCGAGATTAGCTTTTGTGAATGAAGACCGCTACTATTTATGAAATTTAAAAGGCTTTGTCATTATTCCACTTATAGTATTAGTTTGATATGGAAATTTAAATCGATTACGATTGGTCTGATTTTCGTGAAGGTTCCATTTTGAAGGAAGATGATTTTGGGTTTATCGTGAATTGTGTTTTAAATAACATTTGTTCTTTGACCCAAGTAAAGGCAGGATTAATTTCACTTGGTTGTTGATGTTGATGGAGATTGATTGAATGTTTGGATTGTGCTCGACCAGTTAATGAGCAAAATATGCTTTTACATTTAGCATTGGGTTGGATAGAAATATTTATATGCTAACACCTTGTGAAACACTTCACGTTTTAACTATGAGGTGTTTAGCGATGTTGTTGAGTTCATTTCAAATTTAATGAATGCTTTTGAAATGATATTTTCTTAAGTGAAAAGAAATGATATTCCCGATTTTGGATGGGGAATGTTTTATAAAAATGTTCTATAATACAAAAAGGATTTCGAGGGCTAAACCCGATGTTTCTAAAATGATTTAGAAAAGTATTATGTGTTTGACATTGTAGTTTATCACATAACCGATTAGTTGCTATTGATGATATATCTGTTTGGTGGCGGATAATTTATTCTTTAGCTTAACACCCTTTTTTGAGATATACGATCTCAAAGGTTACATAATTAATTGTGACTACTTATATATGTGAATTGATGATGTGAATTACTATAGTTTGAAAGTACTTGTGATTATCATGTTGTGAAATGATTTTCCCCACTTCGAGATATAAAATGATTTAGTAAGTGGCTAAAGATTTCGGTAACCCTGATGACTAAAACTATGGGGGAGAGAGAACCCAGGGCCATAAGACTTGGTAAGTGGTCAGGTGTAGCCTGCTCCAAGTGTGGGAGGTGCACACACACACACACATATATATATATATATGTATGTATGTATATATTTATATATAGGAAACTCTATTTAGACACAAAATGGGGCACAAAATTGAACACAATAAATCCCAACCACTATATTCTACCATGAATTCCACTCTCCACATAAAGACAAACAAATCCAACGGTGGAGGCTTTGTGTCTCTCTCTTTGTGTTTAATGTTGTGTCCATATAGCCGGCTCCTATATATATGTGTGTGTGTGTATATATATATATATGTATATATATATATGAGTGACTAAGGAACCGACCCTTGGCCTTGTTGACAGAAGAAACTTCCCGATATTTGGTTGCATACTGTTTGTATGCATTGTGATATTCTGAAAATCATATTTCCAAAGATTTTGGTTTGAGATCCCGAAGTGAAATCTACTTTGATATGAAAGCTAGAAATGTATTTCAAAAGCTAGATATGTATTTCAAATAATTTGAAATAAGGAATCAGGAAATAAAGTCCAAAGAAATAATTTTTGTAAAGCGAATTAGATTTTTGAAATCTAAGTTTGGGGATTAATCCTAAATGGGTAGATTGAGGACTTGCATGCTGTCTGATGCATTGTAGATCCCATAAGTTTATTTATGGTAGTTGTTTATACACTGGAAATCTAGTGGAGTAAACCCGTTCCTCGTTAGCGGCGTGGTCATGTGATATGACTTATTTTGTATAAGTTGTTTATAATTGTAGAGTTTCTCATACCAGACCCATGACTGACTCATAGTATGTTTTTCCCTTGCAAAATCGGTTGCCCATATTGATCACATGGGAGGTCAAGTGGTTTGTTTTACAGATATTTATCTTGAGCAGGATTCTGGATTGAAGCGTAAAGTTGTATCCAAAGCATGATAGTCTTCCGTTGTGAATTGTATTGTATTTATTGTAAATTTATCTTCCACTGTATTATTTTCAATGTACTCTGATATTCTGTACTCTGATGTAACACCTATATAATGTTAATAAAAGTTCTTTTGTGTTTATTTTAATGTTGTTGTGCGCCCAAACTTAATAATCCGAAGATTTCTGCCTTTTGGATAGGGCCTTACGATCGATTCGAAGGGCAGGGAAATTCGGGTTGTTACAAAATGGTATCAGAGCTTTGGTAAACTCAAATCTT
Source organism: Allium sativum (assembly GCA_030737875.1). Classification (NCBI taxonomy): domain Eukaryota; kingdom Viridiplantae; phylum Streptophyta; class Magnoliopsida; order Asparagales; family Amaryllidaceae; genus Allium; species Allium sativum. The sequence continues at coordinate 615,475,652 of CM060915.1, read as the reverse complement.
TAGGGTACAACTCATTAGAACATAATAAAAGACTTATCATAGATAGGATTAGTAATGTCCTATAAGAATACTCATTAGAGATCAGATAAGTTGTATCCTAGAATGAGTAGCTCATTGGAGATGGGGTTAGTAATGCCCCATAATGAATTAAAGAGTATTACGTATACAAGCAAGCGTATTCGTAATAAAGAAGAGATTTTCAAAATTGTTTTAAAAGGTTATATTTTAAATAATAAAGTTACTTACGTCTTCGTTCCTTTCCGGGGACAAAAAGTTTTAAGAAGGGGAGAGTAACATCCCTGGGATTTTAAAGCAAATTTAAAATCTAATTTTAATATAATTTTATAAGAAAATACATCAAAATTAAAAAATTCTATTTTTAAATCATCGTATAGCCCTAAAAGTCACTTTTTATATACGGATGAATTTAGACTCGAAACCACTTCCATTGAGTTCAAAATGTCGTCTGCGTGTTCAAAACATATATACTTCGATATACTCCGAGATTCGTAGATTTGGTACATTGGTTGGGTCTTGGTTTGGCTAAACCTAGCTCACTCCATACAACCAAATCAGCCCCTCTTCCTATCATTCATCCCAAACACTTAAAAAGGACATGGAAATGGGAAGGGGAATGGGAAATTAAATTCCTAAGCTAGGTTTTGCAATTGGAAGATCAATTCTTGAGGAAATGAAGTGTAGAAGCTTTGGCAAGCCTCCTTTTCATCATCTCTAGCTTATCTCCTCTTCTATTTTTGAGAATTCCTAAACCTAACATTTAGGGGTTTTAATTGCATGTGTATTTTGATTGAAGATTCATGTGTTTTGATCGATGAGAGGTTGTTCTAGTTTATTATTGGATCGATTTCTTGTTTCTAAACAAGCAAAGGTGAGAAAATATTCACTAAAAAGGGCTAGATTAAAATTAACTGTTTGCTAGTTAATTGTTTGAGTAATGAGATGATTATTGGTCCATAATATAAGTTTATTAGGATGTTAAATAATGATTAACATGTTAAAAATATGATTTTTAATTGATGTAGGTATACTTGTATAAGTAGGTGAGTTCCTAAAAACTCATGTCTATGCCTCAAGCCATTGGCTTGTAAAAGTGTAATTTAGGTTTATGTTTACGTGCATATGTCGTTGAGTTGGTTAGAGTAGCTTACACTTTTCGATAAGTGAATTTTAATTTCATTATATTGAAATTTAGGTGCGAATCATTCACACGATCGAACGCACAAGATTTGAATAGATACCATGTTTATTAGAGGCCTCGTTGACGTCCCTAAGTGTTTGCAAGACTAGAATGATCATGCACGATCGATGGCATTCGACCATGAGGGTCAATACCCTCCATATCTAACTTGGGAAACAACCCAGGTTCGGATCAGTCGACTAGTATTGACTGTGGACCAGAGAAACCTCGGTACACAGTTTATATAGATCCAGTATCTTTCCCGGTTGGAGCCCAGACTATTTGGTCTTTTTTGACACTTTTCAGTTCCTTTGATTCACAGATTTCATCGATTAATAGTGAAGATAAGATTTGGAATTTATAAATCTTCTAACTAAGATTTAATGGATGATTTTCCAAAGTGAAGTTTTCCAATTTAATAAACTAAATTGGAATTGAATGGAATTCGATTTAATAATAATCGAGATGAGCTTCTGTGAATGAAGAGCACTACTATTTACGGAATTTAAAAGGCCTTGTTGTTATTCCACTTATAGTATTAGTTTGATGCGGAAATTTATTGATCTGATTTCTGTGAAGGTTCCATTTTGATGGAAGACGATTATGGGTTTATTGCGAACTGTGTTTTGAATAACATTAGTTCTTTAACTCCAAGTAAAGGCAGGATTAATTTCCAGAAAGTTGAAATATTATTAAATAATGAATTTTAGAGATTAAAACTAAGAAGAGTTTTAGTAAATCTTTAATTAGATTTGAATGAATAGATGGTAATTAAATTTACCAAAACACCAGAAGTGATATGAACCAAATGTACTTGGTTGTTGATGTTGATTGTAATTGATTGAATGCTTGGATTATGCTCGACCAGCTAATGAGCAAAATATGCTTTTACATTTGGCATTGGGCTGGGTAGAAATATTTGTATGCTAACATCTTGTGAAACACTTCACAATTTGACTATGAGGTTTTTAGCGATGTCGTTGAGTTCATTTCAAATTTAATGAATGCTTTTGAAATGAGATTTTCTAATCTGGAAAGAAATTTTATTCCCGATGTTGGACAGGGAATGTTTTATAAAAATGTTCTATAAAACAGAAAGGATTTCGAGGGCTAAACCTGATGTTTCTAAAATGATTTAGAAAAGTATTAAGTGTTTGACATTGTAGTTCATCACATAACCGATTTGTTGCTATTGATGATATATCTGTTTGGTGGTGGAGAATTTATTCTCTTGCTTAACACCCTTCTTTGTGACGTACGAGCTCAAAGGTTATATAATTAATTGTGACTCCTCATATGTGTTAATTGCTAATGTGAAGTACTATAGTTAGAAAGTACTTGTGATTGTTATGTTGTGAAATGATTTTCGTTACTTCGGGATTTAAAATGATTTAGTATGTAGCTAAAGATTCGGGTAACCCTAACGACTAAAAGTATGGGGGAGAGAGAACGCAGGTCCTTAAGACTTGGTCAGTGGTCAGTTATAGCCTGCTCCATGTGCGGAAGGTGAACACACACACACACACACACACACACATATATATATATATATATCGAGTGACTAAGGAACCAACCCTTGGCCTTATTAATGAGAGAAACCTTCCAATATTTGGTTGCATGCTGTTTGTATACATTGTGATATTTTGGAAATTGTTGACACACTTTTTGGTAAAAGCTATCGCACATGGAATATCTGGATAGCAGCGCTCTCAAGCATTGGAAACAACGTCAGAAGACATAGAGCGATTTGGTCGAAATAGCAACATCACATAAACTGGTCCAAAACTTCTATCAGATGACCTCTTTTGGGTCTGAAAACAGCAAGTACGATGCTTTGCACTGTAAAACCCGTAGCCATCTGAATTAGCTTTAGGTAGAGCTTTCGTTTAGCTTAATTGGACTTACGGTTTGGAAGTTACGCCTATTTCCGTGAACTGGTTTAATCGGGCATCGACTGGCAATCACTTGGATGAAGTGACGAAGTTTTGCTAGCTTGGAGTATGGACCGGCTCGCCCCCTTTGAGCTTGCCCCTCCGTCTCGTGCACCAACCCGGTTCGCCCCCTAGAGCTCGCCCTCTTCTTCTGCTCGTGAACCAACCCCGGCTCATGGGGCATACGTGAACCACGACCCCTAAGACCACAACCCAACCACCAGCCTCTCCACTCCATCTTGTCACCTCTGTTCTCCCATAAGGACCACGAACCGCCTGGGAACAGTAACACTGCATGAGATTGTGACCTATTCTTGCGGCTAATCCTACTCCTATAAACTCGTATCTCATTACACATGGCATGGCACAACTTGGAGGGGATATCTCCATGTTTTCCATCTCATTTCAGGATCTTTGGGATGCATGCCACATGTCCCACGAACCGATATCAGGAAATGGCTATAAATACACCACTTGAAGGCAAAAGAAGGGACTTTTTTCCTCTCTCCTAGACTTTTGGCTGAGGCCTTTCTCCTACACCTCCACAGCTTCTACCATTACTGAAGTGCAAGGATTTTTCACCCTCCCACATATAAACTCTTCTCATTCAATACATTTAACATGTGGATTACATGTATAACCTCATGTAATCTCACTTAACACACGGATTTTGTGTCTGCATGTAACTGATTCTTGTAATCTGTTAGTATAACGATAAGGTTATAAAGTGGATGTAGGCTACATCTACAGCTGAACCACTATAAAACCTCGTGTGTCTCCTCTTTATTTACTGTTTTCTACGTTCTACGATATATGATTTGTGATTGTGAGGATTTCACGCTGCATTGGGAGTTAGTGCCATTTTTTGGTCTAACAGAATTCATATTTCCAAAGAATTTGGTTTGAGATCCCGAAGTGAAATCTACTTCTATATGAAATCTAGATATGCATTTCAAATAATTTGAAATAAGAAGTCGAGAAATAAAGTCCGAAGAAATAATTTCTATAAAGTGAATTGGATTTTGAAATCTAAGTTTAGGGATTAATCCTAAATGGGTAGATTGAGGAATTGTATGTTGTCTAATGCATTGTAGATCCCATAAGTTTATTTATGGTAGTTGTTTGTGCACTGGCAATCTAGTGGAGTAAACCCGTTCCGCGTTAGTAGTGTGGTCCCTTGATATGCCTTATTTTATATAAGTTGTTTATAATTGTAGAGTTTCTCATACCAGTCCCATGACTGATTCATAGTTTGTTTTTCCCTTGCAAACTCGGGTGCCCATATTTTCCACATGTGTAGTCGAGTGGTTTGTTTTCCAGATATTTATCTTGAGTAGGATTATGGATTGAAGCGTAAAACTATATCCAAAGCTAGGGTTGGTAATTAGAACCGAGAACCGAAAACCCGAACCGAACCGACCCGAATAGACCCGAACCTGAACCGAACTCGATGGGTCTCGGGTCGGGTCTAGGTGATGAAAAATACCATCTAGACCCGATCAAACCCAACCCGCATAGAATAGAACCGAAAGACCCGACCAAAAAGTATTGAAATATATGTATTTTTAGTGTTATTATTCAATCGAACCCGAACCGACCCGACCCGAGCTTCGACCCGACCTGACCCGAACCGAAGCTCGGGTCGGGTCGGGTCTAGATTTTTGAAATGTATAGTTTAGACCCAACAAAACCCGACCCACCTAGAACCGGAACCGACGGGTCGGGTCCAGGTCCACCGGGTTGGGTCTAATTGCCACCCCTATCCAGAGCATTGATAGTCTTCTGCTGTGCATTGTATTATATTTATTATAAAATTATCTTCCGCTGTACTATTTTCGATGTACTCTGCTATTCCGTACTCTAATATAACATTTGTTTGATGTTAATAAAAGTTCTTTTGTGTTTATTTTAATGTTGTTGTGCGCCCAAAGTTAGTAATCCGAGGACTTTTGCCTTTCGGATAGGGCCTTATGGTCGATTCGAAGGGCGGGGAAATTGGGTTGTTACAAATTGGTATCAGAGCTTTGATTAACTCAAATCTTTACGGTACAATTCGTTAGAACATAATAAAAGACTCATCAGAGATAGGATTAGTAATATCCTATAAGAATACTCATTATAGATAGGATTAGTAGTATCCTAGAATGAGTAGCTCATTAGGGATGGGGTTAGTAATGCCCAAGAATGAGTTTAGAGTATTAAGTATACGAAAGAGCGTATTCGTAATAAAGAATAAATTTTCAAAATCGATTTTAAAAGGTTATATTTTAAATAATAAAGTTACTTACAACTTCGTTCCTTTTCAGGGATGAAAAGTTTTAAGTAAGGGAGAGTAACATCCCTGAGATTTTGGAACAAATTTAAAATTTAATTTTAATATAATTTTATAAGAAAATACGTCAAAATTTAAAAATTCTATTTTTAAATCATCGTATAGCCCTAAAAGTCACATTTTGCATTCGGATGAATTTGGATTCGAAACCACTTCCATTGAGTTCAAAATGCCGTTTGCGTGTTCGAAGAGTATAAACTTCGATATATTCCGAGATTCATAGATTTGGCACCATGGTTGCGTCTTTGTTTGACTAAACCTAGCCCACTCCATATAACCAAATCAGCCCCTCTTCCTCTCATTCATCCCAAACAGTTAAAAGAACATGGAAATGGGGAAGGGAATGGGAAATAGAAATTCCTAAGCTAGGTTTTGCAATTGGAATCTCAATTCTTGAGGAAATCAAGTGTATAAGCTTTGGTAAGCCTTCTCTTCATCTTCTTCATCTTCTCTAGCATATCTCCTCTTCTATTTTTTAGAATTCCTAAACCTAACATTTAGGAGTTTTGTTTGCATGTGTATTTCGATTGAAGATTCATGTGTTTTGATCAAAGAGAGTTGTTCTAGTTTATCATTGGATCGATTTCTTGTTTCTAAACAAGAAAAGGTGAGAAACTATTAACTAAAAAGGGCTAGATTAAAATTAATTGTTTTCTAGTTAATTGTTTGAGTTATGAGATGATATTGGTTGATAATATAAGTTTGTTAGGATGTTAAATAATGATTTTTAATTAACGTAGGTATACTTGTTTAAGTTGGTGAGTTCCTAAAAAACTACATCTATTCCTCAAGCCAATGGCTTGTAAAAGTGTAATTTAGGTTTATGTTTACATGCATATGTCGTTGAATTGGTTAGAGTAGCTTGCACTTTCCGATAAGTGAATTTAAATTTCGTTATACTGAAATTTTGTTGTGAATCGTTCACACGATCGAATGCACATGATTTGAATTGATACCATGTTTATTAGAGGCCTCGTTGACGTCCCTAGGTGTTAACACCAAAAATTGGTACAACACCCAAAGTAAGGGTTATGTAGAGAATAAATGTAGATCGATAACTGCAAAGATCTAAAAATGGAGGAAATCACACACGAATTTATAGTGGTTCAGCGTTAATGAGCTTACATCCACTTTATAATCTCTTATATATCGTTTCCACTATCAAGAGGAATAGTTACAATGGCGGTACAACAAGAGATTAATAAAAAGTATTCAGAAGCTGGAGCTTCTCCACCTCCAAAAGCCCCTTTTCCTGAATCCAGAAGGGGTATATAGGTGACACAGTAGTTGAGCCAATTTGGACACGCATCGTGGGATCTACAAGAGTAGTTAATCCTGAAAGAATCGGTATCTCTTAAGGAATGGGTATTTCTCGAATTATTGGAAGAATGGGCAACTGATCTATCTGATTCGGCTGATTTGGAGTAGATAAGATCTGGGGTGAGCTATTCTGCAGATGGGCTTTCGGCTCACAGTTGGATGCAACATGACTGAGCATGCTTGGTCATATCAGGCTTCTCCTTGACCGCGCCTGATGGGGAAATAAGCTTAAATGTCGGGCCTCATCGATTGGCCCAAATCGAGCAATCGGGGTACAAGCCTGCAGCATTTTTGAGCCTTGATGGGCTGTCCGAAAGGCCCATCAACACTTTTCCCCCAATGTATTATACATTGGAAACATAGTATACTTTGCAAACACGTGCCCTGAACAAATCTTTTCATATCAACCGAAGAATTCCATAGGTCGGCCTGAGTCATCCACTTAAGGAGCACTGTGAATCATGATAAACCCATCAGTTGCTTTGGAAACTGAAACGAGCTCAGGTGATAATGACACCTTACTGTCATCCATCTTACCAGCTGATCCTTGGCCTGCCAGTGGCTTTACACGTCAGCCTAATCTAGTCTGAAGGTCATGTCAGCCGAATTTGAATAGCCACCCAATCATATTATTGAAGGAAAGTATTTTTCACCATTTTCTTTTTACTTTTTCCATCGCAAGAAATGATTCATTGCTCCATTAGAAGGAAGAAGAAGAATGATCACCATTATTAACCAAGATCACCCTTGTCAGGTAGAGACCAATTCTTTATTTTTCAAAAATATAGAAATGTTATTCTTGCATTGGATCTTCCTTTGCTTTCTTATGGAAATTTGGATTCCATACGGTCCGTAATCGGGATCATCGGCATTGAATTGTCTGAGTCAGTGGCGATGCAATCTCTGTGGTGATTCTGTTGCCGTCTTGACCAAGTCTGACAGTGTCGGATCTACCACTCCTATTATGTCATGGAAGTAAAGTAACTTCCCACCCGTTCACAGTGTCTCATGTATCTAGGCGTTGCCAAACCCTAGGACATATGGCACAGTTCGAAAGGGTGGTGAATGAGTAATGATCCCTGTGCAGTCTGACATATAGGGACAATTCGTGATTTCTGTAACTTGTCTTTTACTGAAATAATGCTGTAAAGTGGTACTAATCTGTTTTATTATTTAATATCAGCTTATCCACATTTTCCTCTACCAATAGTTAAAGCGCATGGACCCCATAAGCCGGGATCAGGCGAAAGGTTGACCTTTTCCGTTAGAGTAGACAACGCTTTTGAGTCATCGACCCGATCGGAGCCTCATTCTGATAGCGACCCTCAAAATCGATCGACAAGTCCACTACCCTCGCCCGAGGTATCGGTCGAGGTAAATGAAGCATCGCCCGTGCCCATAGCACCAGACATGCTTCTAAGTGCGAAAATTCTAGAAATCCCCCCGGATGTAGAAAGGACCACGATAACTCTCAAACGTTTACAGAATTTGATAGGTAAACACAACATTCCTTTCGAAGACGTTCTTCTTCCATAAAAAATAGATTGACCTCTTTGACCACTAGATGGTTATATGGAAATATCTCTCTTGATGTGTAACGTGGGAGTTATTCCTCCTTCCCCTTCATTCATCGTTAATTTCTTACTATGGATGAACTTGGCTCTAATGCAATTCCATCTGATCGCTTATACTTGTACATGAGGTATTTGGGTCACCCTCCGACCTTCGATGACTTGGCTATCGTTTTCCAATTTAAACACAACGAGAAATAGTCCCCTTCTCTTCTTTATTTTGAGGCTGCTCGAGCTTGGAAGATTATTGAAGAAATTTCGAGCAAGGTGGGTGATCCAAAGCGGGAATGGTTTTGGATTAAGGAGAAGCCGGGATGTGCTCGGTATTGGCTTCAATGCAGTAAGTCTCTTTACCGGTTGATACTCTCCATACATAAGTTTCTTATGTCAATCGCTATACTTCTCCCCCTTTTTTTTAAAGGGGACAACCCGGTGTGGCTTGAGGAGGAAGTGTCTGAGGAATGCCATGGGCGACTGATTGACCTGAACCCGAAGCGGTGATGGTTTTGGAATTGCTTGACCAATAAGCATTTACATCAATATGCTCTCCTTGACGAAAGTAGAACAATCAGCTCGTTGAAGTAGGGATCCGTGTCAACAGCACCGAGCCAGGACGTGATTCCCACAGCTAAGAAGAAATCGAGGGCGAGGGAGGTACGCAGATGACTCATTCGGTCGGGGGATCTTTTGTTCATCCCTCGCCTGGGAAGAAAAAGAAACTTGGTCCAACGAAGCCTACTTTGAAAAGACGAGTTTGAGAGGCTGAGCGTCGAGAAATCGAGCATCAAAAAAGAGAGAAGGTTCTTGCCAAGAAAATCCCAAAGAAAGCGCAAGGGGAGCCAATCAAAGAGAACCCCACTAAGAATTTCTCAAGGGATTCCGAGGTCGAGAAAGATTCTCCTGTGGCCCCCAATTTGCAGGAAGAACATGTTGCATCCCCACTTCCTGGATTGAAAAAACTGCAGATGCCAAATATCATTCTTTCCCCACAAAGCTTAGATCCAAATCAATTTTTTATTAATCAATTTGAGGGGATGACTTTCCCAGTCGAGCAAAGAGGTGTTGAAGGTATGACCTTACTCTTAGCATAGGGTTTATGGTTCATCATATAGTATTCTTCTCTTGTATAAACCGGATGTTGGTGGTATTAATTATGATCTTCCTTCTTTTCATAGAGGACATCGATGAAGAGTTTTATGGCGATCTTTTTGCCACTCTCCCAATGGATATCAGACCCGACAAGCTAGTTTTGCAACACGTAGGGAGAGGAGGCGATGGCGAAGACGATGGTAGCATGAGAGAGAAGGAGAAAGGTGAAGGCACCAGAGGAGACATGGAAAGAGAGAGAGAAGGAGAGAAAGAGAAGAAGAAAAGAGAAGACATCAAGAAGGAAGACAAGTAGAGAGAGACAAAGAGAACAAGAATTGACCCGAGATCAAGGCGAGCAAAAGAAGAGAAGCTTGGGAAAGCATGATCGTACATCAGAAGACAAGGAAGAGATGGGAGCATGCCCAAAAAGAAAAAAGGGAATATGTAACAACCCGAATTTTAATAACATGTTGAAACTAGAAATCAGGGTATAATTAAATTTTAAAATAAGAATAAAGGGAAACGGGTTGCGCCATTGCGTTCGTCTCGAAATTCTTCTTGGAAACGAATCCGAGTTTTCAAAAATCGGAGTCCGTATGACTGAGTTATGACCTCTAGAAGTTTCACGAATTTTTGGAATCAAAAACAGCACAGAAATTCGAATTCAAATTCGAATTCAAGACCCAGAAGCGGGCTGGGCAGGAAAATTCCCGCCCAGATCCCAGGTCGACCAGGAGGTCGACCTGGGGGTCGACCTGACCAGACCAGGTCGACCATAGGGTCGACCTGCTCAGACCAGGTCGACCATAGTGTCGACCTGGGGGTCGACCTACCTCCCTAACCTATTTCCTGAACCAGATGCATTCTGACGTATTTAGACCTGTTTCGTTACCAGATTCGTCTGCCTAACCCTATATAAACAGCCCCCTAGCCTCATTCCCTCTACACCATTTCATTCTGTCCTTATGCTACCTCTGTGAAAATCAAATTGAAAGAGACTACTTCTTCTTCGTCAAGACAACATCTAGGAATTGCAAATTGGGGGTTTTCAACTAGAACAAGACTAAACAAATAGAGATTCAACAACTACAATAACCGTTTCCAGAATCAAATCTCTGCACTCTAATTCTCGATCCACGCTCAGTAAGTTCTAGTTACTTTGAGATTGAAACTTGTTAAATTTAATATGGACATGGAATAAAATGAAATTGGACCTAAGCTTGATTATCTATTTGGATATGTTCTTGTCTCTTCTTGAATCTATGATTTTGGGTTATTTCTTATCGACTGAATCATGCCCATTCATGTTGTTGGACGTAGTTTATTATTCAAACGCTAGATTGTAAAATGAATTCTTGGATCTTGACTTGATGATAAGACTCTTTAATTCAGTTTTCACCCTATCCTCTCTTGAATCTTGAATTTGGGAATATTGCTATGAAATCAGTTTGGACTTATTCATGTTATCAATTGGAATTGGACCCATGTATGATAATTGATTCATACATATTCTTGGACCTTGACTTTTGGGAATATTGCTATGAAAATTAACTTGGGCCTATTCATGTTGTAAATCAAATATTATCATGCCTATGGCATTGAAACTATTGTTAATGGCCAAAGACTATGCCTATGCCTATAACTGAGAACATAAGACTATTGCCTATGACTATGACAAGGACAATTGTGGCTAATCACCTATGACTCGTGACTATGAATTACTGCCTATGATTATGAACAGAAGACTATTGTCTATGACCATGACCTTGAATCTATTATAGTTAATTGCCTATGACTATTTAGGGTAGACTATTTTGGATAATTATTCATGACTATTGTGATTAATCGCATATGATTCACTATGACTATGACTATTGTGGCCAATTGACTATTATAGTTGATTGTTCATAACACTATAGTTGAAAACCATGTTTTACACCAAGACCATTGATCCATTATCCTTGTATTTGGCTTGCTTTTGCATGCCTATTCTTTTATGTCAATTCTTATCATGACTATCACCTTATTATGCTAGATTTGATATTTGAGACCACTACTCCATATGCCAGTATTGTTGTAATCATTTATCTCAAGTTATACCATGCTTGACTTCTAATCACTTTTGCCACCTTATACCCTTTCTTTCTATGTTATTCCCTAATTAGATTTGCTTGTATCGATTCGAATTCACGTGCGATGGGAATACGATTTGGGTAGATTAGGAAAACCTGAATTTACTATAAACTTGAAACGTGAACATTGTTATAACTTGAACCTGGATATGACACTTAGAATAAACTTGAACATGGCCAACTCGAGGTTGGGTTGAGTTTGCAGTGTAATTCTGCCCGGAACCGCCCGGCAAATCCAGTTATTGCAAACAGTAGGATCCAATGTGGGTAGTTGGTCATATCGCACTTGAAAACCCGAGGTCAGACTGAGTTGTGGTGTAATTCTGCCCGAAACCGCCCGGCATATGCAGTGACCACAACAACAGGTCTGATGTGAGAGGTTGGGTGCATGAATGAATTAATGCCACATGATAGGGTTAAGTCATGAACCGCTTGAATATACTTAACCAATTTGACACGATGATTTGATAGGGTTAAGTCATGAACCGCTTCAATATACTTAACCAATTTGACCCGATTATTTGATAGGGTTAAGTCATGAACCGCTTGAATATACTTAACCAATTTGACACGATGATTTGATAGGGTTAAGTCATGAACCGCTTGAATATACTTAACCAATTTGACACGATGATTTGATAGGGTTAAGTCATGAACTGCTTGAATATAATTAACCAATTTGACATGATGATTTGATAGGGTTAAGTCATGAACCGCTTGAATATACTTAACCAACTTGATAGGTGATTCGTATGGCTAAGTCATGAACTTGAACGACAACACTTAGCCAATTTAACATGACACGTAGGTGGGTTAAGTCACGAACTTGAATGACAACACTTAACCAACTTGACATGCTAGACTGATGGGGTTAAGTCTCGAATTTAAATGACAACACTTAACCTACTGGACGAAAACCCTAGTTACGCGGTCCTTTTCAGCAGTAACCCACTTGATGTATCACGGTACCCTGGAACTAGGCAGGGTGGGGCACGATTACTGGGCTGATTGTAAGCGACCAGAACGACGGCTGAGTTGGTGCGCCATTGTAGGTTCAGGCGGACTATGGTCATTAACGTAGTCCGGAGTTGAAAAAGCAGGCATTGGGCACTGGTAGGTTTACACTATGCGTGCTTGATTCGTGTCGGTGGTTGGCACCCTAGGGGTTGATACACCCTATGGTGGACCTAGCACATGTGACTACATTCGTGATAGGGCCGTATGACACAAACACATGATGAGCTAGAACTTGTAGGGAGCCGATTGATTAATAGATCGTTTCGTGGGACCAAGTAATGGGTCATTTCATGATACTGGGCAAGGGATCATTTCATAGTTAATACATGACACGGGTTGGGTTACTAGTACAGATGGTAAAGGCCCATTTCTGTTTCCGTTTCTGTTTAGACATTAGGATAACATCTAATCTTGTTAGACTAGTATTGGTGTAGAGAATGTTGAACATGCGATGCTATACGTAGTTTATCTTGCTATCGTAGTTTATCTTGTCATCTTAGTTTAACTTGCCTATCTTGTCATCATCCTCATGTTTACTTTCAGTTTATACATGTCATGTTACCTTTACTTGTTTCTATGCTGAAAGTCACTAGGACTTACCAGTCTGTATGACTGACCCGTTTCGTTTCGCCTCATTTTCTTCCGTTCCCCCCCCCAGGTTCTCAGGGAGGAAACACTATGACTTAGTTTGGACTTTTTTCTGCTTCAAGATCATCATATATGGCTTGGACCTTTCTTGGCTATGGCCGCTTTACTGTTTTACTTGGGGAATGATTTATGACCATGGTTTTATGCTTCTTTACTATTGAAAGACAGATTTCGATGTAATGGATTTAATGGCATTTTGATGTAAAAGGGTTTAGACCTTACTAGATTTTAAAGAAATGAAATTTGGTTTTTCTTCCGCTGTTTCATATGTTCTGTCTTGTAATATTTCTATGTATGTTTACCTAGATAATGCTCTACCAAAGCTAGTGCATTCCCTTTGTGAGTGACCCTAACTGAGGTGGGGTGTTACATTTGGTATCAGAGCAGAAGGTTACCAGACTGGGCAAAAGCTTCTAAAAACCTTCTGAAATTATTTCAAAACAGTTACAAAGAAGCATTTTTCTAAGAAAAGTTTTGTTTTACGAAAGGCATATTCCCCAAAGCCATATGCACTATCTTTTGATTCTCTCTTTGAATCTCTTCTTTCTCTCTTTTCACCATAGTCTTGTAGGCGTGTGTCGGAGGGCAAAGGAGTGCCCAACCTCCATCAAGAGCCGCAGTAGTTCCATCTGCGACTAATCTTATTTCAAGCTTTGTAGGGTTTCCATGCGATGGAGGTAGCTTTCGAGAAACTTGTCAACAAGCTATACAAGGATAGTAAGAACGAGGATAAAAGAACACAAGCCGAAGGATAAGAAACTTGTTGATAGGGCTTAATCCACGAAGGAGGAAAAGGTAGAAGGGAAGAAGCCAAAGTGAAAGAATAATAAAACCCATGACAAGAAAGAGTATCGTTAGTATGGTAAAAAGGGACACGTAGTTAAGTGTTATAGGACAAGGACAAGGGCAAAGGACAAGATCGTCGAGAGGGAAATTGTATGCTCTCACTACTAGCATACCTAAGAGAGGTGGTAACGTTTCTGTTAAAAGTTTAGCTTTTCTTTTCTATCATACCATGGGAACTTTGTTTTTGTGCATCGCATCCTTTTTAATTCTGCTTCGATAGTTGAGTCTCTGCACTTTAGTACTAGCGTAGTAGAGGGTCCCATTTTTGTCTCAAATCCTGTTGGGGAATCGGCTCATTTATTCATGACTTGTTTGGATTTTAGAATGTATATGCTAAGTGTTAGTAATGCTTATGTTTTTGGGCTATGGGTTGTTTCTAGGGATGGAGTGGTTATCCAGAAATGATACCATTCTCGAGTATGAATGAAACACCCCACCTCCGTTAGGGTCACTCTCAAAGGGAATGCCCTAATGACAAAGCAACCCACAGAAATTCGACCAAACACAGACCAGGCCAGCCAGGAGGGACTGGGTTCGATTTTCAAAAATTAAACTTTAAATTGAGCTGTTTTAGTCTGTAATTATGAAGTGTACATGTTTTTTTTCAAACTGTGTTGATAAGTAAAACAGGAAGTGGGCAAACACTATGAACTTGGTTAAGTTATCTAGGGTCGAATATACTATCGTACCCCCTGTTAATCTCTGAACCCATATAAACTAGTTTCCAATTTGCACCCCATAATCAGGGTAGTGTGATCCATTCTACGATGATCGGCTCCTACTCGCATAGTTACATGTGTACTTGCAAAATGATTTATACATAAAAACATACATCATAATGGCCTAATAACAAAGCCTCAAATTTGCATGAATTTAATCACATAACGATCATACATCATATAATGATTTATACACAATTTGCGCAATATCCCAAACGTTTATTTGCATAGAACTACCGCATGTAGTTCTTTATAATGAATACATAAATTGAATGACATAATTCAGAATATCCAAAAGTATATAAATCGCACAAATACGAATTTCATTGCCACAATTCAAGCATACATATCTACACAATCATTTGTTCATACCAAAGTAATACTCTACTTACAATGGTTGCGGCAAATTCTCTAATTAAGAGATATGATTCCTTTGTTGAATTGATTAGCTTTAGGTTGCTTGAATTGCTTTAGGCTTTAGAACTTTCTCCCTAATCCTCTCTCTCTAGATGGCGGCTACTCTTAGTCGTTCCTCAGCAACATGGCGGCTATGCTCTTAATTTGAATGAATAGATTAGGGTTTAGTCTAGGGTTGTTTATATAGAGGTTAGGAACTAATTAGGACCCTTGATGTTGCTAGGTTAGATCATAGCCATTCATTAGGAAGAGAGACCAATAAAAACCCGCCACCTAGCCCTAATGACAAAGCAACCCACAGAAATTCGACCAAACACAGACCAGGCCAGCCAGGAGGGACTGGGTTCGATTTTCAAAAATTAAACTTTAAATTGAGCTGTTTTAGTCTATTTGAATTTGATTATACTTTAATTTATGAATTTCACAGTTATCGAATTTTCGGGGTGTTACATTATAATTAAATTGTAACGGAAAAATTCGGGGTGTTACATTCTCCCCCACTTAAAAGGATTTCGTCCCCGAAATCTTCAAGTTTAGGAAGAATGTAAATCCTAACATTCAATCATCCATCTACTCATCCATCAAACACGAGCATCCATTGTCCTTAAAAGACTTCTAATGCTTCATGATCATATGCGAAGTGTGTGTGTTCATGAACTTATCTAATGCAAAATCAGGCGGTCTACTGATTCAGTTGACCTCCTTAATGCGAATCATGTAAGTGCCATGTATCCATTATGTATGCAAATTTTCCTATTCATGATTCTACATGAGTGCACAATCATTCAATACGAATGCAACATCCATATGACAACACATTACAGTTCAACCATATACGAATGCAAACATATATGCATATGCAATTATGAAGTGACTGAGCCGATCTAAAACCTAGATTGTGTGTGTATATGCAACCACGAGCAACTACTAGCAATCACTTGCAACCACTTGCAACCATCATACATAACATGTTTCAATTACATGTTTTCATCCAAAGGGTTTCTATCTAAAAGATAAGGTCGAGGAAATATACCTAAAAAGATAGATAAAAGCGCAACTTAGGGAAAAAGAAAGATCAAGGATGTGCCCTCGAAAAGAAAAGGGTAGGCAACGCGTATTCTAGCTTCAGTTTCCCAAGTCGCGTCTCCCTCGGCGTCGCTCCACTGAACTTTGACGAGTTTGACTTCGCGGTTGCGTAGCTTCTTCACTTCCGTTCCTAGTATGCGGGTTGGCACCTTTCTTATGGTTGCTTCGCGTTCCACTTCGGCTTCTTCGAGGATATTTGGCTCTACCACTTCAGCAGACTCATGTAGACATTTTCGAAGATGTGAAACGTGAAAAACGTTGTGGACTCCGGCCAATTTTTCGGGTAGCTCCAATCTATAGGTCATTTTCCAAACTTTCTCAATGATAGGAAATGGTCCTACCTAAAGGTATAGTCGAATGATAGAAGCAAGTAAAAACTTTGTGCCCATTAGGCAATGTCAAAACTGGAAATCTATGCCACATATATATTGATTAGGAGAAGAACTTCTCTAAGCATCAGCCCCGAAGACCGAAATCAACATCAGACTGACACCCAAAGAATTACTCAACCCAACCACCATATATGATTCTAGGAAACTAAGCATGATGGACTCCTTTTAGGTCACAAGGGAGTCCTTTCCTAAGACCAATCCGTATCCTATAAAACCCAAAAAGTTTGGTCAATTCAACGAACACCCTCAAGCCCCAACATGTGTTACTAACAGATGAGTCATACTCCCTACGGGGTTTGCGACAGAAATTGGATTGAGAATGGGACCGAGAGGATAAACACGAAAGATAGCATGCAAGCAAGCTCTACAGGAAGAGAGGGACCAAGGATACACTCTTAAGAAGAGATATGATGCACGAATCTAGTCTTCGATCTTCTAAGTCGCCTTTCCTTGAGCTTGACTCCATTATGCTTTGTCCGTCTTTAACTTCACAATTTCGTAGCGTCTTAATTCTTGTTTCCAAAATATGAGTTGGAACCTTTTCCACTGTTGCCTCTCGTTCCTCTTTCACTTACTCTACTTCTAATATTCTTGGCTCAATCCTAACTGCGTACTCATGGTTCCATGCAAGCTCTCCAAAATTCACTAGTGAATCTTGGATCTTGTTAACTTACTATAAGGTATTCCACATAGATGAATTATCTCTAGAAAATAAACAAATGTCAACTATGTTGCCAAATGTATTTACTAAGGTAATTCTCCACAACTCATTCATAGGCGAAATGAACTTTCTGCCTTAGTGGCGAACACTACTGGAGCGCCCTATTCTGAAATGCTCCTCCTAATGAACCCCCTTCTCTAGAAGCTCTTCAATCTGTTTACTGAGCTCTTTTCTTTCTCGTGGAGCCATATGTCTAACGGGCAACGCAACGGGCCTTGCATTATCTACAAGATATATGCGGAAGTCTATTTCCCGCTTCGGAGGCAAGCCCTTCACCTCTTCGAAGACATCCGGATATTCCCGGACCACTCTAACTGATTTCAAATTTTCAACAGAGGCATCTAGCGATTCAAGATAACTAAGCATAACCGAATACGAGGGATTACAAGAAATTTCCAAAGTATTACCGAGCTGGGTTAGGAGCCTAACAACCCTTTTCTCACAGTCAAGGATGGCCCCATTACTGGATAGCCAATCCATACCCAAAATCAAACCATACCCCGAAAAGCCCAAAACAAAGGCACTACATAGAAATTCAACACTTAGGATAGAAATTTTCAAATCCAGACAGATCATAGACAAATGAGCTGGGCCCCCAATTGGGTTTGAAACAATTAAGGGGTCCTCTACCATACTAGTTTTTAGGTGCAGAGATTCTACTAAAGCAGACGAGATAAAGGAGTGTGATGCGCCCGAATCAAATAAAGTGCGAACGGGGTGATCATAAAGATAAACTACACTTTCTACAGAAGTATTGGTACCTCGCTGTTGCAATGGTGGCGCTTCTAGCACATGAACCTGTGCCCCTGGGGTGGATCCAGACCCCTGCCCCTGTCCTCGTTTCTTTGGGCAGTCCTTAGCCCTGTGGCCTGTCTGACCGCAAGAAAAGCACCCACCATTCTCCTTGGCCTTCTTTTTCCGGCAGTCCTTTACTAAGTGCCCCACTTTGCCATAGAAATTACACTTCCTCTTCTCTCGGGACTTGTTGTCTTTCCCGCCCTTCTCAAAGTCTGTCTTCTCAGGGCAGTCTATGCTGATGTGTCCAGTCTCCCCACAATGAAAACATTCTCCTTGCTTTCTTTTCCTCTTTCTACAATCCTTGGCTATGTGCCCTTCCGTACCACAAAAATTGCATTTCCTTTTTTTCTCGTTTCTTATTATTACTTTTACGATTCTTTCTTGTTTGACTATTATTCGTCTTCCTACTCTTGGACTTTTCCGCTTGCTGGTTCACGTGGAGGAGGAGGAGTGAAAGCGTCAGCAGCTGGGGAGTAAGGTCTCCAGACATGCTGAAACAGAAAGGATAGATTCAAAACGAAGGATAGAAGAGAGTACCTATGGCTTTTGGGGGAGGACTTTGCCTTTTTAAAATAAAATAATATTTTATCTTTTAAAAATGCTTCTTTAAATTTCTTTTTGAAAAATAAATTTTCAAACTTTTTATCTCATCTGGTAAACCTATGCTCTGATACCAAGTGAAACACCCCACCTCCGTTAGGGTCACTCTCAAAGGGAATGCCCTAATGACAAAGCAACCCACAGAAATTCGACCAAACACAGACCAGGCCAGCCAGGAGGGACTGGGTTCGATTTTCAAAAATTAAACTTTAAATTGAGCTGTTTTAGTCTGTTTGAATTTTATCTATTGTATACATATATTTTTGCATATATATATATATATATTCTCATATATATACATATATTTTCTTTATTTCCTTATATGTACGTTCTTATCCTTTCAAAATTTGAATTTGTATACGTACATGTATTTGCATGCTCAGTTGGCCCTCTCTAAAACAGAGATAAAAATTATGTCGCCGCCGGGGTTCGAACCCCCGACCTCCATGCTACAAATCCAATGCCTTAACCAACTGAGCTACAGAGGCTTTTGTTAATAAGTCTTAGAATAATAATAATTATTGTCCTCTCCTTACTTCTCTTTTTCATGTTTTGCTGTAATATTTAAATTAAAGATATCTTCTTCATACGTTATCCGTTTTGCGCAAACTCGGACTCTATCTCAAGCAGAATTCCGAGACGAACGCAATGGTGATGTCCGTTTCCTTTAATTTTTCTGTTACAATTTAATTATACTTTAATTTGTTAATTTACTGTTAACGGAAAAATTCGGGGTGTTACAATGAAAAGAGGGTAGTTAGACTCTTGACTTGCCTCGGTAATACCCTCGAATCTATTGTAACCCTTAGGGTTCAGCCATGCTTAGTTACCTAGAATCTCTTGATAAATTTATCAATCCACTCGAGTAGTGTTCGCCACTAAGGAGAAAGGTTCATTTCGCTTATGCATGAGTTATAGAAAATCACCTTAATAAGTACACTTGGCAACATGGTTGGCATTTGTTTATTTTCAAGAGATAATTCATATATGTGGAATACCTTCTAGTAAGTGAATGAGATCCAAGATTCACTAGTGAATTTTGGAGAGCTTGCATGAAACCATGAGTATGCAGTTATGTTTAAGCTGAGTATACTAGAAAGAGAACAAGTGAAAGTGGAACAAGAGGCGACAGTGAAATGAGTTCCAACTCATATTTTGGAAATAGGAATTAAGAAGCTACGAAATTGTGAAGCTAAAGGCGGTCAAAGCACAGTGGAGTTAAGCTCAAGGAAATGCGACTTAGAAGATTGAAGACTAGACACGCGCATCATATCTCTTTTTAAGAGTATATCCTTGATCCCTCTTTTCCTGTAGAGCTTACTTGTATGCTATCTTTTAAGTATAACCTCTCAGTCCTATTCTCAATCCTATTTCTGTTGCAAAACCCCATAGGGATCATCTGTTAGTAATACATGTTGGGGCTTGAGAGTGTCCGTTGGGTTGAGTAATTCTTTGGGTGTCAGCCTGATGTTGATTTTGGTCTTCGAGCTGGTGCTTAGGGAGTTCTTCTCCTAATCAGTATATATGTGACATATATTTCCAGTTTTGACATTTCCTAATGGGCACAAAGTTTTTACTTGCTTCCATCGTTCGACTATATCTTTAGGTAGGAACAATTGGGTGTAAACATGTGTTTGAGACATGTTATGATTGATGGTTGCAAATGGTTGCAAGTGGTCGCAAGTGGTTGCTCGTGGTTGCATAACACACATTAGGCACTAGATCGGCTCAAACACATTTTCATATTGCATATGCCTGAGTGTTTATACTTGATTATGGATGAAATTGAATGTGTTATCATATGGATGTTGCATATGGATGGATGTTTGTGCACACATATAATGTTTATGTGACTAGGACTATTTGCATACATGTTGGACTCATGGCACAAAACATATTTTGCACTAAGAAGATCAATCAGGCCTGATCATTTGCATTAGATAAGGAACATACACACACACTTTCTGCATATGTTCATACAAAAATAGAAATCTCTTAAGGACAATGGATGCCTGTGATTGATAATTGAGTAGATGGATGATTGGATGGTAGGACACATTCTTCTTAACTTGAAGATTTCGGGGACAAAATCCTTTAAGGAGGGGAGAATGTAACAACCCGAATTTTAATAACATGTTGAAACTATAAATCAGGGTATAATTAAATTTTAAAATAATAATCAAGGGAAACGGGTTGCGCCATTGTGTTCGTCTCGAAATTATGCTTGGAAACGAGTCCGAGTTTTTGAAAATCGGAGTCCGTATGACTAAGTTATGACCTCTAGAAGTTTCATGAATTTTCGGAATCAAAAACAGCTTAGAAATTCGAATTCAAATTCGAATTCAAGACCCAGAAGCGGGCTGGGCGGGAAAATTCCCGCCCAGAGCCCAGGTCGACCAGGGAGTCGACCTGACCAGACCAGGTCGACCATAGGGTCGACCTGGGGGTCGACCTGGTCAGACCAGGTCGACCATAGTGTCGACCTGAGGGTCGACCTGCCTCCCGAACCTATTTCCTGAACCAGATGCATTCTGACGTATTTAGACTTGTTTCCTGACCAGATTCGTCTGCCTAACCCTATATAAAAAGCCCCTTGGCCTCATTCTCTCTACACCATTTCATTCTGTCCTTATGCTGCCTCTGTGAAAATCAAATTGAAAGAGACTACTTCTTCTTCGTCAAGACAACATCTAGGAATTGCAAATTGGGGGTTTTCAACTAGAAAAAGACTAAACAAATAGAGACTCAACAACTGCAATAACCGTTTCCAGAATCAAATCTCTGCACTCTAATTATCGATCCACGCTCCGTAAGTTCTAGTTACTTTGAGATTGAAACTTGTTAAATTTAATATGGACATGGAATAAAATGAAATTGGACCTAAGCTTGATTATCTATTTGGATCTGTTCTCGTATCTTCTTGAATCTATGATTTTGGGTTATTTCTTATCGCCTAAATCATGCACATTCATGTTGTTGGACCTAGTTTATTATTCAAACGCTAGATTGTAAAATGAATTCTTTGATCTTGACTTGATGATGAGACTCTTTAATTCAGTTTTCACCATATCCTCTCTTGAATCTTGAATTTGGGAATATTGCTATGAAATCAGTTTGGACTTATTCATGTTATCAATTGGAATTGGACCCCTGTATGATAATTGATTCATACCTATTCTTGGACCTTGACTTTTGGGAATATTGCTATGAAAATTAACTTGGGCCTATTCATGTTGTAAATCAAATATTATCATGCCTATGGCATTGAAACTATTGTTAATGGCCGAAGACTATGCCTACGCCTATAATTGAGAACATAAGACTATTGCCTATGACTATGACAAGGACAATGTGGCTAATCACCTATGACTCGTGACTATGAATTACTGCCTATGATTATGAACAGAAGACTATTGTCTATGACCATGACCTTGAATCTATTATAGTTAATTGCCTATGACTATTTAGGGTAGTTGCCTAGAACTATTTTGGATAATTATTCATGACTATTGTGATTAATCGCTTATGATTCACTATGACTATGACTATTGTGGCCAATTGACTATTATAGTTGATTGTTCATAACACTATAGTTGAAAACCATGTTTTACACCAAGACCATTGATCCATTATCCTTGTATTTGGCTTGCTTTTGCATGCCTATTCTTTTATGTCAATTTTTATCATGACTATCACCTTATTATGCTAGATTTGATATTTGAGACCACTACTCCATATGCCATTATTGTTGTAATCGTTTATCTCAAGTCATAACATGCTTGACTTGTAATCACTTTTGCCACCTTATGCCCGTTCTTTCTATGTTATTCCCTAATTGGATTTGTTTGTATTGATTCGAATTCACGTGCGATGGGAATACGATTTGGGTAGATTAGGCAAACCTGAATTTACTATAAACTTGAAACGTGAACATTGTTATAACTTGAACCTGGACATGACACTTAGAATAAACTTGAACATGGCCAACTCGAGGTTGGGTTGAGTTTGCAATGTAATTCTGCCCGGAACCGCCCGACAAATTCAGTTATTGCAAACAATAGGATCCAATGTGGGTAGTTGGTCATATCGCACTTGAAAACCCGAGGTCAGACTGAGTTGTGGTGTAATTCTGCCCGGAACCGCCCGACATATCCAGTAACCACAACATCAGGTCTGATGTGAGAGGCTGGGTGCATTAATGAATTAATGACACATGATAGGGTTAAGTCAACTTGAATATACTTAACCAATTTGACACGATGATTTGATAGGGTTAAGTCATGAACCGCTTGAATATACTTAACCAATTTGACACGATGATTTGATAGGGTTAAGTCATGAACCGCTTGAATATACTTAACCAATTTGACACGATGATTTGATATGGTTAAGTCATGAACCGCTTGAATATAGTTAACCAATTTGACACGATGATTTGATAGGGTTAAGTCATGAACCGCTTGAATATACTTAACCAATTTGACACGATGATTTGATAGGGTTAAGTCATGAACCGCTTGAATATACTTAACCAATTTGACATGATGATTTGATAGGGTTAAGTCATGAACCGCTTGAATATACTTAACCAATTGTACACGATGATTTGATAGGGTTAAGTCATGAACCACTTGAATGTACTTAACCAATTTGACACGATGATTTGATAGGGTTAAGTCATGAACCGCTTGAATATACTTAACCAACTTGACAGATGATTCGTAGGGCTAAGTCATGAACTTGAACGACAACACTTAGCCAATTTGACATGACACATAGGCGGGTTAAGTAACGAACTTGAATGACAACACTTAACCAACTTGACATGCTAGACTGATGGGGTTAAGTCTCGAATTTAAATGACAACACTTAACCTACTGGACGAAAACCCTAGTTACGTGGTCCTTTTCAGCAGTAACCCACTTGATGTATCACGGTACCCTGTAACTAGGTAGGGTGGGGCACGATTACTGGGCTGATTGTAAGCGACCAGAACGACGGCTGAGTTGGTGCACTATTGTAGGTTCAGGCGGACTATGGTCGTGCACGTAGTCCGGAGTTGAAAAAGCAGGCATTGGGCACCGGTAGGTTTACACTGTGCGTGCTTGATTTGTGTCGGTGGTTGGCAGCCTAGGGCTTGATACACCCTATAGTGGACCTAGCACAGGTGACTACATTCGTGATAGGGCCGTATGACACAGACACATGACGAGCTAGAACTTGTAGGGAGCCGATCGATTAATAGATTGTTTCGTGGGACCAAGTAATGGGTCATTTCATGATATTGGGCAAGGGATCGTTTCATAGTTAATACATGACACGGGTTGGGTTATTAGTACAGATGGTAAAGGCCCATTTCTGTTTCTGTTTCCGTTTCTGTTTAGACATTAGGATAAGACCTAATCTTGTTAGACTAGTATTGGTGCACAGAATGTTGAACATGCTATGCTATACGTAGTTTATCTTGCTATCGTAGTTTATCTTGTCATCTTAGTTTAACTTGCCTATCTTGTCATCATCCTCATGTTTACTTTCAGTTTATACATGTCATGTTACCTTTACTTGTTTCTATGCTAAAAGTCACTAGGACTTACCAGTCTGTATGACTGACCCTTTTTTCCGCCTCTTTTTCTTCCGTTCCCCCCCCCCCAGGTTCTCAGGGAGGAAAAACCACGACTTAGTTTGGACTTATTTCTGCTTCAGGATCATCATATATGGCTTTGACCTTTCTTGGCTATGGCTGCTTTACTGTTTTACTTGGGGAATGATTTATGACCATGGTTTTATGCTTCTTTACTATTGCAAGACAGATTTCGATGTAATGTATTTAATGGCATTTTGATGTAAAAGGCTTTAGACCTTACTAGATTTTAAAGAAATGAAATTTGGTTTTTCTTCCGCTGTTTTATATGTTCTGTCTTGTAATATTTCTGTGTATGTTTACCTAGATAATGCTCCACCAAAGCTGGTGCATTCCCTTTGTGAGTGACCCTAGCGGAGGTGGGGTGTTGCAGAATAAGTCCTTCAAGCTACGGCTTTCTCCACATCCTTAGAAAAAGACCCCTGAGGAGGGTGAGAAAGCCGAACATTCTCGGGCTGTGTCGTGTCGCCACAGACCTTCGGATCGAACTAGAGAATTGGAACGAGATTTTCCCGACCTCCTGTTTACAGGGATTGAACCTACCCCCGAATTACAACCATTATCACATAGCTTTCACCATCATATTCGCGACAACCTTGACTATGCTCTTTCCCAATATGACGCAATGCGTGAGTACACTGGGCAGGTAAGTGGAGTGTTGAAGAGGAAGCTAAGAAAAGATTGCGGCAAAGTTGGAACATCGCAGAGTGAAGGGAAAGTCAGTCCCCGAGAGAGAATTTGGTAGTGGTCGGACAAAGGCATCCATCTCTTTCGTTCATGCGAACATTGAAAAGGGTTTGTCATCTGTACCTCCATTCGAACCAGTCAAAGTCATGGAAGAGCAATTAATCAAGCCTGATGTTGGATTTGAGCTCATTCACTAATTCTAATTTCACTTGTCCCACCTTGACTTGTGTTTTTTTTGTGGTAGGTGCTTCGTTAGTGAGGGAGAATGTAGAAGTAGAAATTGCTACTGGGGAGAAGAGTGGCACTAAGGAGACAACCAAAGTCTTGAGGGAGGAGAGAATTAACATAGCATCATCGGAGGAGGATGACATCGAGATTGTCGAGAAGTCTAAGAGAAATGACTACTCGTCCATGGCCGAGATCAAAGCTCAGAGTGATAAGGAAATTTCTTTCATGAAGCCCGAGCCATCAGAAGATCCCTTGAATGTTCAGCCCATCCAAGCTGTCTCTCCGACCATTCTTTCATTAGCCGAGGTTCCCCCTTTCATGGATTCCAGCAAACCACAAGTCTCAACATCCGCTCCCCCTTCATTTGGAAGCATGCTTGGGGAACCAAGACGCGTACCGAGGAAGCGGTGGAGATGGTCAAGCAGAAAGAGTTAGCAGATCAGATCGATTGTGGGGATATGACACCTCCGTTTTAAATTCCTTTTGTTGCAATTTTCCTTTTAGGTCTTCTAGAAGTCTCATGTGAATGAAGACCGCTACTATTTATGGAATTTAAAAGGCCTTGTTGTTATTCCACTTATAGTATTAGTTTGATACGGAAATTTATATCGATTACGATTGATCTGATTTCCGTGAAGGTTCCATTTTGATGGAAGATGATTATGGGTTTATTGTGAACTGTGTTTTGAATAACATTAGTTCTTTAACTCCAAGTAAAGGCAGGATTAATTTCTAGAAAGTTGAATTATCATTAAAAAATGAATTTTAGAGATTAAAACTAAGAAGAGTTTTAGTAAATCTTTAATTAGATTTGAATGAATAGACGATAATTAAATTTACCAAAACACGAGAAGTGATATGAACCAAATGTACTTGGTTGTTGATGTTGATTGTGATTGATTGAATGTTTGGATTGTGCTCGACCAGTTAGTGAGCAAAATATGCTTTTACATTTGGCATTGGGTTGGGTAGAAATATTTATATGCTAACATCTTGTGAAACACTTCACAATTTGACTATGAGGTTTTTAGCAATGTCGTTGAGTTCATTTCAAATTTAATGAATGATTTTGAAATGATATTTTCTAATGTGAAAAGAAATGTTATTCCCGATGTTGGACAGGGAATGTTTTATAAAAATGTTCTATAAAACAGAAAGGATTTCGAGGGATAAACCTGATGTTTCTAAAATGATTTAGAAAAGTATTAAGTGTTTGACATTGCAGTTCATCACATTACCGATTTGTTGCTATTGATGATATATCTGTTTGGTGGCGGAGAATTTATTCTCTTGCTTAACACCCTTCTTTGATATGTACGAGCTCATAGGTTATATAATTAATTGTGATTACTCATATGTGTGAATTGTTGATGTGAAGTACTGTAGTTTGAAAGTACTTGTGATTATTATGTTGTGAAATGATTTTCCCTACTTTGGGATATAAAATGATTTATTATGTGGCTAAAGATTTGGGTAACCCTGATGACTAAAAGTATGGGGGAGAGAGGACCCAGGGCCATAAGACTTGGTCAGTGGTCAGGTGTAGCCTGCTCCACGTGTGGGAGGTGCATATATATATATATATATATATTGATTGACTAAGGAACTGACCCTTGGCCTTGTTGATGGGAGAAACCTCCCGATATTTGGTTGCATATTGTTTGTATGCATTGTGATATTTTGGAATTCATATTTCCAAAGATTTTGGTTTGAGATCCCGAAGTGAAATCTACTTTGATATGAAAGCTAGATATGTTTTTTCAAATAATTAGAAATTAGAAATAGGGAAATAAAGTCTGAAGAAATAATTTTTGTAAGGTGAATTGGATTTTGAAATCTAAGTTTGGGGATTAATCCTAAATGGGTAGATTGAGGAATTGCATGTTGTCTGATGCATTGTAGATCCCATAAGTTTATTTATGGTAGTTGTTTGTGCACTGGCAATCTAGTGGAGTAAACTTGTACCGCGTTAGCGGCGTGGTCCCGTGTTATGCCTTATTTTATTTAAGTTGTTTATATTGTAGAGTTTCTCATACCAGTCCCATGACTGACTCATAGTTTGTTTTTCCCATGCAAACTCGGGTGCCCATATTTTCCACACGAGAAGTCGAGCGGTTTGTTTTGTAGATATTTATGTTGAGCAAGATTCTGGATTGAGGTGTAAAGATGTGTCCAGAGCATTGATAGACTTCCGCTGTGCATTATATTGTACTTATTGTAAATTTTTCTTCCATTGTATTATTTTCGATGTACTCTGATATTCAGTACTCTGGTGTAACTTTTATTTGATGTTAAAAGAAATTTGTTGTGTTTATTTTAATGTTGTGCGCCCAAAGTTAATAGTCCAAGGATTTCGCCTTTCGGATAAGGCCTTACGGTTGATTCGAAGGGAAGGGAAATTCGGCTTGTTACAAATTGGTACCAGAGCTTTGGTTAACACAAATATTTGGGGTACAACTCATTAGAACATTATAAAAGACTCATTAGAGATAGGATTAGTAATATACTATAAGAACAATCATTAGAGATAGGATCAGTTGTATCCTAGAATGGGTAGTAGAATGAGTAGCTTATTAGAGACGAGGTTAATAATGCCCTAGAATGAGTTAAGAGTATTATGTGACACCCTATGTCCGTTAATATCACTCGTTAAGAGAATGCATTAAGTTTCGTGAAGCGTTGTAGGTAAACAGAAACAGAAATATTACAAGAAAGATATAAAATAGCAGCGGAATTTAAAACTTTTATTAAGCAGAAAACATCGTGGTTCAAAACATAGTTACATTACAAGTCTGAAATGCATAAAACCAAGTACATCAACTTAAAATTTCTGTCTTGTGTACTTAAATCATCAGAGTACAATAATAAAAAAGCATAATCCCCAAAACATAGCCATAGTAGAGAGACATGAAATCAAGCAGTACATCTAAGCATCTCCAAGTAGGATGAAAGCAGAATCCTGATCAAGCTTGAGTATTCCCACCCTGAGATTCTGGAGGAAACGGAAGAGAAAGAAGAGGAAACACAATAGGTCAGACATAAAGTCTAGTGTGTCCAGTTACTTTTAGCATATAAATAGGTAAAAGTATCATGACAGACATATAAACTGGAGAGATAGATAACAACACAATATGTTAGGTATGACAAGGTAAACAGGATAAACATGATATGCGCTTCTCTAATACTTTCTCTTTCTCTACACTAATACTAGTGCCATATGAACAAGATGATCCCTAACAAGTGTAAGATGGAAGACTTGGGTGTACTTCTAGTGAGAAGTTTTACCCCATACAATAACAGGCAGCCCAACTAAACATACCGGAGTTATCCCTTAGGATAATAACGGGCTCCTACATATACCAGAGTCTTGATGTGCCCTAATTACTACCCCAATCGATCGACATCCTACTCCGTAGATACCTTGTGTTGGCCCACATTAGGATGTATCACTTCTTAAAGTGACAACCCTTCATTTTTAGGATGTGCACAACCATATCTGCTTATGTCACGGCATCTTAGCCACCTCTTGTTCGGACCCATGCACGCACATAACCCCATCGGAACGCTCCGCCCACACTGCCCCTTCATTTTGGATCTCTTACAATCAGCCCAGTAAGCGTTCCCCGACTCCAACCTAGTTCGGAGTACTCATTTGATACCTATATATGGGTTAATGACTGAAAGGGCTCCCATACACAAGATGATACAAGCTGCCCCTAGGCTTGTATCCCCACTACTAGGATTTCCACAAGTTATGCCATGCCAGAGTAAAATAGATTGCATGCCATACCAGAGTAATCATATTTCATTCCATACCAGAGTAAAAAGATTGCATGCCATACTAAAGTAAAAAGATTGCATGCCATACCAGAGTAAAAAGATTGCATGCCATACTAGAGTAAAAAGATTGCATAAACCCTCATGTTAAGTTTGTGGGCCTATGCATAAATATTACCCACCACCCCAAGATATAATTAACCCTCCCAGTGATTCATACAAATTTACTTTACCCTTACTCTAGTTAACATGTTCATACAATCCCTATGGATTCAACCAGGTTAAGTATTAAAGTTTAACAGGTTATCCCCATTCGCATTGACTTCTTTTCAAGTTGCCAAGTTCCACTCGCTTATTAATTTCATATATATATATATATATATATATATATATATATATATATATATAACTTAATACATTTAAGTTTATAAATAATCCCCATCACATGTTATTTTTTAGATTGTAATTCACGAAAGTGATCTGCAATCTTTCACCCCTGGATTGTAATCAATGGAAGTAATCTACAATCCATTTTTATTATTCATTGTCTGATTCAATAGTTATAATAACATGTTTTTACTTAATATGCAATTAAGTATACTTCATCTCAGTTCACCCATTTTCTATTTAACAAGTCACTACAACTTGTCGTTGTTTACTTATTAACTTAGTTCTCTTAACTAAGGTTTACTAATAAGCTTCCTTTCCTTTTTATTATAACTTATGTTATAATTTCCACTTGTCCCTAGGACAAGCCTACCTATTATATAACATTCTCATTAAAGTAATTAATTATAATAGGTTACTATCATTCCCGTTTACTCCAATTCATTTCCATTAATCACAATTAGTGCCATTTATTTCTATCCTTACATATATATATGTTTATGCATTAGACCTCTCACATTAAGTCTACAACTCATGGATGCTGGATATGTCGGTTGGGTCCGGGCAGACTTCTTCCACAAGTCAGACTTAACCTCGTGTCTCGGCACGTTATGTGTCTATGCACTTAGACCCCCCATTAGATTCACCACTTGTGGTCGCTGGATATGTCGGGCGGGTCTGGGCAGACTTCTAGCACAAGTGTAATCTAAACTCGTGTCTAAGCGCGGTTACAGTTTCTAATTACAGTAAATCTAGGCATTTTCACTACTTAATAATTATCCCTATTTCATTATAGGTTTTCATGCCCCTTTTCCAAGTCATATTCATCATGTACCATATGCCCCAAATTAAGATCTAAATCACAATTTGATTTATGCCCCAAATCCATATTTGTGTATTTAATTCAAGTTATGCCCAAATTTCCCAATATAAGTTATGCCCCAATTTCAACATTTTCCCCTTGTTCCCAATTTCACGCGTTCGCATATTTAAGCGGTATGCCTAGGCTCGAAGGTAGCTGTAACAACCCGTATTTTTAACGGATAATAAATAATTTATTTAATTATTTAAATGATGGTTTGGTAATTTAAAATGACCAAAATTAAATAATATTGAATATTAAATTAATATAAATAATAGAATAATATATTTAATTTCTGAAATAGTTGGAAATAGTGGAATTCACAATATTGTGTGAATCGGATCATTTATAGTATATAATTCAGTTTAGAGTTGAATTATATTAACGAATATAGTATATAAACGACAGTTGAATGTATAATTATAATCGAGCTCGAAATGGCATGGCAGTTTATAATTTGGAAGTTCAAACTTTAAACGAATATACATAATCCGTTTTAAGCCGGATTTCTGTGAAACAAGAAACGTTCGGACAGAGTGAACTATACTTTTCTAATGGAAGAGAAAAATCGAGATTTCATAGTGTAGATTGTGAGTTATGTCCAAATCAAAATTTTAAAATAGTCGCTATGGAATTCCATTATAATTTATAACGATTTATTTATATTATAAATGGATTTTTAATATAATTTGAATACTGATTTAATCTGGATTTGAAATGTCGAGTTATGAATTCAGATAGGAATATTTTTGGAGCTGGGTAATATTCTATGTGAATACATACGATAATATTAATTTATTAATATTAAATTGAATTATTTTTAAATATACTTTTATATTTAAATGGGTTTATTTAGAGCTTTAAAAATAGCCACTTTTACAAATGAGCTCCGCTTTCGACGACATTAATTTTGTTGGATCCGAAATATTAAATTATTGCTAGATTTCAATTTCCGTGAATTTTGGAGTCATTATGTGGCCGTACGGGATTTTAATGTGAAAAACAGTCGATAATTTGACTTTATAGATACGCTGTGTGAGAAAACGGACTAGGAATTCGACGAAACAAGTTTCATTGGGTCCGTAATGTCAAGCTCTAGCTGTATGTCCATTTTCGTCGAATTTGGGTATCGTATATGATCATACAGATTTTTAGATGATGAATACAAACAACGGTAGCTTATTATATTAATAATAAATGAATATAAAAATAATATAGCTACCCTATAAATACCCTAACACCAATACCCTAAACCCTAATACTTCATTCTCTGGTCAAACGAAATCCGCCACTCTCGTTCTTCATTTTACAATAAAACCGGAAGTTTAAAAATCATTAGAAAATCCAATATAATCCTATAAATCATATCACTTATATAAATGGATTCGTGAAGCCTCCATCTTCAATCTGATGTGCTTTTTATAGCGTATGATCCAACTTGCTAGAACACGAGCGTGAACAAAATTGTCTAGGGCACGATTTCCTCTGAGTTCGAGGCAGCGTTGGTGCGAATAGGGGTCGTATTCGAGCTGAGGAGGTTGAATAGGAAGGTTCATGAAAATTTGGTAAAGATCGAACCAAAAATAGTCGCATTGTATGAACGTGCTGTTTTCGAATGCAACAGAGGAGTGGTGATCGAGTTCCACATCTTGGGGAGCATCTTGAAGAGGAAGTGATGAGAGGTTGAATGAATATTTTAGTTGATTTTCTTGTCGAGAGATTAAGGAGAAATGGGAGTTCGAATATCACGTAATGGCCATTGAATACAGGGAGCGGTTTTGTGTTTACCAAGTGAAGAGGGAGAGAGTACTGTTCAGAACGGGTTATAGGAGTTTGGGTGCATTGGGTCTAAAGCTAATGGGCTTGAAGAAGGGTAAGGCCCAACAAGGTTTAAACTATAATAACTTATATATTTAAATTACATATAACTTGTAATCGTTATAACTTGAGCACACATTATCAGAATTTCACGAAACAAGATCCGTTGGGATCGTATGGACGACGACTACACAATGGAACTGACTGGGAGTGAATTGGAGCTCGTTATAATTTATAGCGAAATAAATTGTCTGTCTGAATCAACCGACAATTATCATTATTTAACGATAACTGACCAAAGTGAGTAAATCTCACTAACTCTATCCAGTTATATTTTTATAATGTATTTTTAGAATTGATAAATGATGGTTGATTGATGTGTTTTGTTTGTTTGGATGAACTGCTGATTTATTGGTTGAAATTATAGATAATGATATATATACATAAATCGTTAATTATTTATTGATTCTATTTATCAGAATAT
Organism: Allium sativum; assembly: GCA_030737875.1. NCBI lineage: Eukaryota > Viridiplantae > Streptophyta > Magnoliopsida > Asparagales > Amaryllidaceae > Allium > Allium sativum. Next base: position 615,442,951 of record CM060915.1, on the reverse strand, counting down.
TTCATATTGAAATGGAATTGATGTTAATTATATTGTTTAACATTGTGGATGTAGGGAAACAGATTGGAGGGATCCAACTGGATTCCTCAACATTTATGTTACTGTTTTTCATATATTGTGATATGATATATAATGCGTTAGTGATTATATTTGTTTGGATAATATTGATCCTTATTATTTGGTATTTTAAACACCATAAGAAATACCGGAATGTAAAAAGGGAATTTTTATAGTGTATATGTAAAAGAAAATATTTATAACATCAAAGGATTTTATAAATGAAAATATTTATGACATCAAAGGATTTTATAAAAGAAAATATTTATAACATCAAAGGATTTTATAAAAGGAAATATTTATAAAATCAAAGGATTTTATAAAAGATAAAAGAAACATTTATTTGGAAAATAAATATAATTATATATAAAAGGAGATATTCATAAAATGAATAGAATTTTATAAGAGGAAATATTTGGGAAATGAATAGAATTTTATAAAAGGAAATATGTGGAAAATAAATATTAAATGGAAATTTGTTTTTAACAAATAAATGGAAAAGATTAATTTAAAGTAGATTTTAAATAGAATTTGTTTTAACAGATAAATTAAGTAGATTAATTTATAAATAATGGTTTTATAAATTAAATAAAATATTTATCATTTGATAAATGGAATATATAAGTCTGAACTTATATAGATAAGTAGAAATCGGTTTTGACACCGATATTTTAAATAGAATGTGAACTCAGCATTTATAAAGGGAATTATAAATGAGATTTAAGTGTTGGAAATAAAAAGGAGATTTCGTATGAATAATTCTATAAATAGAAGTTTAAATAGAATTTTGAAATGGGATATTATTTTAAAATACGAAATCAAACTTAATGGATTATATAAAAGAAATATTTTTCACATTCGATGTAAATAATGGATTAAAATGAATATTTTATAAATTAAAACATTTATAAGGAAAATTGGGTTTTGAAATAGGAATTCAAATGGGAATTTGAATAAGATAGGAAATAGGGTTAAAATAAAATAGTTAGTTGAATATTAGTTAGTTGAATATTAGTTATTCTAATAGAGTTATCGAATACTAGTTAATCAATTAGAGTTAATTGAATAGAGCTACTCGAATATTAGTTACTCGAATAGATTCAATCGAATTAGAGTTAATCGAATATTAATTATTCGGATAGAGTTAATTGAATATTAGTTAATCGAATTAGAGTTAGTCGAATATTAGTTTATTCGAAGAAAGAGTTATCGAATATAGTTATTCGAAGAGAGATTATCGAATATAGTTTATTTGAAGAAGAGAGATTATCAAATATAGAATAGTCGAAGAATAAAGATTATCGAATATAGTTTATTCGAAAGAGAGATTATCGAATATAGTTTATTCGAAAGGGAGTTATCGAATAAAGTTTATTCAAAAGAGAGTTATCGAATATAGTTTATTCGAAAGAGCTTTATGCATTGAAATTCGATTATATTGAATTCGGGAAAGTACCATTCACTTTCCATTTTTAATCAAGATTTATTTATTTATTAATAAATTAGTTGTATTTTTATTTATCCAAATTAATAAATAAAAGTTATATTTAAGTTATTATATTTCGGAAGCATGAGATTATAACACTATTGTTATAATCAAATGATTTCTGTAAAAGAAGTGGATTCATAAATAGAATCTGAGAGTTACGTAAGGAAGTTTGTTAGAGTAAAAGGGTACTTTGTCTATTTTGAGGTTAGAAACGTTGTTCAGTTAAGGTCTGAGAGGTAGTTATACCCCAACTTGAATGACTTCATTTTTAACTAAGGAATGGTTAAGGTTTGATAGTGAAGGTTGGTTAAGTGAATTTAGTTAATGAGTGTAATGGTTTAAGTTGGCATAGCAATGTTTTATTTAAACATCTGTTTAAATCCAATGAAGGAGTTTTGGAAATGTTTTCTAAATAAGAATCAGAAATGTTTTCTAATATAAAAATAGAAATGAGAGTAAATATGGAAATGTTTTCCAATGATTAATAACGTATATTTTCTAAATTTAGAAAATAAGAATTTATGAATATATGGAAACGGGAATAGGGATATGGATAACTAAATGAAAAATTAAATTAAAGGGGATCAGTATTGATTGATGATTTGCTCGGTAAGATTTCCATTTGGAAATATGACCGTTGTTTGTACACATGTTTCCTTTGATATTGAAGTAACCGACTATCAAAGTTTTTGACCATTTCCGTTGTCAATACGGAGAGACCGGGATCAGATTTATTATCTGAAAACCGCTCTGTATGGGCGTTAGCGTTTCGAATCAAATATGATGAAGAGAATTGAAGATGGAGTTTATGCAAGGGCTGTTCTGGCAAATAATAGGTAGAAATTGCCTAAGATGGGTTTACAGATTAGTGCCTTCGGATTGTCCAGTTCCAGGACAACCTGTATGGAAGAATGTCTAACAGAGTATATTTAATAGATCGCGTAAGTTGATCTCTTCAAACGTATTTACGTTTGGTGGCGGAGGGATTCGTTCCTCTTAGCTTTATACCCGTGGTATTTTTAAGGAAATCAATTTGTGATTTGGCGGATATGACGATGTGGCATTCAAATAAAATGAAATATGATCTGTTAAAGATACATTATGGCCTCAAGCCTCATCAACTGGGAAATGACAAAAATCGAGCACGCAGCATGGCTAAGTGGGTCGCACCCAATTAGGGTATATTGTCACCACCTAGAGAATATTCATATTTGTTACTTCTTTCAAATCTGTATCTCCCAGGAACGGTGATGTTGGTATACCAATCGTAAGGTGACAATATATTCGGAACATTCAAGCGAATTGAATGGTCGGTCATGTGTGGCCGAGTTACAAGATGTTCTTGTTGAACTCCAGTGTAACGCTTTTAGAGTACACTGATCGGAAGGTGGTTCCATACATTGTCATAGTTGGAAATCCATTACCCAATAAGAGTTTGCGGTTTTTGATTGTATATTATATATGTAGAGCGTGAGATGAAAGCATTGTACTAGATTGCTATCTACTTGATTGTTATCTACTTGATTTAGACATTATTATAATATCAAAAAATATTGATCTTAAGAAATATTTTCGGTTATCGTAAGGTAAAAACCATTGGTATTTATGTGTGGATCGGTCTTACGATGATCATTTCTTTTGAAAAGGATTTGGAAAAATTAAACCAAGTGTTTGGAGTTTACTTACACCAGTCACAAGACTGACCAAGAGTTTATTTTGCTTTGTTTTCCCTAAACTCTTGGCTGCCCAATTTTGTATGGGCAGTCAAGTAATCAGGATTTTACAGATACTTGGAGAGCTGGAGTAGGAGGCTTCAGGATTATATAGCTATTGTTATTTCCGTTGTGTTGTAAGTGTTGTACTCTGATAATAGTAATGTATACTGATGCTGTTTTATTCCAAAGTTATGTTATATAATATATTTTATTTGTTCCGCTGTGAGATTCGTGTTACTTTGATGTTGTTGTACTTGTGTTCTTCTTCTATTCTAATTTTCTATCGTTTCTATTCTCACCCTCTAACTTCTTTCGATTGATGTTCTGGTATTTTCGATTCTTGGATAGTCGACATTGTGTTGTATGTCGATTACCGAAGTCGAAAATTTCCCGAGTCGTTACAGTAGCCTGGCTATAAAATAAAAAGGGAAAAGAAGAAAGGAAGAGAACGTAAATAATCATAATAACAAGATTGACTTATGACTGCAAAAATAGGCATAGCAACTAATAAGCATACGGTGACAAAATTAGGCATAGTGACAAGATAGGTATATAGGAACATATCTGATGAACACGTGAAAATAGAATTGATTATGAATTGTGTCATGATCATAAACAAGCATAATGAGAACTAATCAGTGAATTAGATATACAAATAATGGCAGATCTGACAAGATAAATAGGCTTAGGGTTGGATGTAGTTCATAGTTATGTCACAATAACTTAGATACATAGGTTATGGCAGATCTGGTATGATCCAATTAGTCACAGGCTTAGATCCAATTTATAAACATGTTAAGATTATCTTTTAAGTATCCATATCTAAAAATAACATAGACTCACAGAGAATAGGACTATGAGACAGAAGAAGAATAGTTGCAGATGTTGAATCACATATCTCTAAACTTGAATAACTTATTTGTTGAAGAAGAAAAGACTAATCTAATCTGAGTTGGAGCAGCATCTCACTGTCTCCATTGATTTAGATGAATAAAACAATGGGTATAGGGTCTTATTTATTTTCATCAGCCAACGAATCTAGACCAGATATCAGTCCACATTCACACAGAAGAATCTACCCAGATCTGTGGTGGGGTCGGCCCCCTTTGGGTGGGTTGACCCCCAACGGTCTATTTTCCCTCCCCACTTCGCGCTTCTGGTTTTTGAATTGCTTTAAATACTGGACTTATTATTTATATATATATATATATTCTTCGTATGCATATACAAACTTCGAAGCTTAATATCTTCTTCATACGTTGTTCGTTTTATGCAAACCAGGTGTCTATTTTGACTGGAATTCCGAGATGAACGAAATAGCATAGTCCATTTCACTTAATTATGAATATTAAATTAAGTATTCTTTAATTTATCATCTTTAGTATTATCAAAATTACGGGGTGTTACATTCTCCCCTACTTAAAGAATTTCGTCCCTGAAATCTCCAAGTTAAGAAGAATGTATATTCTAACATCCATCACCCATCTACTCATCCACCAATCACAGGTATCCATTGTTCTTAAAGATTTCCAATGCTTATATGAACATATGAAAAGGTGTGTGTATATGTCCCAATACTAATGCGAAAAATCAGGCGGTGTACTGATTCAATCAAACTTCTTAATGCAATGTATGTTAGTGCCATGAATCCAATATGTATGCAAATAATCCTATTATAACATGTAAGTTTTATATGTGTGCACAATCATTCGTCCAAATTCAACATTCAGATGATGATACATCCACTTCCATCCATGAAAAGAAGAAAAATGCACACACATCCATATACAGCATGAGAGTGATTGAGCCGATCTAGTGCCTCGTGTGTGTGTATATGCATCCACGAGCAACCACTATCAAACACTTGCATCCATCAAACATAACATGTATCAAAACACATGTTTACATCCATGGGATTCCTACCTAAAGGTCGAAGATTCGATCAATAGGATATACTTAAGCGATAGAAAAAAGCATAAATAAAGGCATTGGAAAAATAAGTTAAGAACATGCCCTTGAAAAAGAAAAGGGTACGATGCACGAATCTTGTCTTCGGTCTCCCAAGTTGCATCCTCTTTGTTATCCCCCCACTGAACTTTCACCAACTTGACCTCTCGATTGTGTATCTTCTTAACCTCTGATCCAAGAATATGGGTACTAACTTGCCAAATTGTCGCCTCCCGTTCCACCTCTACTTCCTTAAGCATACTCGGCTCAACTACTTCTACGGTATCGTGCAAGCACTTCCACAAGTGAGAAACGTAGAAAACCTCATGAACGTCGGATAGTCTCTTTGGTATCTTTACTCTATAGGCTATTTGACCTATATTTGTTTTTTCCATTATGGAAAATGGTCTTACAAACCTTGGCACCAATTTCCCTACAGATCCAAAGTGAACCACATCCCTATGAGGTGATACCTTGATGAAACCATGCCTCCCATATAACCTCAATATCGGTTCCTCCTTCATCTGCGTATGACTCTACTTGTCCTGAGCTATCTTCATGCGCCTGCGCATAAGATCAATCTTTCCTGGAGTTCCTCTAATCATCTCATGTCCAAGTAGAAGCCTTTCTCTGCTGCCTCAATTTGAGATCCTTCTGTATGAACATATACTTGTGCGACTTATGGTCCATGTATATCTCGAACCTCTATCCAAGTAGATATTTCTGTCAAGACTAAAGCGCGAATATTTTAGCGGCTAATTCCAAAACATGGGTAGGGTAGTTCTTCTTGTGAACCCTTTGCTATTTATCTCCATAACATACAACCCTTCCCTCTTGCATTAGAACCGCACCAAGCCCTGTATTACATGCATCAGTATGTACTGTGAAAACTTTGTTCCCATCAGGTAAGGTCAGGACTGGGGCTATTGTCAGAGCCCTCTTCAATCACTGAAAAGTATCGTCACAATCTATATCCCACGAAAACGTCAAATTTTTCTTCGTTAGCCTGGTGAGTGAGGCTGATATCTTTGCGAAGTCCTTAATGAACTTCATATAATAGCTTGCTAACCCCAGAAAACTTCTCACCTCCATTGCATTCTTTAGGATCTACCAATCTTGAACCGCAACTACCTTCGCGGGATCTACTGCTGTACTATCTTTAAAAACCACATGATCTAGGTATCTCACCTCTTTCCTCCAAAAATGACATTTGGAGAACTTTTCCTTAAGCTGGTGCGCACGGAGAGTTTTCAAAACCTCTCTCAAATGTAGAGCATGCTCTTCCTCGCTCTTCGAGAAGATTAAGATGTCATCAACAAAGACCATGACAAACTTATTTAGAAACTCCCGAAACACTTTACTCATCAGATCAACAAAATAGGATGGTGCATTCGTCAACCCAAAAGGCATAACGAGCCACTCAAAGAAACCATTAGGAGTTCTAAAAGCAGTCTTGTCTATACTGTCCTCGGCCACCCTCAACTGATGAAACCCCATGACCAAGTCTAACTGAGAGAAAACAGATGCACCAACAAGTTGGTCAAACAGATTATCTATCCTCGGGATTGGGTACCTGTTCTTCTTGGTGAGTTTATTCAACTCTCTATATTCTACAAATAAGCGAAGCGAACCATCCGCCTTAGTTGCGAATACCACCGGAGCACCCCATTCAGATATGCTTCGCCTAATAAACCCTTTCTCAAGTAGCTCCCCTACTTGCTTGCTGAGCCCCCTTCGTTCTCTTGGAGCCATATGGCGCACATGCAATGCAACTGGCTTTGCATTGTCCATCAAGTATATACGAAAAATCGATCTCGCACCTCGGAGGTAAACCCCGAACCACCTCAAAAACATCAGGATACTCACGGACTACTAGTACAGATCGCAGATCATCGATAGATGCATTAAGTGACTTTAGGAAACTAAGCATGACAGACCCTTTTGGGTCACAAGAAATCTCGAGGGTCCACACATGGCAAGTCAAAAGTCTAACGACCCTCCTCTCACAATCCAGAATGGCACCATACATGGTAGCCAATCCATCCCTAGAATCAAACCATAGCCCACGAAACCAAGCATATATGCGTTGCATTCAAATTCGACGCCTAACACAGATATTCTCAAACCCCAATAAATCATAGGCAGATGAGCCGTACCCCCAATGGGGTTTGAGACAACAACGGGATCCAAAACCATACTAGTACTAAGGTGCAGAGACTCAGCCACAGAATCAGATATAAAAGAATGTGAAGCTCTAGAATCAAAAAGGGTTCTAATAAGATGATTGGAAAGAGAAATCAAACCTTCAACAGAAACTTTCCTACCTCTATCCGGTACACTAGCTGTGAGAGCATGCATCTGCCTTTTAGAAGATCCTACCCTTTGGCCTTGTTCTCGCTTATTTGGACACTCCTAGTGTAGTGTCCGACTTTGCCACAGTTGAAACAAGCGTTATTCGTTCTTCTGCATTGCTTGACCAAATGACCCAAGTGCTTATGACATTTCTTCTTGCCTTTATTTGAACTTTATCTATGTTCCTTTCCTAGGTCACCATTTCTCTCATCCTTGGGTTGTGTTCCTTAGCCGTACCTCCCTTATTCTCCTTTTTACCATCCTTGTGTAACAAGCTAACAATCTCTTGAAAGTTGCCTTCATCACATGGAAGTCCTTACGAAGCTCGACAAAATTAGCTGCAGGTGAAACTACTGCGGCTATAGATGGAGGTTGGGAACTTTCTTGCCCTTCCACATGTGTCTTAGTTTTAACATGCCTACGGAATCATGCCGCAATGGGGACAACTTTTGAGAAGAATCAGTTCCCTAGATAAAAAGGAAAAAGGACTTAAGCGGAGAATCGAGAGATATTACATATGGCTTTGAGGAATATGTTATTCAAAAAAGACTTTTCTTTTGAAAATGCTTTCTTTTAAAACCTTTTTGAAAATAATTTTCAAAATCTTTTGTCCAATCTGGTAACCTTCAGCTCTGATACCAAGTGTGACACCGCACGTCCGTTAATGTCACTTGTTAAGAGAATGCATTAAGTTTCTTGAAGCATTATAGGTAAATAGAAATAGAAATATTACAAGACATATATAAAATAGCAGCGGAATTTAAAACTTTTATTAAGTAGAAAACATCATAGTTAAAAATGTAGTTACATCACAAGTCTGAAATGCATAAAACCAAGTACATCCGTAGTTACATCACAAGTCTGAAATACATAAAACCAAGTACATCAACTTAAAATTTATGTCTTATACTTAAATCATTAGAGTACAATAATAAAAGAAGCATAATACGCAAAACATAGCCATAGTAAAGAGATATGAAATCAAGCAGTACATCTAAGCAGCTCCAAGCAGGATGAAAGCAGAATCCAGATCAAGCTTGAATATTCCCACCCTGAGAACCTAGGGGGAAATGGAAGAGAAAGAAGAGGTAACAAAATAGGTCAGACATAAATTCCAGCGAGTCCAGTTACTTTTAGAATATAAATAAGTAAAAGTACCATGACAGGCATATAAACTGGAGAGATAGATAACAAAACAATAAGGGAGGTATGACAAGGTAAACAGGGAAAACATGATAGGATATATTGCGCTTCTCTAATATTTTCTCTTTCTGTGCAATAATACTAGTGTCATATGGAAAAGATGATCCCTAACAAGTATAAGATGGTAGACTTAGGTGTACTTCTAGTGAGAGGTTTTACCCCATACAATAACAGGCAGCCTAACTAAATATACCGGAATTACCCCTAAGGGTAATAACAGGCTCCTAAACATACTAGAGTCTAGATGTACCCTAACTACTACCCCAATCGATCGGCTCCCTACTCCGTAGATACCGTGTGCTGGCCCCATAGTAGGATGTATCACTTCCTAAAGTGGTAACCCTTCGTTTTCAGGATGTGCACAACCATATCTGCTGATGTCACGGTGTCTAAGCCACCTCTTGTCTGGATCCATGCACGCACATGACCCCGTCTGAATGTTCCGCCCACAACGCCCCTTCGTTTTGGATCTCTTACAATCAGCCCAGTAAGCGTGCCCTGACTCCGACCTAGTTCGGAGTACTCGTTTGATACCTATATATGGGTTACAGACTGAAACGGGTCCCACAAACAAGATGATACAAGCCCCCTTAGGATTGTATCCCCACTACTAAGATTTCCACAGGTTATGCCGTACCAGAGTAAAAAGATTGTATGCCATACCAAAATGAAAAGATTTCACGCCATACCATAGTAAAAAGATTGCATGCCATACCAGAGTAACAAAATTGCATAACCCAACAGGTTAAGTTTGTGGGCCTATATATATATATATATATATATATATATATATATATATTACCCACCACCCCAAGATATACTTAACCCTCCCACTGATTCATACAAATTTACTTAAGTCCTACTCAAGTTAACATGTTCATACAATCCCTATGGATTCAACTAGGTTATGTGTTACAGGTTAATAGGTTATCCCTATTCATATTGACTTCTTTTCAAGTTGCCAAGTTCAACTTGCTTTTTTTTTTGAAAGTTGGTTAAGTTTTATAGATGCATTGGACCAGAAATTTAGCCCAAGCCCACGAACGAAATACAAGATACTACAGTATACATATGAGGTTACAGAACAAATACGGTAGGTGAGCAATGATTGCACATATCAATCAGCCATTTAATACCATATTCGCGTATAATGATCCACATGAACACCGAAATACTCTCCCCCAAAATAGAAAATTTAGGGCTTCTCATGGTGGATGAAAACTCCAGCATTCGAAAATGCGATCTTCTTCCTGGCCATTTCCGGTAATCTTCGACTTTTTAATTCTCTGAATTAAGATGTTCACATCAGAATGAATGAGGTTACTAATCAATTTGAAATCTCTTTTCTTTTTCTCAAAAACGCGCTGATTCCTCTCCTTCCATATGTGATGGACTGTAGTTATCAGTATTATATGGAGCAATTACAGTCCCACACGCTTATTAATTTCATATATATATATATAACTTAATCCATTTAAGTTTATTAATAAACCCCATCACATGTTATTCTTTAAATTGTAATTCATGAAAGTGATCTACAATCTTTCACCCGTGGATTGTAATCAACGAAAGTAATCTACAATCCCTTTGTATTATTTATTGTCTGATTCCATAGTTACATTAACATATTTTACTTAATATGCAATTAAGTTTACTTCATCTCAGTTCACCTGTTTTTTGTTTAACATGTCACTACAACTTGTCGTTGTTTACTTATTAACTTAGCTCTATTAACTAAGGTTTAATAATAAGCTTCCTTTCCTTTTTATTATAACTTATGTTATAATTTCCACTTGTCCCTAGGATAAGCCTACCTATTATATAACATTCTCATTAAAGTAATTAATTATAATAGGTTATTATCATTCTCGTTTACTCCAATTCATTTCCATTGATCACAATTAGTTCCATTTATTTCTATCCTTTTATACATATACATATATATATATATATCTATGTTTATGTGTTAGACCTCTCACACTAAGTCTACAACTCGTGGATGCTGAATATGTCGGTTGGGTCCGGGCAGACTTCTTCCACAATTCAGATTTAACCTCGTATCTCAACACGTATGTGTCTATGCACTTAGACCTGTCCCATTAGATTCACCACTTGTGGTCGCTGGATATGCCGGGCGGGTCAGGGTAGACTTCTACCACATGTGTAATCTAACCTCGTGTCTAAGCGCAGCTACAGTTTCTAGTTACTATAAATCTAGGCATTTTCACTACTTAACTATTATCCTCGTTTCATTATAGGTTTTTATGCCTCTTTACCAAGTCATATTCATCATGTGCCATATGCCCCAAATTAAGATCTAAATCACAATTTGATTTATGCCCCAAATCCATATTCATGTGTTTAATTCAAGTTATGCCCAAATTTCCCAATACAAGTTATGCCCCAATTTCAACATTTTCCCCTCGTTCCCAATTTCACGCGTTCGCATATTTCAATAGTATGCCTAGGCTCGAAGGTAGCCGGGCTATAGAATAAAAAGGGAAAAGAAGAAGGGAAGAGAACAGAAATAATCACAATAACAAGATTGAAATATGACTGCAAAAAAAGGCATAACAACCAATAAGCATACAGTGACAAAATTAGGCATGGTGACAAGATAGGCATATAGGAATATATCTGATGAACATGTGAAAATAGAACTAATTAATAATAGTGTCATGATCATAAACAAGCATGATGAGATCTAATCAGTGAATTAGACATACAAATAATGGAAGATCTGACATGATAAATAGGCTTAGGCTTAGATCCAATTCATAGTTATGTCAAAATAAATTAGATACACAGTTTGTGGCAGATCTGATATGATTCAATTAGTCACAGGCCTAGATCCAATTTATAAACATGTTAAGATTATCTTTTAAGTATCCATATCTAAAAATAACATAGAATCACAGAGAATAGATCTATGAGACAGAAGAAGAATAGTTGTAAATGTTGAATCACATATCTCTAAATTTGAATAACTTGTTTGTTGAAGAAGAAAATACAAATTTAATTTGATCTGGAGCTGCATCGCACCGTCGCCATTGATTTGATGAATTAAACAATGGGTATAGGGTCTTATTTATAACCATCAGCCAACAAATCTAGACTAGAAATCAGTCCACGTTCACGCATAAGAATCTTCCCAGATCTGCGGTGGGGTCGACCCCCCTTTGGGTGGGTCGACCCCCATGTTGGTGTGTAGACCCCTATGTCGACCCCCAATGGTCTATTTTCCCTCCCCACTTCCCGCTTTTGGTTCTCGAATTGCTTTGAATTCTAGACTTATTATATATATATTCTTCTTATGCATATACAAACTTCAAAGCTTAATATCTTCTTTATACGATGTCCGTTTTATGCAACCAGTGTCTATTTTGACCAGAATTCCGAGGCGAACGCAATGGCGCAATCTGTTTCACTTAATTCTGAATATAAAATTAAGTATTCTTTTAAATATCATCTTTAGCGTTGTTAAAATTTCAGGGTGTTACATATTACGTATAGAAGAGAGCGTATTCGTAATAAAGAATATATTTTCTAAATTGATTTTAAAAGGCTATATTTTAACTAATAAACTTACTTATGTCTTCGTTTCTTTTCGGGGACGAAAAGTTTAAGTAAGGGAGAGTAACATCCCTGATATTTTGGAACAAATTTAAAATTTAATTTTAATATAATTTTACAAGAAAATACGTCAAAATTTAATAATTCTATTTTTAAATCATCGTATAGCCCTAAAAATCACATTTTGTATACGAATGAATTTGGACTCAAAACCACTTCCATTGTGTTCAAAATATCGTTTGCGCGTTCGAAAAGTATAAATTTGATATATTCTGACATTCGTAGATTTGGCACCTTGGTTGGGTCTTGGTTTGGTTAACCTAGCCCACTCCATATAACCAAATCAGCCCCTCTTCCTCTCATTCATCCCAAACACTTAAAAGGAATTGGAAATGCGGAAGGGAGTGGGAAATATAAATTTCTAAGCTAGGTTTTGCAATTGGAAGCTCAATTCTTGAGGAAATCAAGTGTAGATGTAACGTCCCAGATTTTTTTGCCATTTAAATTGGAATATTTAAATATGTTTTATATATTATATTGGAAATATAATGGATTTTATATCGAATTTATTTAACAAAATGGAGTTTGAATATATATATATATAATATAATTAAAACGAGTTCAAAACGACGCGGTAGTTCATAATTTTACGTTTTGAAATTCAATTGAATTTATAGAATTCGATATAAGTCGGATATCTATGAAACAAGAACCGTTTGAATCTATTTGATTATATTTTTCTAATGAAAGAGAAAAATGGGGATTTCATACTATAGATTATGCAACAACCCGTATTCTCGATAACCTGTTATAACATAAATCGAGGCAGAATTTAATTCTAAAATCTGAATCAAGGGAAACGGGCTATGCCATTGCGTTCGTCTCGGAAAAATACGCGAAATAGAGTCCGAGTTTTCGAAAATCGGAGTCCGTAAGACCCAGTTAAGGCCCATTGAAGTTTTCAGAAATTTCTATGTTAAAAACAGATTTAAATTTTAAATTAAAAACAAGGATTAGGGCTAACTGGCGTCAGGCGGGAAAATTCCCGCCAGGACCCCCATGTCGACAGGCATGTCGACAGGGGTCTTAGGGTGTCGACTGCCCTGTCGACAGCCCTGTCGACACGGGGTGGCCAGGCAGTTTTGCCTGGCGCACCGTTTGTGATTTGGGCTTGGTCTTGTGGCTTGGTTCTAGAGAATTCCTAAATCTGACGGGCCTAAACTAACCTAGGGTTAATCCTAGGGCTAAAAACACTCTAATCTTCTATAAATAAGCCCCTAATCCTACCCTAAAACCCTATTATTCATTCTAGCAACCAAACTATGTCAAATTGAATTCTCAAATGGCCTCCACCTAAAAACCCTAGCCTCCAACCTCTTCATAAATCATTCCTATGAAGGTTTTGATGTTCATACAAGCATTTCTAAGTTGTATGAATGATCATTAGCTTGCATACATCATCAAGTTGCAAGCTTTAATTGCTAAGCTAGAGTTTTTGGGATTTTTGTTAATTGGAGCTTTGTTTTGGGTTTTTATATGCTTGCATAAAGGGGCTTCTCAATCTTTATTAGTAGATTTGTGTCCTCATAATATTTGTAAGCCCTCTTACCTTCATTTTAGAAACTCTAAAGTTAATATGTGATGAAAGTTGGGATTTATGCATGTTTAATAAGTTATGCATGCTTATGCGAGTTCACTATGCTATGTTATGCATGTTTAATAAGTTATGCATGCTTATGCGAGTTCACTATGCTATGTTATGCATGTTTAATAAGTTATGCATGTTTATGCAAGTTCACTATGCCATGATTTGCAAGTTTAACAAGTTATACATGATTATGCAAGTTCACTATGCCATGATTTGCAAGTTTAATAAGTTCTGCATGTTTATGCAAGTTCACTATGCCAAGTTATGCAAGTCCAACATGTTATGCATGTTTATTATGATATGTAAGATTCCTCATGTATGTTGTGCCAAGTTCCCTCTTCCTATCCTTTATGCGTTATGACGAATATGTAAGCGATAGAATGACGTTGGGGGGTTTGGGTAAAACTTAAAATACATGAAAATATGAGATTGGGAATTTACCTATTAAGTTAGGTCTACCCCTTGGGAATTTACCTATTAAGTTAGGTCTACCCAAGTATTTGTTGACTTGTAATTATGTTTTGAAATAAAGTGGACATGACACTTAGAAAACATAAGTGTGACCAACTCGAGGTTGGGTTGAGTTTGTAGCGTAAACCTACCCGGAATCGACCGGCTTAACTAGTTGCTACAAACAATAGGACCCAATGTGAGAAGTTGGTCATGTGTACCTTGGACCCGAGGTTAGACCAAGTTGTGGTGTAAAGCTACCCGGACCCGCCCGGCTTAACTAGTAACCGCAACAAGGTCTAATGTGAGAGGTTAAGGCACAATTTAAATTAATTAATGCCTCATGATTAGGGTTAAGTCATGGCCCACTAATACTTAACCAATTTTGGGGATACGAGGGATTAAATGGGGTTAAGTGGTGAACTGTTGGTTACACTTAACTAATTTAATCCATGATTAGTGAGGGGTTAAACCACACTTAACCCTCTTAGAAAACCCTAGCAACGTGGTCTGTTCTAGCAGTAATCCCAGTTTGGTATCATTCACAACCCTAGAGGCTAGGCTAGGGCGGGGCACGATTACTGGACTGATGTAAGCGACCAAAGCGACGACCGAGTGGTACAGCGGTGCGGGTCCAGGCGGGCTACGGACGTGCACGTAATCCGGTGTTGGACAAACTCGAGGCACGGGTACCAGTAGGTTTGGACTGTGCATTATTGCTTAGGTGTCTGGGGTTGACACCCGAGGGCTTGATACACCCGAAGGTGGACCCGGCACAGTCTGACTACAACCATATGTGGGCCGAATGGACACCAACACTTGACGTGTTAGGTTTATAGGGAGCCGATCGACTAGACCGTTGGGCTGGACCTTGTATTAAGGTCATCTCATGTTATTGGGCCAAGGTTTGGGCTAAGGGATCAATACCCGTTATGTTAGTTTGCTAGTACACTATGGTGCAAAGCTTAATCTTCTTTATGTGATGACACCTTTATCTATTGCCAGTATGTTCATCTCAGTTTCCATCATGATGTTAACTTTATTAGTTTATAGACTGATCGTAGTAGGGCTTACCAGTCTTTTTGACTGACCTGTTTTCTTTCGCTTCTTTTCTTCCATTTCCCCCCCCCCCCCCAGGTTCTCAAGGAGGGAATAGTGGTGCTTAGCTTGGACCGCTTGCTTGTTTGTTGGATAGCTCATGTATGTCTGGACATTGAGCTCACTATGGTTTATCATCTTTATTTTGGGGATAGCACTATGTATTTTCAGTATTTCTGTTTATGATGTACTAGACATGTTTATTTTGGCAGTTGACTTTATGATGTACTAAACTTGTTTTGAGATGGTTTGAGATATTCCGCTGTTTTATTCTCACTTACTCTGTTTAACATATATATTTATGTTCTTATTCTGCCTTGATATATCATTATGCATGCTTACCCAGTTATAACGCCCCCCAGAAGCTAGTGCCCCCGAAAGAGTGACCCTAGCGGAGGTGGGGTGTTACAAATTTGGTATCAGAGCATATGGTTTACAAGAAAGAACAAAAAGTTTTTAAAAGACTTTTGAAAAACTATTTTCAAAACAAGTATAAAGTATTTTCCAAAGAAAAGTCTAGTATTTTAAAAGGCTATTCCCCAAAAAGCCATTAGCGTTATCCTTCGTTCCCTTGACCTAATCTTATCTTATCTTTCGTTTCAGTATGACTGAGAATCTTGCCATCCCGGATGGAGTAAACGTACCACTCTGGTATAGGAGACTTCTTGAAGCTAGGGCGGTAGCTGGCCCCGCAAACCCTACTCCCACTCCTCCTCCTGTAGTTGAGAATCCTCCCCCTAATGTCAATATTCCTCCTCCCGTTGCTAATGTCCCTCCTCCGGTGGTTCCTGTTCCTCCTCCTCCGGTTGCTGAGGCTCCTCTTCCTCCTCCTCCCCCTCATCATCCTCAGGTTGAGTTCACGAAGGTTTGTAAAGACTTCAAGGCGATGGGAGGCAAGAATTTCCTAGGCACGGAATCTTTTGTTGAAGCTAGGAATTGGCTGAAAGACACTGAGGACTTGTTTGCTATCTTTAGGATTGATGACGAGAGGAAGATCTTATTGACAGTGTGGCTTTTGAAGGACGAAGCAGCCTATTGGTGGGAGGTCACCAATGGGACTAGGCCCGTCGAGACTTGGGCCGATTTGAGGGCTAGATTTGTGGCCAAGTTTCTATCCTCTGCTGAGGCAAATTTACAGATGGAGAAGTTCATTGCATTAAAGCAAGGTGATATGACTGTCAAGGAGTATGTGAACAAGTTTAATCAGCTGGCCCGTTTTGGTTTGGATATGGTGAACACTCCTGAGAAGAAGGCTCTTCGATTCGCCAGGGGATTGAATGAGCCGCTGCAGGGTTTGGCGATGTCACATATTCCGCATGGGGCTACTTTCGAGAGTTTAGTCGATATGGCTCTACTTCAGGGAGATGGGAAGAAAGAGGTCAAGTCGAGTGAGACCCAAGCAAAGAAGACTGATTCTCAAGGTAAAGGCAATCAAGGTGGTCAAAGCAGTCAGGGGAATCAGAGCAAGAACAAGAAGGGGAACAACAACAAAGGCAAGGGAAAGTGCAATTACTGTGGTGTGCCTGGACACTTTGCTAAGGATTGTAGGAAGAAGAAAAGGAAGCTTAGTGGTGGATGTTTTTCCTGTGGTGAGACTAGACACTTCAGCAAGGAATGCCCGAAGAAGAAAGGACAGGCTGGACCTTCAGGAGGGCAAGTCCATGCTCTCAATACCGCTCCAGTTCCCGATCGAGGTAGTGTTTCTGTTGAGAACCTTGTTTATATTTCCGATCTTCCAGTTCGTACCTTGTTTGATTCTGGTGCATCACATAGCTTTATTTCATCTGATCTTGTTGATAGTTTGCACCTTAGTACTAGCTTAGTGGATGATCCCGTTTGTGTTTCGAATCCCATTGGGGGTTCTGCTCATCTATCTATGATGTGTGAGGATCTGAGGATCTCTATACTTAGTGTAGAGTTCTTGTGTAGTACGTATGTTCTTGGTTTCAGGGGATACGGATTGATATTGGGCATGGATTGGCTGTCCAGATATGGAGCCATTCTTGATTGTGAGCATAGGGTTGTGAGGCTTGTGACTCGCCTTGGCAACACCTTAGAGATTTCATGCAATCCGAAGGATCCCGTCATGTTATGCTATCTTGAATCTCTCGACTCGTCAGAGGAAGCCCTTCAGTCTGTAAGGGTGGTCCGAGATTATCCAGATGTTTTTGAAGAAGTTAAGGGGTTGCCCCCTAAACGAGAGATTGATTTTCGCATTTATCTGGTGGATAATGCTAAGCCTGTTTATTTGCCCGTTCGGCACATAGCTCCGCGTGAGAGGCGGGAGCTCAACAAGCAAGTAAAGGAGTTACTTGAGAAGAACTTCATCAGACGAAGTATATCCGAATGGGGAGCGCCTGTGGTGTTTGCTACTAAGGCAGATGGTTCTCTTCGACTCTGTGTGGACTATAGAGAGTTGAATAAGCTGACTAAGAAGAACAGACACCCGTTACCGAGGATCGATGATCTCTTTGACCAGCTTGTTGGTACTTCTGTTTTCTCTCAGCTTGATCTTGCTACTGGATTTCATCAGCTCAGAGTGGCTGAAGATAGTATAGACAAGACTGCATTCAGAACTCCAGATGGATTCTTTGAATGGCTTGTTATGCCGTTCGGTTTGACGAACGCACCCGCGTATTTCGTGGACTTGATGAGTAGGGTGTTTCGAGAGTTCTTGAACAAGTTTGTCGTGGTCTTTGTGGATGATATTCTGATCTTCTCCAAGGATGAAGAAGAGCATGCGAGGCATCTTGTAGAGGTGATGGATACGCTTAGAGCGCATCAGTTAAAGGCCAAGTTCTCCAAGTGTCACTTTTGGAGAAGGGAAGTTAGATTCCTTGGGCATATCGTATCCAAGCAAGGCTTGGCGGTGGATCCCGCTAAGGTGGTTGCAGTTCAGGATTGGAAGAATCCAAGGAATGCAACCGAGGTGAGAAGTTTTCTAGGTCTTGCGGGTTTTTACCGGAAGTTCATCAAGGACTTCGCGAAGATATCCGCTCCTCTTACTAAGTTGACGAAGAAGAACTTAGTTTTTGCTTGGGATATGGACTGTGAGCTTGCTTTTCAGAGACTCAAGAGAGCCCTTACCTCAGCACCAGTTCTAGCTTTACCCGATGGTGGTAAGATGTTTACCGTGTACACTGATGCTTGTGGCACGGGATTGGGCGCCGTTCTAATGCAAGAAGGCAGAGCTATATGTTTTGGTGGTAGGCAACTTAAGGTGCATGAGAAGAATTATCCCACTCATGATCTAGAGCTGGCAGCGATAGTATATGCACTCAAGGCTTGGCGTCATTATCTTCTGGGAGAGAGATTTGAGCTGTATACTGATCATAAGTCTTTGAAGTATCTCTTTTCGCAGAAGGATCTGAACTTGAGGCAGCAAAGATGGATGGAATTCTTGGCGTCCTATGATTTTGATATAGCCTATACCCCTGGCAAGGGGAATGTTGTAGCGGATGCGTTGAGTAGAAAAAGGTTGACACTAAGTCCTCTATTTGTGGAGATGAAGAATTTAGAGTTCTTGGCAACCTTTGATTTCTCTTTGGCAGTTGAGTCGATGGCCGGTTCTTTAGCATCTCTTGAGCTCAGGCCTACCCTTCTGGATCAAGTTGGGGCTTCGCAGAAGGAAGACCCCCAGATAATTGAGATTATGGATAAGCTGATTCGAGAGGAGACATCTAGTCACCTTGCTCGATATTCTATAGATGATAAGGGTTGGCTGAGGAGAGACGGAAGGCTTTGTGTTCCGATGGTGGAAGACTTGGTGAGGAAAGTTCTTGAGTAAGCACATCGCTCCAAGTTGACTATACATCCGGGTGGAGATAAGATGTATAAGGATATGAAGCGCATTTTCTTCTGGCCTGGAATGAAGAAGGATGTAGCAGAGTTTGTCTCTAGATGTATTATTTGCCAGCAAGTTAAAGCCGAGTCGAAGAAGCCCGGTGGGCTATTGCATCCTCTAGAGGTCCCGCTATGGAAGTGGGAGGGTATTTCTATGGACTTTATTGATGGGCTTCCAAGGTCAAGGAAAGGGAATACGAGCATTTGGGTCATTATAGATAGGCTTACGAAGAGTGCTCATTTCATTCCGGTGAAGAGCAAAAGGACCGCATCTGGACTAGCATCAGTATATCTTCGTGAGATAGTACGACTACATGGAGTCCCTTCCAGCATAGTCAGTGACCGAGACCCCATCTTTACTAGTCAGTTCTGGAACAGTTTGCAGGAAGCTATGGGCACGAGGTTGAACCTGAGTACGGCTTATCACCCACAAACGGACAGTCAGACAGAAAGGGTGAATAGGGTACTTGAGGATTTGTTGAGGCTTTGCATTCTGGATTTTGGTGGTACTTGGGAAGACCATCTTCCTCTTGTTGAGTTTGCATATAATAACAGTTATCAGGCAAGCATAGGGATGGCACCGTTTGAGGCTTTATATGGGAGACCGTGCAAGTCACCCACATGTTGGTGGGAGACTACAGAGAAGCTCATACTTGGGCCTGACATGATCAGAGATACATCCGAGAAGGTCGAGTTGATTAGAAGACGGATGAAAGCGGCCCAAGACCGACAGAAATCCTATGCTGATAAGCGAAGATCCGATTTGGAGTTTGAGGTTGGGGATATGGTTTTCGTAAAGGTTTCTCCTTTGCGGAATGTGGTCCGATTTGGAGCTGTTGGGAAGTTAGCACCGAGATTTGTTGGACCCTTCCCTATCATAGAGAGAATTGGGAAGATGGCTTATAAAGTGCAATTGCCCGAGAAGCTGTCCGGAGTGCATAATGTCTTTCATGTCTCGCATCTCCGAAAGTGAGTCCGCTGAGGTGGTTGAACCTAGCATTCTTGAAGACGTGGAAGTAGAGAAAGAGGCAACTTTGAGGAGAGCTTCGATTCGTATCTTGGGGACGGAGACCAAGAAGCTAAGGAATCGAGAGGTCAATTTGGTGAAGGTTCAATGGGGTGAAGCCGAAGAAGACGCAACTTGGGAAGCCGAGGAGAAGATGCGTGGGCTTTATCCATTCCTTTTTTAGGGTACACTCTCAATCTCTTTCCTTTGTTAGCATATCTTTCTCTTTGCTATCCATGTTTACCTAGTTATCGTGCTAATCTTGTCATGAGAACCTTAGGTAGAAACCCTTTGGATGAAACATGTGTTTGAGACATGTTATGTTTGATGGTTGCAAGTGGTTGCAAGTGTTTGCAAGTGGTTACTCGTGGATGCATGATACACATTAGGCACTAGATCGGCTCACACACTCCTCATATTGCATGTGCATGAGTGTTTATGCTTATTCTTGGATGAAATTTGTATGCCATCACATGGATGTTGCATATGGATGTATGATTGAGCACGCATGTAGATGTTATACATTATGTTAGGGATTTTCATACATATGGATACATTTCACTAACATATTTTGCATTGATCTTTGCATTAGATAAGTACATATACACACACTTTTGCATATGTTCATACAGCATTTAGAATCTTTTAAGGACAATGATTGCTCGTGGATGATGCTTTGAGTAGATGGATGATTGGATGGTAGGATACGTTCTTCCTAACTTGAAAATTTCGGGGACGAAATCCTTTAAGGAGGGGAGAATGTAACAACCCGTATTCTCGATAACCTGTTATAACATAAATCGAGGCAGAATTTAATTCTAAAATCTGAATCAAGGGAAACGGGCTATGCCATTGCGTTCGTCTCGGAAAAATACGCGAAATAGAGTCCGAGTTTTCGAAAATCGGAGTCCGTATGACCCAGTTAAGGCCCATTGAAGTTTTCAGAAATTTCTATGTTAAAAACAGATTTAAATTTTAAATTAAAAACAAGGATTAGGGCTAACTGGCGTCAGGCGGGAAAATTCCCGCCAGGACCCCCATGTCGACAGGCATGTCGACAGGGGTCTTAGGGTGTCGACTGCCCTGTCGACAGCCCTGTCGACACGGGGTGGCCAGGCAGTTTTGCCTGGCGCACCGTTTGTGATTTGGGCTTGGTCTTGTGGCTTGGTTCTAGAGAATTCCTAAATCTGACGGGCCTAAACTAACCTAGGGTTAATCCTAGGGCTAAAAACACTCTAATCTTCTATAAATAAGCCCCTAATCCTACCCTAAAACCCTATTATTCATTCTAGCAACCAAACTATGTCAAATTGAATTCTCAAATGGCCTCCACCTAAAAACCCTAGCCTCCAACCTCTTCATAAATCATTCCTATGAAGGTTTTGATGTTCATACAAGCATTTCTAAGTTGTATGAATGATCATTAGCTTGCATACATCATCAAGTTGCAAGCTTTAATTGCTAAGCTAGAGTTTTTGGGATTTTTGTTAATTGGAGCTTTGTTTTGGGTTTTTATATGCTTGCATAAAGGGGCTTCTCAATCTTTATTAGTAGATTTGTGTCTTCATAATATTTGTAAGCCCTCTTACCTTCATTTTAGAAACTCTAAAGTTAATATGTGATGAAAGTTGGGATTTATGCATGTTTAATAAGTTATGCATGCTTATGCGAGTTCACTATGCTATGTTATGCATGTTTAATAAGTTATGCATGCTTATGCGAGTTCACTATGCTATGTTATGCATGTTTAATAAGTTATGCATGCTTATGCGAGTTCACTATGCTATGTTATGCATGTTTAATAAGTTATGCATGTTTATGCAAGTTCACTATGCCATGATTTGCAAGTTTAACAAGTTATACATGATTATGCAAGTTCACTATGCCATGATTTGCAAGTTTAATAAGTTATGCATGTTTATGCAAGTTCACTATGCCAAGTTATGCAAGTCCAACATGTTATGCATGTTTATTATGATATGTAAGATTCCTCATGTATGTTGTGCCAAGTTCCCTCTTCCTATCCTTTATGCGTTATGACGAATATGTAAGCGATAGAATGACGTTGGGGGGTTTGGGTAAAACTTAAAATACATGAAAATATGAGATTGGGAATTTACCTATTAAGTTAGGTCTACCCCTTGGGAATTTACCTATTAAGTTAGGTCTACCCAAGTATTTGTTGACTTGTAATTATGTTTTGAAATAAAGTGGACATGACACTTAGAAAACATAAGTGTGACCAACTCGAGGTTGGGTTGAGTTTGTAGCGTAAACCTACCCGGAATCGACCGGCTTAACTAGTTGCTACAAACAATAGGACCCAATGTGAGAAGTTGGTCATGTGTACCTTGGACCCGAGGTTAGACCAAGTTGTGGTGTAAAGCTACCCGGACCCGCCCGGCTTAACTAGTAACCGCAACAAGGTCTAATGTGAGAGGTTAAGGCACAATTTAAATTAATTAATGCCTCATGATTAGGGTTAAGTCATGGCCCACTAATACTTAACCAATTTTGGGGATACGAGGGATTAAATGGGGTTAAGTGGTGAACTGTTGGTTACACTTAACTAATTTAATCCATGATTAGTGAGGGGTTAAACCACACTTAACCCTCTTAGAAAACCCTAGCAACATGGTCTGTTCTAGCAGTAATCCCAGTTTGGTATCATTCACAACCCTAGAGGCTAGGCTAGGGCGGGGCACGATTACTGGACTGATGTAAGCGACCAAAGCGACGGCCGAGTGGTACAGCGGTGCGGGTCCAGGCGGGCTACGGACGTGCACGTAATCCGGTGTTGGACAAACTCGAGGCACGGGTACCAGTAGGTTTGGACTGTGCATTATTGCTTAGGTGTCTGGGGTTGACACCCGAGGGCTTGATACACCCGAAGGTGGACCCGGCACAGTCTGACTACAACCATATGTGGGCCGAATGGACACCAACACTTGACGTATTAGGTTTATAGGGAGCCGATCGACTAGACCGTTGGGCTGGACCTTGTATTAAGGTCATCTCATGTTATTGGGCCAAGGTTTGGGCTAAGGGATCAATACCCGTTATGTTAGTTTGCTAGTACACTATGGTGCAAAGCTTAATCTTCTTTATGTGATGACACCTTTATCTATTGCCAGTATGTTCATCTCAGTTTCCATCATGATGTTAACTTTATTAGTTTATAGACTGATCGTAGTAGGGCTTACCAGTCTTTTTGACTGACCTGTTTTCTTTCGCTTCTTTTCTTCCGTTTCCCCCCCCCCGGTTCTCAGGGAGGGAATAGTGGTGCTTAGCTTGGACCGCTTGCTTGTTTGCTGGATAGCTCATGTATGTCTGGACATTGAGCTCGCTATGGTTTATCATCTTTATTTTGGGGATAGCACTATGTATTTTCAGTATTTCTGTTTATGATGTACTAGACATGTTTATTTTGGCAGTTGACTTTATGATGTACTAAACTTGTTTTGAGATGGTTTGAGATATTCCGCTGTTTTATTCTCACTTACTCTGTTTAACATATATATTTATGTTCTTATTCTGCCTTGATATATCATTATGCATGCTTACCCAGTTATAACGCCCCCCAGAAGCTAGTGCCCCCGAAAGAGTGACCCTAGCGGAGGTGGGGTGTTACAGATTACAAGTTATGTCCAAATTAAATTATCAAATAGTTGTTATGTAAATCGTTTATCAATTATATTGATTTAATTTATAAGTATAAAGGAATTTTTATATGTTTGGATACCGTTTTAACCCAAATTTCTGAATATTGAATTTAAAATATATATATATCGGTTTATTCTGAAGCTGTATGATATTTCATTTGGAGAAATAATAATTTATTACTATTTAAATAGAATTGTTTTCTATTAAATTGTATTATATTGATATTTATAAGCCTTAGGAATGATTATTTTTTTAAACGATCTCCGTTTTCGATGAAACGAATTTTATTGGAATGCGTATCACTAGTTATTGCTAGATTTTTAGTTTGGGGCCAAACAGAGTAATTTTGTCGGTAGACGTAATTTGAATGGGAACCGATAAATTAAAAACGTCATGGTGCAAACGGAGTCCGTTTTCAACAAAACTAACTTCTTCGGGACCGAAACGTCGAGACATGGCACTGTACTTATTTTCGTTGGATTTGGAGTGGGTGTTTAGTGGTGCACGTATGTAACTATAACATAAAATAGCGGTGCCAGATGAAATTAACCATATAAATAACAAACTAGCCTAAACAAAAACCTAACTTTTATTAACTCAAACACGACCTACACTATATATGCTCTAAAGCCCCTGCCTACCTAAGAGTGACAATACATAGACTTTGTGTCCGAAATTTCAGCTATCAAGACGCCCAAACCTACATCTAAGACCAATAAAACCTATGTTATTCCACCCACGTGCATGTTGTCTACTAACCGTACTACCTGACCATATTCCAGAAAAATCATGCGGCGTATTAATATGTTCACATGCTACATCCTGTACACACCGCTTAAACATTTAAAGTGCACATGCCAACTGTTACTGCGATGTCTATCCATTTTGAAATGAAAAATCGTGCATGCCATTACGTAGACCTACCGTTTTAAACTAGTCACCTCTAATCTGAAGCCAACCTAACCTTTCTTTCAGTCATCCTATTTTCTAATGCTGACGGAATTAAACAAAGCCTACTAACGTATTTTCTTTTCATCATACAAAAAATCCTTTGTCTCGTCAAAAGTACATCAGCCGACCCTATTTCACGCCATTTCTTTTTTCTCCGCAGACCTACATCGTACGTAGTGGAAGTGACTTTGTACCTATCCAATTTCCTTTTCACCTATGTATACTGGTGCATCATTCATTTTCTTCCCCAGCAACTAAACGCAACCAAAACCTCCCCACTCCAACGAATAAAAACAATTTCTTCCTCCCAACGAGCGTTATATAAACCAAATAATTATATCGCAAACCATTTTTCCAATTTAACAGATCTAAATTATCACATGGGAAATGCGGTGGGATGAGAATGCATGGGAAAGGCTCTGGTTTTACATGTTAATGGATTCCGTATAAATACAGGTGGGGAAGGGATATGGTAATGACATGGAGCTATTTTTTTTTTAGATTGGATTTTCGCAGTTTAAAGAAGAAGAAAAATGCGCAAAGGAGAAACATGCAAGAGGAGTGGTAAGGGTAGGAGAATTAATGGAGCTGCTGGTATCTGTGTTTTTGGATTTAGAATATGAAATACATTCTTGGGGTGGTGGAATACTTTTGTAGGCCGTGGGCGTTGCCTAAAAAAAAGTAAAAGAAGAATTGGAAGAAAAATGGAAACGGGAGGAAGAAAGGCCATGCATGAGGACTGAAACGACAAGTGTGGAAGGAATTGTAAAAGATGATGGAAGAAATGAACATGGGAAAGTATGCTGCAGGTGAAGAGAACCAAGGGAAAGGTGGCTTAATGCATGCGTATGGGCTTTGGATCCATTATGAAAAATTAAAAGAAAATGATGGAGAAATATAACTAGCACCATGGGTACAGAAATTGGTGAATGCATTCTAAAAGGACTTTGATCTTCCTAGAGTAGGGAGGTAGCAATACATAAAATGTTGATTGCTCAAAGCAAATTACATTGACAGAAAGGGTAAGACAAGCTACAATGTGCATGGAAGAGGCATATTAAGATGGCTTTCTGCGTGATGAAATGGTATGGAACCATCTCCAAGAAAATTCTACTCGCTATATATTCAATGATCCAAAATCCTTAAAATCTTACTTTCATAACCATATATATACTTATATATTAGTCTAATTTTAAATATAGGAGCAGGTGGCGTTCAGTATATATACGGTGTCTAGTTCGAAACAGTAGGAGTAGAAAAACTAATGTAACCTTTCGCATGCCTAATACAGTTTAAACTGACTAATTATTATATCTAAAGTGGTCAAGTATTAATGTTTAGCATGACTTATACAAGTTATATCATGTCTAACCACTTTGAAGCTTAAGCACCTATATATGTATAAGGTGACAGTGACGATGCTTAACTGTGAATATGCCTAATGGAGTTTTAGATTAACTTAACACATGGTTTAATAAATAAAATATTTACTTAAGTTTTAGTAATATAAAATTAAATAGAAAATACCGTATTAAATTGATAACGTATGGGTGTGTTATTAGAATTGAACGAGACCAATGATGTCGGAACCATATCGGCATGCGCAATATTATGGAGCTGGTACAGAGTGGAGCATAGATGGAAATTTTAACTAAATTAAATACTTGTTTAATTTAATTAAAATGAATGGTTTCTGTGATGATCTCAAAACTCCGTACGATGGAATTAAGGATAATCATTGGAATATAACGCATTAATATTTTAATTAGTTCATACATATAATAAAAATGATATTTTTATCGTTAAAACAATTTATTTGAAACACGAATATTTTACTTACTCCATATCTATGATAAAAATGTTATTTTTACTTTTCAAACAATTTATTCAACACAAGAATGTCATTCAACATATGAATATCTCAACATATGAATATCTCATACAT
The DNA here is from genome assembly GCA_030737875.1 of Allium sativum. Taxonomy (NCBI): domain Eukaryota; kingdom Viridiplantae; phylum Streptophyta; class Magnoliopsida; order Asparagales; family Amaryllidaceae; genus Allium; species Allium sativum. The sequence continues at coordinate 615,416,011 of CM060915.1, read as the reverse complement.
GCACACTTCATATACTTCACACGCATAATAAAAATGTGATTTTTATTATCTAAACAGTTCATTCAACACATGAATATAATTCAATACATGAAAATAATTCAAACACATAGATATTACTGAAAATTTCGGCAGCATAACGGTAGGGGGTTAAAAACTGGCACCGTCCCGAGTACGGCTCCTCGCACTACCATAGGCCTCGCGGCATTCCATAAGGGGCTTATCTAAATGATCTAAGATCAATTTCATATCTTATGAATTTTCCATAATAATTCCCATTGTTTCAACCACAAACAATTTCTTTCAACCACAAACAATTATTTCCAACCATTCGCATTTCAACTAATTTTTAACCATTCGCATTATCAATCAATTTCACGTCAATCACAATCAATTCATATCGTCCATAGTCTATGGACGAGGGGAGTATATATATATATTCATATATAAATATATTTCATTTCCATTTCAACACATATATGATTTGTACAATGCATGTATAATTTATACATCGCTCATATTACTTATACAATGCTCATACATGTGGTGTACAACGCATGTATAATTTATATTTCACTTATATAATTTATACAACGCATTTCCATTCCATATTGAATTTAGATATCTCACATTAATCTTAATCCTTTTGAAATTTGTAGTGAGCTCAGAATACGTTCTAGCTTCTTCTAGAATGTAGATGATGTCGCTACGAGTCCGATATTTCATGTTTCATCGAATTTCGTCAACATAGCAAAAAGATATGATTTTTATACTAAAATCATCATTAGCAATGCTTAAAAACAATATAAACCATTTAATTTACTTCAGTCGTTACCTGACTGAAAGCTTCAAAACTAGGTTTCGATCTAGCACTCAAACAATTGCAATTGAAGATGATCGGAGTACACCACCTCGAATAGTGTGGAACGACGCTCAGGCGTGAGGGGGAGCGGTCCCACTCGGTGGCGGCGCTGCGAAGTGCGTAACTTCAGGGAGGTGATTCTCGATGATGGAGCGACGAGGGGTGGTGAACCTTATATGGATTTGAAGAGGAGGAGAGCTTCAAAAAATTCCAAGGGGCTGGGGCTAATTCGAAGTAGTTTGGACGGAAATCGGATGGGAGCGATGCAGCTCAGTTCGCCGTCGAGAGCAGGTTACGGGGGGGAGGGGGTTATATTTTTATAATATCAAATAATGAAAGAAAAAATCCTATTCGCCGATATTTATATTATTTCAAAAATTAGGGGTTTTTCCATACGAACTCCGATTCAAACCCAACGACTATCGCCCCTAGCTAAATACCCCCATCCCGGACACGATGGAATATGTTTCGTAGGCCATTCGATTGTTACGGTCAGTTATTCTTTAAATTAAAATATAAAGCATTCAAATTTGGATTTGAACGTACATTTTAATTTGTCGGGGCCGCATACTGATTCTCAAAATTCTCGAAAAATAAATCTAGCTATGTTGGGACGACGGTCCCAAGAAAATTGATTTTGTCGAATTCTGAGACCGTTCGAAAAATGGCCATTTTCTAGTCGATCCAATTTGACTAAAATCAACCAAACACATTTTCACGCTCACATATTAGTTCCATAAATTATTTAATTTGAAACCTAGCAATAAATTGACATCCTGGATCCAACAAGAGTGGTTTCGTCGAAAACGGAGGTCGTTTGCAAAATGTCAATTTTCAAGGGCTATATTAATTCTATAGCGACCATTCTGAATATTCAACTGGCCATAACTTTTGATTCCCGCTATGAAATTTCGATTTTTCAAATTCATTAGAAAGATATTCTAAAACAGATTTAAATATTTTTGGTTTCGCTAAAATCCGTTTTATTTTGCATCATGTACGTTCAGTCAAAGTTCGAATTCAAAATTTTAAACTGCTTCACTATTTCTAACTCGTTATTTAATCGAAATAAATTATTTCAATTACTCTAAATTCATCAAAATAACCCAATTAAATTTTTTTAAATTGGCTCATATTTTCCCAGTTGTTAAATCTCCCCCACTTAAAACTTTTCTTCCCTAAAAAGGAAACAGCAGTAAAGTAGGAAACAAAACGGAAACGCAAAGTGTTGTAAATGTACCTTGCACCGGAGTTAGTCAAAGATGTCCACTCTGCAATTGGGATAAGCTTGCTCAATGCTTTCTTCTATCTCCCAAGTATAGTCTCTAGGATCTCCACTCCACTGCACTTTAACTAAATGAACCTTCTTGTTCCTTAGCTCTTTAGTTTCTTTGCCAATAATCTTTACCGGCTCTCTTCTGACTGCTAATTTTGGAGTAATTTCCAAGTCCTGTTGCGCTGCTTCTTCTACAACAAGATCGGTATCATGCACATGCTTTCGAAGTTGAGATACATGAAACACATTGTGCACTCCAGGCAACTAATCAGGTAATTGAAACCTATAAGCGAGAGTTCCAATTCGTTCAAGTATAGGAAAGGGACCAATAAATTTGGGTGCCAACTCTCTAGTTTTACCGAATCGGATTACTCCTCTCATCGGAGAAACTCTCAAATAAACATAATCACCAACAACAAATGCTAAATCTCTCCTTATAAAATCTGCATAACTTTTCTGTCGGCTTTGAGCGGTTTGTAATTGTTTCTTAATGAAATCGACATTGTCTGAAGCTTCGCGAATCATATCGGTTCCTAACATAAGTCTATTGCCGGGTTCTACCCAACATGCAGAAGATCTGCATGGTCTACCGTATAATGCCTCAAATGGCGACATTTTCAAGCTTGCTTGATAACAGTTGTTGAATGAGAACTCTTCTAAATGCAGGTGGTCTTCCCATGATCCGCCAAAATCAATAATACAAGCCCGTAGTAAATCTTCTAGAATACAGTTCACCCTCTCAGTTTTGCCATCTGTTTGAGGATGATATGCGGTGCTTAGGTTCAGCTTTGTCCCCAGTTCTACTTGAAATGCCTCCCAGAATTTTCTATTAAATAATGGATCTCTATCACTAACTATGTTGATCGACACTCCATGTAGCTTAACAATTTCTCTGAAATAAATCTGTGGTAGACTTTGAGCGGTTCTATTGGATCTGACAGGTATGAATGGGCGGTCTTCGTGAAACGATCTACGATCACCCAAATATTTTCCTTTTCTTTCGTGGTTTGGGGTAAACCATCTATGAAGTCCATATAAATTTGTTCCCACTTCCAATTTGGAATTTCCAACAGTTGCAACAATCTAGCCAGTTTATGTTGGTCGCTTTTGACTAGTTGGCAAGTGGAGCACCTGTTAACATATAAAAAAAATGTCCCTCTTCATGGACCTCCACTAGAAGGTGCGTTTGATATCATTATACATTTTTCTCACACCCAGATGGATGCTAAGTTTAGAGTTATGACACTCATCCAGTACTTCCCTCCGGAGTTCAAAAATGTTCGGAACACACATTCAGCCTTTTAACCTCAGAACTCCCTGGTTATCCATCTGGAAACTCGAGGGTTCACCATCCTTGATCTTTTTGCCTTTCCTCTGAACAAATTCATCATATTTCTGAAGAACAGAGATCTTATCAATCAATGACGGCGTGATTATAAGATTGGTGATGATTGCGGTTTTTCTGCTAAGCGCATCCGCTACCACATTGGCTTTTCCCGGCGTATACAGAATATCTAGATCATACGCTGCAAGAAATTCTAGCCAACGCTGTTGTCTCATATTCAAGTCTTTCTGGGTGAACAAATACTTCAACGATTGATGATCCGTATATAATTCAAATTTCTCACCCAATAGTGCCTCCATATTTTCATAGATAATACGATGGCTAATAATTCAAGATCATGAGTTGCATAATTCTTCTCATGTGGCTTCAACTGATGGCAAGCATAAGCGACTATTTGGCCTCTTTGCATTAATACTGCACCAAGACCTCTAATCGAAGCATCTGTCCAAACCGTCAAATCCTGATTGCCATCGATAATGGTTAATACTGGAGCAGTTGTCAATTTTAATTTCAGTTCCTGGAAAACTTCCTCACATTCGGGAGTCCACTTAAATCTTTCGTGCTTCTTTGTAAGCTTGGTTAATGAACCGGATATCTTCGAAAAATTCTTAACGAATTCCGATAATAACTAGCTAATCCAAGAAAACTTCAGACTTCTGTGGGTGTAGTAGGCTGCTTCCAGTCTTGAATTGTTGTTATCTTGCTTGGATCTACAGAAATTCCTTCCTTTGACATGACGTGGCCAAGGAACTTCACTTCCTCCTGCCAGAAGATACATTTAGAGAATTTAGCTTTGAAGACGTTCTTTCGCAGAATTCCCAATACTAGTTCTAAATGTTTTTCATGCTTGCTTTCTGACTTGGAGTAGATTAAAATATCATCGATGAATAACAAAACAAATTTATTCAGGACTTCTCTGAACACTCTATTCATCAGATCGACGAAGTATGCTGGAGCGTTGCATAAGCCGAACGACATTACTAACCAATCATAGAGTACGTCCGGACCTCTGAAAGATGTCAAAGGAACACATTCTTTGACAATTCTCAGTTGATGGAAACCTGTAGCTAGGTCCATTCTGGAAAATACTCTCGCTCCATTTAATTGATCTAACAAATCATCGATGCGGGGTAATGGATATTTGTTCTTGAGTGTCTGCTTGTTGAGGTCTCAGTAATCAACACACAATCGGAGAGTACCGTCTGACTTAGGAACAAACACTACCGCTGCACCCCAATTAGAAAAGCTAGGTCTGATCAGACCCTTCCATAGCACTTGTCGAGTTTGATTGCCAAATTCTTCTTTTTCTTTTAGAGTCATTCTTCGAATTAAATGCACTATTGACCTGGAATTCAGAATTAGATCGATTTGGAATTCAATTTCTCTTTGCGGAGGTAAGCTTTCGACTACTTCAAACACATCCACATAGTGTTTAACGATAGGAATATTTTCAAGAGAAGTAGGAGTAACCTCCAGAGCGGACCAAAATTCTTTCCTGTTTGTCTCTGAGCGGTGGCAGGGTATAGAAATAATATCTCCAAATCCTGCCGTAATTTTTACTATTCTTTCGGCACATCTAACCTCGGCTTCATATCTCGTTAACCAATCCAACCCAAGAATGATATTGAACTCAAAAAAATCCATAACGATCAGATCAAAGGAAAACCGAAAATAAGAATAAGAGACGGGCATTCTACAATATAGGCTAAGAACAATAGATCCTCCTACCAGATTATGAACTCTAACTAATTCTTTAAGCTTTCTTATTTTTAACTTTAACATTTTAACAGTGTTACTTGCAATAAAAATTTGTGATGCACCAGTGTCAAATAGTACAGAAACAAGAATATTTTTAATAGTAAGGGTACCTCCCAAAACATCGGGTTTACCTGTCCCATCAGTAATAGCTGGCGGATTTGCCCCTTCGTATACATGCGCAACCTGCGTATTCTTCAGCAAGGGACACTTAGCCTTGATATGCCCCTTTTGGTTATAATTGTAACACTCTCTCCTATCACCAGAATTGTGACTCGAGCTTGCTTGGGTGGTCTTCTGCCACTTTAGAGCGGTGCACACATTAGAGTAATGGCCAGCTTGACCGCAGTTGTAGCAGCTTCCTCTGGGTGGCCTATTCGTTTGTGGCTTGGCATTGGCTGCTGTGTTGCTGGATTCGGGCTGACTTTCTGAAGTCTTGCGCTTGTTTCCCGCCTAATTCTTTGTGCGGTCTATTTGCATGTTTCTCTGATCCAGGCTCTCATAATTGCAAGACATATCCACCATCTTGGTGAATGTAAGGTTAACATGGCTCATCGCCCTATCCTGATATTTTCGTTGAAGTCCATGAATGAACCTCTTATTCTTTACCTTCACAGTCTGAACAAGCTCTGGAGCCTAGCGGGATAGCTAAGTGAACCTATTGAGGTAGTCCTGGATGATGCGATCTCCTTGCTGGATATTGGCAAACTCATGATGCAAGCGCTCCATCTCTTGCTCTGGAATGAACTTCTCTTTGAACAGTGTTTTGAATTCATTCCATGTCATCTCTACCTCTTCCTCATTTAAGGTGATGGCGTCCCACCAGAGTTGGACCTCGTCCTGCAACAGCCAAGCGCCCATAAAGCTTTTCCTCTGAACCTCAAGACCCATGCCCCTGAAGATCTTCTCACAAGTGTTCAACCAGCCCAAGGCTTCAATTGCAGTTCCAGTGCCCGAAAACGACTTGCCTCCCAGATTCCTATATGTCTTTCCCACTCGGTCTAACTCAAATGGTCGAGGGGGTTGTGGTGACTGTGGCTGAACCAAAGGCTCTAGGACAACGGGGATATTCCCCTGCCCTCCGCCTCGGCCTCCTCGGCCTGCTCTACCTCTAGCTGCAGCTGCTCGTGTAGACATCTAAGTCAAGTTCTGTACAAGCAAGAAAAGAGTCAAGCTCACAGAAATGATAATTTTAAGATATGGTAAAAGCAGAAGAATATATGAAAAGATAACGATGTACTGATCGAGTTATTTTGCTGTTCTGCTTAGCTCATTCTAGAACATTACTAATCCTATCTCTATTGAGCTACTCATCTTAAAACACTACTTATTCTATCTTGACGAGGGGTTTAATGCGTTAAATTCCAGCTTTAAGATTAACTAAAGCTCTGATACCACCTGCGACAATCTCAAAACTCCGTATGACGGAATTAAAGATAATCATTGGAATATAACACATTAATATTTTAATTCGTTCATACATATAATAAAAATGATATTTTTATCGTTAACACAATTTATTTGTAACAGGAATATTTTATTTACTCCATATCTATGATAAAAATGCTATTTTTGCTTTTTAAACAATTTATTCAACACAAGAATGTCATTCAACATTTGAATATCTCAACATATGAATATCTCATACATGCACACTTCATATACTTCACACACATGATAAAAATGTGATTTTTATTATCTAAACAGTTCATTCAACACATGAATATAATTCAATACATGAAAATAATTCAAACACATAGATATTACTGAATTTTTCGGCAGCATAACGGTAGGGGGTTAAAAACCGACACCGTTCCGAGTACGGCTCCTCGCACTACCTTAGGCCTCGCGACGTTCCATAAGGGGCTTATCTAAATGATCTAAGATCAATTTCATATCTTACGAATTTTCCACAATAATTCCCATTGTTTCAACCACAAACAATTTCTTTCAACCACAAACAATTATTTCCAACCATTCGCATTTCAGCTAATTTTTAACCATTCACATTATCAATCAATTTCACGTAAATCACAATCAGTTCATATCGTCCATGGTCTGTAGACGAGGGAGTATATATATATTCGTATATAAATATATTTCATTTCCATTTCAACACATGTATGATTTGTACAATGCATGTATAATTTATACATCGCTCATATAACTTATACAACGCTCATACATGTGGTGTACAACACATATCAAATTTATATTTCGCTCATATAATTTATACAACGCATTTCCATTCCATATTGAATTTAGATATCTCACATTGATTTTAATCCTTCTGAAATTTGTAGCGAGCTCGAAATACGTTCTAGTTCTTCTAGAATGTAGATGATGTCGCTACAAGTCCGATATTTCCTGTTTCATCGAATTTCGTCAACATAGCAAAAAGATATGATTTTTATACTAAAATCATCATTAGCAAAGCTTAAAAACGTTATAAACTATTTAATTTACTTCAGCTGTTACCTGACGGAAAGCTTCAAAACTAGGTTTCGATCTAGCACTCAAACCGTTGCATTTGAAGATGATCGGAGTACACCACCTCGAAGAGCATGGAACGACGCTCAGGCGCGAGGGGGTGCGGTCGCACTCAGTGGCGGCGTGAGTGCGTGGCAGCGCTGCGAAGTGCGCATCTTCAGGGAGGTGATTATCGATGATGGAGCGACGAGGGGTGGTGAACCTTATATGGATTTGAAGAGGAGGAGGAGAGCTTCAAAAGTTCCAGAGGGGCTGGGGCTAATTCGAAGTGGTTTGGACGGAAATCGGCCGAGAGCGATGGAGCTTAGTTCGCCGTCGAGATCAGGTTATGGAGGGTGGTTTATATTTTTATAAAATTAAACAATGAAAGAAAAAATCCTACTCGCCGATATTTATATTATTTCAAAAATTAGGGGTTTTTCCATAAGAACTCTGATTCAAACCCAAAGACTGTCGCCCTAGCTAGGTACCCCCATCCCGGACACGATGGAATATGTTTTGTAGGCCCATTCGACTGTTACATTCAATTATTCTTAAAACTAAAATATAAAACATTCAAATTTGGATTTGAACGTACATTTTAATTTTCCAGGGCCACATACTGATTCTAAAAATTCCCGAAAAACAAATCTAGCTATGTTGGGACGATACAGTCCCAACAAAACTGATTTCATCGAATTCTGAGAACGTTTGAAAAATGGCCATTTTCTGGTCGATCCAGTTTGACTGAAATTGTAATGACCCGAAAATCCGGTAAAATTTGAGCTGACCAAAAACACAAGTCCAACCCCAAATATCACGGAAATTCGAACCATTAATAGAAAGAAGTTAGAGGGTGAGGATAGATAAGATAGAAACTTAGAATAGAAGAAGAAGAAGAACACAACATCAGAGTAACACGAATCTCACAGTGGAACGAATAACATATAATATATATAACATAACTTGAAATATACATCTGTACTTGAATATACATCAATATCAAAGTACATCACTTACAACACAGCAGAAATAACTATAGCTATATGATCCTGAAGCCTCCTGCTCCAAGCTCTTCCAGTATATCTGTAAATTCCCGACTACTTGACTGCCCGTACAAATTTAGGCACCCAGGAGTTTAGGGAAAACAACAAAGTAAACTCCGGGTCAGTCATGGGACTGGTATGAGTAAACAGTTTAAAACAATTTCAGAAAACTAAATGATATCTCATAAGACCACGCCGTATAACACGGAACGGGTTTTTCCCTTATGAGAATCCAAACACTTGACTTATCTTTATATCAAAACTCTTTTGATATTATAATAATGTCTAAATCAAGTAAATAACAATCTAGTGGAACGTTTGCATCTCACGTTCCACATATATATACAATCAAAACCGCGAGCACGTATTGGGTAATGGATTTCCAACTATGACAAGGTATGGAATCACCTTCCGCCGGTATATCTCTAGAGGAGAATACACCGAGTTCAACAAGAACATCTTGCAACTCAGCCACACATGACCGACCACTCATTTCGCTTGAGTGTATCGAATGTATATCACCAACGATTGGGATCAGCAACCGTTTCCCGAATGGGTCAGCATCGACAATAGATTTTTAGAAGTAAATGAAACTCTAGATCAGGTGATTATACACCCTAATAGGTGCGACCTACATAGCCATGTTGCTTGCCCGATTTCTGTCATTTACCGGTTGATGAGGCTAGAAGCTACGCTTTGTCATCACGCCATATTCACTTCGAATGTCACATCGTCAAATCCATCAAATCACCGATTGACGTCTACAACAATACATTATGTGTTAGCTAAAAGAAGTTTCCTTCTCCGCCTCCACTCTTGGTACGGTTGGAGAAATCAATATACGTGATCGTCTGGAAATACTCTGTCAAACATTCTTCCATACAAGTCACCCAGGAACAGGATGAACCGAAGGTACTATTTCTATTAATAGAAAAAGTCCTTGTACTCTACTCCGTCTTCGATTATCTTTATATAATCTGATTCGCACGCTACTGCCAATACGGAGTGGTTCTTCGGATAATAATCCAACCGGTCTCTCCATATTGACAACGATGGTCAAAACTTCGATAGTCTGTGATTTAACTATCGAATAAAAACAAGTGTTTCGATAGTCGATGATTTAACTATCGAATAAAACAAGTGTTCATCCAAACATCCAACAATCATTGAACCTTTAATTAATATTCCATTAATTAAATCTCTTCTCTATTTCTTATCAATATTTGTTAACCAAATATTTTCAATAACCATATTAGCCTTATACGTTATTTGGAAAACTTTTCCATATATCGCCTTCCTTTATTTTCTAGCTTTAGAAAATATTCATTATTCTATTTCCAAGCTTTGCACATATTTGGGTTAAAACAGATGTTGTGTAAAACATCCTTACGACAACCCAAATACAGTATTTAACTAATTCTTATTCCACATTGATCTTCGAGCCTGAATCTTGCTACTTATCGGTATATCATGAAATCAACCAAGTTGGGGTAAAATTACCTCTCAGACCTTGACTGAATAACATTTAACGTCAAAACAGACAAGACTACTTACCCGAATAATCAATACCATACAACTGATTATTCACCTTCAAACCCATATACATTTTCTCTTTCTAATCTTTCTAGATTTTATTCTTATACTTCCTTTTTGATTATACTATTCTATTTCTAAGTTCGTTTTCTTATCGACTTCTATATATTTTGATATGTTAATTTCTAATTATCAAATTATCTTAAAAATATTCTATCTCCTTAAATTCCTGGAAAAATTCGCCATAACCTCCTTTGTACCGGGAGCATCGGGAAATTTCAAATAGCTTTCCCGGTCCTTCTCATCTCAAAAAGAAAAAGCCAAGCGGCTAGCCGATACGGCGCATAAAATCTCATATATGAATTAAACACGTACCTTTTTGTCAGGCATTCTATTTATTTCACTTCTATACTTTATTCCATACCTGTCTCCTGTATATTTATGCATGTCCAATCTATTTTAACTATACCAATCGTTTTAACTCATTTTGTTAATTAAATCTGTTAATTAACTTCTTAGTCTAATCCACTTCTATTTATCCAAATCTATTTATTTTAAATCCCATTTGAATTTCTATATTCAAATTCCATTTGAAATACTATGTTCAAATTCTATAGTTAAACTCCATTTGAATTCTATTATTCAAATTCTATTTCAATTCCTTATATTCAAAGTCCATTTGAATTCTCTGCATTATTTATAAACAACGTTTATAACTTCAATTCAAATCCCATATTTTCATTTATAAACAAAGCTTATAAATTCGATTCAAAACCCACCTTTCATTTATAAACAAAGTTTATAAATTCGATCACTTGTTTTATATACCTTCAAAACAAGTTAATATTTTCTATGGTTTTAAAGTCCATTTGAATTCTATATTCAAATACTATCGTTTAAAGTCCATTTGAATTCTATATTCAAATACTATCGTTTAAAGTCCATTTGAATTCTATATTCAAATACTATCGTTTAAAGTCCATTTGAATTCTATATTCAAATACTATCGTTTTAAGTCCATTTGAATTTCTATGCATTATTTATAAACAACGTTTATAACTTCAATTCAAATCCCACCTTTCCATTTATAAACAACGTTTATAACTTCAATTCAAATCCCACCTTTCCATTTATAAACAACGTTTATAAATTCAATTCAAATCCCATATTTTCATTTATAAACAAAGTTTATAAATTCGATTCCCATATTTTCATTTATAAACAAAGTTTATAAATTCGATTACTTGTTTTATATACCTTCAAACAAGTTAATATTCTCTATAGTTTTATTTAAAATTCAAATTCTATTTATAAAAATAGAATTTCCTTTTTAAATATCAAATACCCTTTCCGATATTTTTATGAATCAATATTCAAACTCTAGTGGTATTTTCAACAATCAGATCAACCAATTTTCAATCACTTGATTTTTAACACATCATATAGGAATATATATGAAATCAAACAAACAACAGATAATATATATATATTTTTGAGGAATCCAGTTGGATTCCTCCAACCTGTTTTCCTGCATCCACAGACGTTAGTCAATATAGTAATACCCATCCTGCTTCGAGGCAGGAGATCGCGGTATAGAAGGTCATCCACTAATCATAGCGTGGGGCGTATAGGGTAATCATCCGCTATGGTACCGCGGGCATCCGCTAATGAAACTGCGGGAATCCAACCAATCATCAACCCAATATATATATAATAGTCAACCAATCCTAAATAACTATATATATATTTTTAAAACAATCAGGCAGCATTCAAACAAGCACAGACAATTATTTTTAACTATATAAAAATAATTTCTAAATAAAATGGTGAGTGAGGTTTACTCACCGTGGTTTTTATTTCGTGATTTATTCCAATCTGAATTTCATCGCTTAGCTGACGACAATACAAATCCAACCATCACGTTCGAATCTGACTCTATTTGCATGAACAACTACGAAGCTGACTAAATCCCTTACTGATTCTCTTTCCAGTCACTCTGACTCCCTATCGAACCTCGTATGAATGATATATAATTTATATAGGCTTCAACATAATAAATTTTAACTTAATTATTATCATTAAAATAAATTAATTACCTTGTATTAACCCTAACTCTTCTTCCTCCTTTTGAAAAACTACCTAGAGCAAATTAGCAAGGTCGAACTCAGTACCTTTCTCGGGTTTTGAAACTAAAACCGAAAATCAGCTCCTTTAAACATTCCATTGAACACCCGAGCGTCGTTCATCCCTTCCCTACTTGAACACCGTGAGTCACTTGCCTGGAAACACTGGTTCGCAACCTCGAACAACCCATTTACGAAACTGTCGACCCTGGTATTTCCATCGCGCCCTCAAATCTTGCACTCCACCCAAACCTGACACGGTTTCCACCTTCACAGACATCGTACTCCACCGCTTCATCAATCCCCTTGCGTCGATCACCTGTTGGTGCTTCAGATCCACTGCCGCTCTTAATTCGAGCATCCCCAATCGCACCCCAGTTCCTTAAACAAGTCCGAAGTCTCGAAACACCCCCTGGCCCTTTGACTCAACCCTAGCTTCACGTTGAATCCCATCGCGACACCTTAAAGGGTCGGAATCCCTTTCTCGCGATAAACTCCCCTGATTCGAACGCGACTTCGCAACCTCCTAGCCTCCACCTAGGTTCGAGCGAATTTGATTTGAGGAAATTAGAAGAAAGGCATAGCCTGGAGGAGCATCAGCTATGGGAAAAAGGATCGCCATTTATTTGAAAGCTTTGCTTTTAACATCTCGATTCATTTTATAGATGTATATATATAAGGACGGATCTGAATCCACTTCACTGGAAATGAATGAAGACAACGAGGCCATTTAAATTTCTTGCTTTTATTTTGTTCAGAACCAATTTAAACGAGAGGTTAAAATAGAAGAAGGGGAAAAAGTCATCGTGGTTTACTTATAGACGAGGAATATGTCGGTTTGAAGGAATTATATTATTTTATTTATTCTATTTATAATTAAATTAAACTGGTGTCCTTTAATTTAAAATACCCATGGTGCCAAATTCCTTTCTGAACCCAACAACTGACGATTTTAGGGTAATACCGCTGTTGCGAACACACTGGGATAGGTCACGAAGTCCAATTCGATCATCTGGAGGAGATATTAATTTAAATCAATATAAATTAATTTCAGACAATTTATTCTCCTCGATAATAAATAAATATTATTATCGTTATAAATTCAAATAGAATTTCATATTAATTATTTGAACTGTTTTCAATTCAAATTAAAATTTGAATTCAACTAAATCCATTTTCGTATTCTGTTATTTAATATATTCGATTTTAAATCAAAATTGATTATTAAACTAATGATCATAATATAAAATTCCATTTATATTATCTCCCCCCAATATTTAAATCCATATTAAATATTTAAAATTAACCCATACGGATCCGGGTCATTACAATCTTCCCCACTTAAAATAATTTCGTCCTCGAAATTGCTAATGTAGAAAAAGTGCTACAAACCCATTAACCTTTCAGAACTTATTTATGTTGATACTCAACATTTCAAACTTCCTTGCATAACTCTCTGTCGAATAAATCCCTATTCGATAACTCCTCCCTTCGAATAACTATATTCGATAATTTATCTTTCAAATAACTAGATTCGAAAACCTTTCTTCGAATAAACTATATTCGATTTACTCTATTCAATTTACTCTTATCAATTAACTCTATCTGATTTAACTCTTTTCGATTAACTCCATCGAATAATTAAATTCTATAACTCACTTCGATTAACCAATATTCTACAACTCACTTCGATTAAACTAATCGATAACTCTTTTCGATTAAACTATAATCGATAACTCCTTCGATTTACTAATAATCGATAAATCCTTCGATTAACTAATAATCGATAACTCATTCGATTAACTAATAATCGATAACTCCTTCGATTAACTAATAATCGATAACTCCTTTAATTCTACCCGAATAAACTAATATTCGATTTAACTCCACTCGCTTGACTCTAGATCGCAACGATCATAATGGTTACGCCTGATTCCCCCAGGAAACATCCGACCGCCCTAGGCTATCTACAGCCCTGCGAATTACGCTAGCAGTCGCACGAAATGGTAACTTATCATGGGTAACTATTGTTTGACCAACTCTATCTCAATAACTATATTCAATCATCTTTAATTGAATAACTAAAATTCAATTAAATCCTAATTCGATTAACTATGTTCAATTAACTTTATCTGGTTAACTCTTAATTTGAATAACAAATATTCGATAAATTCTAATTGAATAACTAATATTCAATTAACTCTACGGATTACCCTAACTGATTAACTCTAACTGGTTAATTCTTACTCAAATCATTTTTTTTTTAACTCTAATCGATTATTTCTAACTCTAATCGACTTCTCCTATTCGAATAACTCTTATTGGATAACGTTTATTCATTTATAAAGATTTACTTTTAGTAACGGTTCTTCACTTTATAAATGTTCTCTTTAATAACGTTACTTCACTTATACAAGTGTTGTGTACCCCTTCTATTTAAAACTATCGGTGTTAAAAACCAATATCTCTTCTCTATATAAGTTCAGACTTATATATTCCATCTATCGAATGATAAATATTTGATTTAATTTATACTGTTATCCAAAAATTAATCTTTTCTATTTATCTGTTAAAAACAGATTTCCATTTTCTATCCACCTTCTAAATATTCCTTTGATTAAATTCTATTTATTTAACAAATACATATCTCATTTATAGCATTCTATTTATTTTCTATAAATAAATATTTCCATTTAATCTATTTGTAAATGTTTTACAAATATTCCCTTCTAAATTCTATTTGCACATAACTTCCTTTGTATTTGCTTTTACAAATATATTTCCTTTTTTAACTCTTTTGGTTTTTCCTTTATTCATTCCCAATTCATATTTCATTCACATTGATTTTACTTAATTTATCCATTTCGATCCATTTAACTTACTTAAGTTAAATTTAATTTCAATCGTTCAAATCCCCATTAACTAGTTGCTAATTAACCGTTTTGCCTATTTCACCCTTTTTATTTGAATATAACTTGTTCAAATATATGTCAACTTACTTATAAACTAATCTAACTATAATTTCAACTCGAGTTATATATTCGATTTCGAATATAAATTCTCAATCGCTTTCGCTTATCCAAAAACCCAATTTCGATTCAAATTTCCTTTAACTAATTATTTTCCAATTTAGTTAATCCTATTTAACCATTTAAAATATGATTTTTGTCTTGAAAATCATTTTACTTACTTCACTGGAGTTCATATTTACCTTGTATCTCTAGTCTGGATTTTTCTAGTGCCAATTCGGATTTTATCTCCTAAAAATCCTTTTATTCATTCAATTAAACCGTTATGGTTTTCTAATGGTTCTGGCGCTGCTTTTCAAAAAATTTGATTTTGACATAACTCAAAATCTATACAACGAAATCCAGATTTTTCTCTTTCATTAGAAAACTATCGTTCAACCGGTCCCGACGATTCTTGTTTCAAAGGATTCCGACTTCAATTGAGTTCTGTATACTAAATTGAAGTTCGAATCGCCAATTTACGAACTGCCGCGCTATGGCGAGCTTGTTTTAATTATAATTATAAATATAAACATTTTAACTTTGTTTATAATATATTCAACTCCAATCTGATATATTTTTAATATATATCAAATCCATTTCACATAATATTCCCGATCTATTTCTCTTCAAATATTCAAGTCCTCTACATTTACAATATTCAAATTCCATTTGAATCTCTTTATTCCAACTCATTTGAATTTCCTTCTATTCAATTTCTATTTGAATTTTCCTCGATTCAAATTCTAATTCAATTTCCTTATCTTCAAATTCTATTTGAATTTCTTATCTTCAATTTCTATTTGAAATCCTTCATTCAAAAACCCATTTCAAATCCCTTCTTTTCAAATTCCATTTGAAATCCTTTATTCAATTTCTATTTAAATTCCTTTGTTCAATTTCTATTTAAATTCCTTTGAATTTAAATTCTATTTTAACTCCTTTGAATTCAAATTCTATTTCAATTTCTATTTAAATTCCTTTGTTCAATTTCAAATTTGAAATCCTTTGAATTCCATTTCTATTTAAATTCCTTTGTTCAATTTCAAATTATATTTCAAACTTTATATCTCCTTTGAATTCTTATATTCAACCGCCACTTTATATTCTCTTTGAAATTCTATTTAACCAATTTCTATTTGAATTCTAATATTCAAATCTCTATTTGACTTTTCTTTATTCAAATCCATTTGAATTCCTTTGAGTTCAAATCCCATTTCAATTTTTCTTATACAATTTCTATTTGAATTTTCTTTATTCAAACTCATTTGAATTTCTTTGAATTCAAATTCTATTTCACTTCTATTTGAATTATATATATATATATTCAAATTCCTTTATTTTACTTCTATTTGAAATCTATATTCCCATTTCACATTTCAAAATTCCTTTGAAGTTATATAAATATATACATATATTTATCTATCTCAAATTCAAAACATTTGAATTTTCAAACAACTTGTTTCTTTTCAAACAAATTTCCCTCAAAACTTTTTCTAAGGCAGCATTTTATCACTTAGAAACTCGAAAATGAACACTGATGATGTTGCGACCATCATCAGAATTATTTCCCAGCTACTGAATGAGTTCAGTACTATATTTCTTTCAAAATCCATTTAGAAAAACATTTTCCAAACTCCCAGGATTTTAAATTCTGAATTCTGGTTGGAATTCAATTTCAATTTATCTTATTTGTATATTTGATTTCATATACAAATTCCATTGGTTATATATATAACTATTTCAGTTTTTATAATCTAATTTGATTATAATCCTAACAATCAACTTAACTATTTAAAAACAATATCGTGTTCAATCTTCTGTTCAAGTGTTTATAAATTCCTATCGACTTCGTGGCGTCCCACGATTCGACCAAAATTTATAATCCACTCAACAGACTAGTCAACACAATATAAAACAGTTTTTATATCAAATAACAAATACGCTCTCTCGTATATATATACACTCAACTCATTCTAGGATACTACTGATCCTATCTCTAATGAGCACATTTCCACACAGCCTAGATATTCGCTCAACCTAAGCTCTGATACCAACTGTAATGACCCGAAAATCCGGTAAAATTTGAGCTGACCAAAAACACAAGTCCAACCCCAAATATCACGGAAATTCGAACCATTAATAGAAAGAAGTTAGAGGGTGAGGATAGATAAGATAGAAACTTAGAATAGAAGAAGAAGAAGAACACAACATCAGAGTAACACGAATCTCACAGTGGAACGAATAACATATAATATATATAACATAACTTGAAATATACATCTGTACTTGAATATACATCAATATCAAAGTACATCACTTACAACACAGCAGAAATAACTATAGCTATATGATCCTGAAGCCTCCTGCTCCAAGCTCTTCCAGTATATCTGTAAATTCCCGACTACTTGACTGCCCGTACAAATTTAGGCACCCAAGAGTTTAGGGAAAACAACAAAGTAAACTCCGGGTCAGTCATGGGACTGGTATGAGTAAACAGTTTAAAACAATTTCAGAAAACTAAATGATATCTCATAAGACCACGCCGTATAACACGGAACGGGTTTTTCCCTTATGAGAATCCAAACACTTGACTTATCTTTATATCAAAACTCTTTTGATATTATAATAATGTCTAAATCAAGTAAATAACAATCTAGTGGAACGTTTGCATCTCACGTTCCACATATATATACAATCAAAACCGCGAGCACGTATTGGGTAATGGATTTCCAACTATGACAAGGTATGGAATCACCTTCCGCTGGTATATCTCTAGAGGAGAATACACCGAGTTCAACAAGAACATCTTGCAACTCAGCCACACATGACCGACCACTCATTTCGCTTGAGTGTATTGAATGTATATCACCAACGATTGGGATCAGCAACCGTTTCCCGAATGGGTCAGCATCGACAATAGATTTTTAGAAGTAAATGAAACTCTAGATCAGGTGATTATACACCCTAATAGGTGCGACCTACATAGCCATGTTGTTTGCCCGATTTCTGTCATTTACCGGTTGATGAGGCTAGAAGCTACGCTTTGTCATCACGCCATATTCACTTCGAATGTCACATCGTCAAATCCATCAAATCACCGATTGACGTCTACAACAATACATTATGTGTTAGCTAAAAGAAGTTTCCTTCTCCGCCTCCACTCTTGGTACGGTTGGAGAAATCAATATACGTGATCGTCTGGAAATACTCTGTCAGACATTCTTCCATACAAGTCACCCAGGAACAGGATGAACCGAAGGTACTATTTCTATTAATAGAAAAAGTCCTTGTACTCTACTCCGTCTTCGATTATCTTTATATAATCTGATTCGCACGCTACTGCTAATACGGAGTGGTTCTTCGGATAAAAATCCAACCGGTGTCTCCATATTGACAACGATGGTCAAAACTTCGATAGTCTGTGATTTAACTATCGAATAAAAACAAGTGTTTCGATAGTCGATGATTTAACTATCGAATAAAACAAGTGTTCATCCAAACATCCAACAATCATTGAACCTTTAATTAATATTCCATTAATTAAATCTCTTCTCTATTTCTTATCAGTATTTGTTAACCAAATATTTTCAATAACCATATTAGCCTTATACGTTATTTGGAAAACTTTTCCATATATCGCCTTCCTTTATTTTCTAGCTTTAGAAAATATTCATTATTCTATTTCCAAGCTTTGCACATATTTGGGTTAAAACAGATGTTGTGTAAAACATCCTTACGACAACCCAAATACAGTATTTAACTAATTCTTATTCCACATTGATCTTCGAGCCTGAATCTTGCTACTTATCGGTATATCATGAAATCAACCAAGTTGGGGTAAAATTACCTCTCAGACCTTGACTGAATAACATTTAACGTCAAAACAGACAAGACTACTTACCCGAATAATCAATACCATACAACTGATTATTCACCTTCAAACCCATATACATTTTCTCTTTCTAATCTTTCTAGATTTTATTCTTATACTTCCTTTTTGATTATACTATTCTATTTCTAAGTTCGTTTTCTTATCGACTTCTATATATTTTGATATGTTAATTTCTAATTATCAAATTATCTTAAAAATATTCTATCTCCTTAAATTCCCGGAAAAATTCGCCATAACCTCCTTTGTACCGGGAGCATCGGGAATTTCAAATAGCTTTCCCGGACCTTCTCATCTTAAAAAGAAAAAGAAAAAGCCAAGCGGCTAGCCGATACGGCGCATAAAATCTCATATATGAATTAAACACGTACCTTTTTGTCGGGCATTCTATTTATTTCACTTCTATACTTTATTCCATACCTGTCTCCTGTATATTTATGCATGTCCAATCTATTTTAACTATACCAATCGTTTTAACTCATTTTGTTAATTAAATCTGTTAATTAACTTCTTAGTCTAATCCACTTCTATTTATCCAAATCTATTTATTTTAAATCCCATTTGAATTTCTATATTCAAATTCCATTTGAAATACTATGTTCAAATTCTATAGTTAAACTCCATTTGAATTCTATTATTCAAATTCTATTTCAATTCCTTATATTCAAAGTCCATTTGAATTCTCTGCATTATTTATAAACAACGTTTATAACTTCAATTCAAATCCCATATTTTCATTTATAAACAAAGCTTATAAATTCGATTCAAAACCCACCTTTCATTTATAAACAAAGTTTATAAATTCGATCACTTGTTTTATATACCTTCAAAACAAGTTAATATTTTCTATGGTTTTAAAGTCCATTTGAATTCTATATTCAAATACTATCGTTTAAAGTCCATTTGAATTCTATATTCAAATACTATCGTTTAAAGTCCATTTGAATTCTATATTCAAATACTATCGTTTAAAGTCCATTTGAATTCTATATTCAAATACTATCGTTTTAAGTCCATTTGAATTTCTATGCATTATTTATAAACAACGTTTATAACTTCAATTCAAATCCCACCTTTCCATTTATAAACAACGTTTATAACTTCAATTCAAATCCCACTTTTCCATTTATAAACAACGTTTATAAATTCAATTCAAATCCCATATTTTCATTTATAAACAAAGTTTATAAATTCGATTCCCATATTTTCATTTATAAACAAAGTTTATAAATTCGATTACTTGTTTTATATACCTTCAAACAAGTTAATATTCTCTATAGTTTTATTTAAAATTCAAATTCTATTTATAAAAATAGAATTTCCTTTTTAAATATCAAATACCCTTTCCGATATTTTTATGAATCAATATTCAAACTCTAGTGGTATTTTCAACAATCAGATCAACCAATTTTCAATCACTTGATTTTTAACACATCATATAGGAATATATATGAAATCAAACAAACAACAGATAATATATATATTTTTGAGGAATCCAGTTGGATTCCTCCAACCTGTTTTCCTGCATCCACAGACGTTAGTCAATATAGTAATACCCATCCTGCTTCGAGGCAGGAGATCGCGGTATAGAAGGTCATCCACTAATCATAGCGTGGGGCGTATAGGGTAATCATCCGCTATGGTACCGCGGGCATCCGCTAATGAAACTGCGGGAATCCAACCAATCATCAACCCAATATATATATAATAGTCAACCAATCCTAAATAACTATATATATATTTTTAAAACAATCAGGCAGCATTCAAACAAGCACAGACAATTATTTTTAACTATATAAAAATAATTTCTAAATAAAATGGTGAGTGAGGTTTACTCACCGTGGTTTTTATTTCGTGATTTATTCCAATCTGAATTTCATCGCTTAGCTGACGACAATACAAATCCAACCATCACGTTCGAATCTGACTCTATTTGCATGAACAACTACGAAGCTGACTAAATCCCTTACTGATTCTCTTTCCAGTCACTCTGACTCCCTATCGAACCTCGTATGAATGATATATAATTTATATAGGCTTCAACATAATAAATTTTAACTTAATTATTATCATTAAAATAAATTAATTACCTTGTATTAACCCTAACTCTTCTTCCTCCTTTTGAAAAACTACCTAGAGCAAATTAGCAAGGTCGAACTCAGTACCTTTCTCGGGTTTTGAAACTAAAACCGAAAATCAGCTCCTTTAAACATTCCATTGAACACCCGAGCGTCGTTCATCCCTTCCCTACTTGAACACCGTGAGTCACTTGCCTGGAAACACTGGTTCGCAACCTCGAACAACCCATTTACGAAACTGTCGACCCTGGTATTTCCATCGCGCCCTCAAATCTTGCACTCCACCCAAACCTGACACGGTTTCCACCTTCACAGACATCGTACTCCACCGCTTCATCAATCCCCTTGCGTCGATCACCTGTTGGTGCTTCAGATCCACTGCCGCTCTTAATTCGAGCATCCCCAATCGCAACCCAGTTCCTTAAACAAGTCCGAAGTCTCGAAACACCCCCTGGCCCTTTGACGCAACCCTAGCTTCACGTTGAATCCCATCGCGACACCTTAAAGGGTCGGAATCCCTTTCTCGCGATAAACTCCCCTGATTCGAACGCGACTTCGCAACCTCCTAGCCTCCACCTAGGTTCGAGCGAATTTGATTTGAGGAAATTAGAAGAAAGGCATAGCCTGGAGGAGCATCAGCTATGGGAAAAAGGATCGCCATTTATTTGAAAGCTTTGCTTTTAACATCTCCATTCATTTTATAGATGTATATATATAAGGACGGATCTGAATCCACTTCACTGGAAATGAATGAAGACAACGAGGCCATTTAAATTTCTTGCTTTTATTTTGTTCAGAACCAATTTAAACGAGAGGTTAAAATAGAAGAAGGGGAAAAAGTCATCGTGGTTTACTTATAGACGAGGAATATGTCGGTTTGAAGGAATTATATTATTTTATTTATTCTATTTATAATTAAATTAAACTGGTGTCCTTTAATTTAAAATACCCATGGTGCCAAATTCCTTTCTGAACCCAACAACTGACGATTTTAGGGTAATACCGCTGTTGCGAACACACTGGGATAGGTCACGAAGTCCAATTCGATCATCTGGAGGAGATATTAATTTAAATCAATATAAATTAATTTCAGACAATTTATTCTCCTCGATAATAAATAAATATTATTATCGTTATAAATTCAAATAGAATTTCATATTAATTATTTGAACTGTTTTCAATTCAAATTAAAATTTGAATTCAACTAAATCCATTTTCGTATTCTGTTATTTAATATATTCGATTTTAAATCGAAATTGATTATTAAACTAATGATCATAATATAAAATTCCATTTATATTATCTCCCCCCAATATTTAAATCCATATTAAATATTTAAAATTAACCCATACGGATCCGGGTCATTACAGAAATCAACCAAACACGTTTTCTTTTGTCATGCTCACATATTAATTCCAAAAATTATGAAATTTGAAACCTAGTAATAAATTGACATCCCGGATCCAAGAAAAGTGGTTTCGTCGAAAACGGAGGTCGTTTGCAAAATGTCAATTTTCAAGGGCTATATTTATTCTATAGCGACCATTCGGAATATTCAACTGGCCATAACTTTTGATTCCCACTATGAAATTTCGATTTTTCAGATTCGTTAGAAAGATATTCTTAAACAGATTTAAATATTTTTGGTATCGCTAAAATCCATTTTATTTTTCATCCTGTACGTTCAGTCAAAGTTCGAATTCAAATTTTTAAACAGCCTCACTATTTCTAACTCGTTATTTAATCGAAATAAATTATTTCAATTACTCTAAATTCATCAAAATAACTCAATTAAATAATTTTATATTAGCTCGTATTTCCTGGATTGTTACAGTTTCAGTGACATATGAAATCTAGGAGAGTTCAACTCACTCAGTTTATCCCGTTTATAATTTGTATAAACTTAGTTTTTATTTTATGTGCAATGTAACAACCCGGAAAATCCGAACCAATTTAAACAATTTGATATTAAATACAAGGCTCTGAATAGAAAATATATCGGCTTATATTCAATATCAAATTCTTAAATCAACAAATATCGTATTGGAATAACGATATATCTATATCTTCCAAATTCCTCCACAATATCCGTATAATCACGGAATCCAATATCGAAATATTTCGAAGATAATTTCGATTTATATCCATTCCAATTCATATATTGGAAATCTTGGTTATTTTTAAAACCATTTCAAATCCAATTTATTTATTTGGAAACATTGGATTTTTAATTCTAGTTCAAAACTAGTTCATTTTGCCAAAAATATATTTTTATCTTTTCAAATATGGGATTTTTCATCCCTATTCTTCCAAATCATTTATTATGATTTTACACAAATTATTGTTATTTTTAATAATTTTATCGAGGCCTGTACAGTCGATTTCCATAAACGGCCATCGAACTGTACTTACATCGACCTTTTCCAAATTTGATTTGGACACAATTCCAAATCCATCTGTTAGATTTCAAATCTCTAATATTCGTTAGAAAGCTCTTTTCGATACGAACCCAAGGTTCCGGTTTTAGGAGAATCCGACTGTCGGATCTCCCGTAATGTCCATTTGAAGTCAATGGTCGAAATTCACGAACTGTCGCAGCGCTCCGCGTTCTATTTAGGCCATTATATATATAATATATATATTTCGCCGATTTCCATTTCAAAAGTATTTTATAAATCGTTTTAAATTCGTTTTCAAAACGATTTCAACTTCATATTCAATTTCTAATCAAAATTGAATATTCCATATCATCGATATATAAATGATAATATTTTCAAAACATTAGATTTTTAAATCAATTCTTTTTCGATATTCACTATAAAAGTGAATAAAATCAATATCAATATCATTCATGTCAAAATGGCGTCAATCTAATCAACATGGCTATATATATTTAAATATTTTCGTGTCCATCCCAAACCGGACATCAAAATCAGATTTTGATCTTTTACTGAATATTATTTTAAAATATTCATTATTTTAAAATGTTCGTTATTTTAAAATATTCATTCCTTTCTGAACTGGAATCAGACATAGTCAATTACCATATAATTTGATTTATATGGATTTCATACACACATGTATACAACAACAACCAAACATAGTCAACCATCATCCAAAGTGCATTCTACACTGCATAAGCATCAAATATAAATATTTAACGCTTATAACAGTCTATCAACCAATCGATTGACATACAAATAAACATTGGAATTAGTGTATGTCCGATATCATCCCAATACCCGTGTGGGGTTTCAATCAACAAATATAGATTTATTTGTGCAGTTGGGCGATGTGTAAAATTTATCGTCCCAATCTATATCAATCAATTGTATGTACATAAACAAATCGTCCGATTTGTTTATAAATATTTATTTTATTCATATACATGTTAAAATTGTATTTTCAACTATAAAATATTTTATTCCACATCACACAATCAATTTTCACAACATAACCAAACAAACAAACAAACAAACAAGTCGTCCATGGTCTGTGGACAACGGGTGTCAGGTGCTGCTAAACACCGTCTGCATCCTAGTATATATTTTAACTAGAAATAAAATTAAAGTGAGAAGTTCTCACCTTTGGGGTCCACTCCGTCGTTCTTTATTTCTGAACGGTTTGAATTTGCCCAAAATTCCAATGCGATATTTTCCCGCTGTTCATAGTAAAAATCACATTTTTAGTATGATGTTTATTTTAAAAATCACATTTTCACAATGGCACTTCATATATAAAAATCATATATTTTTACAATGCTTCTTTCTATATAAAAATTATATTTTTATCTCTACTTCTCGTATAAAGATCGAATTTTTATTTCGCTTCTCCTATAATAAAATTTACATTTTTATTATGTTATTCATATAAAAATCACATTTTTGTATCGCTACATATATAAAAATTATATTTTTAATTCGCTATTTACATAAAAATCATATCTTTAACTTATTAAAAATCTTATCTTTTCATAAGTAAAATCGTATCTCTTAAGAAATTAGAAATCAAATCTTTTTATAAACGCTAATCCATGATAAAAATCGATTTTTTTTTATTTCAAAACATTATATGTACAAAGATCATATTTTTACCATGTTAATATATATATATATATATAACTCATCTTTCCTAATTTAAAAATCACTTCTTTCCATATTAAAAAATCATGTCTTTCCATATTTAAAAATCACGTCTTTCCATATTTAAAAATATAAACTTTCCTGATTTAAAAATATAAACTTTACTACATAAAAATATAATCTTTCTCTCACTTTCATGATAACTAAAATCTAATTTTTATCTCGCAAATACATATGTAAAAATCGTACTTTTACATACATAAAAACCATATTCTTATATCAACTAAAAATCAGATTTTTTTATATAAAAAAACTGAATTAAAAACTGAAATTAAAATCAATACATGTAAAAACTCACTGTTTTATTTTCATCAGAGGAAGGGGCTTGCACAGGGGGTCTGAGGTTGGGGGGAGGTCACGGGGGTCGGGGAAGGTGGCATCAACGGCGGCGGCGGCCCCACTGGCCGGAGGTGCGGTCTTCAGGCTCATTTAGGGGTTTAGGGTTCGAGGGGAGGGTTTCAAATCAAAGGAGGGGAGAGAGAGGTCGTGGAGGGAGGGGGATCAGAGGGGGAGGCACGCGGCCAGCTCCCGCGGCGCGACATTGCGATGGGGAGGAGCATCAATCGCGTTTGGTTTTTTTCCTCTGAAATCGAAGTGAGAGAGAGAGATGTGAGGATATAATTATATATATATATTACTATTTTTTAATTTCTAAAAGAACCTTTTTATTTTGACTCATCCATAACTAATTACCCCCATTCCAAACACAATGCGATATGTATCGTAAGCCAGTTTGGCTGTTTCGATCGGTTTCCGTCAAAATCAAAATATAAATCTATATATTGAATTGAACGCACATTTCAATTTACCGAGGCCACATACGGACTTTAAAAGTTCCCGAAAAATATTTTCTAGCTTCCTATTGATGATACAGTTCTAACAAAACTAATTTCGTCAAATTTGAAGACCGTTTGAAAAATGGTCATTTTCTGATCGATCCAAATTGACTAAAACTGTCAAAACACGTTTTACTTCGCCACGCTCACATATTGATTCGAAAAATTTTGAATTTTGGAATCTAGCAATAACTTGACATACTGGATCCAACAAAAGTGGATTCATCGAAAACGGAGGTCATTTGCAAAATTTCCATTTTTAAGGGCTATATTTTCTATAGCGACTATTCTGAATTTTCAACTGGGCGTAACTTTTTATTCCCGTCATGAAATTTCAATTTTTAAGATTCGTTGGAAAGAAATTCTCAAATAGATTCTAATATTTTTGGTTTTGCTAAAATTCGGTTTATTTTGAATCCTGTACATTCATTTGAAATTTAAAATCGAATTTTTAAACTACCGTGCCATTTTCAATTCCTTTTATAACTAGAAATAAATATTTATGTTCTAACGACAATTCAAATAAATATACGCATTCTAATTCTATTCAAAATAAATTTCTCGTCGTTATTATTTAAAGTAATTCATTTTAAATATTCAAAATTCATAAAAATTGCCAAAATAAATTTTTTAAATTGGTTCGGATTTCCGGGTTGTTACAATCTCCCCCACTTAAAGTCTTTTCGTCCTCGAAAAGGAACGGAACTGAAAGTTGTTTTACAAACCAACTCAACTTTCATTATTCTAATTATGGCATAAGTTCTTCAACTTTTCAGTTTATAAGAACTTTTCAATTCTACAAAAATTTGGCTAACACCCTAAATTTTCGAAAAAATTCGCCATAACCTCCCCTGTACGGGAGCACCGGGAAAATCCCGAAATCGCAATACAAGCCTTCTCATCTCAAAAAGAAAAAAAAAGCCAAGCGGCTAGCCAATCGACTCATAAAATCATCCAAACCCAAGAAATTAGTAAACATGTACCTATTTGTCGGGCAAACAATTTTATTCTTCTACTCTAGCCTCTTTGCAATGATCTGTTCAATGGATATACATGTATATGCATGCAATTTCAAACAATTTTCAATACAGTTCAATATTTGGTAGCATTTGGCCCAAATTTACCTTTCTTTCACATAATGGTTTAAGGGAATAATCATACAACACAACCATCAATCAATTAGTGAATTAACGTTTCAAATTCATAATTTTGATACATATTAAAAAAATCACATTTTTGATGCCAATTCACAACAATAGACCCTATCTAGTTTTGGTTCTTACACCAGTCAATTGGAATCATATAGATATCCCACCTTCGTTACTCGAAAATAAATACTGATAACGCTGCAGCAGCATCATAATCATCCCCGGGAGGCTAGAGTGTGATTCTATATCTATCCAGTATATTAAAACTTCGAATACACATTTGCAAGGCGTATATGCAAAATCTTTATATATTGGATTGTCCAAATTCAATACATATAAAATATTTTATAGTTAGAAATATATTTTTAACGTGTATATGAATAAAAAAAATATTTATAAACAAATCAGACGATTTTTTTATGTACACACAATTGATTGATATAGATTGAGACGATAAATTTTACACATCGCCCAACTGCACAAATAAATCTGTATTTGTTGATTGAAACCCACACGGGTATTGGGATGATATTGGACATACAGTAATCCCAATGTTTAGTTGTATGTCAATCGATTGGTTGACAGACTGTTATAAGTGTTAAATATTTATATTTGATGCTTATGCAGTGTAGAATGCACTTTGGATGATGGTTGACTTTGTTTGGTTGTTGTTGTATACGTGTGAGTATGAAATCCATATAAATCAAATTATATGGTAATTGACTGTGTCTGATTCCAGTTCAGAAAGGAATGAATATTTTAAAATAACGAACATTTTAAAATAATGAATATTTTAAAATAATATTCAGTAAAAGATCAAAATCTGATTTTGATGTCCAATTTGGGATGGACACGAAAATATTTAAATATACATAGCCGCGTTGATTAGATTGACGCCATTTTGACGTGAACGATATTTATATCAATTTTATTCACTTTTATAATGAATATCGAAAAGGAATTGATTTAAAAATCTAATGTTTTGAAAATATTATCAATTATATATCGATGATATGGAATATTCAATTTTGATTAGAAATTGAATATAAAGTTGAAATCGTTTTGAAAATGAATTTAAAACGATTTATAAAATACGTTTTAAATGGAAATCGACGAAATATATGTTATACAAATTATATATATAATGGCCTGAATAGAACGCGCCGCGCTGCGGCAGTTTGTGAATTTCAACCATTGACTTCGAATGGACATTACGGGAGATCCGACCGTCGGATTCTCCTAAAACTGGAACCTTGGGTTCATATCGAAAAGAGCTTTCTAACGAATATTAGAGATTTGAAATCTAACGGCTGGATTTGGAATTATGACTAAATTAAATTTGGGAAAGGTCGTTGTAAGTGCAGTTCGATGGCTTATGGAAATCGACTGTACAGGCCTTGATAAAATTATTAAAAATATCAATAATTTGTGTAAAATCATAATAAATGATTTGGAAAGAATAGGGATGAAAAATCCCATATTTGAAAAGATAAAAATATATTTTTGGCGAAATGAACTAGTTTTGAACTAGAATTAAAAATCCAATGTTTTTAAATAAATAAATTGGATTTGAAATGGTTTTAAAAATAACCAGGATTTCCAATATATGAATTGGAACGGATTTAAATCGAAATTATTTTCGGAATATTCCGTTATTGGATTCCGTGATTATACGGATATTGTGGAGGAAATTGGAAGATATAGATATATCGTTATTCCAATACGATATTTGTTGATTTCAGAATTTGATATTGAATATAAGCCGATATATTTTCTATTCAGAGCCTTGTATTTAACATCAAATGCAATGTTCGCTAATGGTTGATAATTGGATGACTGTTTTCATGTGTTCTGAATATTTTTAATATTCACTGATTAAATTAAACAGTTTGTTTAATTTAATCGATTTAAATCGTTATTTTAACGATTAGATTCTGAACGAGGTAACTTACCTTGTTGGTTACTTTTATAATAATATAAATATATTAAATAAATAATTTGATGCTTGAATGGACGATATAAATTGTTTGTTGAATATTATTAGTTGAATTGTTTATTTCTATTTATTTTAATGAATAAATATATTATCATATTGAATTTGAGGTAACCCATTTTGATGTAGGGTGTGACGGCCCGCCCCGCATTAACCGACATTTCCTCCGAAAGTGCGTTGTATACATGTCCGCTAGCACGGGACGGTCGTCAAAGAAAGGAAAGAAGATGAAAGAACTAACAAAGAAACCTGTAGAATGTCTCACAGCGCATGGAATAAAATACAATAGTAACATACTTGACATAAAACAGGCGAGACAGTGCATAAGCTGCAAACTAAAACCATCATTATCATAGCAGCGGAAATCCAAAATACGGCTTATGATCCAACATCATTATTACAACTTTAAAACTGTCTCTAAAGCAAAAGAAAGTAAAAGGAGGTACACTACTAATGCCCAAGCAGTGACCTTCAACAACACAGGGATAATATCTATATATCATACGTAAGAGCCTCCTGCTCGTCTCCGGTACAGCTACTCGTGCATCACCAGCTAACCTGTCTTTAGTCTTCTCGTGAGAGCACCTAGAGTAATAAGAAGAGACATAAAACTCTGGGTCAGACAAAAGTCTGGTATGAGCGATAAGCAACAAAACAGAACAATAACAGGTATAATCCAATCATACTTGAACCTGGTCCTACAACCGAAGAGTTAGCACCACACACCGTACAATACTCTAAGGTGCCACTAACATATGGTGTAAAGAATACGGGGGTGGAGGTGTGCATGTCATAGTGAAAGCAAACAATCAAACATAGCAACCATCCTCATATCTCTCACTCAGTGCGTAAAGCATACGATATCCACTATTTGGTCACCTAATACTTTGGGCCCTGATGGAGTCCAACCCCGTACAACTATCACTACAAGCTCACTATCCGTCTCTCAGTGGTGAACCAAAGTTATGAATGCCGACAATCCCTTTGCACACGTCCCGCAGCAAAGTCCAATCGTGAAGTTAACTCGTTGGTTCCCAACTAGATCCTGAGTACAAACTTCCCATTTGGACTAACTTTGCATCTCGGGTTTTGGTTATCATCTCCGGATCGGTTCAGAAATCAGCTTCCGTTTGGATCAATCCTCCTCGCCTCATTCAGTCCATGGTCATCCACCTTGTTCGGATTGGGTCGCTAGTTCCTCCTCAGGTCGGGTCGTGGCTCGCTGTAACGACCCGGGAAAAGACGACCTTGGTTATCCGATATACAACACATATCGAACAATCAAAAATCGAAATTACCGGATAGTCCATGAAAGAAATTAGAGGGTGAGGATAGATAAGATAGAACTAATAGAATAGAAGAAGACAATCACAACATCAGAGTAACACGAATCTCACAGCGGAACGAATAAAATATAATATACAACATAACTTGAAATCAAAAGCAGTATATGTATACTACAACATTATCAGAGTACAGCACT
The DNA here is from genome assembly GCA_030737875.1 of Allium sativum. Lineage (NCBI taxonomy): Eukaryota > Viridiplantae > Streptophyta > Magnoliopsida > Asparagales > Amaryllidaceae > Allium > Allium sativum. The sequence continues at coordinate 615,385,025 of CM060915.1, read as the reverse complement.
TACAATACAGCGGAATACACAATAGCTACATAAATCCTGAAGCCTCCTGCTCCAAGCTCTCCAAGTATCTGTAAAATCCTGACTACTTGACTGCCCGTACAAATTTGGGCACCCAAGAGTTTAGGGAAAACAAAACAAAATAAACTCTGGGTCAGTCATGGGACTGGTGTGAGTAAACTCAAATCATATGGTTTAACTTTTCAAAATCCTTTCAAAAGAAAAGATAATCGTAAGACCGATCCACACATAAACACGGACGGTTTTTACCTTACGATAACCCAAAACACTTGTGGAAATCATATATTATCTGATATTATAATAATGTCTAATCACAAGTAGTTAGCAATCTAGCAGAACGCTTGCATCTCACGCTCCACATATATAGTATATAATCAAAAACCGCGGGCGCTTATTGGAGATTGGATTCCAACTTGACAAGGTATGGGACCACCTTCCGAACGTGTATCTCTAGAGGCAAATTGTAACACCCCGTATTTTGGGTTAATACTAAAATTCACTAATTACAGAATAAATAATCTCATATGTGGGAATTAGGGGAAACGGGCTGCGTTATTGCGTTCGTCTCGGAAAAATACGCGAAATAGAGTCCGAGTTTTCGAAAATCGGAGTCCGTATGGCCCGGTTATGGCCCAAGGAAGTTTGCAGAAAAATTAGAGCTAAAAACAGATTTAGGAATTTAAATTTAAATTTAAATTCAGATTTGGAATGGGCCAGGCGGGGTCAGGCGGGAAGCTTCCCGCCCAACCCATGTCGACAGGGCTGTCGACAGGCCTGTCGACAGGGGTGTCGACATGCCTGTCGACTTGCCTGTCGACAGGGTGGCACCGTTCTATGAACCTGGGTGCACCAGGTTGCACCAGGTTGGGTTTCAGGCTGGCTAGGAGGGCTGGTTCTAGAGATTTCCTAAATCTAAGGGTCCTAATCTAATCTAGGGTTAATCTAAGGGCCTAAAATGCAACCTAATCCTATAAATAAGACCCTAACCCTACCCTAATTCATTCATAATTAGGTTTTGTAACTAAACTATGGCAAAATGAAACTTGGTCATGGCCTCCACAAATCAATGAAGAGGAAAGCAAGCTCTAATCAACCTCTAATCCATTCTAAGTATCTTAATCTTCTTCATTAGCTTGCTAATTGTGTTTTGGTGAGTTTCTATGGCTTTAATAATCAATTGTTAATTGATTATGGTAGGATGTGATAAGACATGGCTATGTTTGTGGATAAATGTATTTATGCAAGTTTGTATGATATGTGATTTGCAAGTTTTATGTTAAATGCAAGTTAAGGCCATGTTTTATGATGCAAAACACCATGTTAAACATTTATGCATATGTGACATGTTATGCAAACTATATGTGAGAATATATGCAAGTTATATGTAACATGATATGCAAGTTATGCATGTGATTTTATGCATGCTAAATAGTTGGTGTTATGCATGTTAAGTATTTGATGTTATGCATGTTAAGTTGATATATGCATGTTTAATAAGTGGATTTATGCATATTTACTAAGTGGAATTATGCATGTTTAGCAAAGTGAGTTATGCAAGTTGAAAGTGATATGCAAGTTAAGTATATGTTTAAATGCAAGTTGAAAGTGATATGCAAGTTATGCATGCTTATGCAAGTGTATGGATGCTTATGTAAGTCATGTATATGTTTAAATGCAAGATTTATGTGATATGCAAGTTATGCATGCTTATGCGAGTATATGAATACTTATGCAAGATATGTACATGCTTAAATGACATGATATGCAAGTTGTGCAAGTATGTGAATACTTATGCAAATTATGTGTATGTTTAAATGCATGTTTAACATGTTATGCAAGATTGAGAATGCCTATATGCAAGTTTAACATGTTATGCAAGATATGTGTATGATAATATGCAAGCTCATATGCAACATGTTATGCAAATTATGTGTATGATAATATGGAAGTTTGGGTTGTATGTAGTTGGGTTAATATATGCTCATATATGCAAGTTGACATCCTCTTAACCCATGACAAAGTTGTATGCTAAACCCATGATATTTGTGATGATCTTTCCCTTATTATGTCATGTAACGAGAACGATTTACGTGGGGAACGATGGGGTTGGTAAATATGTTAATAAATGAATGTTTGGGTATGATTAAGCATACCATAAAAATTAATTACCATAAGTGGGAATTTACCTATTGAGTTAGGTCTACCCCATGGGAATTTACCTATTGAGTTAGGTCTACCCATGTTATGGAAAACTTGATATTAATTAGGGATAATTAATATGGGGGTGATTAATTAGGTGTAATTAATCGACTAAGACACGAGGTTGGACTCATTTGTAGTGTAAAACTGCCCGGACCCGACCGGCTTAACCAGTTGCTACAAATGTCAGCCCAATGTGAGAGGTCTTAGCCATAAATTAAATACGTGATTAAGGTAAAGACACGAGGTTAGACTCTGTTATGACGTAAGACTGCCCGGACTCTACCGGCTTAACCAGGCGGTCATAACAGCTAGTCTAATGTGGGAGGTCTTTATGGGAGATCACGGTCTTAATTAATTAAGAAACACTTAACCATATTAGCATGTAGTGGGACATGAGGGGTTAAGTGGGTGCCTTGGGGTGGAATGATGAGACTAGTGGGTTGCCTTGGGTGGCAATAGAAAAATACGATTAGAATACTTAACCAAGGTGGAACATGTAATTAAATATGATAAAAAGGGTTAAGTAAGTGCCATGGGTGGCATGTGAGAATACGATTAGAATACTTAACCAAGGTGGAACATGTAATTAAACATGATTAAGGGGTTAAGTAAGTGCCATGGGTGGCATGTGGAAATCTAGTGGGTGCCCTAAGTGGCAATTGAAATATGATTAAAGGACTTAACCAAGATTTATAACATGTAAGGGGACATGGTTAAAGGGGTTAAGTGGGATGCACTAGATTAAACGACAAGCTTAAGTAGTAGCTTGTGGGGGCCCATTTCAACCAATATCCCAAACGTATCTTTGTGGGCTCGACTCAAGTCGGGTGACGGGACACGCATATTGGACTTGACTATAAGCGGCCAAAACGGGTTAGCGGTGGCAACGCGGGATCAACGGGTTTCATATGCGTGTGTGGGCCCGGGCTGGTTGGTAAGTCGTTGTTGCATCGTGTAGATATAAAGCCGTGCACCATGATATTATCTGGTAGCCACTTTAGGGGAATGATACACCCCAATCGTGGGACCAGCACGGGTATCTACGGTAGGGAGCCGATCGATGGGGAGTAGTGGGTACACCTAGTAAAGATAGGGGCAGACGGCACCTGTGTAGGGGTACACGAAACTACTGGGTAAGATTACTAGGTACACCTAGTGGATGTAGGGGCAGACGGCACCTACGTGGTCAGTTATACACCTAATAGATGTAGGGGCAGACGGCACCTACGTGGTCAGCTAGAAGTACCAGAAACTACTAGTTATATTTTCTAAGACTTTAGATGGGATCAACCTTTAAGTAGGAATTACTCTTGGTGGGTAAAACTGGTGTGGTGCAGTGTAGGAATTACCCTTGGGTGAATAAGTCTGGGGTGGGGTAAGAATTATCTTTGGGTGGATAAATGCGTCTTTTCGGTTATCGTAGTACATCCGGTGTTTAGTTGGCTACTTAGTGTAGTCATTATCCCCAGAGGTACCGTACCTTATTTATGTCATACCCTAATTACTTTAATGGTTGTATTGTTAGGGTTATAGGACTCACTCAGACTTATGTCTGACCCCGTTGTTTTTATCTTTTTCCCAACCCTCAGGTTATCAGAGTGGGCCTAGCACTAGTGAGCTTGGATCAGACCGCTATATCTATCTTTTGGGCTTGGATCGTAGAAGTAAAGCTCGGTTTATCTTTTCTATTATGGCTATTGTCTATGTAGTGGGATTATGTACTTCTATTTTATCAGGATGGATATTATGTACTTGACTCTTGTTATGGGTTTGTGATGTAACCAAACATGTTTTTACTTTCCGCTGAAAATGAAAGGATGTTTTAAATTTTCAAGTATTACTTATATCTGTCTTGTTGTAATTTTTTTTTCTGTTCTATACTCACTAAAAATACTCCACCAAAACTAAGGCATTCCCTTAGTGAGTGACCTTAGCGGGTGTGGGGTGTTACACGTGGTATCAGAGCTTAAGGTTACCGGAACAGATAAATTTTTTAGAAAAACTATTTTCTAAGAATATTTTTGGAAAGGAGTATTTTCAAAAACTTGTCTTTTAAGAGAAAAGTTTTTGAAAGAAAAGCATAATCCCCAATAGCCATATCTATATCTTTCGAATTCTCCATTTTGAATCTCTTCCTTTCTCTCGTTTTGAGATTCCCCTCCGCGTATAGATGATCTTTCTAAGATAGATAAGGATGGAAAGCCACTTCAAGGGACTTAGACGTTAGTCGGATTAGAAGTTGGTTCAAGAAGGAGGAGGACTGGTAGGTATCTATTGGATAAACGATGGGAGGAAGGCTCAAATAGTTGTTTGGTTAATGAAAGATGAAACCTCATTGGTGGGAGGTTACGAGTGGAGAATAGGGAAGAAGAAGGCAAGTGGTTATCCTTTTGAGAGGAATAGGACACCTTATTAGGATTGTTCAAAGAAGCAAGGGCAAGGTATGGAATCTTCTGGAGGGTAGTTGTATTCCCTCACGACTAGGGTACCAGATGGGGGTATGACCGTCTAGGTTGGAATTTGGATTTCTTTATCATCCGATTCAAGCTTTATTTGATTCTGATATATCGAGTTCGTTTATCCCACCATTGTTAGTTGAGTCACTGCACTTAGACACCAGTTTGGTAGATGATCATTTAGTTGTTTCAAACCCAGTTGGGGCTCCATGCTATGTTTGGGTTTGAAAGTTTCTATACTTAGCGTTGGGTTTAGATGTGATGCTTGTTGGGCTTCACAGGCTATGGGTTAGTTTTGGGCATGGACTGGTTATCCAGTAGGAGTGCTGTTCTTCATTTTGAAGGGAGAGTTGTTAGGCTTATGGGCCGCCTGAGTAACACTCTCGAGATCTCTTGTAATCCCATAGAATCTGTTATGCTAAGGTATCTAGAATCGCTTGACACGTTGGTCTAGAGTTTGCGATCTGTTAGAGCGGTCCGGGAATACCCGGATGTGTGTGAGGAGGTGAAGGGCTTACCTCCGAAGCGGGAGATTGACTTCCGAATATACCTGGTGGATAATGCTAAACCAGTATCTTGGCCAGTGTGCCACATGGCTCCTAGCGAGAGGAGGGAACTCCATAAGTAAGTAGGCGATTTGCTTGAGAAGGGGTTCATAAGACGAAGTATATCGGAGTGGGGCGCTCCAGTAGTTTTGTTATGAAGGCGGATGGGTCCCTCAGACTTTGTGTAGGCTAAAGAGAACTAAAGAAACTCACAAAGAAGAATAGACACCCATTGCCAAGGATTGATGATCTCTTTGATCGGTTGGCTGGCGCCTCAGTATTTTTGTAGTAGGACTTAGCCACGGGATTTCATCAGTTGAGAGTGGCTGAGGATAGCATAGAAAAGACTGCCTTTAGGACTCCGGATGATTTCTTTTATGAGTGGCTGGTGATGCCATTGGGTTTGACGAACGCCCCCACATACTTTGTTGATTTGATGAGAAGGGTGTTCAGGGAGTACCTAAATAAGTTGTGATGGTCTTTATGGATGACATTTTGGTCTTTTCTAGGAACAAAATAAGTTTTCGTATGTGCTCAATAGGGTGAGCAAAGCCAGTTATAGGATAAACGGTGGTTTTGGAGCGAGACTGGCGAGGACATCCAAAGTTGGTCAAAGGCTTAATTGTTTAGCCATTATTATTATTATTTTTAGTATCATCTCACGTAGGTTGCCTGAACTCGAAGGAGATGTCCCTTGGGTGTTTGTCTGATATTGGTTTCGGCCTTTGGGGCTTGCATTTGGGGGATGTCGAATTCGACTAGGGTGGTCTGCGTGAGAGATGGACAGTTGTGATAATTTTGGATGATATCCTAGTGGAGAAGAGCATGCCCTACATCTTAGGGAAGTGTTGGAGACTCTTCGAGCGCATAGTCTTAGGACAGCATAAGTGGATGGGATCCTTAGCATCCTATGAGTAAGGGTAACATGGTAACGGACACCTTAAGTAGAAAAAGGTTGTCCTTGGGTTCATTGTTCGTTGAACGACGGAGCTTAGAGTTTATTTCTAAGTTTGACTTTAGACCTTCCATTGACTTTGTACCCGGTTTGCTAGCCTCCTTGGTTAGACCTGCTCTTTTGGGGTGGATTGGAAGAGCACAGAGGGACGACCCACAGTTGGTTGAGTTGGTAGAGAAGCTCATAAGGGGGGAAGTCGTCCAGCCATTTGAGTAGGAACACCCTAGACGATAGGGGTGTTTGCGTAGAGACGGTAGACTTTGTGTACCGCAAGACGAGGGTTTGAGGAAGGCCATTCTTGATGACGCACACCATTCTAGGATGACCATTCATCCCGGTGGGGATAAGATGTACCAAGACATGAAGAGGGTTTTCTTCTAGGCCGGTATGAAGAAAGATGTGGCCGAGTATGTCGCTCGATGTTTGGTGTGCCAGCAAGTGAAGGCGGAGCAAAGGAAACCAGGTGGGTTGCTTCACCCATTGGAGGTTCCGCAATGGAAGTAGGATAACGTCTCGATGGATTTTATTGACGGGTTACCCAGGTCGAGGAAGGGTAATACAGGAATTTGGGTGGTGGTAGATAGACTTACTGAGAGCACCCATTTCATACTTATGAAGAGCAAGAGGACTGCTCCATGGCTAGCTTCAGTATATCTTCGAGAGATAGTTCGATTACATGGGGTACCCTCTAGCATAGTGAGTGATCGAGATCCTATCTTCACTAGAGAGTTTTTGAAGAATTTGCAAGAGGCGGTAGGGACTCAGTTGTGTATGAGTACCGCATATCATCCTCAGACGGACATCCAGACTGAGAGGGTGAATCATGTTTTAGAAGACCTTTTGAGGCTTTGTATCTTAGATTTTGGGACGTACATGGGAAGAGCATCTTCCATTGGTGGAGTTCGCATATAATAACAGCTTTCAGTCCAGTATTGGTATGGCACCTTTCGAAGCTCTTTATGGAAGGCCTTGTCGATCACCTACACGTTGGTAGGAATCTACGGATGAGGTCTTGCTTGGGCCGATAAGGTTAGAAAGACTTCGGGAAAAGATTGATTTGATTCAAAGAAGGATGAAAGCGACGCAAGATAAACAGAAATCTTATGCGGACAAGAGGAGAACAGAGCTTGAGTTTGATATTAGGACATGCTTTTTATTAAGATATTTCCGTTACGGAATGTGGTTCACTTTGGATCTGTTGGGAAGAGAGTACCAAGGTTGTTGGACCGTTTCCTATTAAGGAAAGGATTGGACAGATGTCATATAGAGTGGAGTTGCCCGACAGGCTTAGTGGTGTACATGATATATTCCATGGGTTACATTTGAGAAAGTTCCTACATGAGACCGCAGAGGCGGTAGAGCTGAGCCTGCTTAGAGAGTGGAAGTAGAGCGTGATGCGACGATTCGACGAGCTCCTACTTGTATCCTTGGGTCAGAGATTTGGAAGCTGAGGAACAGAGAGGTTCAACTAGTCAAAGTACGAAGGGGAGATGAAGAGAGAGTGACGCTACCTGGGAGACGGAAGCGAAGATACGTTCGAGGTACCTTTTTTTTTCGGAGGGTATGTCCTTTTGCTTCTCCTTCATCGCATATCTTGTGCTTATCTTATCTTTAGTATGTCCTCTCGTTAGTACCTTTGACCTTTAGATAGGGTAAACCTATGGTTGAAACATGTGTTTGAGACATGTTATGGTTGATGGATGCAAGTGGATGCAAGTGTTTGCTAGTGGTTGCTCGTGGATGCATATACACACACTCTAGGCACTAGATCGGCTCAATCACTTCATATTGCATATTGCATAAAATTGTGTGTAGGAAAATATATTTATGGATGTATAATGGTTGTGTTATCACATGGATGATGCATTTTGGTGAATGATTGTGCACTCATATAGATATTGTATGTGTCGATAGGGTTCTCTCGCATACATAATGGATGCATGGCACTATCATGGTTTGCATATGTTCATATGTTAGATAGGGAACATATACACACACTTTTTGCATATGCTCATACATCATTAGAAATTGTTTTAAGGACAATGGATGCCCGTGGATGATGGTTTGAGTAGATGGTTGTTTGGATGGTAGGATATGCATTCTCCTTAGCTTAGAGATTTCGGGGACGAAATCCTTTAAGGAGGGGAGAATGTAACACCCCGTATTTTGGGTTAATACTAAAATTCACTAATTACAGAATAAATAATCTCATATGTGGGAATTAGGGGAAACGGGCTGCGTTATTGCGTTCGTCTCGGAAAAATACGCGAAATAGAGTCCGAGTTTTCGAAAATCGGAGTCCGTATGGCCCGGTTATGGCCCAAGGAAGTTTGCAGAAAAATTAGAGCTAAAAACAGATTTAGGAATTTAAATTTAAATTTAAATTCAGATTTGGAATGGGCCAGGCGGGGTCAGGCGGGAAGCTTCCCGCCCAACCCATGTCGACAGGGCTGTCGACAGGCCTGTCGACAGGGGTGTCGACATGCCTGTCGACTTGCCTGTCGACAGGGTGGCACCGTTCTATGAACCTGGGTGCACCAGGTTGCACCAGGTTGGGTTTCAGGCTGGCTAGGAGGGCTGGTTCTAGAGATTTCCTAAATCTAAGGGTCCTAATCTAATCTAGGGTTAATCTAAGGGCCTAAAATGCAACCTAATCCTATAAATAAGACCCTAACCCTACCCTAATTCATTCATAATTAGGTTTTGTAACTAAACTATGGCAAAATGAAACTTGGTCATGGCCTCCACAAATCAATGAAGAGGAAAGCAAGCTCTAATCAACCTCTAATCCATTCTAAGTATCTTAATCTTCTTCATTAGCTTGCTAATTGTGTTTTGGTGAGTTTCTATGGCTTTAATAATCAATTGTTAATTGATTATGGTAGGATGTGATAAGACATGGCTATGTTTGTGGATAAATGTATTTATGCAAGTTTGTATGATATGTGATTTGCAAGTTTTATGTTAAATGCAAGTTAAGGCCATGTTTTATGATGCAAAACACCATGTTAAACATTTATGCATATGTGACATGTTATGCAAACTATATGTGAGAATATATGCAAGTTATATGTAACATGATATGCAAGTTATGCATGTGATTTTATGCATGCTAAATAGTTGGTGTTATGCATGTTAAGTATTTGATGTTATGCATGTTAAGTTGATATATGCATGTTTAATAAGTGGATTTATGCATATTTACTAAGTGGAATTATGCATGTTTAGCAAAGTGAGTTATGCAAGTTGAAAGTGATATGCAAGTTAAGTATATGTTTAAATGCAAGTTGAAAGTGATATGCAAGTTATGCATGCTTATGCAAGTGTATGGATGCTTATGTAAGTCATGTATATGTTTAAATGCAAGATTTATGTGATATGCAAGTTATGCATGCTTATGCGAGTATATGAATACTTATGCAAGATATGTACATGCTTAAATGACATGATATGCAAGTTGTGCAAGTATGTGAATACTTATGCAAATTATGTGTATGTTTAAATGCATGTTTAACATGTTATGCAAGATTGAGAATGCCTATATGCAAGTTTAACATGTTATGCAAGATATGTGTATGATAATATGCAAGCTCATATGCAACATGTTATGCAAATTATGTGTATGATAATATGGAAGTTTGGGTTGTATGTAGTTGGGTTAATATATGCTCATATATGCAAGTTGACATCCTCTTAACCCATGACAAAGTTGTATGCTAAACCCATGATATTTGTGATGATCTTTCCCTTATTATGTCATGTAACGAGAACGATTTACGTGGGGAACGATGGGGTTGGTAAATATGTTAATAAATGAATGTTTGGGTATGATTAAGCATACCATAAAAATTAATTACCATAAGTGGGAATTTACCTATTGAGTTAGGTCTACCCCATGGGAATTTACCTATTGAGTTAGGTCTACCCATGTTATGGAAAACTTGATATTAATTAGGGATAATTAATATGGGGGTGATTAATTAGGTGTAATTAATCGACTAAGACACGAGGTTGGACTCATTTGTAGTGTAAAACTGCCCGGACCCGACCGGCTTAACCAGTTGCTACAAATGTCAGCCCAATGTGAGAGGTCTTAGCCATAAATTAAATACGTGATTAAGGTAAAGACACGAGGTTAGACTCTGTTATGACGTAAGACTGCCCGGACTCTACCGGCTTAACCAGGCGGTCATAACAGCTAGTCTAATGTGGGAGGTCTTTATGGGAGATCACGGTCTTAATTAATTAAGAAACACTTAACCATATTAGCATGTAGTGGGACATGAGGGGTTAAGTGGGTGCCTTGGGGTGGAATGATGAGACTAGTGGGTTGCCTTGGGTGGCAATAGAAAAATACGATTAGAATACTTAACCAAGGTGGAACATGTAATTAAATATGATAAAAAGGGTTAAGTAAGTGCCATGGGTGGCATGTGAGAATACGATTAGAATACTTAACCAAGGTGGAACATGTAATTAAACATGATTAAGGGGTTAAGTAAGTGCCATGGGTGGCATGTGGAAATCTAGTGGGTGCCCTAAGTGGCAATTGAAATATGATTAAAGGACTTAACCAAGATTTATAACATGTAAGGGGACATGGTTAAAGGGGTTAAGTGGGATGCACTAGATTAAACGACAAGCTTAAGTAGTAGCTTGTGGGGGCCCATTTCAACCAATATCCCAAACGTATCTTTGTGGGCTCGACTCAAGTCGGGTGACGGGACACGCATATTGGACTTGACTATAAGCGGCCAAAACGGGTTAGCGGTGGCAACGCGGGATCAACGGGTTTCATATGCGTGTGTGGGCCCGGGCTGGTTGGTAAGTCGTTGTTGCATCGTGTAGATATAAAGCCGTGCACCATGATATTATCTGGTAGCCACTTTAGGGGAATGATACACCCCAATCGTGGGACCAGCACGGGTATCTACGGTAGGGAGCCGATCGATGGGGAGTAGTGGGTACACCTAGTAAAGATAGGGGCAGACGGCACCTGTGTAGGGGTACACGAAACTACTGGGTAAGATTACTAGGTACACCTAGTGGATGTAGGGGCAGACGGCACCTACGTGGTCAGTTATACACCTAATAGATGTAGGGGCAGACGGCACCTACGTGGTCAGCTAGAAGTACCAGAAACTACTAGTTATATTTTCTAAGACTTTAGATGGGATCAACCTTTAAGTAGGAATTACTCTTGGTGGGTAAAACTGGTGTGGTGCAGTGTAGGAATTACCCTTGGGTGAATAAGTCTGGGGTGGGGTAAGAATTATCTTTGGGTGGATAAATGCGTCTTTTCGGTTATCGTAGTACATCCGGTGTTTAGTTGGCTACTTAGTGTAGTCATTATCCCCAGAGGTACCGTACCTTATTTATGTCATACCCTAATTACTTTAATGGTTGTATTGTTAGGGTTATAGGACTCACTCAGACTTATGTCTGACCCCGTTGTTTTTATCTTTTTCCCAACCCTCAGGTTATCAGAGTGGGCCTAGCACTAGTGAGCTTGGATCAGACCGCTATATCTATCTTTTGGGCTTGGATCGTAGAAGTAAAGCTCGGTTTATCTTTTCTATTACGGCTATTGTCTATGTAGTGGGATTATGTACTTCTATTTTATCAGGATGGATATTATGTACTTGACTCTTGTTATGGGTTTGTGATGTAACCAAACATGTTTTTACTTTCCGCTGAAAATGAAAGGATGTTTTAAATTTTCAAGTATTACTTATATCTGTCTTGTTGTAAATTTTTTTTCTGTTCTATACTCACTAAAAATACTCCACCAAAACTAAGGCATTCCCTTAGTGAGTGACCTTAGCGGGTGTGGGGTGTTACACAAATACACTGGGTTCAACAAGAACATCTTGCAACCCGGCCCACACATGACCGACCACTCATTTCGCTTGAGTGTATCGAATGTATATCACCAACGGTTGGGATCAGCAACCGTCTCCCGAATGGGACAGCATCGATAGATTTAAGAACAAAAGGAATTTCTCTAGATAGGTGATCATACACCCTACTTCGGAGCGACCGACTTAGCCATGCTGCCTGCCCGATTTTTGTCCTTTCCTGGTTGATGAGGCTTGAGGTCATAACGTATCTTTTGACAGATCACACCTCCATTACTTTGAATGCCACATCGTCATACCCGCCAAATCACAAATTGATTTCACCAAAAATACCACGGGTATAAAGCTAAGAGAAACGAATTCCTCCGCCACCAAACGTAAGTACGTTTGAAGAGATCAACTTACGCGATCCTTTGAATATACTCTGTCAGACATTCTTCCATTCACGTTTGTCCTGGGACTGGACAAACCGAAGGCACTATTCTGTAAACAGGATAGCCCTTGCACAACTCCGCCTTCAATATATTCAGCATACTTGATTCGCAACGCTTATGCTAATACGGAGTGGTTCTCTGGATAATAATCCAACCGGTCTCTCCATATTAACAACGTAAAATGGTCAAAACTTTGATAGTCGGTGAGTTAACTATCAAACGAAAACATGTCGGTGTGCAAACAACGATATTATTTCCCGAAGGAAATTCTATCGAACAATCATCACCTCATCCATTCGTTCATTTCCCTATTCCTGTTGTTTAATGTTTCTTATTCACTATATTTAGAAAATATATATCATTATCATTGGAAAACATTTCCATCTCTTGTTTCTATATTCAGAAAACAATTCTGCTTCTCATTTGGAAAACATTTCCAAATCTCCTTCATTTGGTTAAACAGATGTTTGAATAAACATCACTATGCCAAATCTCCTTCATTTGGTTTCCACTTAACCACTTTTCACCATCGAATCTTAACCATTTCTTAGTTAAAAACGAAGTCAATCAAGTTGGGGTATAGTTACCTCTCAGACCTTAACTGAACAACATTTCTAACTTCGAAATAGGCAAAGTTCATCTCTCTAAATCTTTAACCCTTCTTTATGCCATTCTCGGATTCTATTTACAAATCCGCTTCTCGTACGGAAAACACTTGATTATACAATGGTGTTATAATCCCCTGCATCCGAATATGACTTTATAAATACTTTGATTTTCTAACTCGAATAAATAATGCTCTAAATTATTAACTCATACTCGGTTAACTCTAAGCTGTAACTCTTATTCAATTTACTCTTATTCTATTTAACTCTTACTGGACTAACCCTTGTTCAGATAACTCGGTCTGATTTACTCATTTTGACCCACTTACTTGATCAGTTCAACTGGACTAACTTAGCTTAATTAACTCGACTTATTTAACTCAACATGACGGACCGGACTTAATTACTTCTATTAATTAACTAATATTTGATTTAACACCATTCGCTCGACTCTAGATCGCAGCGATCACAATGGTTACGCCTGACTCCCTCAGGAAACATCCGTCCTCCTTAGGCTATCTGCAGCCCTGCGAATTTCGCTAGCAGTCGTGCTAAATGGCAACTCATTCTGAATAACTATGACTGTTTTAAATTCCTAGTTCGATTTGACTCTAATCGATTAACTCTAACTGAGTAACTCTAACTGATTAACTCTAACTGTTTCATTCTCACTGATAACTTTAACTGAAGAACTCTAACTGTACACTCTAATTGTATAACCCTAACGGTTTAACTCTGTCTGTTTAACTTAACTCAAATCGATTAACTTCATCCCATTAACCTTCGAATAGGTTACATTTGATTGACTCCTTTTTCGAATAACCAATATTCGATTAGCTCCCTTTTGTACAACTCTAACTGATTAACTCTTCGTCCTTATTCAGTTTCGAATATCGATGTGGAAATCGATTTTTACTACTCTATATAAGTCTTGACTTATATACTCTATTTATCCAAAGATAAATAACTAAATTAATTTATAAAACTTTATTTATAAATTAACCTTCTCACTTTATCTGTTAAAACAGATCTCTCTTAAATTCTCCCTTTTAATTCATATTCTGTTTATCCGTGTGCGAAGCACGGGCCTAAATTCTTCCTAGTGTAAAATTCTCCTTTATTACACTTTAGCCAATTTCAAGTATTTTATTATTCTATTTATTTCCAAAATAAATAATTCCTTTTATAACTCAGTTTATTTCTCTAGAAAAATATTTCTTTCCCTATTCCATTTGAAAATGTTTACAAATATTCTCTTATTATTTCTATTTGTAATTGTTTTACAAATATTCCTCTTTCTCTTTTGTTTGTAAATGATTGACAAATATTTTCCCTTTTCCATATATTTTTATTTGCAAATGATTCGCAATATTTCCCTATTCCTTATTTCTTCCCATAGTTTCCTTTAAATTGATTTACAAATATATTTTTCCTCTACCTTGGTTTACCAATATTATTCTTTATATTGATTTTACAAGTATCTTTCCTCTATTAACCCTTTTTCCTTTTATATATATAAAATCCATTGATTTTATATAAATAATCGATTTTCAAAATAAACTTTGAAAATTCCTTTTTACTTTCCCGTATCACTTATGGTGTAAAAATATCAAATCAAAATGATCGGTCATCATCCAAACACACAGAATCAATAACGGATGATATAACACATCATATATCAAAATATATGAAAAGCGGTAAATAAATGTTGAGGAACCCAGTTGGGTCCCTCCAACCTGTTTCCCTGCATCCACAGATGTCAGTCAACATGATTAACATGAAGGTAAAATATTCTGATAAACAGAATCAATACTTCGATACGATTTATATATATCGTTATCGATAATTTCAATCAACTGACTAGCAGTTCAACCAAACAATCAACATACAGCAATCCAACCAAGATTTTTCAATTCTAAAAATACTTTATAAAAATATAAAGTGTTCAGAGTTAGTGAGAATTACTCACCTTGGACGGTTCATCGTTGAATAACGATATACGTTCATTGATTTGGTTTCGGCGTTTATTTTCACCGTAATTCCAAACGTGCTCCAATCGACTCCCGGTCAGTTCCGGTGCATAGAGTCCGTTCATACGGTCCCAACGCAACTTACGGTTCATCAATCTGATTTTGTATGGTCAAGTTATTAATTTAACAAGCTTGAATGCATTCATAAATTAAATAAAATCTAAATAAACTTTGCATTGGGCCTTAACCTCTTGTAGCCGGCCCACGTCCCTTCTAACCCGCTCCTATTTCTTCTTCGTCTCCTACAGCACCGAACACAAAAATCATGGCCATTTCGCTCTCTTTAATCCCATTTCACCATCCATTTCTTCCATTATAAATTTAACTAAAAATACGATAATTCCTCTCTTCAAAACCTTGATCCCCTAGACCCCAAGATGAAGAACTCGGTGTACTCCAGTGAATCGCGTCGTCGGCTCCTTCACGAGGTGCTACAATGAGACCATCGACCAAAATAACGACGGAAATCCCAAAAATTCCCACAACCGAACCCAAATCCAACGATAAACCCAAAAACAACAGTGAATCGGATCAATGCTTCCTTGATTTGGCAAAAACCTAAACCCTAGGACTAAAAGTACCACGCTGAAAACAATCGAGCACCGCAAGCATGCTTCGGACCCCTCATAATTGATACCAGACTGAAGAGAAATTCGTCTGGATCTCAAATATCCTCACCTCGTGATTTATAGATTTTTATCTGAATTATTCTTGATTTTTGATTGAGGATATTTGCTGTAGAATTTTATACGAGTGTGGCGGCGCAGATATTGAAGAGAGAAAAATGAGGGTTAGGGTTAGGACAGTGTAGTGATATTTATAGGGTAGTAAAAATATTTTTTTATTTGATTTTTATATTTATTTTATCGTATCGCTGTTTGTATACGTTGTTTAAAAATTCTTGTGATCACACACAATACCCAAAAATCACGAAAACTGACATGCAGCTAGACTTCGACATTACGGACCCAACGAAACTTGTTTCATCGAATTCCGACTCCGTTTGCTCATACAGCGTATTTTTAACCGTCAAAAATTGACTATTTTTCACTCTAAAAATCCGTACGGCCACATACGGACTCTAAAAATCACGAAACTTGAAATCAAGCAATAATTTGACATTGCGGATCCAACAAAATTAGTTTCGTCGAAAACGGAGGTCGTATGAAAAACTTGCTATTTTTAAAGCCCAAAATAGCCCCTTTTAAATATATAAATATATTTAAAAACATTTAAATTAAATATTTAAAAATAAATATTATCGTATATATTCACATACGATATACCACAGCTTTAAAATAATTATATTAGAGTTTATAACTCGATATTCAAATTCCAGTATTAATTCGATATTCAAATTATATAGAAAATCCATTTATAACGTAAATAAAGCGTTGCAAAATATAAAGGAATTCCATAGCGACTATTTTAAAATTTGATTTGGACATAAAACAAAATCTACACGACGAAATCCTGATTTCTCTCTTCCACTAGGAAGATATACTCCACCAGCTCCACACGTTCCTTGTTTCACAGAAATCTGAGTTAAAACGAATCCTGTATAACCAGTTGAAGTTCGAATCGCCAAATAGCGAACTACAGCGCCATTTCGAGCTCTATTATAATTATAATTTAAATTATACGTTCAAATGGCGTTTATAAATATATTCGTCAATAAAATTCAATATAAACTGAATTATATATATTTTATATTGCCCATTCACACAATATTGTGAATTCCACTATTTCTGACTATTTCAGAAATAAATATATTATTCTATTATTTAATTCAATTAAATATTCACTATAATTCAATTCAACGACCCTTTAATTCTCTAAATCACTATTCATAAAATTAAATAAATTAATTATTCTGTTGCTGAAAATGCGGGTCGTTACATTCTTCCCCCCTTAAAATAATTTCGTCCTCGAAATTGCTAAGGTAGAGAACAACCCTATTAACTAGTTTCGAATTATTTGTTTACTTCTTTAACTTCAGTTTCAACTGAATTTATTTATTTCAATTAAATTATTACTTCATTTCTATAAACGAAAATTTTCAAAACTCCTGAAAATTTTCTAACACCCGAAATTTCCAAAAAATTTCGCCAGCACTTCCCTTGTACTGGGAGCATCGGGAAAATCCCCAGATCGCCACACAGGCCTCTCCAATCCAAAAGAAAATCAAACAGCCAAGCGGCTTGCCAATTCGGCTCATCAAAATCTCATCAAACTCATATGAATATAAATGTGTATCTTTGTCGGGCATTCCTTATATTACATCCATCTGCTGCCAATCCAACATATGCAACTGTCATCCCAGTCAAACTCAAATCACTTTTATCTTCAACACACCCATTCGCTTATCCAAGCAAAATTCCAACCAAACTGCAATTCCAATCTCAATTCAAATATCTTACTCAATAATTCATTTCTATTCCAGATTATCTCTAATCCAGCCCAATTCTACTTGATACCATTCTAATTCAATTTCAGTTCAATTTCGAATTTGCTTTCACAAATTTCTATTTAATTTGTGTTTATTTCAAATAATCTGTTTCTGGGAGTTTTAAACAGCTTAGCCTTTTCCAAAAATCAAATATTTATTTGGAATATCAAACAACTTGTTTTCTCAAAACAATTCAAAAACAAACTCTTTGGTAGTAATCCGTCACTTACAAACTCGAAAATGAACACCAATGATGTCCGGATCATCATCGGAATCTACTTTCCAGCTATCGAAGTGAGTTCAATACTATAAAACCATCTCTAAACACTTCCATTTTGAAATTATTTCAAAATATCCCTTTCAAAGCCTGTAACAAATTTAAAATCTCCCAGGATTTTAAAATTCACATATATTTAACCAGATTCATTCTACACACTTCACATTTTCAGAGTTTTAATTTCATTTCTGATTTAAATTCAAATTTAATTCATCTGATTTCATATATTTCACTTATATGAATTCTATTTGGTTATTTATATAACCATTTCACATTTTATAATCTTATTCGATTATAATAACAACCAACACATCCAATATATGATAATATTTCAAATAACTATACTTTGTTTATATCAAAATATAATTTGGGTAAAATTATTTCATTTACCCTCTTTCAAAACATACTGTGTCGGTCCATCGTATTCAAGCGTTTAGTAACCCCTATCGATACAGTGGATCAAACTGATCGACCAGAATTCATAAACAACTCAACCAATAAATCTCCACAATATAAAACCATTTTATATCAAATAACAAGTACGTTCACTCGTATATATACACTCAAACTCAATCTAGGGCATTACTAACCCCATCTCTATTGAGTCACGCCACAGAGCCAAGGTAATCACTTAACCTTCAGCTCTGATACCACTGTAACGACCCGGGAAAAGACGACCTTGGTTATCCGATATACAACACATATCGAACAATCAAAAATCGAAATTACCGGATAGTCCATGAAAGAAATTAGAGGGTGAGGATAGATAAGATAGAACTAATAGAATAGAAGAAGAAGAAGACAATCACAACATCAGAGTAACACGAATCTCACAGCGGAACGAATAAAATATAATATACAACATAACTTGAAATCAAAAGCAGTATATGTATACTACAACATTATCAGAGTACAGCACTTACAATACAGCGGAATACACAATAGCTACATAAATCCTGAAGCCTCCTGCTCCAAGCTCTCCAAGTATCTGTAAAATCCTGACTACTTGACTGCCCGTACAAATTTGGGCACCCAAGAGTTTAGGGAAAACAAAACAAAATAAACTCTGGGTCAGTCATGGGACTGGTGTGAGTAAACTCAAATCATATGGTTTAACTTTTCAAAATCCTTTCAAAAGAAAAGATAATCGTAAGACCGATCCACACATAAACACGGACGGTTTTTACCTTACGATAACCCAAAACACTTGTGGAAATCATATATTATCTGATATTATAATAATGTCTAATCACAAGTAGTTAGCAATCTAGCAGAACGCTTGCATCTCACGCTCCACATATATAGTATATAATCAAAAACCGCGGGCGCTTATTGGAGATTGGATTCCAACTTGACAAGGTATGGGACCACCTTCCGAACGTGTATCTCTAGAGGCAAATACACTGGGTTCAACAAGAACATCTTGCAACCCGGCCCACACATGACCGACCACTCATTTCGCTTGAGTGTATCGAATGTATATCACCAACGGTTGGGATCAGCAACCGTCTCCCGAATGGGACAGCATCGATAGATTTAAGAACAAAAGGAATTTCTCTAGATAGGTGATCATACACCCTACTTCGGAGCGACCGACTTAGCCATGCTGCCTGCCCGATTTTTGTCCTTTCCTGGTTGATGAGGCTTGAGGTCATAACGTATCTTTTGACAGATCACACCTCCATTACTTTGAATGCCACATCGTCATACCCGCCAAATCACAAATTGATTTCACCAAAAATACCACGGGTATAAAGCTAAGAGAAACGAATTCCTCCGCCACCAAACGTAAGTACGTTTGAAGAGATCAACTTACGCGATCCTTTGAATATACTCTGTCAGACATTCTTCCATTCACGTTTGTCCTGGGACTGGACAAACCGAAGGCACTATTCTGTAAACAGGATAGCCCTTGCACAACTCCGCCTTCAATATATTCAGCATACTTGATTCGCAACGCTTATGCTAATACGGAGTGGTTCTCTGGATAATAATCCAACCGGTCTCTCCATATTAACAACGTAAAATGGTCAAAACTTTGATAGTCGGTGAGTTAACTATCAAACGAAAACATGTCGGTGTGCAAACAACGATATTATTTCCCGAAGGAAATTCTATCGAACAATCATCACCTCATCCATTCGTTCATTTCCCTATTCCTGTTGTTTAATGTTTCTTATTCACTATATTTAGAAAATATATATCATTATCATTGGAAAACATTTCCATCTCTTGTTTCTATATTCAGAAAACAATTCTGCTTCTCATTTGGAAAACATTTCCAAATCTCCTTCATTTGGTTAAACAGATGTTTGAATAAACATCACTATGCCAAATCTCCTTCATTTGGTTTCCACTTAACCACTTTTCACCATCGAATCTTAACCATTTCTTAGTTAAAAACGAAGTCAATCAAGTTGGGGTATAGTTACCTCTCAGACCTTAACTGAACAACATTTCTAACTTCGAAATAGGCAAAGTTCATCTCTCTAAATCTTTAACCCTTCTTTATGCCATTCTCGGATTCTATTTACAAATCCGCTTCTCGTACGGAAAACACTTGATTATACAATGGTGTTATAATCCCCTGCATCCGAATATGACTTTATAAATACTTTGATTTTCTAACTCGAATAAATAATGCTCTAAATTATTAACTCATACTCGGTTAACTCTAAGCTGTAACTCTTATTCAATTTACTCTTATTCTATTTAACTCTTACTGGACTAACCCTTGTTCAGATAACTCGGTCTGATTTACTCATTTTGACCCACTTACTTGATCAGTTCAACTGGACTAACTTAGCTTAATTAACTCGACTTATTTAACTCAACATGACGGACCGGACTTAATTACTTCTATTAATTAACTAATATTTGATTTAACACCATTCGCTCGACTCTAGATCGCAGCGATCACAATGGTTACGCCTGACTCCCTCAGGAAACATCCGTCCTCCTTAGGCTATCTGCAGCCCTGCGAATTTCGCTAGCAGTCGTGCTAAATGGCAACTCATTCTGAATAACTATGACTGTTTTAAATTCCTAGTTCGATTTGACTCTAATCGATTAACTCTAACTGAGTAACTCTAACTGATTAACTCTAACTGTTTCATTCTCACTGATAACTTTAACTGAAGAACTCTAACTGTACACTCTAATTGTATAACCCTAACGGTTTAACTCTGTCTGTTTAACTTAACTCAAATCGATTAACTTCATCCCATTAACCTTCGAATAGGTTACATTTGATTGACTCCTTTTTCGAATAACCAATATTCGATTAGCTCCCTTTTGTACAACTCTAACTGATTAACTCTTCGTCCTTATTCAGTTTCGAATATCGATGTGGAAATCGATTTTTACTACTCTATATAAGTCTTGACTTATATACTCTATTTATCCAAAGATAAATAACTAAATTAATTTATAAAACTTTATTTATAAATTAACCTTCTCACTTTATCTGTTAAAACAGATCTCTCTTAAATTCTCCCTTTTAATTCATATTCTGTTTATCCGTGTGCGAAGCACGGGCCTAAATTCTTCCTAGTGTAAAATTCTCCTTTATTACACTTTAGCCAATTTCAAGTATTTTATTATTCTATTTATTTCCAAAATAAATAATTCCTTTTATAACTCAGTTTATTTCTCTAGAAAAATATTTCTTTCCCTATTCCATTTGAAAATGTTTACAAATATTCTCTTATTATTTCTATTTGTAATTGTTTTACAAATATTCCTCTTTCTCTTTTGTTTGTAAATGATTGACAAATATTTTCCCTTTTCCATATATTTTTATTTGCAAATGATTCGCAATATTTCCCTATTCCTTATTTCTTCCCATAGTTTCCTTTAAATTGATTTACAAATATATTTTTCCTCTACCTTGGTTTACCAATATTATTCTTTATATTGATTTTACAAGTATCTTTCCTCTATTAACCCTTTTTCCTTTTATATATATAAAATCCATTGATTTTATATAAATAATCGATTTTCAAAATAAACTTTGAAAATTCCTTTTTACTTTCCCGTATCACTTATGGTGTAAAAATATCAAATCAAAATGATCGGTCATCATCCAAACACACAGAATCAATAACGGATGATATAACACATCATATATCAAAATATATGAAAAGCGGTAAATAAATGTTGAGGAACCCAGTTGGGTCCCTCCAACCTGTTTCCCTGCATCCACAGATGTCAGTCAACATGATTAACATGAAGGTAAAATATTCTGATAAACAGAATCAATACTTCGATACGATTTATATATATCGTTATCGATAATTTCAATCAACTGACTAGCAGTTCAACCAAACAATCAACATACAGCAATCCAACCAAGATTTTTCAATTCTAAAAATACTTTATAAAAATATAAAGTGTTCAGAGTTAGTGAGAATTACTCACCTTGGACGGTTCATCGTTGAATAACGATATACGTTCATTGATTTGGTTTCGGCGTTTATTTTCACCGTAATTCCAAACGTGCTCCAATCGACTCCCGGTCAGTTCCGGTGCATAGAGTCCGTTCATACGGTCCCAACGCAACTTACGGTTCATCAATCTGATTTTGTATGGTCAAGTTATTAATTTAACAAGCTTGAATGCATTCATAAATTAAATAAAATCTAAATAAACTTTGCATTGGGCCTTAACCTCTTGTAGCCGGCCCACGTCCCTTCTAACCCGCTCCTATTTCTTCTTCGTCTCCTACAGCACCGAACACAAAAATCATGGCCATTTCGCTCTCTTTAATCCCATTTCACCATCCATTTCTTCCATTATAAATTTAACTAAAAATACGATAATTCCTCTCTTCAAAACCTTGATCCCCTAGACCCCAAGATGAAGAACTCGGTGTACTCCAGTGAATCGCGTCGTCGGCTCCTTCACGAGGTGCTATAGTGAGACCATCGACCAAAATAACGACGGAAATCCCAAAAATTCCCACAACCGAACCCAAATCCAACGATAAACCCAAAAACAACAGTGAATCGGATCAATGCTTCCTTGATTTGGCAAAAACCTAAACCCTAGGACTAAAAGTACCACGCTGAAAACAATCGAGCACCGCAAGCATGCTTCGGACCCCTCATAATTGATACTAGACTGAAGAGAAATTCGTCTGGATCTCAAATATCCTCACCTCGTGATTTATAGATTTTTATCTGAATTATTCTTGATTTTTGATTGAGGATATTTGCTGTAGAATTTTATACGAGTGTGGCGGCGCAGATATTGAAGAGAGAAAAATGAGGGTTAGGGTTAGGACAGTGTAGTGATATTTATAGGGTAGTAAAAATATTTTTTTATTTGATTTTTATATTTATTTTATCGTATCGCTGTTTGTATACGTTGTTTAAAAATTCTTGTGATCACACACAATAACCAAAAATCACGAAAACTGACATGCAGCTAGACTTCGACATTACGGACCCAACGAAACTTGTTTCATCGAATTCCGACTCCGTTTGCTCATACAGCGTATTTTTAACCGTCAAAAATTGACTATTTTTCACTCTAAAAATCCGTACGGCCACATACGGACTCTAAAAATCACGAAACTTGAAATCAAGCAATAATTTGACATTGCGGATCCAACAAAATTAGTTTCGTCGAAAACGGAGGTCGTATGAAAAACTTGCTATTTTTAAAGCCCAAAATAGCCCCTTTTAAATATATAAATATATTTAAAAACATTTAAATTAAATATTTAAAAATAAATATTATCGTATATATTCACATACGATATACCACAGCTTTAAAATAATTATATTAGAGTTTATAACTCGATATTCAAATTCCAGTATTAATTCGATATTCAAATTATATAGAAAATCCATTTATAACGTAAATAAAGCGTTGCAAAATATAAAGGAATTCCATAGCGACTATTTTAAAATTTGATTTGGACATAAAACAAAATCTACACGACGAAATCCTGATTTCTCTCTTCCACTAGGAAGATATACTCCACCAGCTCCACACGTTCCTTGTTTCACAGAAATCTGAGTTAAAACGAATCTTGTATAACCAGTTGAAGTTCGAATCGCCAAATAGCGAACTACAGCGCCATTTCGAGCTCTATTATAATTATAATTTAAATTATACGTTCAAATGGCGTTTATAAATATATTCGTCAATAAAATTCAATATAAACTGAATTATATATATTTTATATTGCCCATTCACACAATATTGTGAATTCCACTATTTCTGACTATTTCAGAAATAAATATATTATTCTATTATTTAATTCAATTAAATATTCACTACAATTCAATTCAACGACCCTTTAATTCTCTAAATCACTATTCATAAAATTAAATAAATTAATTATTCTGTTGCTGAAAATGCGGGTCGTTACACTCGCGATGACGCCTCTAGAACATCGGATCAGTTTAGCTTCTCAGTTCGTGGATGCTCCGGTTCGGGATCAGGCTTCTTCACTCGATCGGTTCGGATCGTGGTGCCAGCTCCAGAGCATCGGATCATGACTTGCTTCTTCAGGCAGTTCGTGGTTGGTGCTCGTGAGTTTCATGCAGGCGGTTCGGGTCATGTCGTGATCCCTCCATCGGATCGAGTCGAGGTTTCTGGTTCATCACGTCTCGGATCAGCCAAAGTACATCACGAGCGGTTCGTTTATAGGGGGCGATCCGATCTGGTTTCCTGCATACTTTCCTTCAACTTTCCAGCGACTGTTTTACGCCACACGACGGCGTTTTCGACCATTCTAACTGTTATAAACAATCACAAAGCATACCATACAACCATTGCAACATGTAGGGCTGTAAATGGGTCGTGTCGGGTTGGGTTCGGGTCAGGTCAAGTCGGGTTCGGGTTGATTTATAAACGGGTCAGGTCAACCCGTTTATTAAACGGGTCATATTTTCCCAACCCTAACCCGACCCGTTTATAAACAGGTTGACCCGACCCGACCCGCGTAACCCGTTTAACTAAATGGGTCGTGTCAGGTCGTGTTGGGTCGGGTTTACCTGTTTGATCCATTGATAGATATTGCCTACTAATATAAGCAACAAAAGAGCCAAATCATCAACATGCACACTGTTATACAATCACCAACATGCAACAAGTTGTAAAGTCACCAATAAACAACACATATATAAATCATGAAATCCCCATATTCAAAAATCATTTTCTATACATAAGTATATATTCCCATACTGCATAAATTAAAGACTACCAGTATGGAAGAGATATAGTTGTTATAAGTAAAATATAACTAACAACATATAAGAATAAATTAGTAAAATATAATTGCTTACATATACGAGCCTACTGATTACTGCATACATAAAAGACTAACACTAATAGTATACATAAAAGACTAACAGTATGGAAGAGATACAATATATAATCGGGTTTGGCGGGTCAAAATCGGCTTAGCGGGTCAACCCTAAACCCACCCGTTTATAAACGGGTCAAATTCGGGTTGACCCGAAAATGACCTGCTAACTAAACGGGTCGGGTTAACCTGCTAATTTATGTGCGGGTTTCGGGTCGGGTAGGAAATTGACAGCCCTAGCAACATGTATAAACATCCACAAATAGCAAAACAACAATATGATATGTCAAAACGGATCAAACATACCCAAAAACCCTTATTTTCCCCTTAAGCGTGTTTAACAACAAATAATGATAAGATTAGTAAAACTTAACCAAATCAACCCAAATTTCTATCAGAGCCCTAAAATAATATTCTGGAATTTTACAAATTTTTCTAGATTTTTCTAAGTTACAATTTCGCTAATCTTCGCTAATTACCCTAATTAGCCATAATTAGTGAAAAACAATGCAAATAACTCACCTTTGCCACAAATTAAACTATAGATCTAAAATATCC
This sequence comes from Allium sativum, assembly GCA_030737875.1. NCBI lineage: Eukaryota > Viridiplantae > Streptophyta > Magnoliopsida > Asparagales > Amaryllidaceae > Allium > Allium sativum. Next base: position 615,359,320 of record CM060915.1, on the reverse strand, counting down.
TCTGTTTTGGGTCGAATCCCAATGCTTACCAGCAGCCCCAACTCTGATTTGATGCTATCTTGGCTTGGTTTGATGTTGATTAGCTTAATCCTTGATAAGAAAGTGATTTAGAGGTGTTTTGAAGAGATCTAGAAAGCGGAGGCCATGGCTACGGTTCAAAGGAGATTAGTGGCGGCTGAAAAATACTGAAAAAGAATGTTTTCTAAACCCTAGCAGCCCTCATATACTCCTAATTCCGAAATTCCCCAATGGGCCTAGCTACTAATCACCCGATTAAGCCCAATTAAGTTGTTTTTCACCCTCTAAACTTTAATGAGCCATATCTCCCAAACGGTAAATCCGTTTGACTAATGTGACCACTCTACGGAAAGGTAAACCATCAAACAGATCTAATGGAAGTGGTTTCAGGTCAAAACTCCTTACCAATCAAAAGTTATGAACGAAACAAGACCAGCTAGGGGCAAAACGGTCATTTAAAAATCGACAAAAATCATGAACATGGGAAATGACCCCACTAGTCGTTCCCCAAAATTACATGACCATACGACTTACTAGGAAAGAAAAATAAATATTCTATGATCCTTTGATGCATAGAATGCGGGTCGTTACATTCTCCCCCCTTAAGAAATTTCGTCCCCGAAATTCCTTAACCGAAACATACAAAGAATTCCGCATGCCTATCAATCATTTTCAAACAATAAAACATACAAAACAACAAGCCTATCCTAGCATGCGGTTTTCTAACAAGGGAAGAACTATCACTGCCGAAACCTTACCAGGCAAAGAGTTCTGGATACTTCTTCCTTATGTCCTCCTATGTTTCCCAAGTGCAGCCTTTCTCATCATCACCCCCATTGAACTTTGACTAGTTTCACTGCCTTCCTTCGAAACTGCTTCGTATTGTTCCCAACAATACGCATAGGCTTGCGGTTCCCAACCTCCTCGGGTTCAACCTCGATATCGTCCAACTGATCTGGTGAAATAGCCACGTTAGGGTCTTGCACAAACTTCCTTAACTGGGAAACATGAAATACATTGTGAACTCCCACCGTCTTGTCTAGTAACTCAACTTTATATATCAAATTCCCATCTTGCTCGAGAACTGAAAATGGACCAACAAACCTTGGTGCTAACTTACCTTTCCCACCAAAACGAATCACATTCATCAATGGAGAGACCTTGACGAACACCAAGTCGTTAACGAAGAATTCCAAATCTTTTCGTCTCTTATCGACATAAGTCTTCTGCCTATCTTAGGTAGTCTTCATTCTCTGTTGGATAACCTTGATCTTGCCTGGAGTCCCTCTTATTATTTCCGGTCTAAGCTCAAATTTCTCACCATTCTCCAACCAACATGATGGTGCCTTGCACGGTCTTCCGTACAAAGTTTCAATTGGAACCATACCAGTATTGGGCTAATAACTATAACTCAACCAGATACAAACGGCCATCCCATGACCCTCCAAATTCCAATATATAAGTTCTCAAAAGATCCTCTAGTATACGATTCACTCAAATACCATCATGACCTGACCTAGTCCTTGGTAAACCATCAATATAATCCATTGAGACTTGTTCCCATTTCCATTTAGGAATTTCTAATGGTTATAACAACCCACTAGGCTTCTTTTGCTCAGCTTTAACTAACTGGCAATTCATGCATTTGGACATAAACTTCCCAACGTCCTTATTTATCCTTTCCCAGTGGTAGGTCTGATCCATGCCTCATTACATTTCGTTACCACCGGGATGTATAGTCAGTTTCGAGTGATGATATGCTCTAAGCACTTCATCTCTCAGTCCATCTACGTTGGGTACAACTAGTCCCCCATTCTTTCGAAGCCATCCTTCTCGATCAAATCCTTGCTTGTTCATTCTCTCTCCATCGATACCCATCTCTACCCTAGAGATGATTTCCAATAGGTTAGGATCGTCCTTCTAATAGGAACCAATCCACTCAATCAAAATCGATCTAATCGTCAAGCTTACTAGCGTTTCTGAATCCAATTCACTCTTGGGTCTGAAATCATATCCTGTGATATACTCTAGTTGCTTCCAACACAGAAACATGACCTCTAGACTGGCATGCCTCCTACTCAATGCAACTGTTACCTCACCTAAATCCTTTGTTATGTCCACTCTGCCCCATAAAGTCATGGCAACTTCACTGCACTGGCTCAAAGCCTTGCTACGATCACTCTACCTCCATGGAGTAATGACTACCCCACTGCACTGATACGTAGCCTAATGTCTGTCTATACTACCATCTCTTTGTTCCCCATCGCTAGAACCCTACAGGTGATAGTCTACTCAAGAGAAAAAAAATAGGGACAAACATAGCAACCATAACATCCACCAAACAAGTCCTACCTATCACCGGCAAAAGTCTAACCAATCCCAATATGTCGATTCTTGTATGTCTGGTCCAATCAACATCAAGAACTAATGGAAGCCCAGCCTCCAAATGGACTACCGTACATTCAGCGTACGTTTTATCCTCCAAGGATAACTAGATCGCGTCCAATGGATCCAAGGTAACGGGCGTCCCCAGATACCCCTGCTTTAAGTCCGCCTAAAATACTTGAGTCCAACCCAAGTATATCCATTATCTTGCTGCCCTCTCGAGTCCAACTCGAGCCAAATCCAATTACTTGCAGCCTTCTCGAGTCCAACTCGAGTCAATCTATAACTCAGACCCAGTCTTGAGTATCCATTACCGACAAACTCTAGTCCGACGTGAGTCGTCTCCCTATTCGTTGCATCTCCAAGATCAACGAACACCCATTTTCTTTTACGAGTTCAAGTCCAACTTGAATCGTCCTAATCTTCGTTGCATCTTCCATGATCAACGAACACATTCTATTTCTTCAAAGTTCTACTATCCAAAGAGAACATAAGCATCGGGTCCTAGACAATCCATAATTTTGCATCTTTCACGAGTCCCAGTCAAGCGATCTCATAACCCTATCGAGTCTAACACGAGGCAGTCTATACCATTTGTAACAACCCGTATTTTAATAACGTGTTATAACCATAAATCAAGGAATAATTAAATTTTAAAATAAGTATCAAGGGCAACGGGTTACGCCATTACGTTCGTGTCGAAATTCTGCTTGGAAACGAGTCCCAGTTTTCGAAAATCGGAGTCCGTATGACCAAGTTAAGACCCTTCAAAGTTTCAGAAATTTCAAGTTCAAAAACAGCTCAGAATTCGAATTCAAATTTCGAATTCAAACCCCAGAACGGACTGGGCGGGAAATTTCCCGCCCAGGACCAGGTTGACCTGGGGGTCGACCATAGTGTCGACCTACCCAGGACCAGGTCGACCATAGAATCGACCTGGTTGCCGAGCCCATTTTTGAGTCAGAGTTCACTCTGATGTTTCTAGTCCGATTTTTGTCTAAATTCGTTGGCCTGACCCTATATAAACAGCCCCTAACTCTAGTCTCTCTACACAAATTCTCTCTAGCCTTATGCTTCTAAAACTCTGGTTGAAAAGTTAGAGAAAAGGGATTTCTTCTTCTCCAACAAGGCTACGTGTAGAGTATTGCTGTTTGGGGGATTTCTGTTAGACTCGAGATTCAACATCACCTCTTTGTTTTCAAATTCTCAAACCATGATCTGTAAGCCCCAGTTACTTTCAAATCTAAACTTTAAACTTAATATGGACATGTTGTAAATAGAAATTGAACCTAAGTATGACAATTATCTTGGATCTTTCATTGTATATCTTGGATCTATCATTGTTCATTTTGGATCTAGAATTTTGGATCTACTATTGTTCACCTTGGATCTATTCATCTTGAATCTTGACTTATGGTAATATTTATATGAAATTGATTTGGGGCCAATATATGTTGTAGATCTAAAACCCCTAATGTCCATAATATTCATGCCTGTGATGTTGAATTAGTTGTTATTCACAAGTTTGGGGTTATTATCTTATGTCAACTGTTACCATGACTATCACCCTATTTTGCTAGATTTGATATTTGAGACCACTACTCCATATGCCAGTATTGTTGTAATTTTTTATCTCAAGTTATACCATGCTTGACTTGTAATCACTTTTGCCACCTTATGCCCGTTCTTTCTATGTTATTCCCTAATTAGATTTGTTTGTATCAATTCGAATTCACGTGCGATGGGAATACTATTTGGATAGTTTAGGCAAACCTGAATTTACCATGAACTTGGAACATGAACATTGTTATAACTTGAATCTGAATATGGACATGAAATTTACCTTGAAACTTGTCACGAACTTGATATGAGACTTGAACATTGTCATGACTCTAGAATGAACTTGAAAATGGCCAACTCGAGGTTGGGTTGAGTTTGCAGTGTAAATCTGCCCGGAACCGCCCGGCGAATCCAGTGACTGCAAACAATAGGTTCCAATGTGGGTAGTTGGTCATATCGCACCTAAAACCCGAGGTTAGACTATGTTGTGGTGTAAATCTGCCCGGAACCGCCCGGAAATCCAGTGACCACAACAACTAGTCTAATGTGAGAGGTTGGGGTGCATTAATGAATTTATGCTACATGATAGTGTTAAGTCATGAACATGAAAGACAACACTTAACCAACTTGATACATGATTGAATAGGGTTAAGTCACGAATTTGAATGACAACACTTAACCCATTAGAAACCCTAGTTACGCGGTCCTTTTCAGCAGTAACCCACTTAGATGTATCACGATACCCTGGGACTAGGCAGGGTGGGGCACGATTACTGGGATGATTGTAAGCGACCAGAACGACGGCTGAGTTGGTGCGCCATTGTAGGTTCAGGCGGACTATGGTCGTGCACGTAGTCCGGAGTTGAAAAAGCAAGCATTGGGCACCAGTAGGTTTACACTGTGCGTGCTTGATTCGTGTCGGTGGTTGGCACCCTAGGGCTTGATACACCCTATGGTGGACCTAGCACAGGTGACTACATTTTGTGATTGGGCCGTATGACATAGAGACATGACGAGCTAGAACTTGTAGGGAGTCGATCAATTAGTAGATCGTACTGTAGGACCCCGTAATGGGTCATTTCATGATATTGGGCCAAGGGATCATTTCATGGTTAATACTTGACATGGGTTAGAATACTAGTACAGTTGGTGTAGAGAATCTTGAATATGCGATGCTAGACTTGACTTATCTTGTTATCTTAGTTATCATACCAGTCCTGTTATCATCCTTATGTTTAATTCCAGTTTTCACATGTCATGTTACTTTTACTAGTTTTTATGCTGAAAGTCACCAGGGCTTACCAGTCTTTATGACTGACCCTTTTTCTTTCGCCTCTTTTTCTTTCGTTCCCCCTCGGTTCTCAGGGAGGAAACGCTAGCTCTTAGCTTGGATTTAGCTTGCTTTCTGTCAGCTCATGTACGGTTTGGTCTTGAGCTATGCTATGGCTGCACTTCTGCTATTTTTGGGGAATAATTTACTTTTGTTATCTTAAGTTTATGCTTCTTTATTTAGAACTTGATGTAATGGAATAATTTGTACTTTGGATATATGAGGTTTCGACTCTTTTCTTAAAAGTAATGAAATTTGGTTTTCAATTTCTACCGCTGCTTTATTTATGTTCTGCCTTGTGATATCTCTGTGTATGTTTACCTAGATAATACTCCACCAAAACTAGTGCATTCCCTTTGTGAGTGACCCTAGCGGAGGTGGGGTGTTACATTTGGTATCAGAGCAAAAGGTCACCAGACGGGCAAAAGTTTTAAAAACCTTCTAAAACTATTTTCCAAAACCGTTTATAAAGAAGCATTTTTCAATAAAAAATTTATGTTTAAAAAGGCTATTCCCCAAAAGCCATTAGCACTTTCCTTTGTTTACTCATTTGAATCTTTTTCTTTTCGTTTTTCAGCATGTCTGATCTTAACCTTCCTGAGGGAGTACCCGTACCTGGATGGTTCCGAAGGTACTTAGAAGCTAGGGCCAACAGCGCGGGCCCGACAGACATCCCTCCTCCTCCTCCCCCAGTGGTCGCGGTTCCTCCTCCTCCTGGTACCGCCTTTTCCAAAATATGCAAAGACTTTAAAGCAATGGGCGGCAAGAACTTCGTTGGAACTGAAACCTTCGTTGAGGCACGAAACTGGCTAAAGGAGACTGAAGACTTGTTTATTATCTTCGATGTGGAGGATCATAGGAAAGTTCAGTTGGCTGTATGGTTGTTGAAAGAGGAAGCTACATTTTGGTGGGAAGTCACCAACGCTACCAAGCTAGTTGAGACTTAGGCAGACTTTAGAGAGAGGTTTGGGCTTAAATTCTTATCGTCAGCAGAAGAGAACCTTCAGATGGAGAGGTTCCTAGCACTTAAGCAAGGGGACATGACCGTTAGGGAGTACGTGAATAAGTTTAATCATCTTACTAGGTTCGGATTGGACTTGGTTAACATAGCTCAGAAGAAGGCTGTACGCTTTGCTCGAGGATTGAACAAGCCACTACACAGTTTTACCATAACTCATATACCCATGGGGGCGACCTTAATTTGAAAGCTTGGTGGATATGGCCTTACTTCATGAGGAAGACAAGAATAGCAAGAAGGAGGTTAAGCCTAATGAGACTCAGAATAAGAAGTTTGACTTCAAGAAGGGAGGCAACAAGAATAACAAGAACAACAACAACAATACTAACAAACCACGTGAGACAAGGAAGTGCAACTTTTGTGGTATTACGGGACATCTAGCTAAAGACTATAGAAGGAAGAAGAGAAAGTTGGGTGAATGCTTTCATTGTGGAGATACTGGACACATCAACAAAGATTGCCCTAAGAAGCAAGGGCAGGGGCAAGGGCAGGCCCAGCAAGCAGGACCTTCTGGAGGGCAGTTGCATGCTCTCAACACTACTCCAGCACTTGACCGAGGTAGTAATATTTCCGTAGAAAGCCTTGTTTACATTTCTGAATTTCCTGTTCGAACCTTATTTGACTCTGGCGCATCGCATACTTTTATTTCTTCTGATGTTGTTAAAAATCTACACCTAAGTACTAGTCTGGTTGAGGATCCCGTTATAGTTTCAAATCCAATTGGGGGCTCCGCTCATTTATCTATGATGTGTGTGTATTTGAGGATTTCTATCTTAAGCGTAGAATTCACGTGTAATGCTTATGTTCTCGGATTTATGGGATATGGTTTGATCCTAGGTATGGATTGGCTATCCAATTATGGAGCCATTCTTGATTGTGAACGAAGGGTAGTGAGGCTCATGACTAGCCTTGGTAATACCCTTGAAATTTCTTATAACCCTAAGGGTCCGGTCATGTTGTGTTATCTTGAATCTCTTGACTCGTCCATCGACAATTTGCAATCTGTAAGAGTGGTCCGAGAATATCCAGATGTCTTTGATGAGGTGAAGGGGTTACCTCCTAAACGCGAGATAGACTTCTGAATTTATCTTGTTGATAATGCCAAGCCAGTTTCATTGCCCGTTAGGCACATCGGCCCCCGAGAAAGAATAGAGCTCAGTAAACAAGTTAAGGAGTTGCTTGAGAAAAATTTCATAAGACAAAGCATTTCTGAATGGGGTGCTCCGGTGGTATTCGCTACTAAGGCGGATGGTTCGCTTCGTCTATGCGTAGATTATCGTGAGTTAAACAAGCTAACTAAGAAAAATAGACACCCACTACCAAGAATCGATGATTTGTTTGACCAGCTTGTGGGAGCATCTGTTTTCTCTCAACTCGATCTAGCCACAGGATTCCATCAGCTTAGAGTGGCTGAGGATAGCATTGAAAAAACTGCGTTTAGGACTCCAGATGGGTTCTTCGAAAGGCTCGTCATGCCGTTTGGGTTAACGAATGCACCCGCGTACTTTGTAGATTTGATGAGTAAGGTGTTTTGGGAGTTCCTTAACAAGTTTGTAGTGGTTTTCGTGGACGATATTTTGATCTTCTCAAAGGATGAAGAAGAGCATGCTAGACATCTCAAGGAAGTCATGGATACGCTTAGAGCACACCAGTTAAAGGCTAAGTTCTCCAAATGCCATTTTTGGAGGAACGAAGTTCGGTTACTTGGACATGTAGTTTCTAAGCAAGGCATAGCCGTGGACCACGCAAAGGTAGTTGCGGTGCAAGACTGGAAAATTCAAAGGAACGCAACGGAGGTGAGAAGCTTTCTCGGTTTGGCAGGCTACTATAGGAAGTTCATTAAGGACTTCGCTAAGCATTCAGCCCCTCTTACTAGGTTAACGAAGAAAAACCTAGCGTTTGCATGGGACATAGAATGTGAGATTGCTTTTCAGAGACTCAAGAGAGCCCTCACCACAGCTCCAGTTTTGGCATTACCCGATGGATGTAAGATGTTTACGGTGTACACAGATGCGTGTGGCACAGGATTAGGCGCTGTCCTAATGCAAGAAGGGAAAGTGATATGCTATGGGGGTAGACAACTTAAAGTTCATGAGAAGAACTATCCCACACATGACTTGGAGTTGGCGGCGATCGTTTTTGCACTTAAATCTTGGCGCCATTATCTTCTAGGGAGAGGTTCGAGCTGTATACCGACCACAAATTACTTAAGTACCTCTTCTCACAGAAAGATTTGAATCTGAGACAACAGCGGTGGATGGAATTCTTGGCATCATATGAATTCGATATAGCTTATACCCCTGGCAAGGGTAACGTGGTGGCGGATGCGCTAAGTAGGAAAAGGTTGACCTTGAGCCCCTTGTTTGTTGAAAGGAAAAGTCTAGAGTTTATAGCAACCTTTGATTTTACACTTGCTGTTGAGTCATTGACTGTAACGTTAGCATCTCTTGAGTTAAGACCTACACTTCTAGATCAAGTAGGGACTTCACAGAAGGAAGACCCACAGATAGTCAAAATCATGGAAAAGCTGATTAATGGTGAGACGTCAAGTCACCTCGGTAGGTATGCCATAGATGACAAGGGATGGCTAAGGTGTGATGGAAGGCTATGTGTCCCACAAGTGGGAGACTTAGTAAGGAAAGTCCTCGAGGAGGCGCATCACTCGAAGATGACCATACATCTCGGAGGGGATAAGATGTACAGGGATATGAAACATATTTTCTTTTGGCCTGGAATGAAAAAGGACGTGGCAGAGTTCGTTTCGAAGTGCATGATGTGCCAACAAGTAAAGGCCGAGTCGAAGAAGCCCGGTGGGCTATTACATCCTTTGGAAATGGAAATGGGAGAGTATCTCGATGGATTTCGTGGATGGACTGCCTAGGTCAAGGAAGGGAAATACTAGCATATGGGTCATAGTTGATAGACTCACGAAAAGTGCTCACTTCATTCCGGTGAAAAGCAAGAGGACCGCATCATGGCTAGCGTCTATTTACCTTCGAGAGATAGTACGGTTGCACGGGGTTCCTTCTAATATAGTTAGTGATCGTGACCCGATTTTCACTAGACAGTTTTTGAATAGTCTACAAGAAGCAATGGGTACACGACTAAGTTTAAGCACGGCCTATCACCCACAGACGGATGGACAAACCGAAAGGGTAAATAGGGTACTAGAGGATCTTTTGAGGCTATGCATTCTTGACTTTGGTGGTACTTAGGAAGACCATCTTCCTCTCGTGGAGTTTGCATATAATAATAGTTACCAAGCTAGCATTGGAATGGCACCGTTCGAAGCCCTGTATGGAAGACCGTGCAAGTCGCCAACTTGTTGGTGGGACACGACGGACAGGCTTATACTTGGGCCCGACATGATAAGGGACACTTCTGATAAGGTTGAGTTGATACGAAGACGGATGAAAACGGCCCAAGATAGACAGAAATCTTATGCGGACAAGAGAAGGACAGACCTAGAGTTCGAAGTCGGAGATATGGTCTTTATAAAAGTTTCTCCTTTACGCAATATGGTTCGTTTTGGAGCGGTTGGAAAGCTAGCACCAAGGTTCGTAGGACCGTTCCCTATCACTGAGAGGATTAGGCAGATGGCCTATAAGGTAGACTTACTCGAGAAGCTGACCGGAGTACACAATGTCTTTCACGTCTCGCATCTCCGAAAGTGCTTACATGAGTCGGCCGAAGTGGTTGAGCCAAGCATCCTTGAAGGCGTAGAAGTGGAAAAAGAAGCAACATTGAGGCGAGTTCCGATTCGTATCTTAGGAATGGAGATCAAGAAGCTAAGGAATCGAGAAGTGAAGCTAGTTAAAGTACAGTGGAGTGAAGCCCAAGAAGACGCAACTTGGGAAACCGAAGAGAAGATACGCGCGCTTTACCCATTTCTTTTTGAGGGTACATTCTCGATCTCTTTTCCTATAAACTTGAAAACCTTTCGTATCATGCTTTTACTACCTATGTTTGCCTTGTTATCTTCTCGATCTTATCTTGAGAACCTTAGGTAGAACCATATGGATGTAAACATGTGATTGAAACATGTTATGGTTGATGTTTGCAAATGGTTGCAAGTGTTTGCAAGTGATTTCTAGTGGATGCATGACACACATTAGGCACTAGATCGGCTCAGTCACATTTTCATGTTGCATATGCATGAGTGCTTATACTTGTACATGGATGGAACTTGTTATACTATCACTTGGATGTTGCATATGAATGAATGTTATGTGCACTCATGTAGAGATTATAAATTATGTTAGGAATTTGCATACATGTTGGACTCATTACACTAACATATTTTGCATTAAGTAGGTTTACTGAATCAGTAACCGCCTGATCTTTTGCATTAGATAAGTACATGTACACACACTTACTGCATATGTTCATACAGCACTAGAAATCTTTTAAGGACAATGGTTTCCTGTGGATGATGTTTTGAGTAGATGGATGATTGTATGGTAGGATATATTCTTTCTAACTTATAGATTTCGGGGACGAAATCCTTTAAGGAGGGGAGAATGTAACAACCCGTATTTTTTTTAATAACGTGTTATAACCATAAATCAAGGCAGAATTAATTTTTAAAATAAGGATCAAGGGCAACGGGTTATGCCATTACGTTCGTCTCGAAATTCTGCTTGGAAACGAGTCCGAGTTTTCGAAAATCGGAGTCCGTACGACCAAGTTATAACCCTTCAAAGTTTTAGAAATTTCAAGTTCAAAACAGCTCAGAATTCGAATTCAAATTTCGAATTCAAACCCCAGAACGGACTTGGAGGGAAATTTCCCGCCCAGGACATGGTCGACCTGGGGGTCGACCATAGTGTCGACCTGCCCAGGACCAGGTCGACCATATAGTCGACCTAGGTGTCGACCTGGATGCCGAGCCCATTTTTGAGTCAGAGTTCACTCTGATGTTTCTAGTCCAATTTCTTTCTAAATTCGTTGGCCTGACCCTATATAAACAGCCCCTAACTCTAGTCTCTCTACACAAATTCTCTTTGGCCTTATGCTGCTAAAACTCTGGTTGAAAAGTTAGAGAAAATGGATTGCTTCTTCTCCAACAAGGCTACGTGTAGAGTATTGCTGTTTGGGGGATTTCTGTTAGACTCGAGATTCAACATCGCCTCTTTGTTTTCAAATTCTCAAACCACGATCTGTAAGCCCTAGTTTCTTTTAAATCTAAACTTTAAACTTAATATGGACATGTTGTAAACTGAAATTGAACCTAAGTATGACAATTATCTTGGATCTATCATTGTATATCTTGGATCTATCGTTGTTCATTTTGGATCTACTATTGTTCACCTTGGATCTATTCTTCTTGACTTGTGGTAATATTTATATGAAATTGATTTGGGGCCTATATATGTTGTAGATCTAAAACACCTAATGTCCATAATATTCATGCCTGTGATGTTGAATTAGTTGTTATTCACAAGTTAGGGGTTATTATCTTATGTCAACTGTTACCATGACTATCACCCTATTTTGCTAGATTTGATATTTGAGACCACTACTCCATATGCCAGTATTGTTGTAATCGTTTATCTCAAGTTATACCATGCTTGACTTGTAATCACTTTTGCCACCTTATGCCCATTCTTTCTATGTCATTCCCTAATTAGATTTGTTTGTATCAATTCGAATTCACGTGCGATGGGAATACGATTTGGGTAGTTTAGGCAAACCTGAATTTACCATGAACTTGAAACATGAACATTGTTATAACTTGAATCTGAATATGGATATGAAATTTACCTTGAAACTTGTCACGAACTTGATATGAGACTTGAACATGGTCATGACTCTAGAATGAACTTGAAAATGGCCAACTCGAGGTTGGGTTGAGTTTGCAGTGTAAATCTGCCGGGAACCGCCCGGTGAATCCAGTGACTGCAAACAATAGGATCCAATGTGGGTAGTTGGTCATATCGCACCTAAAACCCGAGGTTAGACTATGTTGTGGTGTAAATCTTCCCGGAACCGCCCGACAAATCCAGTGACCACAACAACTAGTCTAATGTGAGAGGTTGGGGTGTATTAATGAATTTATGCTACATGATAGGGTTAAGTCATGAACATGAAAGACAACACTTAACCAACTTGATACATGATTGGATAGGGTTAAGTCACAAATTTGAATGACAACACTTAACCCATTAGAAACCCTAGTTACGCGGTCCTTTTCAGCAGTAACCCACTTAGACGTATCACGATACCCTGGGACTAGGCAGGGTGGGGCACGATTATTGGGCTGATTGTAAGCGACCAGAACGACGGCTGAGTTGGTGCGCCATTGTAGGTTCAGGCGGACTATGGTCGTGCATGTAGTCCGGAGTTGAAAAAGCAGGCATTGGGCACCAGTAGGTTTACACTGTGCGTGCTTGATTCGTGTCGGTGGTTGGCACCCTAGGGCTTGATACACCCTATGGTGGACCTAGCACAGGTGACTACATTCCGTGATTGGGCTGTATGACACAGACACATGATGAGCTAGAACTTGTAGGGAGCCGATCGATTAGTAGATCGTACTGTAGGACCCCGTAATGGGTCATTTCATGATATTGGGCCAATGGATCATTTCATGGTTAATACTTGACATGGGTTAGAATACTAGTACAGTTGGTGCAGCGAATCTTGAATATGCGATGTTAGACTTGGCTTATCTTGTTATCTTAGTTATCATACCAGTCCTGTTATCATCCTTATGTTTAATTCCAGTTTTCACATGTCATGTTACTTTTACTAGTTTTTATGCTGAAAGTCACTAGGGCTTACCAGTCTTTATGACTATCCCTTTTTCTTTCGTTCCCCCCCTCCCAGGTTCTCAGGGAGGAAACGCTAGCTCTTAGCTTGGATTTAGCTTGCTTTCTGTCAGCTCATGTAAGGTTTGGTCTTGAGCTATGCTATGGCTGCACTTCTGCTATTTTTGGGGAATAATTTACTTTTGTTATCTTAAGTTTATGATTCTTTATTTAGAACTTGATGTAATGGAATAATTTGTACTTTGGAAATATGAGGTTTTGACTCTTTTCTTGAAAGTAATGAAATTTGGTTTTTAATTTCTACCGTTGCTTTATTTATGTTCTGCCTTGTGATATCTCTGTGTATGTTTACCTAGATAATACTCCACCAAAACTAGTGCATTCCCTTTGTGAGTGACCCTAGCGAAGGTGGGGTGTTACACCATTGAACAGTCTTATCATGTCACGGCTGCCCATCACTCCTCGAGTAAACCAAGATATCATCCAATCAAGAATCGCAACAACTATTTATCTCTCACGCAAACCATCTAGTCGAACTCGACATTCCCCAAGCACAAGCCCCAAAGGCCTAAACCAATATCAGACAAGCACCCAAGGAACATCTCCTCCGAATTCGAACAATCCACGTGAGGTGATACTAGCAAAACAACTAAGCACTGGAGCACTCATTTGCCTCCCAGAGAAAACTAGAACTTATTACAATGATAACCTCTCAGCTTCCTTAACTCCAGTTACTATCGCCATCACTAGGTAGGTACCTAATACCACCCTATTCCTTTAGAGTAGATCGACTCCCCAAAATAATGCTAACCCAGTAAAGCTCAAAACAAAGCAATCACAAACAAACATACATCCATGACTCGATAAGACCACGTTACGGCAAATCATACTAAGGCTAGTCGAACCTTTTAGAGTTTATGCCCTAGAGGCAATCCATTTGATGTGATTAATAATGTTATTGTTTTATTTGGAATAAAAAATATATTCTATTATGTTATATTTACTGCGTAATATAAATAATAATTTAATAGAAGTCCTTAGAATAATAATATGAAATTGTATAGTTCGAGTAAGACTGAACTTGAGATTATATATTGTGATAAGTATTATAATTCTTAAATGTCCCTAGTCGAGTTTTATTGTGTTTATATAGGACAACAATAAAGCATTGAGACTAGTATATTGATTGACTGATGATCACATCTCATTGATCATTAATATACGTGATATTAAAGTCAAGATATAAATACGTATTGGAGAATGGCGTATTGGGCTGACCACCATGAGATAACTACATGGAATATAATTAATAGTATCATAAGTTATTCTCATAGTGACAGTGATGTAATGGTCCTCAAACCTGAAATCATTATAATTTTGTTCGAGGTTATTTGTGTTTAGATATCATCTAAAGTTATTCGTAACAGAGTAACGATAACGGTGATTATTGGATGCATCTCGAATCGAATGAAAATTATGAATGATCTAGATGGAATTTAACCCTACGATATATCCATAGTGATATCCATGAGCCTCTTGATTGGGTGAGACTGTGAAATGCATGGTCATGCTCAAATACTGATTTGTTTAAACAGTCTACTCATCAATCAAGATAAACGGATTAAATTATAAAGAGGGTGATACGTTCCGTGCCTTGAGTTTAATTCTGGATATACTGGTTAAAAGGATTATATTACATTGACACACTGATTACGGAAAGGTTGTATTGAATCATTATTATTATAGCTTGTGTAACAATGATGTGTTATTAGACGCCGTTCATTGTTTATAATTTAAATGTTGTTTAAATTGTTGCCAACGCTGTGATAACCTATAGGGTCATACGTACAAACGTTGTAAAAGGTGAGGATATTTAAATAAAAGGGTTTTGACTATTTCTTTCATTTAAATAAGGAGGAACGGGTCATATGGATGATAAAAGGTATCGGTTCTAATGTTATAAAAGGGGTCCGACCTTTTCTTAGATAATTATTACAACCAAACTTCATTAAAAACCCTAGATTCCCAAATTAGCTAGTACTATCTCACCTTCCCTCGATTTGATTTCGGAAGCAACGTCAGTGGACTCCGATAGAGGCGTTCAAATCGATTCAATTAAGACAAGATTGTTTGATTTTGCAACTCGACAAGAAAGGTACATGTTTTATATCCGTTTCGAATTCGATTCTTCATTCTAGGGTTTATAATTTTGTTAAAATCCACTGCGTTTTCAATCCTACGTAACCAACAATGGTATCAGAGCACAGCTTCATTCGATTCAACTATAAATTAAGCCATGTAATTATTATTGTAATGATTTTACAGTATTATGAATACTGATGCTTATGGATCTGGAATTTGTAAAACACATGATTCAAAAACGAAATTGTCTCGTTGCTAATCAAAATTCTGTTTTGTTTCAAGCACTAAATCAGAATTAATATTGATATTAATTCGGTTGTGTATATATATTTTAATCCCAGTTCATAAATGGTTTGATTTAGTTGTCTCTGTTTTCTTATTTTGTTTGAATGTAAAAACACTGATAAGGACTGTCTGAAGCCATTTAGGATTTGAATGCTTAAATTACTGTGTAATATTGTTTTGTTGCAATGCTCATTAACAATTCAGTCTTTGGAGTTGTGCTTTAAATCAATATTATGACTAGATCAATTTTAAATGATTGACCTTGTTGAAGCTTGTTTACTGGTAAACTGAATCTGTGTCATTGATACATTATGGAAGGATGATTCAAATATAATTTCATTCAATAGTTCATTTTATTTACAGTGGATTGATCTGTTAACAAACAGAGTATATTTAATTTTGTTGATACTCTCAATTCAACATATATCTATATATGTTATAGCATTAGATGACATTCACATATACATATGATAGGGTATAAGGTATATGTTCATATCAGACTGTTAATGGTAGATTTAGTAACAATAACATGCCTGTATATGAATTATTATCATTTGTTTTGGATTGATCTATTGTATAATTTTTCCAAAACCATCATACCTTTTACTTGTATACACTTGATGATCAAATATGGATTTGTTCTCTTGCAAACATAAATCTATTTCTACTAGTATAGAGTGATAAAATTGTAATCAAAAGCGCTTGATTGATAAATATTTATAAACTGATCTCATGATAAGATCTGTTTGCTGACTGATAAGTTAGTTGGATGATCTTCAAATTGGTTTTTGATTTAATGAAATCAGTAATATGGAAGTTTGTCAAGACTAATATTGATTTAATCAATATACATGGAAATAAAATCAAATCTGTTTGATTTATGAATACTAAAACATTTGTTCACTAAAATTAGTGTACAAACTTTTCTGAAATTGTTTCAGTGAAACACAAATATGATTTTACTGTAAAATCTGAATAAAAAAAACCATGTTTTACTGATTGTAAATTAGTACTGAAAATTTCAGTCACATTTGATTTAATGAAATCAACTAGTATGAAAATCATTAAGACAATATTCTCTGATTTTAAACTATAAATATAAAATCAGAACATATGACTATGGTTTTGATTGTAGATCAAAAACTAGTCAAAAGGGTTATATATATAACATGAATTAGACATTCATGAATATATCCTATGGTTTTGATTTTTCATTATATTGATAATGACCAAAGGAGTTTAGAAAATGTCGAAAGCAATCCGTTTTGTATCACCACGTAAAAGTTGTATATGATATAAATTTATATTCAGATCATACATATGTAAACTGGTATAAATGCAGCTGTATATGAATCCTTTCAAATATATATATGCTTGTTGATGAATATTACATGCGAATACGATTTGCAAGTTTATATTATCAATATGATTTAAGTGTGTGTGTGTGTGTATATATATATATATTTCCTATCGTGCGTATATAAAATATATATGATATAAACAATATGCTTTTTAAATGGGTTCTAAAATATATATATATATGTATGTATGTATGTATATTGCTACTGATATAAAAGGAATTGTTCTATATATTGGTAACAAGCAATTGGTACTTAAACATTAGTACCTGAATCATACATTGAATGCAGTTTAGTACATTCAAAGTTTTATCACCACAAATCTGAATTGCCTTTTGTATTTATAAGGAATATGTATATGTTTATACCCTGTAATTTGATACATACATACACGCACATATATTTTGGTTCTATGACTGTAAGAATTGTTCTTATAAAATGGATTAAATGATTGAACCAATTACATCAGTTTATCAAACTTTGAATCTGTGTTCACATTAAAGATCATCTTATTTTATTTATATTGTAGAAGATTGATTCAATATGAATCAATACATGTGCAGTTATGTTATTATGTAAATTGTACACTAATAATATTTTTTTAATAACATTGGATAGTTATACAGGTAATAAATATAGATTATTTACCTGCTAGAATCCATCTACACATCATTGTTAATGATAGAATAGAATGTTTTTTCTATGTCACCTGAAAATGATTAGAATGTATATGTGCATATTAGATTGCACATCATATATAATGAAATGTGTTTGAGTGATCATTTCTTTATATAATGTGTATCCACAATTCTGGGTATTACTTATAATATTAAAACCTGAAACCTATACATGTATCTAGTTAAGATTCGACAGTGAAATATGATAATATGAATATAATGTATGTTATGCATGTCGATATACATTGATATATATAAATAACCCTTAATATTATTATGGTTGACTGAGTCAGTTACACACACACACACACACACACATATATATATATATATATATATATATATATATATATATATATATATATATATAGGCAAGTGTTCGGTTGCACCCCAAAAATGGAGCACCCCAAATGCCCCCTGATTTCCACCACCCATTTATATTAAAGAATGTGAGTGGGAAGTGAGAGAGTGAGTGGAAGGAGAGAGAAGGGGAAATACTTGGTGGAGATCGAGGGGCATTTGGGGTGCTGCACTGTTTGGGGTGCTCTCGAACCTGCCTCATATATATATATATATATATATATATATATATATATATATATATATATATATATATATATATATATATGGGAGCATCTATTTTGACATAATTTGGTGACACAAATGGTGACACAAAAGATCTGTACCATTGGATCTTTTTGTCTTTACATGGGAAGGTGGAATTCAGGGGGCAATCCAATTGTGAGAATTCATTATGTCACCAATTGTGTCTCCAAATTGTGTCAAAATAAACTTTCCATATATATATATGTATGTGTGTGTGTGTGTGTGTGTGTACTGAGACCAGAGGTTTTAAAATTGGCACCATAATTTTAATGTTCTGCAATTTTACAAACAGCCAAGGTATAAAGGTCTGGAAGGTAAGCAACTGCTTAATTCAGACCAAGACATTTTGTTTTTAGATCTGAGGAAATTGAACCCACGAATAACTCTGAAAATAGTTCATAGTTTATCTCACATATTTAAATGATGGATATCATTTAGTGCCATGGAACAATAAATGGTTGAAATTGACAACCTGACTAAGTCTTAAGCACAATTTGCCGAAGGTTTGAACTGGTTTTTGAAGCCTTAATACCATAAAGTTTGTACGTTGCACTAATACTTGCATTCAGATGATGCAATATCAATGAGACCGACTTTAAGTATTAAAATTGTTTTAATATCTTCAGGAATGTCTGCTGGAATTGTTTCAGCACGTATGGCAACTCAAGGACTTCGGCTAGATGCTGCAAAAGGCAAGCATACTATGAACAACTAATAAGTCTGACTTAGTTGTATTTTAAAATGATTTTATGTTTGTCCTCAAATGTTAATAGATGTACATTTTATTTATATCGTTGTAACAGTTTGATGGAGTAAACCTTATCTGATATGTATAAATTGTTCATATATATATATATGTGTGTGTGTGCTGCGTGTAATTCATATGGTCTTATAATGCATAAGACATAAGTACAGCAAAATGATAGATATTGTTTACTGCAAAGGCTTAACCATGTATTTTTGTAAAATTCCATGTTCTCTACAAGTCTGAAAATTGATTTACATACATATGACAATACATGTGATGATATGTCACGTTGTCTAAAGTTTGTTCAGATGTGTTAGCATATATATGTATATATTGTTGAAATTGTTTAACAGCTATAATGAATATAAATATGTATATAAATATGCCATATTTCATACTTGCGTATGTTGTATATAAACATATATATGTTTTGCACTAAGAATTCAGATGCTATGAAACATATGAGATTGGCATATGAAACATATGAGACTGTCATATAAATACGAAGAATAAAATTGGTTTAAAAAAAAATTGGAAAAAATTAGTATTTGATACAAAAGTTAAAATAACCAATAACTTTGAAATGTTCAAAAGAAATATAGACATGATTCCTACATAATATAGAATATATATATATATATATATGCATATATGTTTATAACTTATACATATGTTATTGAACTTATATTACGAATATAAAATACGTATATTTTGATATATGTAAATAACTATAATATTGTTTCCACTACGAAGTATAAATTCCCATTATAGCAAATTTTGTTATATTAAGTTATGGTGACGTCTTCCAATAATATACTCATCACTGTCCAAGATCAATGGCTGTAACTAACGCCAAAGCGTTGTGCACCTTTTATTTTGGTTATATGCGATGGAGTAAAATGTGGTGCTCCAACCTATTATTGGGTCTGACTTAACTAGGCTGCATAATATGATTATGGCCTTAGAGACAAAAGCATGAATTATTCTACATTTTGAGCAAATGAATAATACTGAACAAATGTTCAACATGCGATCCAAGAGTTATATAGACGATATAATTGACATAAGATGTCTACCTAAAAGGTTGTGTTTTGAGTTTAGCCAAAGCTAGATCAAGGCATGATTAGATATGGATCTTGGAACACCGTTATTTATATGTACCGATATGTGCATACAAACAGAGGGATATTAATTTGAGTGGGAGCGTATTTTAGTTTATATAATACATTTATATTAATATAAATTTTGATTGTCAAAAATTTATATTTTATTAAATGAATATTAAGAATCAGTCATTATTTATTATCTATTGTAGATACTAAATAATAAATAACTCTGATAATTTAAATTAATCCTTAAGAAGGATAAATTGAATTAAATTAAATTTCTTGACTAACATTAAAATTTGAGGATTGTCCTCAAACAAATTTGAAAGTAATTGTTTTACAAATACCAAAGATCTAAATCAAAGCTGAAGTGTGACTCCAACTGAACAAGATATAATTGTTACAATGATCTACATATACATTTCTATATTAGATACTAGATATGAATCACATAAATATATGAAATTTTACAGAAATTGCAAAATAGGTAGAAATTGGTAAAATGACAAGTGGACTTACGAATGGAAATGAAACAAAAGTTGCTGGATTATCCATAAAAGGTTGATTCTTGTTGTGTATACTGGTTTAATAAAATTAATAAAATAATTGTTATTATGAAATTCCATATAAAATAAAAGTTATTATAAATCTTGTTCAGACAAGTTTGAATTTCATTTGTAATGAAAGAACAATTGTTATTCATTTTATTTAAATGAAATATCGTATGGAATTTCACAAATAGTTAACGATCTTTGTAAATCCTTAACTATAATGTACTTGACATTAATAATGAGTGGATTAAATTTAGTGATTTAAATCCAATACACCTTTAGTATTACCGGTTAGCCCAATAAACAAGAAAGTATATCAAAACTCCATAATGATGGAATTTTGAGATAATTAGATTTTGAATTATATAAAGAATACAGATATTGTTTATTAGGCAAAATAACTGAATCACCTTTCACTTAACATAGTGAATGAGTGATAGTATTAGGTCTCGTACATAATGATGTATATGGAGCAATGAATACATAAGCTAGAGGCAGATTTTATTACTTCTTATATTTACTGATGATATCAGTAGATACAGATATGTGTATCTTATGAAACACATATCAGAATCCTTTGAAAAGTTCAAAGAATTCAAACTGGAGATAGAAACCAATTTTAATAAAAAAATAAATAATTTTCGAACAGATCGAAAAAGAATATTTAAGCAAACTATTTGATGACTATCCAGATGAGTTTGAAATTGTTTCACGATTGACTCCACCTTGAACACCATATTGAAATGGTCTGTTTGAAAAAGAGTGATCACACCTTATAAGATATGGTACGACCAAGATAAGTCATATATATCTTCCAATAAATTAAATTTAGAACAATTGCATTTGAATCCCACTAAAACGATTTTAAAGAAGGTATATAAGATAAGGACTAGGAAATGTCCTAGTGTGTCTAATATGAAGATTTGGGATGCAAGGTGTTTGTTAAATGTTCTTCCTCTGATAAGATCGAACTTAAATAAGATAACTATTTTGTGTAATATCCACAAGATATAAATGGATATTATTTCTATAAATTCTCTAAGAATAAAATGTTTATTGCTCAAATTGGTATTCTTTATAAAGAGAGCTAGTCTCTTAGATACCAAAGGGAATAAAATTAAAATTCGAAATATCTCGGAAACCACGAAATACTAATGAATCTTGTATAGACAAGAAATTAAGTGGGAGTGTCACAATAATTCTAATATTATATTGATAACACATTAATTATTGAAAATAATGTTAGTTTTAAAACATGAAATAGATACTGATTCTAAGAAAGAAAATGTTTGGATTAAGAAGTTCATAATTGAACTTAGTTCATTGTTGATCAAATGATTTACATTGTGATAACAATATGGCTATTGCTCAGGCCTAAAACGTTAAACTCATTATCGATCCAAACATATATTTAAGAATATAATTCTTATGTGAAATTGTTCACAGAGGATATGAACATATCTGCGAAGTTGCAAAAGCTGTAATGTTGCAGACCTACTGGATTAAACACTGTCGCAGTAGAAGTTTAATAGTCATACTAGTTTCATGAGTATATGATACATGAATAATTAACTCTAGTGCAAGTGGGAGATTTTTAGAGTTTATGACCTAGAGGCAATCCATTTGATGTGATTAATAATGTTATTGTTTTATTTGGAATAAAAAAATATTCTGTTATGTTATATTTACTGCATAATATAAATAATAATTTAATAGATGTCCTTAGAATAATAATACGGAATTGTATGGTTCGAGTAAGACTGATCTTGAGATTATATATTATGATAAGTATTATAATTCTTAAATGTCCCTAGTCGAGTTTTATTGTTTATATATAGGACAACAATAAAGCATTGAGACTAGTATATTGATTGACTGATGATCACATCTCATTGATCATTGATATACGTGATATTAAAGTCAAGATATAAATACGTATTGGAGAATGGCGTATTGGGCTGACCCACCATGAGATAACTACATGGAATATAATTAACAGTATCATAAGTTATTCTCATAGTGACAGTGATGTAATGGTCCTCAAACCTGAAATCATTATAATTTTGTTCGAGGTTATTTGTGTTTAGATATCATCTAAAGTTATTCGTAACAGAGTAACGATAACGGTGATATTGGATACATCTCGAATCGAATTAAAATTATGAATGATCTAGATGGAGTTTAACCCTATGATATATCCGTAGTGATATCCATGGTCCTCTTGATTGAGTGAGACTTTGAAATGCATGGCCATGCTCAAATACTAATTTGTTTAAACAGTCTACTCATCGATCAAGATAAACGGATTAAATTATAAAGAGGGTGATACGTTCCGTGCCTTGAGTTTAATTCTGGATATACTGGTTAAAAGGATTATATTACATTGACACACTGATCACGGAAAGGTTGTATTGAATCATTATTATTATAGCTTGGGTAACAATGATGTGTTACTAGACGCCGCTCATTGTTTATAGTTTAAATGTTGTTTAAATTGTTGCCAACGCTGTGATAACCTATAGGGTCACACATACAAACGTTGTAAAAGGTGATATTTAAATAAAAGGGTTTTGACTATTTCTTTTATTTAAATAAGGAGGAACGGGTCATATGGATGGTAAAACGTATCGGTTCTAATGTTATAAAAGGGGTCCGACCTTTGCTTAGATAATTATTACAACTGAACTTCAAGTACTATCTCACCTTCCCTCGATTTGATTCCGAGAGCAACGTCAGTGGACTCCGATAGAGGCGCTTACATCAGAGGCGTTCAAATTGATTCAATTAAGACAAGATTGTTTGTTTTTGCAACTCGACAAGAAAGGTACATATTTTATATTCGTTTCGAATTCGATTCTTCATTCTAGGGTTTATAATTTTGTTAAAATGTAACGACCCAGAAAATCTGAACCAATTAAAATTTTTAAAATTGGCTAAAATAATTGATTTTAAATATTTAAAATAAATATTTTAAATAATAGAGATGAAAACTGAGTTTGAATCGACAATTGAAAACGAATATAATTAATTATAATTATAAACAAGTCCTGAAATGGCGCTGCAGTTACAAAAATTGAATTCAAACTTTGTCGGACTGTACCGGGTGCAAAACAAAACGGATTTTAGTGAAACCAAAAATATTTAAATCTGTTAGTGAATACCTTTCTAATGAATCTGAAAAATCGAATTTTCATAGCGGAAAGCAAAAGTTATGGCCGAATGAATTTTCAGAAAGGTCGCTATGGAATTTATATAGCCCGTGAAATTGGCCATTTTGCATACGACCTCGGAATTCGACGAAACCACTTTTGTTGGATCTGGGATGGGAAGTTATTGCTAGGTTTAAAATTTCATTATTTTTAAAGCTAATATGTGAGTGTGGCAAAGGAAAATGTGTTTTGTTCAATTACAGTTAGATTGGATCGACCAGAAATGGGCCTTTTTGCAAACGATCTCCGAATTCGACGAAACTAGTTTTGTTGGGACCGTATCGTCAAAACATAGCTGGATTTATTTTTCTGGAATTTTTTGAATCAGTTTGTGGCCCTGGCAAATTGAAATGCACGTTCAAATCAAATATTGAATGTTTTATATTTTAATTTGAAGGGAAACTGACTGAAATAGTCGAATGGGCCTACGAAACATATCCCATTGTGTTCGGAATGGGGGTAAAACGCTAGGGACGACAGTCGTTGGGCTTGGATTGGTGTTCGTGTGTGACGAGGGGTATTTTCGGATTTTTAAAAACTTTATAAATAAAAAAAATATAATTGGTCCACGTCAGTTCAACCCCCCCCCCTTTTCTCTCTCCCTGACTCGAACAAACGACAGAAATCGGCCGCCGCCTTCTCTCCTCTTTTTCTTTTGATCCGCTCAATGAAATCCAACGCCACAGTTAAGGTTTTGTAGTACTTCTCCTGATCTTCAAATCCATATAAGTGTTGGATTTTTTTCGTGGCCTGTAGGGGGAGAACCACCCTCGAGAAGTTCGGCCGTTCGCACCCAGATTCCGCCACCTGGGGACCACCGAGCTCGACCCCCTCCCTGGCGCACGTGCGCCTCTCCTAGCCCGACAAGGTGGCGCTGGCCGATCGAAGCAACAATCAATGGATTGCCTGAAAGATCGAAACCTAGTTTTGAAGATTTTGAAAGGTAATTGGCTGTTTAATTTAAAACTGATTTTAATAGTTTAAAACCGTTGCAAACTTTGAAAAATCATATCTTTTTGCGGTGTTAACGAAATTCGATGAAACAGGAAACATCGTGACCGTGAGGACGCCTTCTACATTTTAGAAGAGACCGCATATTTTTCTGAGCCTTCTGCTATTTTTGGTGGAGTGGAACCCAATGTGAGATTTCTATTTTATAAACGATATGGAAAACGACGATGTATAAATTATATAGTCGATGTATGAGTTATATAAGCATTGTACACCTCCTGTTTAAGCGTTGTATAAGTTGTACGTTCGATGTATAAGTTATATATGCGTTGTAAAAATTATATATGTGTTGAAACAGAAGTGAATTGCTATATATAAATATATATATACGCCCCTCGTCCACAAACCATGGACGATATTTATTGTTTGTGATTGGTGTGGAAATTGATTGATAGCGAATGGTTGTTTGGGATTGTTTGTGGTTGATATTGATTGATTGTGGTTGAAAAATACCCATTTGTGGTTGAGAAATATTTTGTTGAAACCACATAGGATTAGTTTGTGGAAATGAAATAAATATATACATGCCGCCTGCGTGCGAACTAGATGCATGATCCCCATTGTCAAAAACCGCGAGGTTTTAAGCTAGAGCGAGGAGCCGTACTAGGGACGGTCCCGGTTTTAACTACCCTGCCGTTATGCTGCCGAAATTTTGAATAATATTCATGTGTTTGAATTATTTTCATTTGCTGAAACTATATTTATTCATTGAATAGAAAACCTTCATGTGTTGAATCGATATTCATTCGTTGATTAGAAATTCATGTGTTGAATGGTATTCGTGTTTTAAATATAAAAATCACATTTTTATCTATATATATAAACTATAGAAAACCTTCATGTGTTGAATCGATATTCATTCGTTGAATAGAAATTCATGTGTTGAATGGTATACATGTTTTGAAATAAAGTGTTTTATAATAAAAATCCTATTTTTATCACCTATATAAACTATATAAAATAATAGTGTTTTGAAATGAATTGTTTTACAATAAAAATCACATTTTTATTATATACATGAATTGTTGAAATGTGAAGTGTTAAAAATAGCAACTCGTTCAAATAAATATGCATGAGTCGAAATATTCATTAATTAGCTAATGATATGATTTTTGCCTATGCATGCAACATTAGAATGAATGGCATTTTTAAACCAAATGGAATCAAATATGAAGAAATGGAAAATGATAAGTGATAAGAACTGTATATATGTACATGCATATTTATTGAACAGGTTATAGCAAAGGGGCTAGAGAAGAGGAATAAAATTTTGTGCCCGACAAATAGGTACACATTTACTGTTTTGTTTGGGTGATGATTTTATGAGCCTGTTGGCTAGCCGCTTGGCTTTTTCTTTTTCTTTTCGACATGAGACGCCCGTGTGGCTATTTGGGAATTTTCCCAGCCCCTCCCGTAGAAAGGAGGTTATGGCGAAATTTTCCAAAATTTAAAGGCGTTAGTGAAATATTTAAAGTGAAAACGATATTGAAATTGTTGAAATGAACTATATTTATATAAATATATAAATATAAATAAAAATAAAACAAAACGTGGTCGTGCAGTTCGTGTTTTGAAACCGTGATTTCAAACAACTAGTGCGGGAGATCCGACCATTGGATTTTCCCGAAACCGCAACCGTTGGGTTCGCCTTGGAAATATCTTTCCAACGGCACCAACTTCGTAAAAATCCAACGGTTGGATTGTTTGGAATGTTTAATTCAAATCTGAAGAAAAACAGCGCCAGAAATGATTATATTTTTATATATATATATATAATTATATTTAATCGAATAACGACGCTGCAGTTCGAATTTTGAAATCGAAACTTCAAACGATTGTACCGGGAGATCCGACCATCGGATTTTCCCGAAACTGGAACCGTTGGATTCGTTTTGAAAAGACCTTTCTAATGATGTAAATTTTGTGAAGATCCAACGGTTAGATTTTCATATATGTGTACATCAAATCTGAAGAAAAACAGCGCAACGGTCGCGTTATGGCCCGAAGCGTCGTTTTGAATAAATTGGCTATTTTAAAATAAATAAAAATAGCGATAAATCGTTATAAAATACCATAAACAATATGGAATGGAAATAAACTGAATTTGCTCGATTTATGTGGTATTTGATGGTTGAATGTGTTTGGTGTGAAAATTACATTAAAGAACGAAAATGGGTGTTGTCGAATGATTTAACCATTGAAATAAATTGATTTGAAATTCTAAATATAAGTGAATTATTTGAAAAGGCCGAGTTAATTCTCATTTCCAATAATTGACCGACGATTGAAATTCGAAGATGAGGACGGTGGTCGAAGACCGGAGATCTTCACCTCGTTTGGATGGTAACCGAGGTCCTGATTGGGAGGCATCCCGAAATATGGATAATGAGTGGTGATCGTCCAGATGTACGTGGTGATCGATGGGTTTGCGAGGTATTTAGTGCCTCCGGTTTCGTTCAGACCCAGAGCGGACTTGTAAATGGACTGTGTGTCTGACATTGGATTTTATTCTGTGTTGATTGATCTCTATTAAATATACATCTGTTTGGCGGCGGAGAATTTATTCTTTTGCTTAACGCCCTTCTCTGAAACGCACGAGCTCAGAGGTTGTATATCGATGGACATCAGTCGCATGGCATGAATTGCCTGTGTGGCATGCTAAGATGCAATGAACAGGGCTTCTGTTGAAAAGCAAAGTCTTGTGGTGATGATCAAAGCGCCGCCTGTGTGGCGTAGCTTTGTGTATAACGTGAATTTGCGAGCCTCACACCCCGGTGTGAACAAGAAACGGGAGAGGACATCAGGGAGGGCCTGCGTTTCTTTCTAGCTAGGGTGGTGTCAGTGACCTACCAGCCCTGACATTTATATACTTTTCACCTGTGTGGTTGTTGCTGTTGCGAGGCGCCTCGGTTTGATCGGACGATCCGGGTCCGATGGAGTCATTCGTTGGCTCGTTTACGCCCCAAAGGGTGGGGAGACGTAGTGTTCAGGCATAATAATCCACATCGGTGGACCGGCCCTGACTATCTAAAGGCTTGCCTGCGCGCTTGCCTGTGGCTCGGGCTAGAGAGTCACGAATTCGGTAAGGACTATCTTTTGCCTTGTTCATGACGGAAATCCAATTTCCAAATACGTGATCGTGCGGTTTCGATTGTATAAATATTTGGCGACATAGTGGCATGGGACGCTCATGTCGTCTATGATTGATAGTTATGATTTGAAATTGTTTTCGAAACATATAAACACTAGCAATAATATCAAATGCCCTTTGTTTTATTCGTATCAAGCATATTTTGGCCGTTATAAGATAAAACTCTATCCTCCGGTTTGCGTTGCATTGTGTGATGGGAACTGAGTCTTATAATGGCTTCATTTTTATAAATAGCATAGCGATGTTTAAAAGAAAGATTTGTTTTAAAGCACTGGCAATCCAATGGAGTAAACCCGTTCCATGAAAGTGGCGTGGTCCTGTGATTGGCCATATATAAAATGTGTTGAATAGATTTCTCATACCAGTCCCATGACTAACTCGTAGTTTGTTTCACTTTCAAACTCGGGTGCCCCTTTTTCTACACGGGCAGCCTTGTATTCAAGTTTAGCTGGTTCTTTCTGGATAGCTGGAGCTGAAGATGGATTCTATCATTTATCTCTTTTTATGCTGTTCATCTCCTATTGTACATATTATGTTTGTTTTCCGCTGTAGGCATTTATGTATAGCTGTACTGTATTTTTACTAAGTATGATCCTGTATACTGTGTAACTCTGATGATTACTTTTATCCAGTATATTCTATTGTTCATTATCTGGTGTATTTATTTAATTCTGTTCTGCTATTATCTGTTTATGTGTTATATTCCACGGATTACCCTTGCCACTGGCAGTACGGGGTTTGGGGTCGTCTCATAAAATCCGTTGCGTTTTCGATCCTATGTAAGACCACGTTACGGCAAATCATACTAAGGCTAGTCGAACCACCAACCGGGTTCGTCACTACTAAATGTCTATCGACTATCTCGGGTTTGTCCAACAATACTCGAATAGAAACATCTTAAATAGAAAGCATACCTTTGATAACGACGCCTTTTCCCTTCTGCGCGGCAGTTGGAGCATTCGACTAAGAAGGAACAACATTGATATCATACGCTTGCACAATCTGCTTCTCCTTAGGAGGTTGTGGACAATCATCCTTGTGGTGTCCCGTCTGGCCGCAGTTAAAGAACTTCCTTTCCCCAGGCTTTTCTCGACAATCTCTGGCATAGTGGCCCTTCTTGCCACAATTAAAGCACTCGCCACCATTCTTATTCTTCTTATTCTGACCATCCTTGGTCGGGTTCTGCTTCCTCTTGTTCTGAGAATTCTTCTTGCCTTCACCGCCTGCTTGCGGCTTTGGTTCCTCTGTAGATGCAATAGCAACTTCGGTCTTTGATTTAGGGAAAAGGATCTCTGACCTTAATGCCTTTCCTACAATAGACTCGAATGTCTCATCGATATGGTTTATAAGTTTTTCCCCCAAGTACCCATCTAAACCAGTTATGAACTTTTCGTTCTTCTTTTCAACTATATCGATAAGGGACAATCCATATTTCGATAAAGTGTCGAATTTAGCGATATACTTCGAGACTTCTCTACCATTCTGCTTAAGCTCCAAGAACTTCCTGAACAATTCTGATTTATGAGTAGCTGGAATAGACTCATCACAAAAGCTAGTCTTAAACTGATTCCAAGTAACTTAATCCCCAGGAGTAGCTGCCTTAATAGAATTCCACCAATTCACAGCTCGTCCTTGTAGTTGACGCGATGCTAGCTTCCTCTTCATTGCGTCTTCGATTCCCAAATCTTCGAAGATTCGCTCATAGCTATCCAACCAATCCTAATCTTCTGTGGCTGATTCCGTTCCGTGGAACGGCTTTCCACCAAGACTAGTGTAGTCCTTACAGAGCTTGGCGAAATCGGCCCTAGGCGCCTGCATCGCGGCACCACCACCATTAGCAGTATTAGGGACTTCCCTCTGAACGTCCCTATGCATCTCTCTCATAAAGTCAGTAAACATAGCCCTCATGTCAGTAGCATTCCCATTGTTGGATCCTCTACCAGCACCCCTCATATATCGGCTCATCGTTCAATCTGTAAAGAGAAACGATTAACCATCCTCTTTGTGGCGTCAGTGCAGTGCGACTTCATCCTTAGCGATACTAATAGTATATATATACATGTATATAGCTTTTGAAAACCAAAATAATCACAAATACGCGCTCTCATATACATATTATATCTCCCTGGTGTCTTTCCCTAGGTTAATTACGCAACCTAGAGCTCTAATACCAAGTGTGACGGCCCGCCCAGCATTAACCGACATTTCCTCCGAAAGTGCGCTGTATACATGTCCGCTAGCACGGGACGGTCGTCAAAGAAAGGAAAGAAGATGAAAGAACTAACAAAGAAACCTATAGAATGTCTCACAGCGCATGGAATAAAATAAAATAGTAACATAATTGACATAAAACAGGCGAGACAGTGCATAATCTGAAAACTAAAACCATCATTATCATAGCAGCGAAAATCCAAAATACAGCTTATGATCCAACATCATTATTACAACTTTAAAACTGTCTCTAAAGCAAAAGAAAGTAAAAGAAGGAGGTACACTACTAATACCCAAGCAGTGACCTTCAACAACACAGGGAGAATATCTATATATCATATGTAGGAGCCTCCTGCTCGTCTCCGGTATAGCTACTCATGCTTTACCAGCTAACCTGTCTCTAGTCTGCTCGTGAGAGCACCAAGAGTAATAAGAAGAGACATAAAACTCTGGGTCAGAAAAAAGTCTAGCATGAGCAATAAGCAACAAAACAGACCAATAACAGGTATAATCCAATCATACTGAACCTAGACCTGCAACCAAAGAGTTAGCACCACAAACCGTACAATACTCTAAGGTGCCACTAACATATGGTGTAAAGAATATGAGGGTGGGGGTGTGCATGTCATAGTGAAAGAAAACAATCAAACATAGTAACCATCCACACATCTCTCACTCAGTGTGTAAAGCATACGATATCCACTATTTGGTCACCTAATCCTTTGGGCCCTAACGGTGTCCAACCCCGTACAACTATCACTACAAGCCCATTATCTGTCTCTCAGTGGTGAACCAAAGTTATGAATACCGACAACCCCTTTGCACACGTCCCGCAGCAAAGTCCAATCGTGAAGTTAACTCGTTGGTTCCCAACTGGATCCTGAGTACAAACTTCCCATTTGGACTACCTTTGCATCTCGGGTTTTGGTCATCATCTCCGGATTGTTTTAGAAATCAGCTTCCGTTTGGATCAATCCTCCTCTCCTCATTCAGTCCATGGTCATCCACCTTGTTCGGATCGGGTCGCTAGTTCCTCCTCAGGTTGGGTCGTGGCTCGCGATGACGCCTCTAGAACATCGGATCAGTTCAGCTTCTCAGTTCATAAATGCTCCGGTTCGGGATCAGGCTTCTTCACTCGATCGGTTCGGATCGTGGTGCCAGCTCCAGAGCATCGGATCGTGACTTGCTTCTCCAGGCAGTTCGTGGTTGGTGCTCGTGAGTTTCATGCAGGTGGTTCGGGTCGGGTCGTGATCCCTCCATCGGATCGGGTCGAGGCTTCTGGTTCATCATGTCTCGGATCGGCCAAAGTACATCACGAGCGGTTCGTTTATAGGGGGCGATCCGATCCGGTTTCCGATATATTTTCCTGCAACTTTCCAGCGACTGTTTTACGCCACACGACGACCTTTTCGATCATTCTAACTGTTCTAAATGATCACAAAGCATACCATACAACCATAGCAACATATATAAACATCCACAAATAGCAAAACAACAATATGATATGTCAAAACGGATCAAACATACCCAAAAACCCTTATTTTCCCCTTAAGCATGTTTAACAACAACTAATGATAAGATTAGTAAAACTTAACCAAATCAAGCCAAATTTCTATCAGAGCCCTAAAATAATATTCTGGAATTTTACAAATTTTTATAGATTTTTCTGAGTTATAATTTCGCTAATCTTCGTTAATTACCCTAATTAGCCATAATTAGTGAAAAACAATGCAAATCACTCACCATTGCCACAAATTAAACTATAGATATGAAATATCCTCTATTTTGGGTCGAATCCCAATGCTTACCAGCAGCCCCAACTATGATTTGATGCTATCTTGGCTTGGTTTGATGTTGATTAGATTAATCCTTGATAAGAAAGTGATTTAGAGGTGTTTTGAAGAGATCTAGAAAGTAGAGGCCATGGCTAGGGTTCAAAGGAGGTTAGTGGCGGCTGAAAAATACTGAAAAATAATGTTTTCTAAACCCTAGCAGCCCTTATATACTCCTAATACCGAAATTCCCCAATGGGCCTAGCTACTAATCACCTGGTTAAGCCCAATTAATTTGTTTTTCACCCTCTAAACCTTAATTCAGCCATATCTCCCAAACGGTAAATCCGTTTGACTAATGTGACCACTCTACGGAAAGGTAAACCATCAAACGGATCTAACGGAAGTGGTTTCAGGTCAACACTCCTTACCAATCAATAGTTATGAACGAAACAAGATCAGCTAGGGGCAAAATGGTCATTTAAAAATCGACAAAAATCATGAACATGGGAAATGACCCCACTAGTCGTTCCCCAAAAGTACATGACCATACGTGTGACGGCCAGCCCCGCACCAGCCTGCATTTCCTCCGAAAGTGCGTTGTACACATGCCCGACTAGCACGAGACGGTCGTCAGAAGAAAGGAAAGAAGGGAACGAACTAATCAAGAACCTGTAGAATGTCTCACAGCGCATGGAGTAAAATATAATAATAATAACATACTTGACATAAAACAGGTGAGACAGTGCATAAGCTGAAAACTAAAATCAACATCAACATCAGAGCAGCGGAAATCCAAATACAGCTTATTACAACTTTTCCAAATTTATTGTCTCTAGACAAAAGAAAGCTAAAGTAGAAGATGCACCACTAATGCCCAAGCAGTGATCTTCAACAACACAGGGAGAATACTATATATATATATATATTACGTGGAAGCCTCCTGCTCGTCTCCGGGTCATCTACCCATGCATCACCAGCTAACTTGTCTCTAGTCTGCTCGTGTGAGCACCCAGAGTAATAAGAGGAGACATAAAACTCTGGGTCAGACATAAAACCTGGTATGAGCGATAAGCATCTAAACAGAACAATAACAGGTATACTAAACCATACCTGAACCTGGACCTGCAACCAAAGAGTTAGTACCACATACCGTACAGTACTCTAAGGTGCCATAATAAATAGTGTAAAGAATACGGGGGTGGGGTGTGCATGTCATAATGATAGCAAACAAATCAACCATAGCAACCATCCTCACATCTCTCACTCAGTGCGTAAAGCATACGATGTCCACCACTGTCAATCACTAGACCCATCGAAGTAGTGACGGAGTTCAATTTGTACAACTACTGCTACTACCAAGCTTACCACATGGAGTCATGACCAAATCTTTACAAATGACCCCACTTCATTGGTTTATAGCCCTTTAGTCGTACCTAGGCCATTGCAGCCCTGAATCCGTTCACGTACTTCCCATACATAATGATCCAAAGTCATAAACATAGACTGCCCCTTGGCACACGTCCCGCAGCAAAGCCCAACCATGAAGTGAACTCATCGGTTCCCAACTGGATCCTGAGCTCTAACTTCCCATATTGGACTACCTTTGCATCTTGGGTTATTGGTCAATACTGGGTCGGGTCGGGTTCCCCTCCTAGCCATCGGTTCGGGTCGGGTGTCCATTCTGAGTCGGGTCGGTGTGTTGTCCTCCCCTGTAGCGGTTCGGTTCGGGTTTCCAGCATTATGTCGGTTCGGGTCGGGTGTCCTCCTCCGGGTCGGGTCGGGTGCCATCTCCCTTCTAGTTCGTGCTTCCGCTCCGATCAGCTCCCTCGTTCTTCACGTGCTCCGATCCGATCCCTCCTTCTTCATCCGATCCGATCCCAGTTCAACTAGCGTGACCTTCCTTCTTGCCAGTTCTCCCAAGTGTCAAGTTCCGATCCGAGCCCTTCGTGCCTAAGTCGATCTGATCCCCATCTTAACCAACATGGCCTTCCTTTTTGCCAAGCCTCTTTTGTGCCAGACTCCAGTTCGGGTCGGGTTCCTTGCCCAGGTCTCCAATCCGATCCGAGCCCATATCCGATCCGATCTGAAACCCTGCACAACTTTCTGCAACTTTTTCCAGCAACTTGTTTACGCCATTCGACGACGTTTTCGACAAATCTAACTATACTAATCAATCACAAATCATGTCAAACAGTCATAGCAAACTAACCACAAACACCAAAACAATGAATTTACATGTCAAAATGGATCAAATATACCCAAAACCCCTTATTTTCCCGTAAGCATGTTTAAGCAAAACTAATCATAGGGTTAACAAAACTTAATCAAATTAAACCAAATTTCTACCAGAGGCATAAAATATTATTTTCGAATTTATGGATATTTTTCCAGAATTTATCAGTGTATAAATTCGCTAATCTTCACTAATTACCCTTAATTAACTGTAATTAGTGTCAAATCGATGCTAATCACTCACCTTGGCCACAAATGAAATTCTCAGAACTGAAACCTTGCTGATTTGGGCGAATACTGATGTCTAACAGCAGCTCTAGCCTTGCTTTCGTGTTTCCTCTCCTTAAT
This sequence comes from Allium sativum, assembly GCA_030737875.1. NCBI lineage: Eukaryota > Viridiplantae > Streptophyta > Magnoliopsida > Asparagales > Amaryllidaceae > Allium > Allium sativum. The sequence goes on along the minus strand of CM060915.1, from coordinate 615,324,829 downwards.
TTGATGTAGATTAAGCCAAAACTTGATTAGAAAGTGATTAGAAGGTGATTTGTGTGTTGGAGGCCATTGCTAGGGTTGCAAGAAAGAAAGTGGCGGCTGGGAAATGAGGATAAGATCGTTCTCTAAGTTATTTCAGCCTCCTCCTTACCCTAATCCCGAAATCCCCCATTGGGCCTAGCTGTTAATCACCCGGTTAAGCCCAATTAAGATGTTTTTCACCATCTGAAACTTGTTTCGGCCATATCTCCCAAACGGTGAGTCCGTTTGGCTATTGTGACCACTCTACGGAATTGTAAACCATCATCCGAAGCCAATGGAAGTGGTTTCAGGTAAAAAATTCCTTTCCAGTCAAAAGTTATGGCCAAAACAGTACCAACTAGGGGTAAAATGGTCATTTAAAAATTGGGAAAAATCATGAACATGGGAAATGACCCCAATAGTCGTCTCCCAAAGTTACATGACCATACGACTTCATATGTGAAAGAAATAAATATTCTACGGTCCTATGATGTGTAGAATACGGGTCGTTACACTCTCCCCCCTTGAGAAATTTCGTCCCCGAAATTCCTTAACCCAAAACATACAAAAGATCCCACATGCCTAACAATCAAACATGCAAAACAAGCAAACAGGCCTACCCTAGCATGCGGAAAACTAAATCGAAGTCAAAATCTTACCAGGCAAAGAGTTCTAGATATGTCTTCCTAATGTTCTCCTCTGTCTCCCAAGTACAATCATTCTCGTCCTCGCCCAACTGAACCTTGACTAGCTTCACCGTCTTTCTTCGAAGTTGCTTCATGTCGTGCTCGACAATACGGACCGGCTTGCGGTTCCCAACTGCCTCGGGTTCTACTTCGAAGTCCTCTAACTGATCAAGTGAAATAGTCATATATGGGTCGTGAACGAACTTCCTTAGTTAGGAAACATGAAATACATTGTGAACTCCCGCCATCTTCTTTGGTAAGTCAACTCTATATGCCAAATTCCCGACAAGTTCAAGAATAGGGAATGGGCCAACAAATCTTGGTGCCAACTTGCCTCTCCTGCCAAATCGTATCACGCTCTTCAACGGAGAAATCTTGACAAACACCAAGTCAGCAATGGAGAATTTTAGGTCACTTCTCCTCTTATCAGCACAACACTTCTTCCTATCTTGGGCAGCCTTCATTCGTTGTTGAATGATCTTGATCTTATCTGAAGTTTCCCTCACCACATCTGGTCCAAGCATAAACTTCTCGCCAGTCTCTATCCAACATGATGGTGAGTTGCACGGTCTTCCGTACAAAGCTTCAAACGGAGCCATACCGATACTGGATTGGTAGTTATTATTATATGCAAACTCTACTAGATGCAAATGGTCATCCCATGATCCGCCAAAATCCAGTACACAAGCTCTCAAGATGTCTTCCAAAATACGATTCACCCTCTCCATCAGACCGTCGGTCTGAGGATGATATGCGGTACTGAGATGTAACTCTGACCCTAAAGCCTCTTGTAAGCTCTTCCAAAACCCACTAGTGAACAACGGGTCTCGGTCACTCACAATGCTTTTAGGTACTCCATGAAATCTCACTACCCACTTCATATACAATTCTGCCAACTTGGCTGCCGTTCTAGTCGATTTGACTGGTATAAATCTTGCACTTTTAGTCAATCGGTCCACAATCACCCAAATGCTATCATGTCCCGATCTAGTCCTTGGTAATCGATGAAATCCATCGAGACTTGCTCCCATTTCCATTCGGGAATTTCTAATGGCTGTAACAACCCACTAGGCTTCTTTTGCTCGGCTTTAACTAGCTGGCAATTCATGCATTAGGATATAAACCTCCCAATGTCTCTTTTCATCCCTTCCCAGTAGTAGGTCTGCTTCATGTATCGATACATCTTATTACCACCGGGGTGTATAGTCAGTTTTGAGTGATGACACTCTCTAAGCACTTCATCCCTCAATCCATTGACATTGGGTACAACAAGCTTTCCATTCTTTCTAAGCCATCCTTCTCGATCAAGCCCATACTTGTTCATCTCCTCATCGATACCCATCTCTAACTTGGAGATGATTTCCAGTAGGTTAGGATCGTCCCTCTGACTAGAGCCGATCTGCTCAATCAAAGTGTGTTTGATCGTCAAACTTGCTAACATTTCTGGATCCAATTCTCACTTTGGTTTGAAATCATACCCAGCGATGTACTCCAGTTGCTTCCATTCTAGAAACATAGCCCCTAAGCTGGCATGTCTCCTACTCAATGCATCAGCCACCGCATTGCCCTTTCCTGGTGTATATGCGATGTCAAAATCATAGGAAGCCAAGAATTCTAACCACCTTTGTTGCCGGAGATTTAGATCCTTCTGGGAGAAGAGATAATTCAACGACTTATGATCTGTAAACAGCTCAAATCTTTCTCCCAAGAGATAGTGTCTCCACATCTTTAACACGAACACGATCGCTGCCAAATCCAAATCATGGGTAGGGTATCTTCTCTCGTGCGGTTTCAATTGCCGACTTGCATAAGCTACAACCCTACCGGCTTGCATCAGTACAGCACCCAGTCCGGTACCACAGGCATCCATGTATACCGTCATCTCTTCATTCCCCTTAGGAATGAATAACACTGATGCGCTTGTCAACTTGTCCTTTAGACTCTTGAATGCATTCTCGCACCTTTCATCCCAGACAAAAGCTTGATTCTTCTTGGTCAACTGGGTCAATGGTGCTGCTATCTTGGAGAAACCTTGGATAAACTTACGATAATATCCAGCTAACCCCAAGAAACTTCTTACATCTGTTGCATTCATGGGCGTAGGCCAATCCTGTACCGTAGCCACCTTTGTCGGGTCCACGGCAATACCATTCTCTGAAACAACATGGCCCAAGAACCTCACTTCCCTCCTCCAGAAGTGACACTTAGAAAACTTTGCTTTCAATTGGTGTTTTCTCAACACCTCCATCACTATTCTTAAATGTTCCTTGTGTTCTTCCTCTGTCCTCGAATAGACCAAAATATCATCAACGAACACAAGGACGAACCTATTCAACTGATCTCTGAATACCCTATTCATAAGATCCACAAAATATGCTGGGGCATTGGTCAGCCCGAATGGCATGACCAACCACTCATAAAATCCAGACGGCGTTCGAAATGCCGTTTTAGCTATACTCTCAGCTTCCACTCTAAGCTGATGAAAACCTGTCGCGAGATCCAACTGAGAAAATACTCTCGCGCCACTCAACTGATCGAACAAATCATCTATCTGCGGTAGAGGATACTTGTTCTTCCTCGTCACTTTATTCAACTCGCGGTAGTCTACACACAAACGAAGGGAACCATCTGCCTTGGTAGCAAACACAACTGGTGCTCCCCATTCAGAAACACTCCTTCTGATAAATCCCTTCTTCAAAAGATCGCTGACTTGCACCTCGAGCTCTCGCTGCTCCCTTGGTGCCATTCGACGAAGTGGCATCACTATAGGTCTGGCATCTTTCACCAAATCAATACGGAACTCAATCTCTCGATGTGGTGGAAGCCCGGTCACTTCTTCGAAAACATCTGGATACTGGCCAACCACGGGCAAACCAGACAACTCACTATGCGGAATGTCGAGGGAGTTTAGAAAACTAGCCAATACCACCTCACTGGGTAGACCACCAAACACTATCCTCCGCCCATCATCCGCTCTAGCTGTCACCAAAAAGCCCTCACAGTCTACCACCACCCCGTATCTTCGGAGCTAATCTACTCCCAAAATAATGCCAAACCCAGTAAAGCCCAAAACAAAGCAATCACAAACAAACATGCATCCATGACTCGATAAGACCACATTACGACAAATCATGCTAAGGCTAGCCGAACCACCAATCGGGTTCGTCACTACTAAAGGTCTATCGACAATCTCGGGCTCCAATCCCAACCTATCTACCAGGTCACTAGATATGAAAGAACTGGAAGCTCCGGTATCAAACAAAACTCTAACAGGAACATCATAAACAGAAAGCATACCTTGAATGACGACATTCTTTCCCTTCTCCGTCGCAGTTGGGACATTCGACGAAGAAGGAATAGCATTAAGGGCATAGGCTTTCACCAGTTGCTTTTCTTTAGGGGGTTGCGGACACTTGTCCTTGTGATGTCCCATTTGGCCACAGTTGAAGAACTTCCTGTCCGCTGGCTTGGCCCGACAATTACTAGCATAATGGCCCTTCTTACCACAGCTGAAGCACTCAACATCTTGCTTATTCTTTTTCTTCTGGCCATCCTTAGTCTGATTCTGCTTTCTCTTATTCTGGGAACCACCCTTGCCTCCACCACTTGCTTGTGGCTTTGGCTCATCTGCGGATGCAACCTCAGTCTTCGACTTAGGATAGAGACTTTCTGATCTCAATGCTTTCCCCACAATCGATTCAAACGTCTCATCGATGTGGTTAATAAGCCTTTGCCCCAAGTACTGATCCAAACCAGTTATGAATTTCTCATTCTTCTTCTCGGTAGTATCAATAAGAGATAACCCATATTTTGACAAAGTGTCGAATTCAGCAATATACTCCGAGACAGCTCTGCCATTCTGCTTGAGCTCCAAGAATTTCTTAAACAGCACTGACTTCTGAGCAGCTGAATGAACTTCTCGCTAAAGCGAGCCTTAAACTGCTCCCAAGTAATCTGATCTTCGGGAGTAGCTGCCTTTATAGCATTCCACCAATTCATTGCCCGCCCTTGCAGCTGACGGGACGCTAGCTTTCTCTTTATCGCATCCTCGATGCCCAAATCCTCGAAGATACGTTCGCAACTATCCAACCAATCCTGAACATCCGTGGCCGACTCCGTTCCGTGAAACGGCTTCCCACCAAGACTAGTATAATCCTTGTTCAGCTTGGCAAAGTCGACCCTCGGTGCCTGCACTATTGGACCACCACCATTTCCACCATTGGGAGCTGCCCTCTGCACGTCCCTAAGCATCTCTCTCATGAGGTCAGTAAACATCGTCCTCATGTCAGCAGCATTCCCATTATTGGCCCCTCTACCGGTACCTCTAACATATCGACTCATCGTCAATCTGGAAAAGGAAACGATTAACGACCCCATAGTGGTGCTAGTGCAGTACGACTTCATTCTTATACTACTAATAGTATATATATAGCTTTTAAAAACCAAAGTAATCACAAATACGCTCTCTCGTATACGTATACTATCTCTCCCTGATAACTTCCCTAGGTTAACTACGCAACCTAGAGCTCTGATACCAAGTGTGACGGCCCGCCCCGCACCAGCCTGCATTTCCTCCGAAAGTGCGCTGTACACATGCCCGACTAGCACGGGACGGTCGTCAGAAGAAAGGAAAGAAGGGAACGAACTAATCAAGAACCTGTAGAATGTCTCACAACGCATGGAGTAAAATATAATAATAATAACATACTTGACATAAAACAGGTGAGACAGTGCATAAGATGATAACTAAAATCAACAACGACATCAGAGCAGCGGAAATCCAAATACAGCTTATTACAACTTTTCCAAATTTACTGTCTCTAGACAAAAGAAAGCTAAAGTAGAAGATGCACCACTAATTCCCAAGTAGTGATCTTCAACAACACAGGGAGAATACTATATATATATATATATTACGTGGAAGCCTCCTGCTTGTCTCTGGATCATCTACCTGTGCATCACCAGCTAACCTGTCTCTAGTCTGCTCGTGTGAGCACCCAGAGTAATAAGAGGAGACATAAAACTTTGGGTCAGACATAAAGCCTGGTATGAGCGATAAGCATCTAAACAGAACAATAACAGGTATACTAAACCATACCTGAACCTGGACCTTCAACCAAAGAGTTAGTACCACATACCGTACAGTACTCTAAGGTGCCATAATAAATAGTGTAAAGAATACGGGGGTGGGGTGTGCATGTCATAATGATAGCAAACAAATCAACCATAGCAACCATCCTCACATCTCTCACTCAGTGTGTAAAGCATACGATGTCCACCACTGTCAATCACTAGACCCATCGAAGTAGTGACGGAGTTCAACTTGTACAACTACTGCTACTACCAAGCTTACCACATGGAGTCATGACCAAATCTTTACAAATGACCCCACTTCATTGGTTTATAGCCCTTTAGTCGTACCTAGGCCATTGCAGCCCTGAATCCGTTCACGTACTTCCCATACATAGTGATCCAAAGTCATAAACATCGACTGCCCCTTGGCACACGTCCCACAGCAAAGCCCAACCATGAAGTGAACTCATCGGTTCCCAACTGGATCCTGAGCTCTAACTTCCCATATTGGACTACCTTTGCATCTCGGGTTATTGGTCAATACTGGGTCGGGTCGGGTTCCCCTCCTAGCCATCGGTTCGGGTGTCCATTATGAGTCGGGTCGGTGTGTTGTCCTCCCCTGTAGCGGTTCAGTTCGGGTTTCCAGCATTATGTCGGTTCGGGTCGGGTGTCCTCCTCCGGGTCGGGTCGGGTGCCATCTCCCTTTCAGTTCGTGCTTCCGCTCCGATCCGCTCCCTCGTTCTTCACGTGCTCCGATCCGATCCCTCCTTCTTCATCCGATCTGATCCCAGTTCGATTAGCGTGACCTTCCTTCTTGCCAGTTCTCCCAAGTGTCAAGTTCCGATCCGAGCCCTTCGTGCCTAAGTCGATCCGATCCCCAGCTTAACCAACATGGCCTTCCTTTTTGCCAAGCCTCTTTTGTGCCAGACTCCAGTTCGGGTCGGGTTCCTTGCCCAGGTCTCCAATCCGATCCGAGCCCATATCCGATCCGATCCGAAACCCTGCACAACTTTCTGCAACTTTTTCCAGCAACTTGTTTACGCCATTCGACGACGTTTTCGACAAATCTAACTATACTAATCAATCACAAATCATGTCAAACAGTCATAGCAAACTAACCACAAACACCAAAACAATGAATTTATATGTCAAAATGGATCAAATATACCCAAAACCCCTTATTTTCCCTTAAGCATGTTTAAGCAAAACTAATCATAGGGTTAACAAAACTTAATCAAATTAAACCAAATTTCTACCAGAGGCATAAAATATTATTTTCGAATTTATGGATATTTTTCCAGAATTTATCAGTGTATAAATTCGCTAATCTTCACTAATTACCCTTAATTAACTGTAATTAGTGTCAAAACGATGCTAATCACTCACCTTGGCCACAAATGAAATTCTCAGAACTGAAACCTTGCTGATTTGGGCGAATACGGATGTCTAATAGCAGCTCTAGCCTTGCTTTCGTGTTTCCTCTCCTTAATTTGATGTAGATTAAGCCAAAACTTGATTAGAAAGTGATTTGGGTGCTGGAGGCCATTGCTAGGGTTGCAAGAAAGAAAGTGGCGGCTAGGAAATGAGGATAAGATCGTTCTCTAACTGATTTCAGCCTCCTCCTTACCCTAATCCCGAAATCCCCCATTGGGCATAGCTGTTAATCACCCGGTTAAGCCCAATTAAGCTGTTTTTCACCATCTGAAAATTGTTTCAGCCATATCTCCCAAACGGTGAGTCCGTTTGGCTAATGTGACCACTCTACGGAATTGTAAACCATCATCCGGAGCCAATGGAACTGGTTTCAGGTCAAAATTCCTTTCCAGTCAAAAGTTATGGCCAAAACAGTACTAACTAGGGGTAAAATGGTCATTTAAAAATTGTGAAAAATCATGAACATGGGAAATGACCCCAATAGTAGTCTCCCAAAGTTACATGACCATACGACTTCATATGTGAAAGAAATAAATATTCTACGGTCCTATGATGCGTAGAATACGGGTTGTTACAATACGACTTACCAGGAAAGAAAAATAAATATTCTATGGTCCTCTGATGCATAGAATGCGGGTCGTTACACAGGGAAGGAGAGGTTGGAGGGATCCAACCGGATTCCTCAAATATATTGTTTACTTATATAACTGTTTAATCAATATGATTGTTGAAACCAAATTCAACACATGTTTGATATTAACCAATGGGTGATATTGGTTGAGAAATTATCAGCAGATGGCCTGTAAATGAATCGTTTTATAGAGATTGATTTACCGCTAGTAAATCAATCGAAAGAAAGTTATAAAATTTGTTTTATAACTAAAGATAGATTTTGAAATTTATTTATTAAAGGAAATTCATAATTTTATTTATCTTGTAATCATAAAACGTGTATATAAAACGAGATTCGTATGTTACTGAGTTTCTATAAGCAAATGAGCAGCGATTAACCAAATGATTAAAGGTTGAATTGATTGTTTTTCAATAAACAATTGAAGGAGATAGTTTAATTTAATTACACTGTTAATTAAACCAAATGAAACTATTTAAATTAAATTTATTTATTAATTTAAAAGAAATAACTAAGTGGAAATGGTTAACAAAATAACCTTGTTTGATATGACCAAGTCGACTACTTGAATGAGAATTGATTATTAAAAACTATTATTATATTGTTTATTATTATTGGAGTTAATTATTATTTTTAAATAATCTTTTGAGAAAGATTAATTATATTATTAACAATTGTTAATGAAGTAAACTATTGATGTAAAGGATCGGCAAGGAGTTGAACTATAAACGAGATTTTTAAAGTATAGTATGAATACGAATTCATAAAGTAACTCGATAGACCTGATTTGAATATATAATAGTGCTTTCAAATGAAACCAAGTTGTTTTCATATATATCGAGTCCAGATTTCTATAGAAGGAATACTATTAACTTTGAAAGTGAGTAATGTTTGAAAGAAATCAAGGTGAAATGGAAATGGTGATAAAGGAAAGTTAAACCAGATTTAATACGAGAGCTAAGGTGGATTGAATTTGATTGTAAAAGTGAAAATCTAACGATAAGATCTAGAGATAAATGTTTTAGATATGAAATGGAGTTAATTGAAACAAAGTGATTATAAACAGGATTCTATAGTAAATAGAAGTGTTGCAATAATTATTGAAATGAGATTTCGTTGATAAACTTCTATCTACTTCGAAGATAAGAATGTTGTCATCTCAAGGTCTGAGAGGTAAATATAATACCCCAACTTGAACGACTTCATGATTTTCCAAGAATGATACGAGTTTAGAAACGAAGGTGGTTGAGGGGATAAAATTAATATTTCTATGAAGGATATTATTAACTATAATTCGATGAATTATATGTTGAATAAATTTATTTGGAAATAAGGAGTGAAAGGGCGGTATTCCAAATGTTAGAAGATTTAGAAATTTAACCAAGGTTTAACTAAAAAGGCCTAATGACATCGTATACTGAACCGATGAATCCACTTTATTTTTCTATGAATGATGGTTGTTTATTTTGATAGTTAAATCACCGACTATTAAAATCTGGCCAATACGATTGTTGGTATGGAAGACTGGGATCGAATTATATTCAAAAACTATTCCGACAGCAAATACTGAAGATTTTGATTGATGACGGAGCAATTAAAGACCATGGATCTTCATGAGTGGAAGAACTACTTGTTGATTTTTTTTTGTTATCTCCCAAAGATATTTCTACAGTGATTATGTCGTGATTGGAATCTTCGGATTGCAAGGACTACTCGCTACTGATCTATGGGGTGACTCCTATATTGGATGTAGTAGGAGAGTGCCTTCGGTTCATCCAGTTCCTGGATGACTTGTATGGACGAATGCCTGACAGAGTATTTTCCAAGAGGTCATGTATGTTAATTTCCTCATACAAATTTATGTTGGTGGATAGCTATCACCAAGAATATTTTTGTGGATGTCAATTAGTGAGATCCGGCGAATCTGACGATGTGGCATTCAAAGTATAAGGCGACCAGATGTTCTAAAGGTAAATTCTAACCTTAAGCCTCATCAACCGGGAAATGACAAAAATCAGACAGGAAGCATGGCTATGTGGGTCGCTCCCATTAGGGTGTATAATCATTTATCTAGAGTAATTACATTTGCTTCTTTAATCTATTTCGATGTTATCCCTTTTCGGGAAACGGTTGCTGATCCCAACCGTTGGTGATATACATTTGAAACACTCAAGCGAAATGAGTGGTCGGTCGTGTGTGGGCCAGATTGCAAGATGTTCTTGTTGAACCTAGTGTATTCCTCTCTAGAGATACACTATCGGCAGGTAGTTCCATACCTTGTCATAGTCGGAATCCAATCTCCAATAAGTGCCCGCGGTTTTGATTTTATACTATGTATGTGGAGCGTGAGATGCAAGCTTTCCACTAGATTCTTATTTATTTGTATTTAGACATTTATAATATATATATGATTTCAAAAATGTTTTGGGTTATCGTAAGGTAAAAACCTTCTGTATTTATGTGTGGATCAGTCTTATGATTATCCTTTTATTTCAAAAAGAATTTGTTAACTTTAAAATCAAGTTGGATGTTGCTTGTAAACTATAACGACCCGGGGATTTGAGACCTTGGTAATCGACATAAACACAATGTCGACTATTCAAGCATCGGAATTACCGGATAGTTAATGAAAGAAGTTATAGGGTGAGAATAGATAAGATAGAAAATTAGAATAGAAGAAGAAGATCATACAAAAGAATCAGAGTAACACGAATCTCACAGCGGAACAAATAAAATATACTATATAACATAGCTTTGAAATATAAATATGTACTGAATATACATATCATTATCAAAGTACAGCACTTACAACATAGCAGAAATAAAAAATTGCTATAAAATCTTGAAGCCTCCTGCTCCAAGCTCTCCAAATACATCTGTAAACTCCCGACTACTTGACTGCCCGTACAAAATTGGGTACCCAAGATTTTAGGAAAACATAAAAAATAAACTCTTGGTCAGTCATGTGACTGGTGTGAGTAAACTCCAACCATTTGTTTAAATTTTAAAATTTCTTTTAAAAGAAAGGAAAATCGTAAGACCGATCTGCACATAAACATGGATGGCTTTTACCTTACGACTACTCAAAATATTCTTTATATCACAACTCTTTTGATATTATAATAATGTCTAAATCAAGTAAATAACAATCTAGTAGAACACTTTCATCTCACATTCTACATATATAATATACAATCAAAAACCGCAGACTCTTATTGGGTAATGGATTTCCAACTATGACAAGGTATGGAACCACCTTCTGATCAGTGTACTCTAGAAGCGATGCACTGGCGTTCAACAAGAACATCTTGTAACTCGGCTATACATGATCGTCCATTCGTTTCGCTTGAATGTTCCGAATATATTATCACCTTACGGTTTGTACACCAACATAACCGTTCCCAGGAGATACAGAATTGAAAGAAGTAACAAATATGAATATTCTCTCGATGGTGACAATATACTCTAATTGGGCGTGAACCACTTAGCTATGCTGCCTGCCCGATTTCTGTCATTTCCCAGTTGATAAGGCTTGAGGTCATAACGTATCTTTTAACAGATCACTCCTTCATTTACTTTGAATGCCACACCGTCATACCCGTCACATCACTAATTGATTTCCCCAAAAATACCATGGGTATAAGCTAAGAGAAACGAATTCCTCCACCACTAACATAAATACGTTTGAAACGATCAACTTACACGATCTACCAGATATACTCTGTCAGACATTCGTCCATTCAAGTCGTCCTGGGACTGGACAACCCGAAGGCACTATTCTGTAAATCCATCTTAGGTAATTTCTACCTAGGATTTACTGAACAGCCCTTGCATAACTCCGTCTTCAATTATCTTCGTCATATTTGATTGGCCATGCTAATGCCATATGGAGTGGTTTTCACATAATATATCTGATCCCGGTTTCTCCGTATTGACAACGGAAAGGGTCAAAATCTTTGATAGTCGGTGATTTAACTATCAAAGGAAAACATGTGTACAAACAACGGTCTTATTCTCAAATGGAAATCTTATCGATCAATCATCATTTCATTTCCCATTTACCATTTCCATATATTCATAAATTCCTTGTTTTCTAAAATTAGAAAATATACGTTATTAACTTTGAAAAACGTTTCCATTTCTGATTCACGCATCAATATCTTCCCACTTCTATCAGTCTCTAACTATAAATAAGTAAGAGATCAACTTCCCAAGTATAAACCCCGAAGGCTGAAACCAACATCAGATCGATACCCAGATATCCATTCAACTCAACTAATTTCCAGTCAGTTTCAAATTTCAGTAATTCCATTTAAATTCCTAATTCAAAAGCCTAAATTCCTTTATAATATTTTATTTGCAAAATATTTACTTTAATCTAATTTTTCACATAGAATGTGAATAACATGTCTATATATAATCAAACAGTTTGATTTCGTATTTTCAAAACAATATCCAAAATCCAATTTCTTTTCATACTTCTATTTATAGAATTTTCATATAAAAACTTATTTTATACTTTTAACACTCTCATTTAATTCCCTTTAAAAAATGCTAAGTTCAAATTCCATTAAAAACATCGGTGTTAAAACCGATTTTCACTCCTCTATATAAATTCATATTTTTATATCCAATTTATCAAATGATAAATATTTTATTTTATTTATAAACATCGTTTATAAAATTATCTTTCCAATTTATATATGTTACAAAAGATTTTTATTTAACATCTACTTTAAATCCATATTATGTTATACCCGTGTGCAAAGCACCGGTCTAAACCTTCCAAATGTAAAATTCTCTTTTTATAAAATTCTGTTCATTTTCCAAATATTTCCTTTTATAAAAAAATTTCCATTTTACAAATATTTCCTCTTATAATTCTATTTACTTTCCAAATAAATATTCCATTTATAATTCTATTTATTTTCCAAATAAATATTTTATTTATAATATCATATTTATTACCTATAAATATTTCATTTTCAAAATACACTTTGAAAATTCCCTTTTTACATTCCACTATTTCTTATGGTATTTAAAATACCAATTAACCAGACCAGTGTCATCATAATCAATCACAGGTTTTATATCGCATCAGATATCACAATATATGAAAACAAACACTATTATAAATATTAAGGAATCCAGTTGGATCCCTCCAACCTGTTTTCATGCATCGCAGACGTTAAACAATATAAATAACAACGATTTCATTTCAATATGAAATATTCTGATAAGCAGAATCAATATTTGATTAACAATTTATATATATATTGTTATTTATAATTTCAACCAATAAATCAGCAATTCAACCAAACAATCAACACACAGCAATCAAACATCATTTATCAACACTAGATTATATTCATAAAAATATAAACTATATAGAGTTAGTGAGATTTACTCACTTTCGTTCACAGTTGATGATTATGCTTTTGTTCGTCTAAAATCAAACAAGCATTTGATTATTATCACGAAATTCTAGTAGAACTGTTATCACTCTCAGTAGTTCCATAACGTAGCTCTCATCGGTATGATTCCAATGTGATTGTTTCTGTCAAATTCTGTTAACATATGGCAGAAATATTCGCATTATAGCATTTAATAAATTAAACGATCAATAAAGATAAATTAATTATTAATTAATTAACTAAGCCCAATTACCATATTAAAAATAATCCATCTTCTTAACCTCTTCCCTTTCCAGTAAAATTCCCTTCCCCAAGATTTATTCCTCTAGACAATTTCGAACACAACTCTTCTTCGTTCTCTGATCATTTGTTTACAATAGACTTCACCATCCAACAACTCATCCAAGTTTCCACCCTTCCAACCCTACCCAGTTCATCGCTCATCCCTCTTTTCAATTGGAACTTCTAGAAAATGTGTTCACGTACAGTTAAAGGAACCAACTCGATGCTACCGATACCGTCACGCAATTCCCAAGCTTAACCCCTTTCTTCTTGTTTCGAATAAAGCACCACCTGTTGTTCCTTCACAATCGTGCTTTCCCAAAGCCAACGCTTACCCCCACAAATCACCAATCTTACCATATTTTGAATTCCCCTCTTACTTACTTCCCCAGGCCTCTTTGAAAGCATCTTCCCCTTTTTAAACGAAGGAAGACTCCTAGTAGTCAAAACACGACATTTACAGTGAACTTCCCATCCTCGATCCATTTCCTACTCCACCAAACAACTCACGAAAACCATCGTTCAACCTCCCTTTAACTCCTCCTTCGCTTTATCATCCTTTCGTACAACTTGTCAAACCCCCTAAAGTCGTGAAGTCGAACTGCTACAGTGAAAATACCGACACAAAAAGTCACCGGAATTCGCCAAAACCCCTTAATCCATGCGTCTACATCTGTTAATCGCTACGCTGCCAACGATTCAACCTATCTCCGCCCATATTGACACCAAATTCGTGCCTTATGCTACTGGTCAAATGACGAGCACCAGATCGCACCCAACAAAAGTAGCACTGAATCGAAGAGGAAGTCGAAGCGATCACAAATACACGAGTTTAGGAATTTATGGAATTTTAGTGGAATTGTTTTTGATTTTACAAGTTTTGGAATTGTTTTTGAACGAAAAAACTGACGGCTAAAAATGTCGTTGACCCTGGGAAGAATACAATTAGGTTTAGATGGGAGTACTTATAGGAGATGATAGCTTAGAAAGTAAGCTACCTATTTTATATTCATTTATATTCGATTATAAGTTTATTTTGTCATTCAAAAATTCATAAGATCACATATACTATCCAATTTCAACGAAAATGGACATACAACTAGAGTTTGACATTACGGACCCAACAAAACTTGTTTCATCGAATTCTGTGTCCGTTTGCTCACACATCGTATTTTTAAAGTCAAATTATTGGCTATTTTCACACTAAAATCCCGTACGGTCACATACTGACTTCCAAAATCACAAAAATTGAAATCTAACTAAAATTTAATATTCCGGATCCAACAAAATAAGTTTCGTCGAAAATGGAGGTCGTTTGCAAAAATGGCTATTTTTAAAGCTCTTAATAAACCCATTAAAATATTAATATATTTAAAAATAATTAAATTAAATATTAACAAATTAATATTATTGTATATATTCACACAGAGTATTATACAGCTCCAAAATGACTGATAAGTTAGTTGGATGATCTTCAAATTGGTTTTTGATTTAATGAAATCAGTAATATGGAAGTTTGTCAAGACTAATATTGATTTGATCAATATACATGGAAATAAAATCAAATCCGTTTGATTTATGAATACTAAAACTTTTGTTCACTAAAATTAGTGTACAAACTTTTCTGAAATTGTTTCAGTGAAACACAAATATAATTTACTGTAAAATCTGAATCAAAAAACCATATTTTACTGATTGTAAATTAGTATTGAAAATTTTAGTCACATTTGATTTAATGAAATCAACTAGTATGAAAATCATTAAGACAATATTCTCTGATTTTAAACTATAAATATAAAATCAGAACACATGACTATGGTTTTGATTGTAGATCAAAAATTAATCAAAAGAGTTATATATATATATAACATGAATTAGACATTCATCAATATATCCTATTGTTTTGATTTTTCATTATATTGATAATGACCAAAGGAGTTCAGAAAATGTCGAAAGCAATCTGTTTTGTATCACCACGTAAAATTTGTATATGATATAAATTTATGTTCAGATCATACATATGTAAACTGGTATAAATGCAGCTGTATATGAATCCTTTCATATATATATATGCTTGTTGATGAATATTACATGCGAATACGATTTGCAAGTTTATACTATCAATATGATTTAAGTGTGTGTGTGTGTATATATATATATATATTTCCTATCATGCGTATATAAAATATATATGATATAAACAATATGCTTTTTAAATGGGTTCTAATATATATATATATATATATATATATATATATATGTATGTATATATGTATGTATATTGCTACTGATATAAAAGGAATTGTTCTATATATTGGTAACAAGCAATTGGTACTTAAACATTAGTACCTGAATCATACATTGAATGCAGTTTAGTACATTCAAAGTTTTATCACCACAAATCTGAATTGCCTTTTGTATTTATAAGGAATATGTATATGTTTATACCCTGTATTTTGATACATACATACACGCACATATATTTTGGTTCTATGACTGTAAGAGTTGTTCTTATAACATGGATCAAATGATTGAACCAATTACATCAGTTTATCAAACTTTGAATCTGTGTTCACATTAAAGATCATCTTGTTTTATTAATATTGTAGAAGATTGATTCAATATGAATCAATATATGTGCAGTTATGTTATTATGTAAACTGTACACTAATAATATTTTTTTAATAACATTGGATAGTTATACAGGTAATAAATATAGATTATTTACCTGCTAGAATCCATCTACACATCATTGTTAATGATAGAATAGAATGTTTTTTCTATGTCATCTGAAAATGTTTAGAATGTATATGTGCATATTAGATTACACATCATATATAATGAAATGTGTTTGAGTGATCATTTCTTTACATAATGTGTATCCACAATTCTGGGTATTACTTATAATATTAAAACCTGAAACCTATACATGTATCTAGTTAAGATTCAACAGTGAAATATGATAATCTGAATATAATGTATGTTATGCATGTCTATATACATTGATATATATAAATAACCCTTAATATTATTATGGTTGACTGAGTCAGTTACACACACACACACATAGATATATATATAGAGAGAGAGAGAAGGGGAAATACATGGTGGAGATTGAGGGGCATTTGGGGTGCTGCACTGTTTGGGGTGCTCTCGAACCTGCCTCATATATATATATATATATATATATATATATGTATATTTATATATATATATGGGAGCGTCTATTTTGACATAATTTGGTGACACAAATGGTGACACAAAAGATCTGTACCATTGGATCTTTTTGTCTTTACATAGGAAGGTGGAATTCAGGGGGCAATCCAATTGTGAGAATTCATTGTGTCACCAATTGTGTCTCCAAATTGTGTCAAAATAAACTTTCCATATATATATATATATATACACATATGTACTGAGACCAGAGATTTTAAAATTGGCACCATAATTTTAATGTTCTGCAATTTTACAAACAGCCAAGGTATAAAGGTCTAGAAGGTAAGCAACTGCTTAATTCAGACCAGGACATTTTGTTTTCAGATCTGAGGAAATTGAACCCACGAATAACTCTGAAAATAGTTCATAGTTTATCTCACATATTTAAATGGTGGATATCATTTAGTGCCATGGAATAATAAATGATTGAAATTGACAACCTGATTAAGTCTTAAGCACAATTTGCCGAAGGTTTGAATTGGTTTTTGAAGCCTTAATACCATAAAGTTTGTACGTTGCACTAATACTTGCATTCAGATGATGCACTGTCAATGAGACTGACTTTAAGTATTAAAATTGTTTTAATATCTTCAGGAGTGCCTGCTGGAATTGTTTCAGCACAAATGGAAACTCAAGGACTTCGGCTAGATGCTGCAAAAGGCAGGCATACTTTGAACAACCAATAAGTCTGACTTAGTTGTATTTTAAAATGATTTTATGTTTGTCCTCAAATGTTAATAGATGTACATTTTATTTATATCGTTGTAATAGTTTGATGGAGTAAACCTTATCTGATACGTATAAATTGTTCATATATATATATATATATATGTGTGTGTGTGTGTGTGTGTGTGTGCGCGCGCGCTGCGTGTAATTCATATGGTCTTATAATGCATAAGACATAAGTACAACAAAATGATGGATATTGTTTACTGCAAAGGCTTAACCATGTATATTGGTAAAATTCCATGTTCTCTAAAAGTCTGAAAATTGATTTACATACATAAGACAATACATGTGATGATATGTCACGTTGTCTAAAGTTTGTTCAGATGTGTTAGCATATATATGTATATATTGTTGAAATTGTTTAACAGCTATAATGAATATAAATATGTATATAAATATACCATATTTCATACTTGCGTATGTTGTATATAAACATATATATGTTTTGCACTAAGAATTCAGATGCTATGAAACATATGATATTGTCATATGAAACATATGAGATTGTCATATAAATACGAAGAATAAAATTGGTTTAAAAAAATATTTTTTTTGGAAAGAATTAGTATTTGATACAAAAGTTAAAATAACCAATAACTTCGAAATGTTCAAAAGAAATATAGACATGATTCCTACATAATATAGAATATATATATATATATGTATATATGTTTATGACTTATACATATATTATTGAACTTATATTACGAATATAAAATACGTGTATTTTGATATATGTAAATAACTATAATATTGTTTCCACTACGAAGTATAAATTCCCTTTATAGCAAATTTTGTTATATTAAGTTATGGTGACGTCTTCCAATAATATACTCATCACTGTCCAAGATCAATGGCTGTAACTAACGCCAAAGCGTTGTGCACCTTTTATTTTGGTTATATGCGATGGAGTAAAATGTGGTGCTCCAACCTATTATTGGGTCTGACTTAACTAGGTTGCATAATACGATTATGGCCTTAGTGACAAAAGCATGAATTATTCTACATTTTGAGCAAATGAATAATACTGAACAAATGTTCAACATGCGATCCAAGAGTTATATAGACGGTATAATTGACATAAGATGTCTACCTAAAAGGTTGTGTTTTCAGTTTAGCCAAAGCTAGATCAAGGCATGATTAGATATGGATCTTGGAACACCGTTATTTATATGTACCGATATGTGTATATAAACAGAGGGATATTAATTTGAGTGGGAGTGTATTTTAGTTTATATAATACATTTATATTAATATAAATTTTGATTGTCAAAAATTTATATTTTATTAAATGAATATTAAGAATCAGTCATTATTTATTATCTATTGTAGATACTAAATAATAAATAACTCTGATAATTTAAATTAATCCTTAAGAAGGATAAATTGAATTAAATTAAATTTCTTGACTAACATTAAAATTTGAGGATTGTCCTCAAACAAATTTGAAAGTAAGTGTTTTACAAATACCAAAGATCTAAATCAAAGCTGAAGTGTGACTCCAACTGAACAAGATATAATTGTTACAGTGATATACTTATACATTTCTAGTATTAGATACCAGATATGAATCACATAAATATATGAAATTTTACAGAAATTGCAAAAAAGGTAGAAATTGATAAAATGACACGTGGACTTACGAATGGAAATAAAACAAAAGTTGCTGGATTATCCATAAAAGGTTGATTCTTGTTGTGTATACTGGTTTAATAAAATTAATAAAATAATTGTTATTATGAAATTCCATATAAAATAAAAGTTATTATAAATCTTGTTCAGACAAGTTTGAATTTCATTTGTAATGAAAGAACAATTGTTATTCATTTTATTTAAATGAAATATCGTATGGAATTTCACAAATAGTTAATGATCTTTGTAAATCCTTAACTATAATGTACTTGACATTAATAATGAGTGGATTAAATTTAGTGATTTAAATCCAATACACCTTTAGTATTACCGGTTAGCCCAATAAACAAGAAAGTATATCAAAACTCCATAATGATGGAATTTTGAGATAATTAGATTTTGAATTATATAAAGAATACAGATATTGTTTATTAGGAAAAATAACTGAATCGCCTTTCACTTAACATAGTGAATGAGTGATAGTATTAGGTCTCGTACATAATGATGTATATGGAGACTTGAATACATAAGCTAGAGGCAGGTTTTATTACTTCTTATATTTACTGATGATATCAGTAGATTCAGATATGTGTATCTTATGAAACACATGTCAGAATCCTTTGAAAAGTTCAAAGAATTCAAACTGGAGATAGAAACCAATTTTAATAAAATAAATAAATAATTTTCGAACAGATCGAAAAAGAATATTTAAGCCAACTATTTGATGACTATCCAGATGAGTTTGAAATTGTTTCACGATTGACTCCACCTAGAACACCATATTGAAATGGTCTATTTGAAAAAGAGTGATCACACCTTATAAGATATGGTACGACCAAGATAAGTCATATGGATCTTCCAATAAATTAGATTTAGAACAATTGCATTTGAATCCCACTAAAACGATTTTAAAGAAGCTATATAAGATATGGACTAGGAAATGTCCTAGTGTGTCTAATATGAAGATTTGGGATGCAAGGCGTTTGTTAAACGTTCTTCCTCTGATAAGATCGAACTTAAATAAGATAACTATTTTGTGTAATATCCACAAGATATAAATGGATATTATTTCTATAAATTCTCTGAGAATATAATGTTTATTTCTCAAATTGGTATTCTTTATAAAGAGAGCTAGTCTCTTAGATACCAAAGGGAATAAAATTAAAATTCGAAATATCTCGGAAACCACGAAATACTAATGAATCTTGTATAAACAAGAAATTAAGTGGGAGTGTCACAATAATTCTAATATTATATTGATAACACATTAATTATTCAAAATAATGTTAGTTTCAAAACAAGAAATAGATACTGATTCTAAGAAAGAAAATGTTTGGATTAAGAAGTTCATAATTGAACTTAGTTCATTGTTGATCCAATGATTTACATTGTGATAACAATATGGCTATTGCTCAGGCCTAAAACTTTAAACTCATTATCGATCCAAACATATATTTAAGAAATATAATTCTTATGTGAAATTGTTCACAGAGGATATGAACATATCTGCAAAGTTGCAAAAGCTGTAATGTTGCAGACCTACTGGATTAAACACTGTCGCAACAGAAGTTTAATAGTCACACTAGTTTCATGAGTATATGATACATGAATAATTGACTCTAGTGCAAGTGGGAGATTTTTAGAGTTTATGCCCTAGAGGCAATCCATTTGATGTGATTAGTAATGTTATTGTTTTATTTGGAATACAAAAAATATTCTGTTATGTTACATTTACTACGTAATATAAATAATAATTTAATATAAGTCCTTAGAATAATAATACGGAATTGTATAGTTCGAGTAAGACTGAACTTGAGATTATATATTGTGATAAGTATTATAATTCTTAAATGTCCCTAGTCGAGTTTTATTGTTTATATATATGACAACAATAAAGCATTGAGACTAGTATATTGATTGACTGATGATCACATCTCATTGATCATTAATATACGTGATATTAAAGTCAAGATATAAATACGTATTGGAGAATGGTGTATTGGGCTGACCCACCATGAGATAACTACATGGAATATAATTAACAGTATCATAAGTTATTCTCATAGCGACAGTGATGTAATGGTCCTCAAACTTGAAATCATTATAATTTTATTTGAGGATATTTGTGTTTAGATATCATCTGAAGTTATTTGTAACAGAGTAACGATAACGGTGATATTGGATACATCTCGAATCGAATTAAAATTATGAATGATCTAGATGGAGTTTAACCCTATGATATATCCGTAGTGATATCCATGGTCCTCTTGATTGAGTGAGACTTTGAAATGCATGGCCATGCTCAAATACTGATTTGTTTAAACAGTCTACTCATCGATCAAGATAAACGGATTAAATTATAAGGAGGGTGATACGTTCCGTGCCTTGAGTTTAATTCTAGATATACTGGTTAAAAGGATTATATTACATTGACACACTGATCATGGAAAGGTTGTATTGAATCATTATTATTATAGCTTGGGTAACAATGACGTGTTACTAGACGCCGCTCATTGTTTATAGTTTAAATGTTGTTTAAATTGTTGCCAACGCTGTGATAACCTATAGGGTCACACATACAAACGTTGTAAAAGGTGAGGATATTTAAATAAAAGGGTTTTGACTATTTCTTATATTTAAATAAGGAGGAACGGGTCATATGGATGGTAAAAGGTATCGGTTCTAATGTTATAAAAGGGGTCCGACCTTTTCTTAGATAATTATTACAACCGAACTTCATTTAAAACCCTAGATTCCCAAATTAGCTAGTACTATCTCACCTTCCCTCGATTTGATTTCGAGAGCAACGTCAGTGGACTCCGATAGAGGCGCTTACATTAGAGGCGTTCAAATCAACTCAATTAAGACAAGATTGTTTGTTTTTGCAACTCGACAAGAAAGGTACATATTTTATATTCGTTTCGAATTCGATTATTCATTCTAGGGTTTATAATTTTGTTAAAATCCGCTGCATTTTCGATCCTATGTAAGACCACGTTACGACAAATCATACTAAGGCTAGTCGAACCACCAACCGGGTTCGTCACTACTAAAGGTCTATCGACTATCTCGGGTTTGTCAAACAATACTCGAACAGAAACATCTTAAATAGAAAGCATACCTTTGATAATGACGCCTTTTCCCTTCTGTGCCGCAGTTGGAGCATTCGACTAAGAAGGAACAGCGTTGATAGCATACGCTTTCACAATCTGCTTCTCCTTAGGAGGTTGTGGACAATCATCCTTGTGGTGTCCCGCCTGGCCGCAGTTAAAGAACTTCCTTTCCCCAGGCTTTTCTCGACAATCTCTGGCATAGTGGCCCTTCTTGCCACAACTAAAGCACTCGCCACCATTCTTATTCTTCTTGTTCTGACCATCCTTGGCCGGGTTCTGCTTCCTCTTGTTCTGAGAATTCTTCTTGCCTTCACCGCCTGCTTGCGGCTTTGGTTCCTCTGTAGATGCAATAGCAACTTCGGTCTTTGACTTAGGGAAAAGGCTCTCTGACCTTAATGCCTTTCCTACAATAGACTCGAACGTCTCATCGATATGGTTTATAAGTCTTTCCCCCAAGTATCCATCTAAACCAGTTATGAACTTTTCGTTCTTCTTTTCGACTGTATCGATAAGGGACAATCCATATTTCGATAAAGTGTCGAATTTAGCGATATACTCCGATACTGCTCTACCGTTCTGCTTAAGCTCCAAGAACTTCCTGAACAATTCTGATTTATGAGTAGCTAGAATAAACTTATCACAAAAGCGAGTCTTAAACTGATTCCAAGTAACTTGATCCTCATGAGTAGCTACCTTAATAGCATTCCACCAAGTCACAGCTCGTCCTTGTAGTTGACGCGATGCTAGCTTCCTCTTCATTGCGTCTTCGATTCCCAAATATTCGAAGATTCGCTCATTGTTATCCAACCAATCCTAATCTTCTGTGGCTGATTCCGTTCCATGGAACGGCTTTCCACCAAGACTAGTGTAGTCCTTATAGAGCTTGGCAAAATCGGCCCTAGGCGCCTGCATCGCCGCACCACCACCATTAGCAGTATTAGGGACTTCCCTCTGAAAGTCCCTAAGAATCTCTCTCATAAAGTCAGTAAACATAGCCCTCATGTCAGTAGCATTCCCATTGTTGGCTCCTCTACGAGCACCCCTCGTAAATCGGCTCATCTTTCAATCTGTAAAGAGAAACGATTAACCATCCTCTTTGTGGCGTCAGTGCAGTGCAACTTCATCCTTAGCTATACTAATAGTATATATATACATATATATAGCTTTTGAAAACCAAAATAATCACAAATACGCGCTCTCATATACGTATTATATCTCCCTGGTGTCTTTCCCTAGGTTAACTACGCAACCTAGAGCTCTAATACCAAGTGTGACGGCCCGCCCCGCATTAACCGACATTTCCTCCGAAAGTGCGTTGTATACATGTCCGCTAGCACGGGACGGTCGTCAAAGAAAGGAAAGAAGATGAAAGTACTAACAAAAAACCTATAGAATGTCTCACAGCGCATGGAATAAAATATAATAGTAACATACTTGACATAAAACAGGCGAGACAGTGCATAAGCTGAAAACTAAAACCATCATTATCATAGCAGCGGAAATACAAAATACAGCTTATGATCCAACATCATTATTACAACTTTAAAACTGTCTCTAAAGCAAAAGAAAGTAAAAGAAGGAGGTACATTACTAATGCCCAAGCAGTGACCTTCAACTACACAGGGAGAATATCTATATATCATACGTAGGAGCCTCCTGCTCATCTCCGGTACAGCTACTCGTGCATCACCAGCTAACCTGTCTCAAGTCTGCTCGTGAGAGCACCCAGAGTAATAAGAAGAGACATAAAACTCTGGGTCAGAAAAAAGTCTAGCATGAGCAATAAGCAACAAAACAGACCAATAACAGGTATAATCCAATCATACCGAACCTGGACCTGCAACCAAAGAGTTAGCACCACAAACCGTACAATACTCTAAGGTGCCACTAACATATGGTGTAAAGAATACGGGGGTGGGGGTGTGCATGTCATAGTGAAAGCAAACAATCAAACATAGCAACCATCCTCACATCTCTCACTCAGTGTGTAAAGCATACGATATCCACTATTTGGTCACCTAATCCTTTGGGCCCTGACGGAGTCCAACCCCGTACAACTATCACTACAAGCCCACTATCCGTCTCTCAGTGGTGAATCAAAGTTATGAATACCGACAACCCCTTTGCACACGTCTCGCAGCAAAGTCCAATCGTGAAGTTAACTCGTTGGTTCCCAACTGGATCCTGAGTACAAACTTCCCATTTGGACTACCTTTGCATCTCGGGTTTTGGTCATCATCTCCGGATTGGTTCAGAAATCAACTTCCTTTTGGATCAATCCTCCTCTCCTCATTCAGTCCATGGTCATCCACCTTGTTCAGATCGGGTCGCTAGTTCCTCCTCAGGTTTGGTCATGGCTCGCAATGACGCCTCTAGAACATCGGATTAGTTCAGCTTCTCAGTTCATAAATGCTCCGGTTCGGGATCAGGCTTCTTCACTCGATCGGTTCGGATCGTGGTGCCAGCTCCAGAGCATCGGATCGTGACTTGCTTCTCCAGGCAGTTTGTGGTTGGTGCTCGTGAGTTTCATGCAGGTGGTTTGGGTCGGGTCGTGATCCCTCCATCGGATCGGGTCGAGGCTTCTGGTTCATCATGTCTCGGATCGGCCAAAGTACATCACGAGCGGTTCGTTTATAGGGGGCGATCCGATCCGGTTTCCTACATATTTTCCTGCAACTTTCCAGCGACTGTTTTATGCCACACGACGGCGTTTTCGACCATTCTAACTGTTCTAAATGATCGCAAAGCATACCATACAGCCATAGCAACATGTATAAACATCCGCAAATAGCAAAACAACAATATGATATGTCAAAACGGATCAAACATACCCAAAAACCCTTATTTTCCCCTTAAGCATGTTTAACAACAACTAATGATAAGATTAGTAAAACTTAACCAAATCAAGCCAAATTTCTATTAGAGCCCTAAAATAATATTCTGGAATTTTACAAATTTTTCTAGATTTTTCTGAGTTATAATTTCGCTAATCTTCGCTAATTACCCTAATTAGCCATAATTACTGAAAAACAATGCAAATCACTCACCTTTGCCACAAATTAAACTATAGATATGAAATATCCTCTGTTTTGGGTCGAATCCCAATGCTTACCAGCAGCCCCAGCTCTGATTTGATGCTATCTTGGCTTGGTTTGATGTTGATTAGCTTAATCCTTGATAAGAAAGTGATTTTGAGGTGTTTTTGAAGAGATCTAGAAAGTGGAGGCCATGGCTAGGGTTCAAAGGAGGTTAGTGGCGGCTGAAAAATACTGAAAAAGAATATTTTCTAAACCCTAGCAGCCCTCATATACTCATAATCCCGAAATTCCCCAATGGGCCTAGCTACTAATCACCCGGTTAAGCCCAATTAAGTTGTTTTTCACCCTCTAAACCTTAATTCAGCCATATCTCCCAAACGGTAAATCCGTTTGACTAATGTGACCACTCTACGGAAAGGTAATCCATCAAACGGATCTAACAAAAGTGGTTTCAGGTCAAAACTCCTTACCAATCAAAAGTTATGAACGAAGCAAGATCAACTAGGTGCAAAATGGTCATTTAAAAATCGACAAAAATCATGAACATGGGAAATGACCCCACTAGTCGTTCCCCAAAAGTACATGACCATACGACTTACCAGGAAAGAAAAATAAATTTTCTATGATCCTCTGATGCATAGAATGCGGGTCGTTACACAGGGAAGGAGAGGTTGGAGGGATCCAACCGGATTCCTCAAATATATTGTTTACTTATATAACTGTTTAATCAATATGATTGATTGTTGATTGTTGAAACCAAATTCAACACTTGTTTGATATTAACCAATGGGTGATATTGGTTGAGAAATTATCAGCAGATGGCCTGTAAATGAATCGTTTTATAGAGATTGATTTACCGCTGGTAAATCAATTGAAAGAAAGTTATAAAATTTGTTTTATAACTAAAGATAGATTTTGAAATTTATTTATTAAAGGAAATTCATAATTTTATATATCTTGTAATCATAAAACGTGTATATAAAACGAGATTCGTATGTTACTGAGTTTCTGTAAGCAAATGAGCAGCGATTAACCCAATGGTTAATGGTTGAATTGATTGTTTTTCAATAAACAATTGAAGGAGATAATTTAATTTAATTAGACTGTTAATTAAACCAAATGAAACTATTTAAATTAAATTTATTTATTAATTTAAAAGAAATAACTAAGTGGAAATGGTTAACAAAATAACCTTGTTTGATATGACCAAGTCGACTACTTGAATGAGAATTGATTATTAAAAACTATTATTATATTGTTTATTATTATTGGAGTTAATTATTATTTTTTAATAATCTTTTGAGAAAGATTAATTATATTATTAACAATAGTTAATGAAGTAAACTATTGATGTAAAGGATCGGCAAGGAGTTGAACTATAAACGAGATTTTTAAAGTATAGTATCAATACGAATTCATAAATTAACTCGATAGACCTGATTTGAATATATAATAGTGCTTTCAAATGAAACCAAGTTGTTTTCATATATATATCGAGTCCAGATTTCTATAGAAGGAATACTATTGACTTTGAAAGTGAGTAATGTTTGAAAAAAATCAAGGTGAAATGGAAATGGTGATAAAGGAAAGTTAAACCAGATTTAATACGAGAGCTTAGGTGGATTGAATTTGATTGTAAAAGTGAAAATCCAACGATAAGATCTAGAGATAAATGTTTTAGATATGAAATGGAGTTAATTGAAACAAAGTGATTATAAACAGGATTCTATAGTAAATAGAAGTGTTGCGATAATTATTGAAATGAGATTTCGTTGATAAACTTCTATCTACTTCGAAGATAAGAATGTTGTCATCTCAAGGTCTGAGAGGTAAAGAAAATACCCCAACTTGAATGACTTCATGATTTTCCAAGAATGATATGAGTTTAGAAACGAAGGTGGTTGAGGGGATAAAATTAATATTTCTATGAAGGATATTATTAACTATAATTCAAAGAATTATAAGTTGAATAAATTTATTTGGAAATAAGGAGTGAAAGGGCGGTATTCCAAATGTTAGAAGATTTAGAAATTTAACCAAGGTTTAACTAAAAAGGCCTAATGCATTGTATACTGAACCGATGAATCCACTTTATTTTTCTATGAATGATGGTTGTTTATTTTGATAGTTAAATCACCGACTATTAAAATCTGGCCAATACGATTGTTGGTATGGAGGACTGGGATCGAAATATATTCAAAAACTACTCCGACAGCAAATGGTGAAGATGTTGATTGATGATGGAGCTATTAAAGACCATGGATCTTCATAAGTGGAAGAACTACTTGTTGATTTTTTTGGTTATCTCCCAAAGATATTTCGGCAGTGATTCTGTCGTGATTGGAATCTTCGGATTGCAAGGACTACTCGCTACTGATCTATGGGGTGACTCCTATATTGGATGAAGTAGGAGAGTGCCTTCGGTTCATCCGGTTCCTGGATGACTTGTATGGACGAATGCCTAACAAAGTATTTTCCAAGAGGTCACGTATGTTAATTTCCTCAAATATATTTCTGTTGGTGGATAGCTATCACCAAGAATATTTTTGTGGATGTCAATTAGTGAGATCCGGCGAATCTGACGATGTGGCATTCAAAGTATAAGGCGACCAGATGTTCTAAAGGTAAATTCTAACCTTAAGCCTCATCAACCGGGAAATGAAAAAAATCAGGCAGGAAGCATGGCTATGTGGGTCGCACCCATTAGGGTGTATAATCATTTATCTAGAGTAATTACATTTGCTTCTTTAATCTATTTCGATGTTGTCCCTTTTCGGGAAACGGTTGCTGATCCCAACCGTTGGTGATATACATTTGATACACTCAAGCGAAATGAGTGGTCGGTCGTGTGTGGGCCAGATTGCAATATGCTCTTGTTGAACCTAGTGTATTCCTCTCTAGAGATACACTATCGGCAGGTAGTTCCATACCTTGTCATATTCGGAATCCAATCTCCAATAAGCGCCCGCAGTTTTGATTGTATACTATGTATGTGGAGCGTGAGATGCAAGCTTTCCGCTAGATTCTTATTTACTTGTATTTAGACATTATTATAATATTATAATATATATATGATTTCAAAAATGTTTTGGGTTATCGTAAGGTAAAAACCTTCTGTATTTATGTGTGGATCGGTCTTATGATTATCCTTTTATTTCAAAAAGAATTTGTTAACTTTAAAATCAAGTTGGATGTTGCTTGTAAACTATAACGACCCGCGGATTTGAGACCTTGGTAATCAACATAAACTCAATGTCGACTATTCAAGCATCGGAAATACCGGATAGTTAATGAAAGAAGTTATAGGGTGAGAATAGATAAGATAGAAAATTAGAATAGAAGAAGAAGATCATACAACAGAATCAGAGTAATACGAATCTCACAGCGGAACAAATAAAATATACTATATAACATAGCTTTGAAATATAAATATGTACTGAATATACATATCATTATCAAAGTACAACACTTACAACATAGCAGAAATAAAAAACTGTTATAAAATCTTGAAGCCTCCTGCTCCAAGCTCTCCAAATACATCTGTAAAATCCCGACTACTTGACTGCCCGTACAAAATTGGGTACCCAATATTTGAGGAAAACAAAAAAATAAACTGTTGGTCAGTCATGTGACTGGTGTGAATAAACTCCAACCATTTGTTTAACTTTTAAAATTTCTTTTAAAAGAAAGGAAAATCGTAAGACCGATCCGCACATAAACACGGATGGCTTTTACCTTACGACTACTCAAAATATCCTTTATATCACAACTCTTTTGATATTATAATAATGTCTAAATCAAGTAAATAACAATCTAGTGGAACACTTTCATCTCACGTTCTACATATATAATATACAATCAAAAACCGCAGTCTCTTATTGGGTAATGGATTTCCAACTATGACAAGGTATGGAACCACCTTTTGATCAATGTACTCTAGAAGCGATGCTCTGGAGTTCAACAAGAACATCTTGTAACTCGGCTATACATGATCGGCCATTCGTTTCGCTTGAATGTTCCGAATATATTATCACCTTACGGTTGGTACACCAACATAACCATTCCCAGGAGATACAAAATTGAAAGAAGTAACAAATATGAATATTCTCTAGATGGTGACAATATACCCTAATTGGGCGCGACCCACTTAGCTATGCTGCCTGCCCGATTTCTGTCATTTCCAAGTTGATAAGGCTTGAGGTCATAACGTATCTTTTAACAGATCACTCCTTCATTTACTTTGAATGCCACACCGTCATACCCGTCACATCACTAATTGATTTCCCCAAAAATACCATGGGTATAAGCTAAGAGAAACGAATTCCTCCACCACTAACATAAATACGTTTGAAACGATCAACTTACACGGTCTACCAGATATACTCTGTCAGACATTCGTCCATTCAAGTCGTCCTGGCACTGGACAACCCGAAGGCACTATTCTGTAAATCCATCTTAGGCAATTTCTACCTAGGATTTACTGAACAGCCCTTGCATAACTCCGTCTTCAATTATCTTCATCATATTTGATTCGCAACGCTAATGCCATATGGAGTGGTTTTCAGATAATATATCTGATCTCGGTCTCTCCATATTGACAACGGAAAGGGTCAAAATCTTTGATAGTCGGTGATTTAACTATCAAAGGAAAACATGTGTACAAACAACGGTCTTATTCTCAAATGGAAATCTTATCGATCAATCATCATTTCATTTCCCATTTATCATTTCCATATATTCATAAATTCCTTATTTTCTAAAATTAGAAAATATACGTTATTAACTTTGAAAAACGTTTCCATTTCTGATTCACGGATCAATATCTTCCCACTTCTATCAGTCTCTAACTGTAAACAAGTAAGAGATCAACTTCCCAAGTATAAACCCCGAAGGCTGAAACCAACATCAGATCGATACCCAGATATCCATTCAACTCAACTAATTTCCAGTCAGTTTCAAATTTCAGTAATTCCATTTAAATCCCTAATTCAAAAGCCTAAATTCCTTTATAATATTTTATTTGCAAAATATTTACTTTAATCTAATTTTTCACATAGAATGTGAATAACATGTCTATATATAATCAAACAGTTTGATTTCGTATTTTCAAAACAATATCCCAAATCCAATTTCTTTTCATACTTCTATTTATAGAATTTTCATATAAAAACATATTTTTTACTATTAACACTCTCATTTAATTCCCTTTAAAAAATGCAAAGTTCAAATTCCATTAAAAAGATCGGTGTTAAAACCGATTTTCACTCCTCTATATAAATTCATATTTTTATATCCAATTTATCAAATGATAAATATTTTATTTAATTTATAAACATCGTTTATAAAATTATCTTTCCAATTTATATATGTTAAAAAAGATTTTTATTTAACATCTACTTTAAATCCATATTATGTTATACCCGTGTGCGAAGAACAGGTCTAAACCTTCCAAATGTAAAATTCTATTCATTTTCCAAATATTTCCTTTTATAAAAAAAAATCCATTTTACAAATATTTCCTTTTATAATTCTACTTACTTTCCAAATAAATATTCCATTTATAATTCTATTTATTTCCCAAATAAATATTCCATTTATAATATCATATTTATTTCCTATAAATATTTCATTTTCAAAATACACTTTGAAAATTCCCTTTTTACATTCCACTATTTCTTATGGTATTTAAAATACCAATTAACCAGACCAGTATCATCATAATCAATCACAGGTTTTATATCACAATATATGAAAACAAACACTATTATAAATATTAAGGAATCCAGTTGGATCCCTCTAACCTGTTTTCCTGCATCGCAGACGTTAAACAATATAAATAACATCGATTTCATTTCAATATGAAATATTCTGATAAACAGAATCAATATTTGATTAACGATTTATATATATATATATATATATATATTGTTATTTATAATTTCAACCAATAAATCAGCAATTCAACCAAACAATCAACACACAACAATCAAACATCATTTATCAACACTAGATTATATTCATAAAAATATAAACTATATAGAGTTAGTGAGATTTACTCACTTTCGTTCACAGTTGATGATTATGCTTTTGTTCATCTAAAATCAAACAAGCATTTGATTATTATCACGAAATTCTAGTAGAACTGTTATCACTCTCAGTAGTTCCATAACGTAGCTCTAATCGGTATGATTCCAATGTGATTGTTTCTGTCAAATTCTGTTAACGTATGGAAAAAATATTCGCATTTTAGCATTTAATAAGTTAAACGATCAATAAAGATAAATTAATTATTAATTAATTAACTAAGCCCAATTACTGTATTAAAAATAATCCATCTTCTTAACCTCTTCCCTTTCCAGTAAAATTGCCATCCCCAAGATTTATTCCTCTAGACAATTTCGAACACAACTCTTCTTCGTTCTCTGATCATTTGTTTACAATAGACTTCACCATCCAACAACTCATCCAAGTTTCCACCCTTCGAACCCTACCCAGTTCATCGCTCATCCCTCTTTTCATTTGGAACTTCTAGCACCTGTGTTCACGTACATTTAAAGGAACCAACTCCATGCTACCGACACCGTCAGGCAATTCCCAAGCTTAACCCCTTTCTTCTTGTTTCGAATAAAGCACCACCTGCTGTTCATTCACAATCGTGCTTTCCCAAAGCCAACGCTTACCCCCACAAATCACCAATCTTCCCATATTTCGAATTCCCCTCTTACTTACTTCCCCAGGCCTCTTCGAAAGCATCTTCCCCTTTTTAAACGAAGGAAGACTCCTAGTACTCAAAACACGACATTTACAGTGAACTTCCCATCCTCGATCCATTTCCTACTCCACCAAACAACTCACGAAAACCATCGTTCAACCTCCCTTCAACTCCTCCTTCGCTTTATCATCCTTTCGTACAACTTGTCAAACCCCCTAAAGTCGTGAAGTCAAACTGCTACAGTGAAAATACCGACACAAAAAGTCACCGGAATTCGCCAAAACCCCTTAATCAATGCGTCACATCTGTTAATCGCCACGCTGCCAACGATTCAACCTATCTCCGCCCATATTGACACCAAATTCGTGCCCTATGCTACTGCTCAAATGACGAGCACCAGATCGCACCCAACAAAAGTAGCACCGAATCGAAGAGGAAGTCGAAGCGATCACAAATACACGTGTTAATGAATTTATGGAATTTTAGTGGAATTTTTTTTGATTTTACAAGTTTCGGAATTATTTTTGAACGAAAAAACTGACGGCTAAAAATGTCGTTGACCCTGGGAAGAATACAATTAGGGTTAGATGGGAGTACTTATAGGAGATGATAGCTAAGAAAGTAAGCTACCTATTTTATATTCATTTATATTCGATTATAAATTTATTTTGTCATTCAAAAATTCATACGATCACATATACTATCCAATTTCAACGAAAATGGACATACAACTAGAGTTTGACATTACGGACCCAACAAAACTTGTTTCATCGAATTCCGAGTCCGTTTCCTCACACATCGTATTTTCAAAGTCAAATTATTGGCTATTTTTCACACTAAAATCCCGTACGGCCACATACTGACTTCAAAAATCACGAAAATTGAAATCTAACAAAAATTTAATATTTCGGATCCAACAAAATAAGTTTCGTCGAAAATGGAGGTCGTTTGCAAAAATGGCTATTTTTAAAGCTCTTAATAAACCCATTTAAATATTAATATATTTAAAAATAATTAAATTAAATATTAACAAATTAATATTATCGTATTTATTCACACAGAGTATCATACAGCTCCAAAATATTACTATCTAAATTTATAACTCGACATTTCAAATCTACATTAAATCAGTAGTTAATTTATATTAAAAATCCATTTATAATATAAATAAATCGCTATAAATTATAAAGGAATTCCAAAGAGACTTTTTGAAAATTTGATTTGGACATAACTCAAAATCTACGCGATGAAATTCCGATTTTTCTCTTCCATTAGAAAAATATACTTCACCAGCTCCGAATGTTTCTTGTTTCACAGAAATCCGACTTAAAACGGATTATGTATATTCGTTTAAACTTCGTATTCAACTGACACTTATAAATAAATTCGTTAATATAATTCAATTCTAAACTGAATTATATATTTTAAATAATCCAATTTACACAATATTGTGAATTCCACTATTTCCAACTAATTCGAAAATTAAATATATTATTCTATTATTTATATTAATTAAATATTACTTAATTAAACGAACATTTAAATCTCTAAATCACTATTTAAATAATTGAATTAATTAATTATTACATCGATAAAAATAAGGGACGTTACATCTTCCCCCTTAAAATAATTTCGTCTTCGAAATTGCTAAAGTAGGAAACAAACCCTATTAACTGGGTTAAAAATTATTTGTTTATTTCTTAACTTCAGTTTCAATGAACCAATTTATTAAACTAAACTATTAATTCATTTCTATTAACAAAAATTTTCAAAATTTTCTAGCAACCTAAATTTTCGGAAAATTTTGCCAGCACCTCCTTTGTATTCGTCAATCGGTTCAACTACAACTCGCCTCTCTAGGACTTTTCCAATCCAAAAGAAAATCAAACAGCCAAGTGGCTTGCCAATTCGGCTCATAAAAAATCATACCCATATAAATATAAACTGGTACCTTTTTGTCGGGCTTATCATTATATCCTTTGCATCTGTTACCAATTCAACATATACCAATATCATTCTAATCAATCTCCAACCAATTTATCCTCAACCTAATCATTTGCTTATCCAAGCCAAATTCCATTCTAAATCTCAAGTACCATTCTTGATTCCAAATCTTTACTTATCATTCCAATATAATTCCATATTCCTATTCCATATTCTAATTTTATTTGATACCCTTCTATTTCAATGCAATTTCCACTTAACTGGTTTCAATTCAATTTCAATTTGCTTTCATACTTTTCAATTTAAATTTGTTTTTAATTCAAACAATCTAATTCTGGGAGTTTTAAACAACATACCCTTTTCAAAAATCAAAATATTCATTTCGGAGTATCAAACAACTTGTTTTCTCAAAACAATTCAAAAACAAAAATTTTGGTAATAATCCGTCACTTAGAAACTCGAAAATGAACACCGATGATGCAACTGTCATCATCGGAATCTATTTTCCAATGATCGAAGTGAGTTCAATACTATATTACTTTCAAAACCATATTTTAACATTTTCACTTTGAAATACATTTCAAATTATCATTCACAATATTTGTAAACAATTTAAAATCTCCCGAGATTTTAAAATTCTTATATATTTAATATAAATTCATTTAAAACACTTGCCCAAATTTTAGGAATTTTAATTCCAATTCTGATTTAAAATTAGATGTAATTCATTTCGAAACACTTATACGAAATTTGATTGGTTATTTATAACTATTTCACTTTTATAATCTTATTCGATTATAATAACAACTAACACATCCAATATACTATAATATTTCAAATATTAATAATTCCTTTTATATCAAAATATATTTTGGGTAAATTATATCATCTAGCCTCTTTCAAAACATACTGGGTCGGTTCATCATATTCAAGTGTTTATAAACTCCAACCGATATAGTGGATCAAACTGATCGACCAGAACCCATAAACAACTCAACCAATGAATCTCTACAATATAAAACCATTTATATCAAATAACAAATACGTTCACTCGTATATATACACTCAACTCAATCTAGGGTATTACTAACTCCATATCTACTGGGTCAAGCCACAGTGCCAAGGTAATTACTTAACCTTCATCTCTGATACCATTGTAACGACCTGGGGATTTGAGACCTTGGTAATCGACATAAACTCGATGTTGACTATTCAATCATCGGAAATACCAGATAGTTAATGAAAGAAGTTAGAGGGTGAGAATAGATAAGATAGAAAATTAGAATAGAAGAAGAAGAACATACAACAGAATCAGAGTAACACGAATCTCACAGCAGAACGAATAAAATATACTATATAACATAGCTTTTAAATATAAATCTGTACCTGAATATACATATCATTATCAAAGTACAGCACTTACAACACAGCGGAAATAAACAATTTCTATAAAATCCTGAAGCCTCCTACTCCAAGCTCTCCAAATACATCTGTAAAATCCCGACTACTTGATTGCCTGTACCAAATTGGGCACCCAATAGTTTAGGGGAAACAAAACAAAATAAATTCTGGATCAGTCATGTGACTGGTGTGAGTAAACTCCAACCATTTGTTTAACTTTTAAAATTTCTTTTAAAAGAAAGGAAAATCGTAAGACTGATCCACACATAAACACAGATGGATTTTACCTAACGACTACTCAAAATATTCTTTATATCATAACTCTTCTGATATTGTAATAATGTCTAAATCAAGTAAATAACAATCTAGTAGAACGCTTTCATCTCACGTTCTACATATATAACATACAATCAAAACTGCAGACTCTTATTGGGTAATGGATTTCCAACTATGACAAGGTATGGAACCACCTTCCAATCAGTGTACTCTAGAAGCGATACACTGGAGTTCAACAAGAACATCTTGTTACTCGGCCACATATGACCAGCCATTCATTTCGCTTGAATGTTCCAAATATATTATCACATTACGGCTGGTATACCAACATAACCGTTCCAGGGAGATACAGAATTGAAAGAAGTAACAAATATGAATATTCTCTAGATGGTGACAATATACCCAAATTGGGTGCGACCCACTTAGCCATGCTGCCTGCCCGATTTCTGTCATTTACTTTGAATGCCACATCGTCATACCCGTCACATCACAAATTGATTTCCCCAAAATACCACGGGTATAAGCTAAGAGAAATGAATTCCTCCGCCATCAACGTAAATACGTTTGAGACGATCAACTTACGCGATCTACCAGATATACTCAATCAACCATTCGTCCACTCAAGTCGTCCTGGGACTGGACAACCTGAAGGCATTATTCTGTAAATCCATCTTAGCTAGGCAATTTCTACCTAGGATTTACTGAACAGCCCTTGCATAACTTCGTCTTCAATTATCTTCATCATATTTGATTCGCAATGCTAATGCCATACAGAGTGGTTTTCAGATAATATATCTGATTCTGTTCTCTCCGTATTGACAGCGGAAAGGGTCAAAATCTTTGTTAGTCAGTGATTTAACTTTCAAAGGAAAACATGTGTACAAACGACGGTCGTAATCTCAAATGGAAATCTTACAGATCAATCATCATTTCATTTCCCATTTATCGTTTCCATATATTCATAAATTCCTTATTTTCTAAAATTAGAAAATATACGTTATTAACATTGGAAAATGTTTCCATTTCTGATTCATGCATCAATATCTTCCGACCTCTATCAGTCTCTAACTGTAAACTAGTAAGAGAACAACTTCCCAAGTATAAACCCCAAAGGCCGAAACCAACATCAGATCGATACCTAGAAAGCCATTCAACTCAACGAATTTCCTGTCAGTTTCTAATTTCAGTAATTGATTCCATTTAAATTCCTAATTCGAAACCCCAAATTCCTTTATAATATTTTATTTGCAAAATATTTACTTTAATCTAATTTTTCATATAGAATGTGAATAACATGTCTATATATAATCAAACAGTTTGATTTCGTATTTTCAAAACAATATCCCAAATCCAATTTATTTTCATACTTCTATTTATAGAATTTTCATATAAAAACTTATTTTATACTTTTAACGCTGAAATCTCATTTAATTCCCTTTAAAAAATGCTAAGTTCAAATTCCATTAAAAACATCGGTGTTAAAACCAAATTTTCACTCCTCTATATAAATTCAGATTTTTATATCCAATTTATCAAATGATAAATATTTTATTTGATTTATAAACATCGTTTATAAAATTATCTTTCCAATTTATATATGTTAAAACAGATTTTTATTTAATATCTACTTTAAATCCATATCATGTTATACCCGTGCGCGAAGCACGGGTCTAAACTTTCCTAAAGTAAGATTCTCTTTTTACGAAATTTTATTCATTTTCCAAATATTTCCTTTTATAAAATTCTTTCCATTTTACAAATATTTCCTTTTATAATTCTATTTACTTTCTAAATAAATATTCCATTTATAATTCTATTTATTTTCCAAATAAATCTTCCATTTATAATATCATATTTATTTCCTATAAATATTTCATTTTCAAAATACACTTTGAAAATTCCCTTTTTACATTCCAGTATTTCTTATGGTATTTAAAATACCAATTAACCAGACCAGTGTCATCATAATCAATCACATGTTTTATATCACATCATATATCACAATATATGAAAACAAACAGTATTATAAATATTGAGGAATCCAGTTGCATCCCTCCAACCTGTTTTCCTGCATCACAGACGTTAAACAATATAAATAACATCAATTTCATTTCAATATGAAATATTCTGATAAACAGAATCAATATTTGATTAACGATTTATATATATATATATATATCATTATTTATAATTTCAACCAATGAATCAGCAATTCAACTAAACAATCAACACACAGCAATCAAACATCATTTATCAACACTAGATTATATTTATAAAAATATAAACTGTACAGAGTTAGTGTGACAGCGCGCCCCGCACCAGCCGACATTTCCTATGAAAGTGCGCTGTGCCGATGTCCAATTAGCATAGGACGGTTGCCAAAGAAAGGAAATAGAACAGAACTTACTGATGAACTAACAAAGAACTTGTAAAATATCTCATAGCGCATGGAATAAAATATAATAATAACATACTTTGACATAAAACAGGTGCGATAGTGCATAAGCAGAAAATTAAACATCATAGCAGCGGAAAATCCAATTACATCTTATGTTCCACATCATCATTATTACAACTTTAAAATTATCTCTAAAGCAAAAGAAAGGAAAGGTTCACTACTAATGTCCAAAGTAGTGACCAGCAGCGACACAGGGAGAATATCTATATATATATATATATATATATATATATATATATCATACATGGGAGCCTCCTTCTCGTCTCCGGTACAACTACCCGTGCATACCAGCTAACATGTCTCTAGTCTGCCCGTTTAAGAGCACCCAGAGTAATAAGAAGAGTCATAAAACTCTGGGTCAAACAAAAGTCTGGTATGAGCGATAAGCATCAAAACAGAACAATACCAGGTATATTAAACCATACCTGAACTTGGACCTGCAACCAAAGAGTTAGCACAA
The DNA here is from genome assembly GCA_030737875.1 of Allium sativum. NCBI lineage: Eukaryota > Viridiplantae > Streptophyta > Magnoliopsida > Asparagales > Amaryllidaceae > Allium > Allium sativum. The sequence goes on along the minus strand of CM060915.1, from coordinate 615,286,312 downwards.
CATATCGCTCAATACTCTAAGGTGCCACTAAACATAAGGTGTAAAGAATACGGGGGTGGGGGTGTGCATGACATAGTGATAACAAACAATCAAGCATAGCAACCATCCTTACATCTCTCACTCAGTGCGTAAAGCATACGATATCCACCGCTCTGACCACCCATTCCTTGCTATGATCACTCTGCCCCATGGAGTCATAATGACACCACTGCACTGATTCATAGCCACTAGTCCTTGCTATGTCCACTCTGCCCCATGAAGTCATGACAACTCCACTGCACTGGCTCATAGCCATGCTACGATCACTCTGCCCCATGGAGTAATAACTACCCCACTGCACTGATACGTAGCCTAACATCCGTCTCGGTGGTGAATCAAAGCCATGGACATCGATAACCCCTTTGCACACGTCCCGCAGCAAAGCCCAACTCATGAAGTTGACCCGTTGGTTCCCAACTGGATCCTGGGTACAAACTTTCCATTTGGACTACCTTTGCATCTCGGGTTTTGGTCTTCTCTGGATCGGTTCGGTTCCTGTTCTTCACTTCAACTCATACTTCCAGTTCGGATCATGGTTCACGCCTCAAACACAAGCATCTCGGTTGAGATCGGAATACCCCCTACGGGTCGGATCGTGGCCCCTGCTTCGGATCGGTTCGGATCATCTCTAGAGCATCAGATCTTGACTTCAGGCAAGCGGTTCAGTTCTCCTTCGCAAGCACTCTGGATCGGTTCGAGCCTCTCAAGTCCATCCCTGATGCATTGGTTCGGGTCGAGTGAAGGGGTTCGGATTGGGTGCTCTCTTCAGGTTGTGCCACCATGCTCAGGTCGGATCGTGGAGCTTCAAGTGCGAGCGGTTCGGATCGTGCTTTCCCATCCGATCCGATCCGGTTCGGGGAATTTCCTGCACTTCTTTCCAGCGACTGTTTTACGCCATTCGACGGCGTTTTCGACCAATCTAACATTTCTAATCAATCACACAACATACCATATAGTCATAGCAACTTAGTGAATCAAAATTAAACACCACAACAACAACTTGATAAGTTAAAACAGATCAAACATAGCCAAAATCTCGTATTTCCCCTTAAGCGTGTTTAAGCAAAACTAATGATAGGATTAGTAAAACTTAACCAAATTAACCAAATTTTCTAACAGAGGCCTAAAACAATATTTCGAAATTTATGAACAATTTTCCATAATCTAATCATGTTTAAATTTGCTAATTAATACTAATTACCCTTAATTAACCATAATTAGTGAGGAACTATGCTAATCACCCACTTTAGCCACAAATAAACTTTCAAAACTGAACTATCCTCTTATTTGGCGCTGTTCCTAAGACAACACAGCAGTTCTAACCTTGCTTTGGTGCTATTCCCCTTTGATTTGATGTAGATTAGGCTAATACTTGATTAGAAAGTGATTAGAGGTGATTCTAGATGTTGGAGGCCATTGTTAGGGTTCCTAGAATGAAAGTGGCGACTAGAAAACTGAAATGAAATGTAAACCTAGCTCATTTCAGCCTCCCCATAACCCTAATCCCGAAATGGGTAATGGACCCATTCACTAATCACCTCATTTGGCCCGGTTAAGCAGTTTTTTTTTCAAACCTTATTTCAGCCATATCTCCTAAACGATAAGTCCGTTTTTCACATTTGACCACTCTACGGAAAGGTAAACCATCATCTGGATCTAATGGAAGTGGTTTCAGGTCAAAACTCCTTTCCAATCAAAAGTTATGGCCGAAACAAGATCATCTCGGGGCAAAATGGTCATTTAAAAATCGGCAAAAATCATGAATATGGGAAATGACCCCAATAGTCATCCCTAAAAGTTATTTGACCATACGACTTCGTATGTGGAAGAAATAAATGTTCTACGATCCTTCGATACGTAGAATGCAGGTCGTTACATCCCCTCCCTTAAGAAATTTCGTCCCCGAAATTCGTTAACCCAAAACATACAAAGGATCCCGCATGCCTACCAGCCATATACAACAATCAAACATGCAAAACAAAAAAAAACAAACCTATCCTAGCATGCAGAAAGACTAAATCGAAACGGAAATCTTACCAGGCGAAGAGTTCTAGATACGTCTTCCTAATGCTCTCCTCTGTCTCCCAAGTACAGTCATTCTCATTCTCGCCCCATTGAACTTTGACTAATTTCACCGCCTTCCTTGTAAGTTGCTTCGTATCGTTCCCAACAATACGCATAGGCTTACGGTTCCCAACCACCTCGGGTTCAACCTTGATATCATCCAACTTATCAGGTGAAATAGTCACATCGTGGTCGTGCACGAATTTCCTTAACTGGGAAACATGAAATACGTTATGAACTCCTTCCATCTTCTCTGGTAATTCAACTTTATATGCCAGATTCCCAATTTGATCAAGAACTGGGAATGGACCAACAAATCTTGGTGTTAACTTGCCTTTCCTGCCAAATCGAATCACGCTCTATAACGGAGAAATCTTGACAAACACCAAGTCACCAATGGAGAACTTTAATTCTCTTCTCCTCTTATCAGCATAACTCTTCTGCCTATCTTAGGCAGCCTTCATTCGCTGTTGGATAATCTTAATCTTAGCTGAAGTTTCTCTTATCACATCTGGTCCAAACACAAACTTCTCACCAGTTTCTAAGCAACATGATGGTGAGTTACACGGTCTTCCATACAAAGCTTCAAATGGAGCCATACAATTACTGGATTGATAACTATTATTATATGCAAACTCTACTAAATGCAAATGGTCATCCCATGATCCACCAAAATCCAATATGCAAGCTCTCAGGAGATCTTCTAATATACGATTCACCCTCTCTTCTGACCGTCGGTTTGAGGATGATATGGGTACTGAGATGTAATTCTGATCCTAACGCCTCTTGTAAGCTTTTCCAAAATCCACTAGTAAACAACGGATCTCGGTCGCTCATAATGCCATTGGGTATTCCATGAAATCTCACTACCCACTTTACATATAGTTCCGCTAACTTAGCTGCCGTTCTATTCGACTTGACGGGTATAAATCTTTCACTCTTAGTCAATCGGTCCACAATCACCCAAATGCTATCATGGCCCGACTTAGTCCGTGGTAACCCATCAATGAAATCCATTGAGACTTGTTCCCATTTCCATTCTGGAACTTCAAATGGTTGCAATAAACAACTAGGCTTCTGTGACGGCCCGCCCCATACCAGCCGACATTTCCAATGAAAGTGCGTTGTACGGATGTCCAACCGGCATGGGACGGTCACCAAAGAAAGGGAAAAGAAGAGAACTTACTGGTGAACTATCAAAGAACCAGTAGAATGTCTCACAGCGCATGGAATAAAATATAATAATAACATACTTGACATAAAATAGGTGAGACAGTGCATAAGCTGAAACTAAAACATCATAGCAGCGGAAAATCCAATTATAGCTTATGTTCCAGATCATCATTATTACAACTTTACAAACTGTCTCTAAAGAAAAAGAAAGGTACACTACTAATGCCCAAACTAGTGACTAGTAGCGACATAGGGAGAATATCTATATATATCATACGTGGAAGCCTCCTGCTCGTCTTCGGTACAGCTACTCGTGCTTCACCAGCTAACCTGTCTCTAGTTTGCTCGTGAGAGCACCCAGAGTAATAAGAAGAGACATAAAACTCAGGGTCAGACAAAAGTCTGGGATGAGCGATAAGCAGCAAAACAGAACAATAACAGGTATAATAAACCATACCTGAACCTGGACCTGCAACCAAAGAGTTAGCACTACATACTATACGATACTCTAAGGTGACACTAACATATGGTGTAAAGAATACGGAGTGGGGGTGTGCATGTCATAGTGATGGCAAACAAATCAAGCATGACAACCGTCCTCATGTCTCCCACTCAGTGTGTAAAGCATACGATGTCCACCACTCTCAACCAATAGACTCATCGAAGTAGTGACAGAGTTCGACTTGTACGACTAATGCTACCACCAAGCTTACCCTACGGAGTCATGACTAAATCTTTACAGATGACCCCGCTTCATTGGTCTATAGCCCATTAGTTGTACCTAGACCACTGTGGTTTTGAATCCGTTCATGTAACTCCTACACATAGTGATCCAAAATTATAGACATCGACAACCCCTTAGCACACGTCCCGCAGCAAAGCCCAATTATGAAGTTAACTCGTTGGTTCCCAACTGGATCCTGAGTACAAACTTCCTACTTGGACTACCTTTGCATCTCAGGTTTTTGGTCTCTTCCTCCCCGGATCGGTTCGACTTCCCTTTTTTCTTCGCTTCAGATTGTACTCCCAGTTCGGTTCGTGACCCATGCCTCAAGTCCAAGCTCTTCAGTTCGGTCTGTGGCCTTCATCTCGTGGCGGTTCGGATCGGTCTTGGTCCTCCCATCGGATCGTGGTCTCCGTTCGTGGTGCAAGCAGCTCGAGTCTTCCTCTCTACTTCGGGTCGGGTCGGAGATGCATAAGCGGATCGGGTCGGAGGTCTTCTGGCGGATCGGGTCGGAGGCACGGTTCGGTTCGGGAGTTACACCTCGAGTCGGTCCTTGCTCCCATCCGATCCGATCCGGTTCGGGTATTTTCCTGCACTTTTCCTACAACTTCCAGCGACTGTTTATACGCCACTCGACGGCGTTTTTGACCATTATAACTATTCTAAACAATCACAATTCATATCAAACAGTCATAGAAACATATGACATCAACCACAAACACCAAAGTGACAACCTGGTAGGTTAAAATGGATCAAACATAGCAAAAACCCCACAATTTCCCCGTAAGCATGTTTAAGCATAACTAACATTAGGAATAGCAAAACTTAACCAAATTAGCGAAATTTTCTAATAGAGGCCTAAAACAATATTTCAAATTTTTTGAATATTTTTCCAAAATTTAATCATGCTTAAGTTCGCTAATTAACATTAATTACCCTTAATTAACCATAATTAGTGAGGAACTATGCAAATCACTCACCTTTGCCACAAATAAACTTTAGATGTGAAATGATTCTCTGTTTGGGTGCGAATACCAAGGCAATGCAGCAGCTCTACCTCGATTCTTGTGCTAATCCTCTTTGATTTGATGTAGATTTGGCTTAATTAGCGATTAGGAAGTGATTTGGTGTAACACCCCACACCCGCTAAGGTCACTCACTATGGGAATGCCTTAACTTCGGTGGAGTATTTTAAGTGAATATAGAACAGAAAAATTACAACAAGACAGATATAAATAATACTTGTTAACTAAAACATCATTTCATTGCAGCAGAAGGTAAACATGTTTGGTTACAAAACCATAAAACAAGAGTCAAGTACTAAATATCCATCCTGATAAAAACATAAGTACATAATCCCACTACATAACTAATAGCCATAATAGAAAAGATAAGCTGGGCTTTACATCAACGGTCCAAGCTCCAAAAGATAGATAAAGAAATCTGATCAAAGCCCACTAGTGCTAGGCCCAACCTGAGGACCTGAGGGGAAAAAAAGATAAAAACAACGGGGTCAGACATAAGTCTGAGCGAGTCCTATAACCTTAACAATACAATCATTAAAGTAATTATGGTATGATATAAACTTGGTACGGTAATGACTGGGGATAAATGACTACACTAAGCATCCAACTAGACATAGGATGAACTAAGATATCGGTAAAGACGCATCTACCCACCCAAGGGTAATTACTACACTGCACCACACCAGTCATTCCTACTTAAAGGTTGATCCCACCTAAGGACTTAGAAAATTTAACTAGTAGTTTCGTGTACCCCTAGCTGACCACATAGGTGTCGTCTGCCCCTATCTCCACTAGGTGTACCCACTACTCCCCAAGCGATCGGCTCCCTAACGTAGATACCTGTGCTGGCCCCACAGTGGGGTGTATCACTCCCCAAAGTGGCAACCCGATACAACCAACGGTGCACGGCTTATACCTACACGATGCAACAACGTCTTACCTACCAGCCCGGGTCCACACACGCATATGAAACCCGTTGGACTTGTGTTGCCACCGCTAACCCGTTTTGGCCTCTTATAGTCAAGCCCAGTACGCGTGTCCCGTCCTCGACATGGGTCGGGCCCAATAAGATACATATGGGTTACTGGTTGAAATGGGCCCCCACAAGCTACCCACCTAAGCTTGTCCATTTTTCTAGTGCATCCCACTTAACCCTTTAATCATGTTTAATTACATGTTTCCACTTGGTTAAGTATTCTAATCGTATTTTCTATTGCCACCCAAGGCAACCCACTAGATTTCCACATGCCACCCAAGGCACTTACTTGATTTCCATATGCCACCCAAGGCACCCACTTAACCCCTCATGCCCCACTACATGCTTATCTGGTTAAGTGTTTCTTAATTGATTAAGAACATAACCTTTGTAAAGACCTCTCACATTAGACTGTCTTTTATAGCAGCTGGATTTGCCGGTCGGGTCCGGGCAGCCTTACGCCATAACAGAGTCTAACCTCGTGTCTTTACACTTGTCACGTATTTAGTTTATGCCTAAGACCTCTCACATTGGGCCAATCATTTGTAGCCACTGGATTTTCCGGTCGGATCCGGGCAGTCTTATGCTACAAAAGGGTCCAACCTCGTGTCTTAGTCGATTAATTACACCTAATTAATCACCCCCATATTTTGAATTAATTTTCCCTAATTAATTCCAATTTAATGATGTACATAATTGACTCAATTATGTCCATCCACTCATGGTATGCAACATCATACCAATTTCACCACAATTTTGTTAACATGAATATTAACCCCATCGTTCCCCACGTAATACGCTAACATGACATATTTAAAAGGGAAGACTCATCACAAACACAATGGGTTCCACTTTGCATAACATTAGCATCAACATGGGTTTTAAAGGTGTCAACTTGCATATATGACCATAGCATCAAACCCAACTAGCATAAATAATCAATCCAAACTTGCATGAATCACATATGTCGTAAAGAGGGTAACTTGCATAGATGTTCATGTCATAGACCTATCATAAAGGGATAAACTTGCATACATGTCATAGGTCTAAAAAGGGATGAACTTGCATATGTTACTTCATATCATAAAAAGGGGTAAACATGCATATATATGCATGACATACAAAGGGGTAAACTTGCATATGTATGCATATCATACAAAGGTGTAAACTTGCACATGTTACCTGCATATAATCAAACACCAAACTTGCATAACATGTCATATATGAACTTGCATATAATTAAACACCAAACTTGCATAACATGTCATATATGAACTTGCATATAATCAAACACCAAACTTGCATAACATGTCATATATGAACTTGCATATAATCAAACACCAAACTTGCATAACATGTCATATATGGACTTGCATATAATCAAACACCAAACTTGCATAACATGGTGTCATGATGGATCAATGTTTATCATAGTGATTTGCATAACTAGCATCATGAACATATAACATAAAACTTGCATAACTAGCATCATGAGCATATAGCATAAAACTTGCATAACTAGCATCATGAACACATAGCATATGATAACATAACTTGCATTGATCCACATACATAACCATAACCGCATTATATCCTATCACAATTAGTTTATCAATTGCTTGCTAAAGGCATAGAAACTCACAACTTGTTGATTAGCACTCCTATGAGGAAGATTTAGTCGCTAGAGTTGATTAGAAGTTGCTTTGAGAAGCTATCTTCTTCTAAAATTTGATGGAGGCTCCTTCTACTTGCATTTTGACGGCATGATGACGTTGTATCCAATTTTAGTATGAATTAGGGTAGTCTTAGGGTGTATTTATAGATTAGTTAAGTGTTTTAGGCCATAGGATTAACCCTAGGATAGTTTGGAGCCATCAGATCTCGTCACAAGCCACCAAACACAGCCCAAACCCCAAAACAGTGCACCTAGCCAAACTGGCCGAGCCACCTGTGTCGACAGGGGTGTCGACACTACTGTCGACACCCCCCCCCTGTGTGTCGACTCCCCAGTCGACACGGGGGTCGACCTGGTGCTGGCGGGAATTTTCCCGCCTAGCCCCCCTTCTGCATTTGAAATCTGTTTTTCGAAATTTGAATTTTTTGAAAACTTCTTCGGGCCTTAACTGGGTCATACGGACTCCGATTTTCGAAAACTCGGACTCTATTTCGCGTATTTTTCCGAGACGAACGCAATGGCATAGCCCGTTTCCCCTGATTCAGATCTTAAAATTTAATTCTGCCCTGATTTATGTTATTACAAGTTATTCAACATACGGGGTGTTACATTCTCCCCTACTTAAAGGATTTCGTCCCCGAAATCTCTAAGTCAAGAAGAACGTATCCTACCAACTAAACAATCATCTACTAAACCATCAAACACGGGCATCTATTGTCCTTAAAGTTTCTAATGATGTATGAACATATGCAAGAAGTGTGTGTATATGTTCCCTATCTAATGCAAAATCAGGCGGTCTACTGATTTAGTTGACCTCCTTAATGCAAACCATGATAGTTCCATGCATCCAACATGTATGCGAAAGAACCCTATCGACACATACTATCTCTACATGTGTGCACAACCATACACCCAAAATGCATCATCCATATGATAACACAATCATTATACATCCATTAATATAGCTACCTACACACAATTATATGCAATATGCAATATGAAGTGACTGAGCCGATCTAGTGTCTAAAGTGTGTGTATATGCATCCACGAGCAACCACTAGCAAACACTTGCATCCACACGCATCCATCAATCATAACATGTCTCAAACACATGTTTCAACCATAGGTTTACCCTATCTAAAGGTCAAAGGTACTATCGAGAGGACATACTAAAGATAAGATAAGTACTAGACAAACGATAAAGGAGAAGTTAAAAGACATACCCTCAAAAAGAAATGGGTACAGTGAACGCATCTTCGCTTCTGTCTCCCAAGTAGCGTTGCTCTCATCATCTCCCCATTGCACTTTGACTAGTTGAACCTCTCTGTTTCTCAACTTCCTAATCTCTGACCCAAGGATGCGAGTAGGAGCTCGTCGAATCGTTGCATCATGCTCTACCTCCACTTCTCTAAGCAAGCTCAGCTCTACCACCTCTGCGGTCTCATGTAGGCACTTCCTCAAATGTGACACATGGAATACGTCATGTACACCACTAAGTCTCTCGGGTAAATCCACTCTATATGCCATTTATCCAATCCTTTCCTTAATAGGAAACGGTCCTACAAACCTTGGTGCTAACTTCCCAACGGACCCAAAGCGAACCACATTCCGTAATGGAGATACTTTGACAAAGACCATGTCCCCAACATTAAACTCAAGATCCGTCCTCCTCTTATCTGCGTAGGATTTCTGTCTGTCCTGCGCCACTTTCATCCTTCTTTTAATCAAATCAATTTTTTCCGAAGTCTCTCTAACCATATCAGGCCCAAGCAAGATCTTATCTGTAGATTCCCACCAACATGTAGGTGATCGACAAGGCCTTCCATAAAGAGCTTCGAAAGGAGCCATACCAATACTAGACTGAAAGCTGTTATTATACGCGAACTCTACCAATGGAAGATGCTCTTCCTATGTACCTCCAAAATCTAAGATACATAGTCTCAAAAGGTCTTCTAGAACACGATTCACCCTCTCGGTCTGGTCGTCCGTCTGAGGATGATATGCGGTGCTCAAACACAACTGAGTCCCTACCGCCTCTTGCAAACTTTTCCAAAACTCGCTAGTGAAGATAGGATCTCGATCGCTCACTATGCTAGAAGGTACACCATGCAACCGAACTATCTCTCGAAGGTAAACTGAAGCTAGCCATGGAGCAGTCCTCTTGCTCTTCACGGGTATGAAATGGGCGCTCTTAGTAAGTCTGTCTGCCACAACCCAAATTCCCGTATTACCCTTCCTCGATCTCGGTAACCCATCAATAAAATCCATCGAGACGCTATCCCACTTCCATTGTGGGACTTCCAATGGGTGAAGCAACCCACCGGGTTTCTTTTGCTCCGCTTTCACTTGTTGGCACACCAAGCATCTAGCGACATACTCAGCCACATCCTTCTTCATACCAGCCCAAAAGAAAACTCGCTTCATGTCTTGGTACATCTTGTCCCCACCGGGATGAATGGTCATCTTTGAACGATGTGCATCATCAAGAACAGCCTTCTTCAAACCCTCGTCTTGCGGTACACAAAGTCTACCGCCTCTACGCAACCACCCCTTATCATCTAGGGTGTACCTACTCAAATGGCCGGACGACTCCCCTCTTATGAGCTTCTCTACTAACTCAACCAACTGTGGGTCGTCCCGTTGTGCTTCACCAATCCGTCCCAAAAGAGTAGGTCTGACCTCTAAGGATGCTAGCAAACCGGGTACAAAGTTAACGGAGGGTCTGAAGTCAAACATCGAGATAAATTCCAAGCTTCGTCGTTCGACGAACAATGGACTCAAGGACCACCTTTTTCTGCTTAAGGCGTCTGCCACCACGTTACCCTTGCCAGGGGTATACGCTACCTCGAAATCATAGGATGCTAAGAACTCCATCCATCTTTGCTGTCTTAGGTTCAAATCCTTTTGAGAAAACAAGTACTTCAATGATTTGTGGTCAGTGAACAATTCGAACCTCTCGCCAAGAAGATAATGGCGCCAAGACTTAAGTGCAAAAACAATAGCGGCCAACTCTAGATCATGGGTAGGGTAATTTTTCTCATGCGCTCTCAACTGCCTTCCACCATAGGCTATTACCCTTCCTTCTTGCATTAAGACTGCGCCCAGTCCTGTCCCACAAGCATCGGTGTAAACAACAAATGGCTTACTCCCATCTGGCAACACTAAGACTGGAGCTGTGGTTAAAGCTCTCTTTAACCGTTGGAACGCATCATTACAATCTACGTCCCATGTGAAGACTAGGTTCTTCTTTGTCAAGCGAGTTAATGGGGCTGATATCTTTGCGAAGTCCTTGATAAACTTCCTATAGTAGCCAGCCAACCCCAAGAAACTCCTCACCTCGGTAGCATTCTTCGGACCCTTCCAATCTTGGATGGACACTACCTTCGCAGGATCCACAGCTATCCCTTCCTTAGAGACCACGTGCCCTAAGAACCGCACTTCCTTCCTCCAAAAGTGACATTTAGAGAATTTAGCCTTAAGGCTATGCGCTCGAAGAGTCTCCAACACTTCCCTAAGATGTAGGGCATGCTCTTCTTCACTCTTAGAAAAGACCAAGATGTCATCCACAAAGACCACCACGAACTTATTAAGGTACTCCCTGAACACCCTACTCATCAAATCAACAAAGTATGCGGGGGCGTTCGTCAAACCAAATGGCATCACCAGCCACTCATAGAAACCATCCGGAGTCCTAAAGGCAGTCTTCTCTATACTATCCTCAGCCACTCTCAACTGATGAAATCCCGTGGCTAAGTCCAACTGCGAAAACACTGAGGCGCCAACCAACTGATCAAAGAGATCGTCAATCCTCGGCAATGGGTGTCTATTCTTATTTGTGAGCTTGTTGAGTTCTCTATAGTCTACACAAAGTCTGAGGGACCCATCCGCCTTCGTGGCAAAAACTACCAGAGCACCCCACTCCGATATACTTCGTCTTATGAACCCCTTCTCAAGCAACTCCCCTACTTGCTTATGGAGTTCCCTCCTCTCACGAGGAGCCATGTGGCGCACTGGCAGAGATACTAGCTTAGCATTGTCCACTAGATATAATCGGAAGTCTATCTCCCGCTTCGGAGGTAAGCCCTTCACCTCCTCAAACACATCCGAGTACTCCCGGACCACTCTAACAGATCGCAAACTCTCGACCGAAGCGTCAAGCGATTCAAGATAACTTAGCATAACAGAATCCATGGGATTACAAGAGATCTCGAGAGTGTTACCCAAACGGGTCATGAGCCTAACAACTCTCCTTTCGCAATCAAGAACGGCACCATTACTGGATAACCAGTCCATGCCCAAAATTAACCCATAGCCCGTGAAGCCCAAAACAAAAGCATCACATCTAAACTCAACGCTAAGTATAGAAATCTTCAAACCCAAACATATCATGGACAAATAAGTGGAGCCCCCAATTGGGTTTGAAACTACCAAGGGATCATCTACTAGACTGGTGTCTAAGTGCAGTGACTCAACTAATGATGATGAGATAACGAATGCGATGCGCCAGAGTCGAATAAAGTACGGACAGGATGATCAAACAGAAAAACCAGACTTTCAACGGAAATAGTTCTACCTCTTTCCTGAATCGGTGGAACCGCGAGAGCCTGAACTTGCCCCCTTGCCTGACCTGGTGCCATAAGAGCTTGCACCTGTCCTCCTGAGGTAGATCCCGTCCCCTGCCCCTTCTTAGGGCATTCCTTCACTAGATGCCCTGCTTCGCCACAGTGGAAGCAGCCAGTCTTCTTCTTCTTCCGACAATCTTTGCTTAGGTGGCTTGGTGTCCCACAATTGAAGCACTTCTTCTTTCCCTTGCCACCGTTGCCTTTTCCACCCTTGTTTTGTTATTGCTGTTGAGGTCTCTTCTGATCTCCTTTCTTCTCGGGTGCCTTATTAGCATTGGGACCCTTCTCTTCCTCATGCATAAGTGCCATGTCTACTAGCTTCTCAAAGGTGGCCCCCATAGGGATGTGAGTCATAGCCAATCCATGCATCGGTTCATTCAAGCCCTTAACGAACCTCAAAGCCTTCTTCTCCGGTGTATTCACCATGTCTATGCCAAACCTTGCCAATTGATTAAACTTGTTGACATATTCCTTCACTGATAGGTTTCCTTGCTTTAGAGTCAAGAACCTTTCCATATACAGATTTTCTTCCGCCCTTGAAAGAAACTTTGCCACAAACCTTTGTATGAAATCCGCCCAAGAGTCAACTAGGCGTTCTCCATTAGTGACCTCCCACCAGAACGAGGCCTCTCCCTTCATTAACCAAGCAGCTAACTTGACTTTCTTTCCTTCTTCCATCTCAAAGATATCTATCAATTCTTCCACCTCCTTAAGCCAATCCCTAGCTTCCACAAAAGTTTCTGATCCTTGAAAAGGTTTCCCTCCCATAGCCTTAAATTTCTTGCAAGTCTTAGCAAAAGTATCCGCGCGAGGAGGAGGAGGGGGAGGAAGATCGGGTGCTACTGTTGGTGGAGGAACATTTGCTGGACCCGCAGTGGAGGCCCTAGCCTCCATCAACCTCCTATACCATACTGGTATCGCTACACCCTCCGGAAAGTTAAGATCTTCAGCCATGCTGAAACGAAAAAGGAAAGATTCAAAACGGAGAATTCGAAAGATAAAGATATGGCTATTGGGGATTATGCTTTTCTTTCAAAAACTTTTCTCTTAAAAGACATGTTTTTGAAAATACTCCTTCCAAAAATGTTTTTAGAAAAATAGTTTTTCTAAAAGTTTTATCTGTTCTGGTAACCTTCAGCTCTGATACCACGTGTAACACCCCACACCCGCTAAGGTCACTCACTATGGGAATGCTTTAACTTCGGTGGAGTATTTTAAGTGAATATAAAACAGAAAAATTACAACAAGACAGATATAAATAATACTTGTTAACTAAAACATCATTTCATTGCAGTAGAAGGTAAATATGTTTGGTTACAAAACCATAAAACAAGAGTCAAGTACTAAATATCCATCCTGATAAAAACATAACTACATAATCCCACTACATAACTAATAGCCATAATAGAAAAGATAAGCTGGGCTTTACATCAACGGTCCAAGCTCCAAAAGATAGATAAAGAAATCTGATCAAAGCCCACTAGTGCTAGGCCCAACCTGAGGACCTGAGGGGAAAAAAAGATAAAAACAACGGGGTCAGACATAAGTCTGAGCGAGTCCTATAACCTTAACAATACAATCATTAAAGTAATTAGGGTATGATATAAACTTGGTACGGTAATGACTGGGGATAAATGACTACATTAAGCAGCCAACTAGACATAGGATGAACTAAGATATCGGTAAAGATGCATCTACCCACCCAAGGGTAATTACTACACTGCACCACACCAGTCATTCCTACTTAAAGGTTGATCCCACCTAAGGACTTAGAAAATTTAACTAGTAGTTTCGTGTACCCCTAGCTGACAACATAGGTGTCGTCTGCCCTTATCTCCACTAGGTGTACCCACTACTCCCCAAGCGATTGGCTCCCTATCATAGATACCCGTGCTAGCCCCACAGTGGGGTGTATCAATCCCCAAAGTGGCAACCCGATACAACCAACGGTGCACGGCTTATACCTACACGATGCAACAACGTCTTACCTACCAGCCCGGGTCCACACACGCATATGAAACCCGTTGGACTTGTGTTGCCACCGCTAACCCGTTTTGGCCTCTTATAGTCAAGCCCAGTACGCGTGTCCCATCCTCGACATGGGTCGAGCCCAATAAGATTCATATGGGTTACTGGTTGAAATGGGCCCCCACAAGCTACCCACCTAAGCTTGTCCCTTTTTCTAGTGCATCCCACTTAACCCTTTAATCATGTTTAATTACATGTTTCCACTTGGTTAAGTATTCTAATCGTATTTTCTATTGCCACCCAAGGCAACCCACTAGATTTCCACATGCCACCCAAGGCACTTACTTGATTTCCACATCCCACCCAAGGCACCCACTTAACCCCTCATGCCCCACTACATGCTTATCTGGTTAAGTGTTTCTTAATTGATTAAGAACGTAACCTTTGTAAAGACCTCTCACATTAGACTGTCTTTTATGGCAGCTGGATTTGTCGGTCGGGTCCGGGCAGCCTTACGTCATAACAGAGTCTAACCTCGTGTCTTTACACTTGTCATGTATTTAGTTTATGCCTAAGACCTCTCACATTGGGCCAATCATTTGTAGCCGCTGGATTTGACGGTCGGGTCCGGGCAGTCTTATGCTACAAAAGGGTCCAACCTCGTGTCTTAGTCGATTAATTAAACCTAATTAATCACCCCCATATTTTGAATTAATTTTCCCTAATTAATTCCAATTTAATGATGTACATAATTGACTCAATTATGTCCATCCACTCATGGTATGCAACATCATACCAATTTCACTACAATTTTGTTAACATGAATATTAACCCCATCGTTCCCCACGTAATACGCTAACATGACATATTTAAAAGGGAAGACTCATCACAAACACAATGGGTTCCACTTTGCATAACATTAGCATCAACATGGGTTTTAAAGGTGTCAACTTGCATATATGACCATAGCATCAAACCCAACTAGCATAAATAATCAATCCAAACTTGCATGAATCACATATGTCATAAAGAGGGTAACTTGCATAGATGTTCATGTCATAGACCTATCATAAAGGGATAAACTTGCATACATGTCATAGGTCTAAAAAGGGATGAACTTGCATATGTTACTTCATATCATAAAAAGGGGTAAACATGCATATATATGCATGACATACAAAGGGGTAAACTTGCATATGTATGCATATCATACAAAGGTGTAAACTTGCACATATTACTTGCATATAATCAAACACCAAACTTACATAACATGTCATATATGAACTTGCATATAATCAAACACCAAACTTGCATAACATGTCATATATGAACTTGCATATAATCAAACACCAAACTTGCATAACATGTCATATATGAACCTGCATATAATCAAACACCAAACTTGCATAACATGTCATATATGGACTTGCATATAATCAAACACCAAACTTGCATAACATGGTGTCATGATGGATCAATGTTTATCATAGTGATTTGCATAACTAGCATCATGAACATATAACATAAAACTTGCATAACTAGCATCATGAGCATATAGCATAAAACTTGCATAACTAGCATCATGAACACATAGCATATGATAACATAACTTGCATTGATCCACATACATAACCATAACCTCATTATATCCTATCATAATTAGTTTAGCAATTGCTTGCTAAAGGCATAGAAACTCACAACTTGTTGATTAGCACTCCTATGAGGAAGATTTAGTTGCTAGAGTTGATTAGAAGTTGCTTTGAGAAGCTATCTTCTTCTAAAATTTGATGGAGGCTCCTTCTACTTGCATTTTGACGGCATGATGACGTTGTATCCAATTTTAGTATGAATTAGGGTAGTCTTAGGGTGTATTTATAGATTAGTTAAGTGTTTTAGGCCATAGGATTAACCCTAGAATAGTTTAGAGCCATCAGATCTCGTCACAAGCCACCAAACACAGCCCAAACCCCAAAACGGTGCACCTAGCCAAACTGGCCGAGCCACCTGTGTCGACAGGGGTGTCGACACTATTGTCGACACACCCCCCTGTGTGTCGACTCCCCAGTCGACACGGGGGTCGACCTGGTGCTGGCGGGAATTTTCCCGCCTAGCCCCCCTTCTGCATTTGAAATCTGTTTTTCGAAATTTGAATTTTCTGAAAACTTCTTCGGGCCTTAACTGGGTCTTACAGACTCCGATTTTCGAAAACTCGGACTCTATTTCGCGTATTTTTCCGAGACGAACGCAATGGCATAACCCGTTTCCCCTGATTCAGATCTTAAAATTTAATTCTGCCCTGATTTATATTATTACAAGTTATTCAACATACGGGGTGTTACATTTGGGGTGTTTTAGCAAGTGGAGGCCATTGTTAGGTTGAGAGGAATGTCTTAGGCGGATGGAAAATGAAATAAAATTCGTTTTCTAAACCCTAGCAGCCCTCTTATGCTCTTAATCCCGAAATTCCCCTTTGGGCCTAGCTGTTAATCACCCGGTTAAGCCCAATTAAGATGTGTTTCACCACCTGAAACTTGTTTCAGCCATATCTCCCAAATGGTTAGTCCGTTTGGCTAACGTGACCACTCTACGGGAAGGTAAACCATCATCCAAATCAAATGGAAGTGGTTTCAGGTCAAAACTCCTTTCCAATCAAAAGTTATGGCCGAAACAAAATCAGCTAGGGGAAAAACGGTCATTTAAAAATCGGCAAAAATCATGAACATGGGAAATGACCCCAATAGTCGTCTCCCAAAGTTACGTGACCATACGAATTCGCATGTGAAAGAAATAAACATTCTACGATCCTTTGATGCGTAGAATGCGGGTCCTTACATTCTCCCCCTCCCCCCTTAAGAAATTTCATCCCCGAAATTCCTTAACCCAAAACATACAAAGGATCCCGCATGCCTATCAGCCATATACAACAATCAAACATGCAAAACAAACAAAACAAACCTATCCTAGCATGCGGAAAGACTAAATCGAAACTGAAATCCTACCAGGCGAAGAGTTCTGTATACGTCTTCCTAATGCTCTCCTCTGTCTCCCAAGTACAGTCATTCTCATTCTCGCCATACTGAACTTTGACTAATTTCACCGCCTTCCTTCGAAGCTGCTTCGTATTGTTCCCAATAATACGCATAGGCCTGCGGTTCCCAACCGCCTCGGGTTCAACCTCGATATCATCCAATTGATCAGGTGAAATAGTCACATCGGGGTCATGTACGAACTTCCTTAACTGGGAAACATGAAATATGTTGTGAACTCCTGCCATCTTGTCTGGTAATTCAAATTTATATGCCAAATTCCCAACTTGCTCAAGAACTGGGAACGGACCAACAAATCTTGGTGCTAACTTGCCTCTCCTGCCAAATCGTATCACGCTCTTCAATAGAGAAATCTTGACAAACACCAAGTCGCCAATGGAGAACTTTAATTCTCTTCTCCTATTATCCGCATAACTTTTCTGCCTATCTTGGGCAGCCTTCATTCGCTGTTGAATAATCTTGATCTTGTCTGAAGTTTCTCTTATTACATCCGGTCCAAGCATAAACTTCTCACCGGTTTCCAACCAGCATGATGGTGAGTTGCACGGTCTTCCATACAAAGCTTCAAATGGAGCCATACCAATACTGGATTGATAACTTTTATTGTAGGCAAACTCTACTAGATGCAGATGGTCATCTCATGATCCACCAAAATCCAATACACAAGCGCGCAAAAGATCTTCTAACACTCGATTCACCCTCTCTGTCTGTCCGTTGGTTTGAGGATGATACGCGGTACTGAGATGTAATTCTGATCCTATCGCCTCTTGTAAGCTTTTCCAAAATCAACTAGTAAACAATGGATCTCGGTCACTCACAATGCCCTTGGGTACTCCATGAATTCTTACTACCCACTTCATATATAGTTCTGCTAACTTGGTTGCCGTTCTATTCGACTTAACGGGTATAAACCTTGCGCTCTTGGTAAATCGATCCACAATTACCCTAATGCTATCATGGCCCGATCTAGTCCTTGGTAATCCATCAATGAAATCCATTGAGACTTGTTCCCATTTCCATTCTGGAATTTCTGATGGTTGTAACAAACCACTAGGCTTCTTTTGCTCAGCTTTAACCAGTTGGAAATTCATGCATTTGGATATAAACTTCCCAACGTCTCTTTTCATCCCTTCCCAGTAGTAGGTCTGCTTCATGTCTCGGCACATCTTGTTACCACCGGGATGTATAGTCAGTTTTGAGTGATGACATTCTCTAAGCACTTCATCTCTCAATACATTGACATTGGGCATAACAAGCCTTCCATTCTTTCTAAGCCATCCATCTTGATCAAGCCCATACTTGTTCATCTCTCCGTCGATCCCCATCTCTAACTTTGAGATGATTTCCAATAGGTTAGGATCGTCCCTTTGACTAGAACCTATCCGCTCAATCAAAGTGGGTCTGATCGTCAAACTTGCTAACATTTCTGGTTCCAATTCGCACTTTGGTCTGAAATCATATCCAGCGATGTACTCCAGTTGCTTCCATTCAAGAAACATAGCCCCTAAACAGGCATGCCTTCTGCTCAATGCATCATCTACCGCATTGCCCTTTCTTGGTGTGTATGTGATATCGAAATCGTAGGAAGCCAAGAATTCTAACCATCTTTGCTGTCGGGGATTTAGATCCTTTTGAGAGAAAAGATACTTTAACGATTTATGATCGGTAAGCAACTCAAATCTTTCTCCCAAGAGATAATGTCTCCACATCTTCAACGCGAATACGATCGCTGCTAATTCCAAATCATGGGTAGGGTATCTTCTCTCGTGCGGTTTCAATTGCCGACTTGCATAAGCTACAACCCTACCTCCTTGCATCAATATAGCACACAGTCCGGTACCACAGACATCCGTGTATACCGTCATCTCTTCATTCCCCTTAGGAATGACTAACATTGGTGCGCACGTTAACTTTTCCTTTAGACTCTTGAATGCATTCTCGCACTTTTCGTCCTAGATGAAAGCTTGATTTTTCTTAGTCAACTGAGTCAACGGTGCTGCTATCTTGGAGAAGTCTTGGATAAACTTACGATAATATCCAGCTAATCCCAAGAAACTTCTTATGTCTGTTGCATTCTTGGGGTAGACCAATCTTGTACCATAGCCACCTTTACAGGGTCCATGGCAATACCATTTTCTGAAACAACATGGCCCAAGAATCTCACTTCCCTTCTTCAGAAGTGACACTTAGAAAATTTTGCTTTCAATTGGTGTTTTCTCAACACCTCCATCACTATCCTCAAGTGTTCCTTGTGTTCTTCCTCTGTCCTCGAATAAACAAGTATATCGTCCACGAACACAAGAACGAATTCATTCAACTGATCTCTAAATACTCTATTCATAAGATCCACAAAATATGTTGGTGCATTGGTCAACCCGAATGACATGACCAACCACTCATAAAATCCAGACGGCGTCCGAAATGTCGTTTTAGTTATACTCTCAGTTTCTACCCTAAGCTGATGAAAACCTGTCGCGAGATCCAACTGGGAGAACACTCTCGCGCCACTCAACTGATCAAACAAATCATCTATCCGCGGTAGAGGATACTTATTCTTCCTCGTCACCTTATTCAACTCGCGGTAGTCCACACACAATCGAAGGGAACCATCAGCCTTGGTAGCAAACACAACTGGTGCTCCCCAATCGGAAACACTTCTTCTGATAAATCCCTTCTTCAAAAGATCGCTTAATTGCACCCCGAGCTCTCGCTGCTCCCTTGGCGCCATACGACGAAGTTGCATCACTATAGGTCTGGCATCTTTTACCAAATCAATACGGAACTCAATCTCTTGGTGTGGTGGAAGTCCGGTCACTTCCTCGAAGACATCCGGATACTGGCCAACCATCGGCACGTCTGACAACTCATCATGCGAGATGTCGAGGGAATTTAGAAAACTAGCCATTATCCCATCATTAGGTAGACCACCAAACACTACCCTCCGCCCTTCATCCGCTATAACTATCACCAAAAAGCCCTCACAGTCTACCACCACCCCGTATCTTTGGAACCAATCGACTCCCAAAATAATGCCAAACCCAGTAAAGCCCAAAACTAAACAATCACAACCAAACATGCATCCATGACTCGATAAGTCCACATTACGACAAATCATGCTAAGGCTAGTCGAACCACCAATCGGGTTCGTCACTACTAAAGGTTTATCGACAATCTCGGGCTTCAATCCCAACCTATCTACCAGGTCACTAGATATGAAGGAACTGGAAGCTCCGGTATCAAACAAAACTCTAACAGGAACATCATAAACAGAAAGCGTACCTTGAATAACGACATTCTTTTCCTTCTCCGCCGCAGTTGGGGCATTCGACGAAGAAGGAATAACATTAAGGGCTTATGCTTTCACCATCTGCTTCGCTTTAGGGGGTTGCGGACACTTTTCCTTGTGATGTCCCATTTGGACACAGTTGAAGCACTTCCTGTCTGCTGGCTTTGCTCGATAATTACTAGCATAGTGGCCCTTCTTGCCACAGCTAAAGCACTCAACATCTTTCTTCTTCTGCCCATCCTTATTCTGGATCTGCTTCCTCTTATTTTGAGAACCACTTTTGCCTCCACCGCTTGCTTGCGGTTTTGGCTCCTCTGCAGATGCGACCTCAGTCTTCGACTTAGGGTAAAGACTTTCCAATCTTAAAGCTTTCCCCCACAATCTATTCAAACGTCTCATCGATGTGGTTAATAAGCCTTTCCCCCAAGTATCCATCCAAGCCAGTTATGAACTTCTCGTTCTTCTTCTCGGCAGCATCTATTAGGGATAACCCATATTTCGACAAAGTGTCGAATTCAGCAATATTTTATGAGATAGCTCTGCCATTCTGCTTAAGTTCCAAGAATTTTTTAACAGCACCGACTTCTGAGCAGCTGGAATGAACTTATCGCTAAAGCGAGCCTTAAACTGATCCCAACTAATATGATCCTCGGGAGTAGCTGCCTTTATAGCATTCCACCAATTCAATGCCCGTCCTTGCAGCTGACGGGATGCTAGCCTTCTCTTCATCGCATCTTCGATACCCAAGTCTTCGAAGATACGTTCGCAGCTATCCAACCAATCCTGAACATACGTAGCCGACTCCGTTCCGTGGAACGGATTCCCACCAAGACTAGTATAATCCTTGTTCAGCTTGGCAAAATCGGCCGTAGGCGCATGCACCGCTGGACCACCACCATTACTAGCATTAGGAGCTACCCTCTGAACATCTCTAAGAATCTCCCTCATGAGGCCAGTAAACATCGTCCTCATATCAGCCACATTCCCATTATTGGCTCCTCTACCGGCACCCCTTGCATAGCCGTGCTCATCGTTCAATCTATAAAGAGAAACGATTAACCATCCTCATTGTGGTGTTAGTGCAGTGCGACTTCATCCTTAGCTATACTAATAGTATATATATAGCTTTTGAAAACCAAAATAATCACAAATACGCACTCTCATATACGTATTATCTCTCCCTGGTGTCTTTCCCTAGGTTAACTATGCAACCTCGCTCTTATACCAAGTGTGACGGCCCGCCCCGCACCAGCCGACATTTCCAATGAAAGTGCGTTGTACCGATGTCCAACCGGCACAGGACGGTCGCCAAAGAAAGGGAAAAGAAGAGAACTTACTGGTGAACTATCAAAGAACTTGTAGAATGTCTCACAGCGCATGGAATAAAATATAATAATAACATACTTGACATAAAACAGGTGAGACAGTGCATAAGCTGAAACTAAAACATCATAGCAGCGGAAAATCCAATTACAGCTTATGTTCCACATCATCATTATTACAACTTTAAAAACTGTCTCTAAAGCAAAAGAAAGGAAAGTTACACTACTAATGCCCAAAGTAGTGACCAGTAGCGATACAGGGAGAATATCTATATATATCATACGTGAAAGCCTCCTGCTCGTCTTCGGTACAACTACTCGTGCTTCACCAGCTAACCTGTCTCTAGTCTGCTCGTGAGAGCACCCAGAGTAATAAGAAGAGACATAAAACGCTGGGTCAGACAAAAGTCTGGTATGAGCAATAAGCAGCAAAACAGAACAATAACAAGTATACTAAACCATACCTAAACGTGGACCTGCAACCAAAGAGTTAGCACTACATACTGTATGATACTCTAAGGTGCCACTAACATATGGTGTAAAGAATACGGGGGTGGGGTGTGCATGTCATAGTGATGGCAAACAAATCAAGCATGACAACCATCATCACTTCTCCCACTCAGTGCGTAAAGCATACGATGTCCACCACTCTTAACCACTAGACCCATCGAAGTAGTGACGGAGTTCGACTTGTACGACTACAACTACCACCAAGCTTACCCTACAGAGTCATGACTAAATTTTTACAAATGACTGTAATGTCCCGTATTTTCTAGCCAATTTTTAGAAATATTTTATTTATTTAAAAATATTGGTTTGAGTTTAAATAATCGATTTAACCATTTTAATTTGAATATTTATTTTGAATATTAAAATAATATTTTATTTTCGGCGTATTGTGAAAATGTCGAATTTACAGTATAATGTGATCGGGGAACTTAAATTGGTTATATATTGTTTATACTGAAATTTTAATGGTGATTTCGTTATTAAAACAACGTTAAAACGTTTAATTTATAAAACGAGCTGCAGCGACGCGGCAGTTCGTAATTTGGCATTTTGAACTTTAAACGGTTGTACAGGGCCCAATATGAGTCAGATTTTCTCGAAACAAGAAACGTCCGAATCTGTTGGATAATATTTTTCTAATGAAAGAGAAAAATCGAGTTTTCGTGTTATATATTTTATTTTATGTCCAAATCAAATTTTGAAAAGGTCATTGTGGAATTTCTTTATTTAATTTTAACGTTTATTTATATTAAATAAAGGGTTTTTAAATTTTTATAATATCGATTTGGCTTCAAAATCAACCCGAGCTATTTTACTGTGGTAGTATACGATATTCTGATTGTGTATGGCCAATTTCAATATTTTAATATTATTATATTGAGGTATTTTAAAATTGGTTTATATTATTTGATTTGGGCAGTTATAAAAGGACCTTTATTCAAACGACCTCAGTTTTCGACGAAACAAATTTTATTGGGACCGCAACAGTAAATTATTGCTAGATTTCAAGTGGCGCGTCAATCGGGGTTAATTTGTGAGCGTGGCAAAATAAAATACAGATAAAAACAATCATTTGAACGTGAACGAGCGCCATTCGAGCAAACGAACTCGAAATTCGACGAAACAACTTTCATTAGGACCGTAACGTCAAATTATGCTATGCTCTCCATTCGCATCTCGAACGGGGTTCGTATGTGAGCACAGGAGCAAATAAACAGTATTGAAAATAGCGATAAGCACGAAATAAAAATCGTCGGTCGTTGTCAGACATCACGTCAGGTTAAATAATAATTTTCCCTCTTATATAAACCCCCCAAACTCAGATTTTCACCAGCCAAGTTTCATTCTCTTCATCAATTTTGCAAAAAAGTCCCTATTCACATTTTAATTTATTTCTCATGATCCGTGAAGAATTTGCTAGGGGGACCAGAAGCAAACATGTAGATCGGGAGGAAGGGAAACTCCAGTAAATAGCTGGGGAGGTATCATCGAGTGTGGTGGCCGGAATCGTGGTTTAAAGGCACGAAACTAGTTTCGTTTTTGGCTTAATTGTGGAAGATTGGATTGATTTGAGTGGACGGGACCTGGGGGGAATTGAATAGGGTAGTTTCAGCTTCGATTTAGCACCGGTCTCAGTTCTTACGGTGGCCGGTGGCCAGAGAATTTGGAAGATGAACGAAGGTGAGGTATTTGGGCCTGTTTTTAAAAGTGGCGTTCGATTTTGGCCAATTTCCGGTGCCATCGGTCATCGTGGGTGTCCGGGCTGAAGGCCAGAGAAGCGGTGGTGGACTGGGGTCACAATGGTGGTGGTGGCGTTGGTTACGGTGGCGCGAGGAGGATGAATTTTGGGTTTGAACGGATTCCGTTCTCTTCCGGTTTCTGGCGAGTTCAGTTGATCTGGGGGCGCGGGGTTTCTGGTGGAGGGAGCTCTTGGATTGGCGGAGATGGTCGCGGGGTCGATGGGTGTCCCGGTGGTCTGAGGGATGGTCGGCGGCTGGTTGAAGGTTGGACTGCTGTTCGCGTTTTATTACTAGAAGAGGGAGTATCGGGTTTGTGCTGATGGATTAAGGGAGAAACATGTTATTTCGTTAATCCCATGATAACGTGTCAGCAAGGATTAAGGTAATGTTGGTTTAATTGTTTAATTAATTTATTTATTAATAGTTTAGTAAATAATCGTATATATATACAAACTTAAAACAGTCGTAACTTTCGCATATGGTAACGAAATCTGACAAAACTGGATCCGTTGGGATCGCATGGACGAGGCCTAGAGGATGGCACTGACTTTGCACTGATCTAAAGCAGTTGAAATTTCAGCTATTTTTGAACGCTCGACTGAAATAAAAAGGAATAAATGCGTCAACCGTCGACCGAAACAATCTGGTGAGTTAATTCTCACACCTTCTGGAGTTATGTGATGGGGTACATTCATAGAAAATATAATTTACAGTTAACAGTATAAATTGGTTGATTGGATGCGATGGATGCAAATTGGTTGTTTACTGTTTGTTTGTTGTTACTTTTAAATGCATTATATTTAATTCGAATAATTTCATCAACTGTTATCTGTGATGCAAAGAAGGACAGGTTGGAAGGATCCGACCGGATTCCTCAAATAAACTGTATTTTATTTGTGGTATATATTATTCATATATGAATTATACACCCCGACTGACACTAGAACCTAGTTTAGTGTTGATGGTTGAATATGTATTCACTGTTGTTGTAATTGAAATCAATCGACGGTATTGATTGGTAATTGGCGGTGTATGGCCAAAAATATATAAGTTTTAAACATCAGTTTACTGTCAGGTGGATTGACGTGTTTTAAAGTTATAAATTATTTTATAACTAAATTGAAGTTTTTCAGTCATTTTATACAAATAATTAAATTAGAAATTTATGAATAAATGTTTTAAATTGAGTTTTTAAAGTAAATTATTTAATAGGTTCAACTTATGATTTATACAAGTTATAAAAGCGGAAAGTCAAATAAATTTTACTACGAGTGGTTAAAATAGGATAATTATTTTTAAAACAACTAAATGGTGTTTTAAATTAATTAAGTTAATTAAAAATTTTAAAAAGGGAAATGACAAAGGAAAATCAGTGGATAATCAACTGATATTACGAGTAACAAAATCAACCGTTTTAATTTATATTGACAATGAAATTAATTTGATTTAAATTTTCTAAATATT
Source organism: Allium sativum (assembly GCA_030737875.1). Lineage (NCBI taxonomy): Eukaryota > Viridiplantae > Streptophyta > Magnoliopsida > Asparagales > Amaryllidaceae > Allium > Allium sativum. The sequence continues at coordinate 615,260,678 of CM060915.1, read as the reverse complement.
CGTTAAATTTAATGAATAGTGTTGAATATTAGTTAATCTTCGATTAACTATAAATTAAAGAAATTATTGAATTGGTGAGTGTTAATAACATTGATTACCATCTAATAAGCTTTTAAAAAAATGATAATAATTCTATCTTTGATTAATATCAAAGTTAATCATTTCTAATATAGTTAATATAAAGTTAATTATTTTTCTTTCATAATAATTAAAGAAATGACCTTTAATTGGGATTTCCATTAAAAGTGATTGAGTATCGATAGGTTCGACCAAAATCAAATGAGGATGTTATAAAGGGGTTTATAACCCAGGTCTTCAAACAAGATTGGTAAATGGGGTTTGTAAGTGGAATGCAAGGATTTAAATAAGATTTTACTTAATCGTTAGATTAAGTAAAACGGATTCAATTTAAATTAAAGGATTAAGTGAGGTGTTAAATAGATTAGCGATAAACTGGAATATGGTAATGGTTTTAAATTAAAATATAAGAGGTTGTTTATTTCACTTACTGGATTATATTAAACGATTTGGAAAATAATCCAAACATGGTTTTAAAGGGGTTTAAACCAAAATGAGGATTTAAAGGTTAAAGAAATGAACTTAAGCGAAATGGGGTAATTGAAATAAGGATTTCAAAGACAAGGGAAAATAGCGATTTTGGGTAGAAATGGGTAAACGGACTTTGGAAATACAATCCAAGTCAACAAGGTCTTGAAGAAGATGGTAAACAGATTTAGTTATACAATCCAAGATGGAATTTATTATAGTAATAACCTAATAAATGGAATCAAATTATTTGATGAGGGATTTATATTACAAATCAAATGTTATAAGTAAAATAATGTGTGAAGTTAAAAGTTATGGTTTAGTGAATATTTACTTAATTAAAGGAATTAAGTAAAGAAAGTTTTGAGCAAGGATTTCAAATATAAGAAACGGTTTAAAACCAAATTTGAAATCAAAAAGGGAAATGAAATTTTAATGTCAGTGGTTAAACTAATATTATTCTGGGATAAGAACGTTGTTGATCAAGGTCTGAGAGGTAACTAAAATATCCCAACTTGAGCGGCTTCATTATTATCGAGGAATGGTATTAGTTTGGAATGAGTGAAGGTGTTGAAATTGATTTATCCTACACGAAGAATATTGGAAACTGATACGAGATTTTGGAATGTAAAGAATAATACAATATCAGCTGCAATGTAAATAAAAAAATTTGATTAAATTATATAAGTCGACATTTGCCTTGCTAGATCAGAATTTGGTAACGTGTTAATACCACTAAGTATATTATATATATATATATGTGTATATCGTTAGATACTCGAATATGGAAAAAGGGAAAAAGGGTTTTAGAGAAACATATCGATATGGAAAGCTGGGTGTATATATATATATATATATGCTCTAAAGTATTTAAAATAGTTTTTGTTATAAATAAGAATAGATATAATGTTTTCAATATATTGGAAGATTTAAAAGTTGATTAACTATTTTGTTAAATATTTTTTTTAATAGGCCAAGTAATACCAAGTATTGAATCGATGAAATCATATCACTTACACGGTTGTTATTTGATAGTTAAAACACCGACTATCAAACCTGACCAATACGATTGTTGGTACGGAAAGACCGGGATCGAAATTATATTCGAAAACCATTCCGACCAGCAAATACGTGAAGACGATGATTCAAGATGGAGCAAGTGAAGACTGTGGATCTTCATAAGCGGAAGGACTACTTGTCAAATTTCTCTGGCTTGCAACCAGAGTTATTTGTTTTGTGATTCTGTCGTGGTTGAAATCTACGGATTTGCAAGGACTGCTCGCTACTGATCCTTGGGGTGATTCCTATAAGGATGCGGTAGGAAGGTACCTTTGGTTCATCCTGTTCCTGGATGACTTGTATGGACGAATGTCTGACAGAGTATTTCCTAAAAATCACGTATGTTGATTTTTACAAATATACCGAGTTGGTGGCAAAGAGGGGCACTTCTTTAATACCCAGAGTGTACTTGTGGACGTCAATTAGTGATTTGACGGATCTGACAATGTGGCATTCAAAGTGAATGATGACCAGATGTTTTAAAGAAAATCCTAGCCTCAAGCGTCATCAACCGGGAAATGACCAAAATCGGGCAGGAAGCATGGCTATGTGGGTCGCTTTCATTAGGGTGTATAATCACCTATCTAGAGAAATTCCCTTTGCTTCTTTAATCTGTTTCGATGCTGTCCCTTTTCGGGAGACGGTTGCTGATCCCAACTGTCGGTGATATACATTTGATACACTCAAGCGAAATGTGTGGTCGGTCATGTGTGGGCGGGTTTGCAAGATGTTCTTGTTGAACCCAGTTTATTCATCTCTAGAGATACACTATCGGTAGGTGGTCCCATACCTTGTCATGGTTGGAATCCAATATCTAATAAGTGCCTGCGGTTTTGATTGTATACTATATATGTGGAGCGTGAGATGCAGGCGTTCCGCTAGATTGTTATCTATTTGTATTTAGACACTATTGTAATATTAGAACAAAGTATGATTTCAAAAAAAATGGTTTGGGTTATAGTAAGGTAAAAACCGTCTGTGTTTATGTGTGGACCGGTCTTACTATTATCCTTTTATTTCAAAAAGGATTTCCAAAGTGAAACAAGTTGTTTGTGCAGTGAATTTATCACTGAAAGTATTCCAGACTGACCCGGTGTATTTTGCTTTGCTTCAAATGTGCTCAGGTCAGACCGAGTATATTGCCAGGTCAGGTACCGCTTGGAGTTTCAGGAGTTGGAAGCAGGCGGCTTCACCGCTAGTTATATAAAGTTATCTCCAATGTGACAGTTATATGTTGTACTCTGATGATTGGTATGTATATACAGTTCTTTTGTATAAAAAAGATTTGATATTATATTTTATCTGTTCCGCTGTGGGATTCTGATGTGTAGTTCTTCTTCTTTCTTTTATTCTAATATTCTTTCTTTGTATTCTCACCCTCTAATTTCTTTCTATTAACAATCTGGGATTCGATACTTGAGTTTTTGGGCAAGTAATACAGGTTATGTATTATTGTCGAAAATTCGAGCGTTGAGTTTTTCCCCGGGTCGTTACAGTGACCCCGCTTCATTGGTCTATAGCCCATTAGTCGTACCTAGACCACTGTGGTCTTAAATCCGTTCACGTACCCCCTACACATAGTGATCCAAAATTATAGACATCGACAACCCCTTAGCACACGTCCTGCAACAAAGCCCAATCATGAAGTTAACTCGTTGGTTCCCAACTGGATCCATAGTACAAACTTCCTAATTGGACTACCTTTGCATCTCGGGTTTTGGTCTCTTCCTCCCAAGTTCGGTTCGACTTCCCCTTTTTCTTCTCTTCAGATTGTACTCCTAGTTCGGTTCGTGATCCATGCCTCAAGTCCAAGCTCTTCAGTTCAGTCTGTGGCCTTCATCTCGTGGCGGTTCGGATCGGTCTTGGTCCTCCCATCGGATCGTCGTCTCCGTTCGTGGTGCAAGCAGCTCGAGTCTTCCTCTCTACTCCGGGTCGGGTCGGAGACGCATAAGTTGTTCGGTTCGGAGGTCTTTTCGCGGATCGGGTTGGAGGCACGGTTCGATTCGGGAGTTAAACCTCGGGTCGGTCCTTGCTCCCATCCGATCCGATCCGGTTCGGGTATTTTCCTGCATTTTTCCTGCAACTTCCAGCGACTGTTTATACGCCACTCGACGGCGTTTTCGACCATTCTAACTATTCTAAACAATCACAATTCATACCAAACAGTCATAGCAACATTTAACATCAACCACAAACACCAATAGGTTAAAATGGATCAAACATAGCCAAAACCCCACATTTTTTCCTTAAGCATGTTTAAGCATAACTAACATTAGGATTAGCAAAACGTAACCAAACTAGCCAAATTTTCTAAACGAGGCCTAAAACAATATTTCGAAATTTTTAAATATTTTTCCAGAATTTAATCATGCTTAAATTCGCTAATTAACACTAATTACCCTTAATTAACCATAATTAGTGAGGAGCAATGCAAATCACTTACCTTAACCACAAAAAACTTCAGATATGAAATAATTCTCTGTTTGGGCGCGAATACCAAGGCAATACAGCAGCTCTACCTCGATTCTTGTGCTAATCCTCTTTGATTTGATGTAGATTTGGCTTAATTGGCGATTAGGAGGTGATTTGGGGTGTTTTAGCAAGTGAAGGTCATTGCTAGGTTGAGAGGAATGTCTTAGGCGGTTGGAAAATGAAGTAAAATTCGTTTTCTAAACCCTAGCAGCCCTCTTATACACTAAATCCCGGAATTCCCCTTTGGGCCTAGCTGTTAATCACCAGGTTAAGCCCAATTAAGCTGTTTTTCACCACCTGAAACTTGTTTCAGCCATATCTCACAAACGGTGAGTCCGTTTGGCTAACATGACCACTCTACGGAAAGGTAAACCATCATTCGGATCTAATGGAAGTGGTTTCAGGTCAAAACTCCTTTCCAATCAAAAGTTATGGCTAAAACAAGATCAGCTAGTGGCAAAACGGTCATTTAAAAATCAGATCGATACTCAGAAAACTATTCAACTTAACTAATCTCTAGTCAGTTTCTAATCTTGTTTAACTCTATTTGATTTACTCTGTTCGATTAAATCGATTCGATTAACTCTTCTATTTATTTTCTAAATAGAAAATCCTTTATTCCATTTATTTTGCTTAACATCTCTTTTTTATAACTTACTCAATTTCTAAGTCAATATCCCTTTATCATAACGTATTCATTTCCTAAATAAATAATCCGTTTAATATCCTATTTATTTATTCTAAATGTTTCCTCTAATAACCCTATTTATTTAACAAATAAATATGTCCTTTCCTTATTCTATTTATTTAACAAATAAATATCACCTTTATCTTTTCTATTTATTTAACAAATAAATTTCTCTTTTATCTTTTCTATCTATTCCCTAAATAAATAAACCCTTTTACTTTTATTTATTCCCTAAATAAATAAATAATCCCATTTAATCTATTCGTAAATGTTCTACAAATATTTCCTTTTAAAAAATCCCTTTTTCTTTTATATATATAAAATCCATTGATTTTATATAAGTAAATTATTTTCAAAATATACTTTGAAAATCCCTTTTCTACATCCTAGTATTTCTTACGGTATTTAAAATACCAAACAATGGTGATCAATATCATTCAAACACATATAGTCAACAACATATTATATATCACATCATATACACAATATATGAAAAACAAAAAAAAATATTGAGGAATCCAGTTGGATTCCTCCGACCTGTTTCCCTGCATCACAGATGTTAAACAACATAATTAACATCGATTTCATTTCGATATGAAATATTTTGCTGAACATAATCAATATTCGATTAACGATATATATATATATATATATATATATATATATATTGTTATCTACAATTTCAACCAATACACGAGCAATTCAACCAACAGTTAACACATAACAATCAGTCATCATTTATCAATTCCAAATATACGTTATAAAAATAGAACTGTTCAGAGTTGGTGAGTTTTACTCACATTGGACGATCATCATTAATAACGATAACCATCGCTTGATTGAGACGGACAATTTATTTTTCTATAAATTGTAACGGGCTCCAATCCACTTCCAGTCAGTTCCATTGGGCAGCTCTCGTCCATACGATCCCGAAGGATCTTGTTTTGCTGAATTTCGATTACGTATGACGAAGTTATAACATTTAGAAGTTTAAACACTGCTTTAAATTAAAAAAAAACTATTTTATATTGAATGGGCCTCACCCATTATATCACCGGCCCAACCACCCTTAAAGCCCAAACCCGAACCCAGTATTCGCATCCGTAAAAACCAAAACACCTTCTCACCATTTAAACCCTCTTCTCACGCATCCACGTTCCAACCATTTGGGCCCCCTTATATATGTATTTAAAAGATTGACCTCACCCATATTTTCCAACCCCCCCTCACGTGAGTCACCCGCATCAACAACTGTAGTGCCTTCTCCTCCAAAATATTTCGAACCTGTACAAAGAAATGGACCCAACGTCTGAAGCTTCTTCCCTCTAGTTTTGAAACCGCTACTGTGACTTTCACAAATCATTTCCCCTTGCACCAGAAATGCTTTACCATTTTTATCACTTCCGCTCCTTATCCAAACCTCTTCTACCACGTCACCTACACCATGAACCCCTCCACACTCACGTCCAACTGCTGCTACCATAAAAAGCGCGCCCCTCATCACGTTGTATATTCACCAACTAACTCCCCCTATACGTCACTCCCTTAGCTCGAATGGACTCCCCCATGGCCTCACGTTTAAACTTTCGAACTCCCTCCTCTCAGTTCAGGCAAGACCACCCACTTCAAATCCAAAGGTATTCGAGCCATTTCTCCTTGCTGTAGAAATGTCTGCACATGTTTCGCACTTCTCTTTGCTTGCCTCGTTCCTTCATGTACACAACGATGTACTCCCTTCAGATCTACTACCTTTCACGTTATTATTTTCCCGAAATATATGGTTCAAAATTTTAGAGATGAAAGGCAACAAATGAAAAGCTTGTGTTCTCATTTATAAGTGAAGGAATTAAGTAAAGTACATAAATAGGGACGTTGGTTCTGTATAACCACGAAGAATTTGTGGCTGAGAGAAGAATGCACGTGGTTGTTCTTTGATCACGGAAAATGGTTGGTAATGAATTATACAAACTTCAAACTAAATTAAATATTCCATTTTTATCTACCGATCGTTACGGATAGAGATAAAAATGCAGTCGTGTCCAGTATCACACCACGATCCTAAAAATATAATAATACCGGTAGGTGAACTCATATTGTGCAACCCCAAGATATTGATATAGGGTGCAACATACTCCAAATAAAAAACTGCTTATTTAATTTATTAAAAATTACAGTAAAATTCTAAAAATTAAATTATCGCTACGTCTCAAAAGAACCTTGTCTGAATTCAAACCCGATCTCTAGTTATATCGAATAAACTGTTGCGACTATTTTAAAATTTGATTTGGACATATCTCAAAATCTACACGACGAAATGCTGATTTTTCTCTTCTACTAGAAAGATATACTCCACCAGCTCCACACGTTTCTTGTTTCACAGAAATCTGATTTAAAACGAACCCTGTACATTCAGTTGAAGTTCAAATCGCCCATTTACGAACTGCAGCGCCATTTCGAGCTCGATTTTAATTATAATACAATTATATGTTCAAACTTCGTTTAAATAATATATTCGTTATCGTAATTCAATTCTAAACAGAATTATATATCATAGATGATCCAGTTCACATCATATCGCCATTTCAGCCAATTCTGATTATTTCGGAATTAAATATATTATTTAATTTATTATTTTAATTAAATATTCACCATTATTTAATTCAACGACCATGAAATCCTTTTAATCACATTTTAAATAATTAAATAAATTAATTATTATATCGCTGAAAATGTGGGTCATTACATTCTTCCCTACTTAAAATAATTTCGTCCTCGAAATTGTTAAGGTAGAAAACAAACCCTATCGACTGGTTAGAACTTATTTGTTCACTTCTAAATCTTCATTTTCAACTGAACCAATTTAATTTCAATTAAATATTTATTCATTCTTTACCAATGAAAATTTTCTAAAATCCTGAAAATTTTCTAATGCCTTAACTTTTCGAAAAATTTCGCCAGCACCTCCTTTGTACTGGTCAATAGGTCAAACTCCAACTCGCCTCTCTGGGCCATCTCCAACCCAAAAGAAAATCAAATAGCTAAGCGGCTTGCCAATTCGGCTCATCAAAATCTCAAACCATATGAAATATAAACTTGTACCTTTTTTTCAGGCATATCATTATCTTCACATTTGCTGTTAATTCAGCATATACCAATGTTATCCCAATCAAATTCTGATCAATTTATCCTCACACAACTATTCGCTTAAACAAGCCAAATACCATTTCAAACTCAAATCCATTCTCGATTCCGACCTATTAACTTACCAATCCAGTATACTTAACCAAGTTAAGTTCCATCCACATTTTTCATTAACTGGTTAATTTCTCTCGCCAATTACTTTTATCTCATAACTCAGATTTTGATTTTCATTTCAAAAATCAATCCATTTACACACCTAAGTCCAAGTATATTCAAAATCCATTTTACTCGATATCGTTCCATTTCAATTCAGTTTCTATTACCACTTAACTGGCCTTATTTTAATCTCAATTTGTTTTCACAATTTTTTTTATTTAAATTTGTTTTTGATTCAAACAATTTTCTTCCTGGGAGTTTTTAAATAGTTTACCTCTTTCAAAATCAACTTTTCCTTTTTGAAACTCAACACAACTTGTTTTTCTCAAAACAAATTCAAAAATAATCTCTTTGGTAGTAATCCGTCACTTACAACTCGAAAATGAACACTGATGATGCTGCGCAGTCATCATCAGAATTATTTTCCAGCAACCGAAATGAATTCAGTACTATATCACTTTCAAAACCACTTTTAAACACTTCCATTTGAAATTTATTTCAAAATATAATTCACACTGCTTGTAAAACAATTTAAAAATCTCCTAGGATCTTAAAATTTTCCTTATTTTTAATCCAAACCCAATTACAAACACTTTTACAAATTTCCAGAGTTTTAATTTCAGATTTGATTCATCTGATTTCACGTATTTCTCTTATACGAATTCTGATTGTCTATTTAACTAACCATTTCACATTTTAAAATCTTATTCGATTATAATCACAACCAATATATCCAATATATTATAATCATTCCAATATAAATCCTTTATAACAAAATATAATTTCGGTAAAATTATTTCATTTACCCTCTTTTCAAAACATACCATGACGGTTCATCGTATTCAAGTGTTTACCAACTCCTACCGATACAGTGCATCAAACTGATCGACCAGAACTCATAAACAACTCAACCAATAAATCTCCACAATATAAAAATCATTTTTATATCAAATAACAAATACGTTAACTCGTATATATACACTCAAACTCAATCTAGGGTGTTACTAACCCAATCTCTACTGAGTCACGCCACAGAGCCAAGGTAATACATAACCTTTACTCTGATACCAACTGTAATGACCCGAAAATCCGGTCCAATTTGAGCTGACTAAATAACACAAGTCCAACCCCAAATTTCACTAGAAATCAGGAAACTAATAGAAAGAATTTAGAGTGTGAGGAAAGATAAGATAGAAACTTAGAATAGAAGAAGAAGAAGAAGAACACAACATCAGAGTACCACGAACCTCACAGTGGAATGAATAACATATAATAGATAACATATCCTTGAAATAAAGGTTTTACTTGAATATACATATCATTATCAAGTACATCACTTACAACACAGCGGAAATAAACAATAGCTATATGATCCTGAAGCCTCCTGCTCCAGCTCTTCAAGTATCTGTAAATCCCGACTACTTGACTGCCCATACAAAATTGGGCACCCAAGAGTTTAGGGAAAACAAAATAAACTCCGGGTCAGTCATGGGACTGGTATGAGTAAAACAGTTTAAAATAGTTCGAACAGTAAACGATATCTCATAAGACCACGTCGTATAATGGAATGGGTTTTTCCCTTATGAGAATCCAAGATATCTTTATATCAAAAACCTTTTGATATTATAATAATGTCTATCAACCACAATATAATAATCATCTAGCAGAAACGCTTTCATCTCACGTTCTACATATATAGTATATAATAAAAACCACAAGCACGTATTGGGTAATGGATTTCCTACCATGACAAGGTATGGAACCACCTTTCGCTAGTGTACCTCTAGAAAGGAATACACTGGATTCAACAAGTACATCTTGCAACCCGACCACACATGACCGACCACTCATTTCGCTTGAGTGTATCGAATGTATATCACCAACGGTTGGGATTAGCAACCGTTTCCCGAATGGGACAGCAACAACAATAAATTTTTGGAAGTAAATAAAACTCTAGATCATGCGATTATACACCCTAATAGGTGCGACCTACATAGCCATGTTGCCTGCCCGATTTCTTTCATTTACCGATTGATGAGGCTTGAGGTTACACTTTATCATCACATCAGATTCACTTCGAATGCCACATTGTCAGATCCATCGAAAATCACTAATTTACTTCTACAACAGTACATTACGTGTTAGCTAAAGAAGTTTCCTTCTCCACTTCCACTCTTGGTACGGTTGAAGAAATCGATGTACGTGACCTTTATGGAAATACTCTGTCAGACATTCATCCATACAAGTCATCGAGGAACAGGATGAACCGCAGGCACTATTCAGTACATCCATCTTAGGCACTGTTATCTAAGACTTATACAATAGCCCTTGCACTTAACTCCGTCTTCAATTATCTTTGGCATATATGATTCGCAACTCTTATGCCAATACAGAGTGGTTCTTTGGATAATAATCCAATCGGTCTCTCCATATTAACAACGTGAATTGGTCAAAACTTCGATAGTCTGTGATTTAACTATCGAAGGAAAATACGTGTGTAAACAACGATATCATTTCCAGAAGGAAATTCTATCGATCAATCATCAATCACTACCATTCCACAACTATCAGACTCTAACTGTAAACTAATAAGAGAACAATTCTCTAAGTATAAGCCCCGAAGGCCGAAACCAACATCAGATCGATACTCAGAAAACTATTCAACTTAACTAATCTCTAGTCAGTTTCTAATCTTGTTTAACTCTATTTGATTTACTCTGTTCGATTAACTCGATTCGATTAACTCTTCTATTTATTTTCTAAATAGAAAATCCTTTATTCCATTTATTTTGCTTAACATCTCTTTTTTATAACTTATTCAATTTCTAAGTCAATATCCCTTTATCATAACGTATTCATTTCCTAAATAAATAATCCATTTAATATCCTATTTATTTATTCTAAATGTTTTCTTTAATAACCATATTTATTTAACAAATAAATATGTCCTTTCCTTATTCTATTTATTTAACAAATAAATATCTCCTTTATCTATTCTATTTATTTAACAAATAAATAACACTTTTATCCTTTCTCTTTATTCCCTAAATAAATAAACCCTTTTACTTTTATTTATTCCCTAAATAAATAAATAATCCCATTTAATCTATTTGTAAATGTTCTACAAATATTTCCTTTTACAAAATCCCTTTTTCTTTTATATATATATAAAATCCATTGATTTTATATAAATAAATTATTTTCAAAATATACTTTGAAAATCCCTTTTCTACATCCTAGTATTTCTTACGGTATTTAAAATACCAAACAATGGTGATCGATATCATTCAAACACATATAATCAACAACATATTATATATCACATCATATACACAATATATGAAAAACAAAAAAAATATGTTGAGGAATCCAGTTGGATTCCTCCGACCTGTTTCCCTGCATCACAGATGTAAACAACATAATTAACATCGATTTCATTTCGATATGAAATATTCTGCTGAACAGAATCAATATTCGATTAACGATTTATATATATATCGTTATCTATAATTTCAACCAATACACAAGCAATTCAACCAACAGTTAACACACAACAATCAATCATCATTTATCAGTTCCAAATATACGTTATAAAAATAGAACTGTTTAGAGTTGGTGAGTTTTACTCACATTGGACGATCATCGTTAATAACGATAACCATCGCTTGATTCAGACGGACAATTTATTTTGCTATAAATTGTAACGGGCTCCAATCCACTTCCAGTCAGTTCCATTGGGCAGCTCTCGTCCATACGATCCCGACGGATCTTGTTTTGCTGAATTTCGATTACGTATGATGAAGTTATAGCATTTAGAAGTTTATACACTGCTTTAAATTAAAACAAAACTATTTTATATTGAATGGGCCTCACCCATTATATCACCGGCCCAACCACCCTTAAAGCCCAAACCCGAACCCAGTATTCCCATCCGTAAAAACCAAAAATCCTGCTCACCATTTAAACCCTCTTCTCACGCATCCATGTTCCAACCATTTGGGCCCCCTTATATATGTATTTAAAAGATTGACTTCACCCTTATTTTCCAGCCCCCCTCACGTGAGTCACCCGCATCAACAACTGTAGTACCTTCTCCTCTAAAATATTTCAAACATGTACAAAGAAATGGACCCAACGTCTGAAGCTTCTTCCCTCTAGTTTTGAAACCGCTACTGTGACTTTCACAAATCATTTCCCCTTGCACTAGAAATGCTTTACCACTTTTATCACTTCTGCCCCTTATCCAAACCTCTTCTACCACGTCACCTACACCATGAACCCCTCCACACTCGCGTCCAACTGTTGATACCATAAACAGCGCGCCCCTCATCATGTTGTATATTCACCAACTAACTCCCCCTCTACGTCACTCCCTTAGCTCGCATGGACTCCCCCATGGCCTCACGTTTACTTTCGAACTCCCTCCTCTCAGTTCAGGAAAAACCACCCACTTCAAATCCAAAGGTATTTGATCCCTTTAACCTTGCTGTAGAAATGTCTGCACATGTTTTGCACTTCTCTTTGCATGCCTCGTTCCTTCATGTACACAACGATGTCCCCCTTCAGATCCACTACCTTCCACATTATTATTTTCTCGAAATATATGGTTCAAAATTTTAGAGATGAAAGGAAACAAATGAAAAGCTTGTGTTCTCATTTATAAGTGAAGGAATTAAGTAAAGTACACAGATAAGGACGTTGGTTCTGTATAACCACGAAGAATTTGTGGCTGAGAGAAGAATGCACGTGGTTGTTCTTTGATCACGGAAAATGGTTGGTAATGAATTATACACACTTCAAACTAAATTAAATATTCCATTTTTATCTACCGATCGTTACGGATAGAGATAAAAATGCGGTAGGTGAACTCATATTGTGCAACCCCTAAATATTGATATAGGGTGCACCATACTCCAAATAAAAAATTTGTAACACCCCACCTCCGCTAGGGTCACTCACAAAGGGAATGCACTAGGTTTGGTGAAGCATTATCGAGGTAAACATGCACAGAAATATTACAAGACAGAACATATACAAAACAGCGGAAGTAAAATCAACTTTCATATCATTAATAAATAAGGTCTAAAGCCTTTTACATCAAAATACATCAAACCTGTCTTGCAATAGTAAAGAAGCATAAAACCATCTCATAAATTATTCCCTAAGTAAAACAGTAAAGTAGCCATAGCCAAGAAAAGTCCAAGCCATGCGTGATGACCTTCAAGCAGAAGAAGTCCGAACTAGATAACAGTGTTTCCTCCCTGAAAACCTGGGGGGGGTAGGAAACGGAAGACAAAGAGGCGAAACAAAACGGGGTCAGTCATAAAGACTGGTAAGTCCTATCTACTTCCAGTATAAAAACAGGTAAAGGTAACATGACATGCATAAACTGAAAGTAAACATAAGGATGACTACAAGATAGATAAACTAAACCAGGATAACAGGCAGAACTACTGTAGCAAGATAAACTAAGATATCATGATAAACTACGGTGTCATGATAAATCAAGGTATCACATCGTCAGGTTTCTATCAAGTATACTATCCCCAGGTATCTATCATGTATACCATCCCATGGTATCTATCATGTATACCATCCCAAGGTATTTATCATGTATATTTGCTCTGCACCTCTCGTACTAGTATCTCAACCCGCGTCATGTGTTAACTATGAATGTCTTTTGCCCAATGTCATGTAATGGTCCATGTCAACCTAATATATAACATATGTAGGTTTTCCCAACTTGTATGTTTCTTTCCATGTATAAGTTCAGTCCTTTGCCGTAGGCCGTACGGGCTTTCCCCTGTAAATCTATACCACCTCAATGTAGTACCATTTTATCCTTGAAGTTGTTTTGGACTGCTGCCCTTGATCTAGTTATGTTTTCTTATCATGAACTATCACGTGTTCACTTAGGATTTACGCCACCTAGGACCACTAGGGATTATGCTACCTAATGAACGTTTCCGTGTCTCGGTTTGGGTTCAAGCCACCTAGGGCCACTAGGGATTATGCCACCCGTCAACCGCGCCCTTTATCCCGCGTATGTATCGTGAATCGTTTTCCATGTCTAGACGCACATGTTCCTCAGTGTGCCATCCGAGTTCCATGCCAGGGCAAATCAAGAAATACGGAACTCGGTCGGGAGCTTTAAGTCGTCTGCTGATGCAGATATCAAGGTCTGTTTTTGTACCCGTGGTTATGGTCCCATGTGACCCCTCCCTCAACTACTGAAAGGCAATCCAAGAAAATCATGTATGAGAACCACATCCCGGACCCACTATAGCCCCACTTTCCTATGGGCCAACCTCACCCATGACTCGATAGCAAGAACATGGTCTGTTGGGGGTTCCCTGCCTTTCCGTTCGTACACGATTTACTAAAGATGGTAGGTAGTCGGCGACGTGCTATCCAGGGCAAAAACAAGTATCGTCGACCCCACGCTAATCCATCCCAGTCTTTAGGTCGCTCGCATAGCAACCAAGGCATACTCTTGGCTTTTCTACCGCAGACCTTAACCTCTGTGAGGCCGGGTTTCATGGACCATCTGCCACCTCACAGAGGGATACCAAGAGTACCCTCACATCCCCCTGAAGCTACCGCTTCGTCACCCAGTTTGCTGGAGCCTTTATCTAAGTCAGATAATTTGCTCCTCCTCATGTTTTAAGCGATGACCTACCGTATCGGGTTACTCATCTATCTGTGAACTGGTTCAAATCTCTTGACTATGAATTATTACTTAGTTTCCTAAACTAAGGTTTACCACTTAGTCTCCTTTCCCGCTATCCTTGTTAATCCCGGTTTTCCACCTAGTCCCCTGAACTAGGATTTTGTCTAATGGGTTAAGTATTGTCATTTAAGTTCATGACTTAACTTGCCTACGAATCATGTCAAGATTTGGCTAAGTATTCAAGTCCAAGACCTAGCCCTACAAGTTGGTTAAGTAGACCAAGAAGCTCATGACTTAACCCTATTCAATCATCAGGTCAAATTGGTCAAGTATTTGTTTATCTTAACCCTATCAGATTATCGTGTTAGATTGGTTAAGCATAGATTATCTTAACCTCATCGGATTATCTAATCGGATTGGTTAAGTATAGGTTAACTTAACCCCATCCACTAATCGTATTAGAATGGTTAAGTATATTTAAACAGTCTTGTGACTTAACCTTATCAAGTTCTCATATTAGATTGGTTAAGTATGGTTGCTTAACCTCATCCAATCATCATGTATAATTGATTAAGTATAAGTTACTTAACCTCATTAAATTATCATGTTAAGTTGGTTAAGTATTGGTTGCTTAACCTCATTGAATTACCAAGTTTAGATTGGTTAAGTGTTTAACTTAACCCCATCGAATTACCGTGTTTAGATTAGTTAAGTATAGGTTACTTAACCCCATCTAATTACCGTGTTTAGATTAGTTAAGTCTAAATTACTTAACCCCATCTAATTACCAAGTCGGATTAGTTAAGTGTAAATTACTTAACCCTATCTAATTACCAAGTCGGATTAGTTAAGCGTAAATTACTTAACCCCATCCCCTAATTGTCTTGTACGGTTAAGTGTCATTAAGAAATCAAGTCCGGTTCCACTTAACCTACCCATTCGTGTCATATCGGTTAAGTGTCATTAGTCAAAATTACTTAACCTTTTCATGTGGCATTAATTAGATTAATGCACCCCCAACCTCTCACATTAGACTTTGTTATGGTTACTAGTTAAGCCGGGCGGGTCCGGGTAGATTTACACCACAACCTAGTCTAACCTCGGGTTTTGAGTGCCATATGACCAACTACTCACATTGGATCCTATTGTTTGTAGCCACTAGTTAAGCCGGGCGAGTCCGGGTAGATTTATGCTACAAACTCAACCCAACCTCGAGTTGGCCACTTTCATGTTTGGTCTAGTGTCATATTACACTTACAACCCATACGTGTCAAGCCCCAAGTTCCATGTTTTCGTACGTGTCATGTTCATGTTTAAGTGTTTCAAGAGTGTCACATTTTCATGCAACCCCATGTCAAGTTTTCGTACCACATTCAAGTCAAGTTTTCGCGTCACGTTCACGTTTGTCTAACTACCCCAAAATCGTGTTTTCACTTGAGTGAAAGCGAGTCAACATAGTATAAATACTATGGTACACATTGACCCCAAAACATGCACGATGCCACGACGGGGTTGGCTTCAAACATGCATGGTATCATCAAGGGATTGGCCTTGTACATGCATACTATCATATAGGGGTTGGCCACAAGCATGCACAATGTCATAAAGAGGGTAACTTGCATAAGTGTTCATGTCATAAACCTATCATGAAGGGATAAACATGCACATGTTGCTTATGTCATACAAAGGGGTAAACTTGCATATTATCATAAGGGACTTCGGGTTCATATACTTGCACAGCCTCAAAGTCACATTTATGCACATGTTTCATGAGTCAAAGTGGTTTCAAGTGTGCATGCTAACATACCACAAGTAAAGGTCCAATCTTGCATGGCAAACTAAGTCCAATGCAACATGAATAGCATGGTTTAGTCGCTAAAACACAACCTAAAGTCCTATGTTCATGTTAAAGGAGCAAACTAGGCTCGCATAGGTTATAGCACTCATGTTTAACCACATTTTATTCCATGCCATGATTAAACTACCGTTAACATCTCAAAGTAGCTAGAACTTACATAGCAAGGCTTAGGGAAAGATCATGAATCGTCTTGACGAAGAAAGTTGGCTCCTTTGTTGAAGAATCGTCATGAAATTTGCGTAGCAACATTGATCTCTCCTCGATTTTGTGTAGAAAGCTTGCACCTTTTGATTTGAGTCCGATTTGAATGCATAGTCTCTAGGAATTGGAGATGGAGGCCATGATCACTTGGCATTTGGGCAGCACTTCGTGGCATGAGTGATTTGTGAGGGTTTAAGCTAGGTCTAGGGGTCTTTTTATAGAGATTAGGAGTAGTTTAGGCCGTAGGATAAACCCTAGGATAGATCTGAACCCTCAAAAATCGTCACAAGCCTCCAAAACCGAGCCAACATGACAAGCAGGTGCACTAGGCCGGGGTTCTAC
The DNA here is from genome assembly GCA_030737875.1 of Allium sativum. Lineage (NCBI taxonomy): Eukaryota > Viridiplantae > Streptophyta > Magnoliopsida > Asparagales > Amaryllidaceae > Allium > Allium sativum. Next base: position 615,243,545 of record CM060915.1, on the reverse strand, counting down.
AGGGGGGGGGGGGGGGGTCGACCCAGGGGTCGACATCCATGTCGACCCCCTGGGGAGGGGTCGACCCAGGGGTCGACACCCATGTCGACCCCCTGGAGGGGAGGTCGACACCCATGTCGACATGGGTGTCGACACCCTGTGTGTCTGGCGGGAATTTTCCCGCCTTCTCTTTTTGGGCTGAATTCGAATCTGTTTTCGGATTTGAATTTTCGTGAAACTTCGCGAGGCCATATCTCAGTCATACGGACTCCGATTTACGAAATTTCGGACTCTATTTCGCGTATTTTTCCGAGACGAACGCAATGGCGCAACCCATTTATCCTGATTCAGATTTTATAATTTAATTCTGCCATGATTCTTGTCTTAACACGTTGTTTAAAATTCGGGTTGTTACATTCTCCCCTCCTTTAAGGATTTCGTCCCCGAAATCTCCAAGTTAAGAAGAACGTATCCTACCATCCATCATCCATCTACTCAAAACATCATCCACAAGCAACCATGGTCCTTAAAAGGCTTCTAATGCTTTATGAACACATGCAAGAAAGTGTGTGTATACGTTCCTTAGCTAATGCTAATGATCAGGCCTGAATGATCGTCTAATGCAAATTATGTTTAGTGCCATGAATCCAACATGTATGCAAATAGTCCTAGCCATATAAATGCTATATGTGTGCACAACCATTCATTCTTATGCAACATCCGCATGATAACACATTCAATTTCATCCATAAACAGGTATAAATACTCGAGCATATGCAATATGAAATGTGAGTGCGTCGATCTAGTATCTGATGTGTATTCGCGCATCCACGAGCAACCACTTGCAACCATTTGCAACCATATCAATCATAACATGTTTCAAACACATGTTTACATCCAAAGGATTCTACCTAAGGTTCTCACGATAGGATCGAGGAGATAAACAAGGTAAACTCCCTATGGGGTTTGCAACAGAAACAGGACCGAGAGGATATTCACCAAAAGATAACATGCGAGCAAGCTCTACAGGAGAAACCAGGGATCCAGGATATACTCTTAAAAAGAGACACGATGCGCGCGCCTAAGCCGCATTTCCTTAAGCTAAATTCCAGTGTGCCTTGACTGCCTTTGACTTCATGATTTCGTAGCTCCTTGATTCCTATTTCCAAGATATGAGTTAGAACTCATTTCATTGTCGCCTCTTATTCCACTTTCACTTATCCTTTCCCTAGTATACTTGGCTCAAATGTATCCACTTACTCATGCAAGCTCTCCAAAATTCACTAGGGAATTCTGGATCTCGTTTGCCGATGCCAATCCATGTTGCCAAGAGTACTTACAAGGGTGATTCCCATAACTCATGCATAAGCGAAACGAACCATCCGCCTTAGCGGCGAATTCTATTCGAACGGATTACCCACAACTGCATCCCGAGATTCTAGGTAACTAACCATGACAGAACCCAAAAGGTTACACGAGACTTCGAGGGTATCACCAAGGTGAGTCGAGAGTCTAACTACCCTCTTTCCAAAACCGAGAATGGCACCCCTTATTGGGTTATCACTTTATCCCTAGAATCCATCCGTAGCCGAGACATGTCATTCTCAAATCCAAACAAGTCATGAAGAAATGGACCGACTCTCCAACCAGATTTTGGGACAAAAGTGGGATCTTCTACCATGCTAGTACTAAGGTGCAGAGACTTAACTATCGAAGCAGACTTAAATGATGCGATGATCAAAACAAAGTCTAGACGGGACGATGGAAAAGAAAGGCTAAGCCTTTAACAGAAACGGTACCATTCCTCTTAGGTACGCTAGCAATGAGAGCATACAATTGCCCTCTCGCTGATCTTGTCCTTATCTTTCTTCGTGGACTAATCCATACCAACAAGTTGCTTATCCTTAAGACCGTGTCCTTTATCCTTGCTCTTATTATCTCTTCTTATAACTTCGGTAACAGGTCTCTCGAGAACTTCCTCCATCGCACGGAAAAACACCTACGTGGCTAGACAAAGATTAGTCACAGTTAGAACTACTGTGACTACAGATGGAGGAAAGAAAGGAAAAGAGATTCGATCAAGGAATCAAAGGATAGTGCTAATGGCCCTTGGGGAATAGCCTTTTAAAAACTTTTCTTGAAAAATGCTTCTTTGTAAACGGTTTTTCAAACAGTTTTCAGAAGGTTTTAAAAACTTTTTGCCCAGTCTGGTAACCTTCTGCTCTGATACCAAATGTAACACCCCACCTCCGCTAGGGTCACTCACAAAGGGAATGCAGTAGGTTTGGTGAAGCATTATCGAGGTAAACATGCACAGAAATATTACAAGACAGAACATATACAAAACAGCGGAAGTAAAATCAACTTTCATATCATTAATAAATAAGGTCTAAAGCCTTTTACATCAAAATACATCAAACCTGTCTTGCAATAGTAAAGAAGCATAAAACCATCTCATAAATTATTCCCCAAGTAAAACAGTAAAGTAGCCATAGCCAAGAAAAGTCCAAGCCATGCGTGATGACCTTCAAGCAGAAGAAGTCCGAACTAGATAACAGTGTTTCCTCCCTGAAAACCTGGGGGGGGGGGTGGGAAACGGAAGACAAAGAGGCGAAACAAAACGGGGTCAGTCATAAAGACTGGTAAGTCCTATCTACTTCCAGTATAAAAACAGGTAAAGGTAACATGACATGCATAAACTGAAAGTAAACATAAGGATGACTACAAGATAGATAAACTAAACCAGGATAACAGGCTAAACTACTGTAGCAAGATAAACTAAGATATCATGATAAACTACGGTGTCATGATAAATCAAGGTATCACATCGTCAGGTTTCTATCAAGTATACTATCCCCAGGTATCTATCATGTATACCATCCCATGGTATCTATCATGTATACCATCCCAAGGTATTTATCATGTATATTTGCTCTGCACCTCTCATACTAGTATCTCAACCCGCGTCATGTGTTAACTATGAATGTCCTTTGCCCAATGTCATGTAATGGTCCATGTCAACCTAATATATAACATATGTAGGTTTTCCCAACTTGTATGTTTCTTTCCATGTATAAGTTCAGTACTTTGCTGTAGGCCGTACGGGCTTTCCCCGGTAAATCTATACCACCTCAACGTAGTACCATTTTATCCTTGAAGTTGTTTTGGACTGCTGCCCTTGATCTAGTTATGTTTTCTTATCATGAACTATCACGTGTTCACTTAGGATTTACGCCACCTAGGACCACTAGGGATTATGCTACCTAATGAACGTTTCCGTGTCTCGGTTTGGGTTCAAGCCACCTAGGGCCACTAGGGATTATGCCACCCGTCAACCGCGCCCTTTATCCTGCGTATGTATCGTGAATCGTTTTCCATGTCTAGACGCACATGTTCCTCAATGTGCCATCCGAGTTCCATGCCAGGGCAAATCAAGAAATACGGAACTCGGTCGGGAGCTTTAAGTCGTCTTCTGATGCAGATATCAAGGTCTGTTTTTGTACCCATGGCTATGGTCCCACGTGACCCCTCCCTCAACTACTGAAAGGCAATCCAAGAAAATCATGTATGAGAACCACATCCCGGCCCCACTATAGCCCCACTTTCCTATGGGCCAACCTCGCCCATGACTCGATAGCAAGAACATGGTCTGTTGGGGGTTCCTTGCCTTTCCGTTCGTACACGATTGACTAAAGATGGTAGGTAGTCGGCGACGTGCTATCCAGGGCAAAAACAAGTATCGTCGACTCCACGCTAATCCATCCCAGTCTTTAGGTCGCTCGCATAGCAACCAAGGCATACTCTTGGCTCTTCTACCGCAGACCTTAACCTCTGTGAGGCCGGGTTTCATGGACCATCTGCCACCTCACAGAGGGATACCAAGAGTACCCTCACGTCCCCCTGAAGCTACCGCTTCATCACCCAGTTCGCTGGAGCCTTTATCTAAGTCAGATAATTTGCTCCTCCTCGTGTTTTAAGCGATGACCTACCGTATCGGGTTACTCATCTATCTGTGAACTGGTTCAAATCTCTTGACTAAGAATTATTACTTAGTTTCCTAAACTAAGGTTTACCACTTAGTCTCCTTTCCCGTTATCCTTGTTAATCCCGGTTTTCCACCTAGTCCCCTGAACTAGGATTTTGTCTAATGGGTTAAGTATTGTCATTTAAGTTCATGACTTAACTTGCCTACGAATCATGCCAAGATTTGGCTAAGTATTCAAGTCCAAGACCTAGCCCTACAAGTTGGTTAAGTATACCAAGAAGCTCATGACTTAACCCTATTCAATCATCAGGTCAAATTGGTCAAGTATTTGTTTATCTTAACCCTATCAGATTATCGTGTTAGATTGGTTAAGCATAGATTATCTTAACCTCATCGGATAATCGAGTCGGATTAGTTAAGTATAGGTTAACTTAACCCTATCCACTAATCGTATTAGAATGGTTAAGTATATTTAAACAGTCTTGTGACTTAACCCTATCAAGTTCTCATATTAGATTGGTTAAGTATGGTTGCTTAACCTCATCCAATCATCATGTATAATTGATTAAGTATAAGTTACTTAACCTCATTAAATTATCATGTTAAGTTGGTTAAGTATTGGTTGCTTAACCTCATTGAATTACCAAGTTTAAATTGGTTAAGTGTTTAACTTAACCCCATCGAATTACCGTGTTTAGATTAGTTAAGTATAGGTTACTTAACCCCATCTAATTACCGTGTTTAGATTAGTTAAGTCTAAATTACTTAACCCCATCTAATTACCAAGTCGGATTAGTTAAGTGTGAATTACTTAACCCTATCTAATTACCAAGTCGGATTAGTTAAGCGTAAATTACTTAACCCCATCCCCTAATTGTCTTGTATGGTTAAGTGTCATTAAGAAATCAAGTCCGGTTCCACTTAACCTACCCATTCGTGTCATATCGGTTAAGTGTCATTAGTCAAAATTACTTAACCTTTTCATGTGGCATTAATTAGATTAATGCACCCCAACCTCTCACATTAGACTTTGTTGTGGTTACTAGTTAAGCCGGGCGGGTCCGGGTAGATTTACACCACAACCTAGTCTAACCTCGGGTTTTGAGTGCCATATGACCAACTACTCACATTGGGTCCTATTGTTTGTAGCCACTAGTTAAGCCGGGCGGGTCCGGGTAGATTTATGCTACAAACTCAACCCAACCTCGAGTTGGCCACTTTCATGTTTGGTCTAGTGTCATATTACACTTACAACCCATACGTGTCTAGCCCCAAGTTCCATGTTTTCGTACGTGTCATGTTCATGTTTAAGTGTTTCAAGAGTGTCACATTTTCATGCAACCCCATGTCAAGTTTTCGTGCCACATTCAAGTCAAGTTTTCGCGTCACGTTCACGTTTGTCTAACTACCCCAAAATCGTGTTTTCACTTGAGTGAAAGTGAGTCAACATAGTATAAATACTATGGTACACATTGACCCCAAAACATGCACGATGCCACGACGGGGTTGGCTTCAAACATGCATGGTATCATCAAGGGATTGGCCTTGTACATGCATACTATCATATAGGGGTTGGCCACAAGCATGCACAATGTCATAAAGAGGGTAACTTGCATAAGTGTTCATGTCATAAACCTATCATGAAGGGATAAACATGCACATGTTGCTTATGTCATACAAAGGGGTAAACTTGCATATTATCATAAGGGACTTCGGGTTCATATACTTGCACAGCCTCAAAGTCACATTTATGCACATGTTTCATGAGTCAAAGTGGTTTCAAGTGTGCATGCTAACATACCACAAGTAAAGGTCCAATCTTGCATGGCAAACTAAGTCCAATGCAACATGAATAGCATGGTTTAGTCGCTAAAACACAACCTAAAGTCCTATGTTCATGTTAAAGGAGCAAACTAGGCTCGCATAGGTTATAGCACTCATGTTTAACCACATTTTATTCCATGCCATGATTAAACTACCGTTAACATCTCAAAGTAGCTAGAACTTACATAGCGAGGCTTAGGGAAAGATCATGAATCGTCTTGACGAAGAAAGTTGGCTCCTTTGTTGAAGAATCGTCATGAAATTTGCGTAGCAACATTGATCTCTCCTCGATTTTGTGTAGAAAGCTTGCACCTTTTGATTTGAGTCCGATTTGAATGCATAGTCTCTAGGAATTGGAGATGGAGGCCATGATCACTTGGCATTTGGGCAGCACTTCGTGGCATGAGTGATTTGTGAGGGTTTAAGCTAGGTCTAGGGGTCTTTTTATAGAGATTAGGAGTAGTTTAGGCCGTAGGATAAACCCTAGGATAGATCTGAACCCTCAAAAATCGTCACAAGCCTCCAAAACTGAGCCAACATGACAAGCAGGTGCACCAGGCCGGGGGGGGGGGGAGGGTGTGGTCGACCCAGCGGTCGACACCCATGTCGACATGGGTGTCGACACCCTGTGTGTCTGTCTGGAATTTTCCCGCCTTCTCTTTTTAGGCTGAATTCGAATCTGTTTTCTGATTTGAATTTTCGTGAAACTTCGCGAGGCCATATCTGGGTCAAACGGACTCCGATTTACGAAATTTCGGACTCTATTTCGCGTATTTTTCCGAGACGAACGCAATGGCGCAACCCGTTTATCCTGATTCAGATTTTATAATTTAATTCTGCCTTGATTCTTGTCTTAACACGTTGTTTAAAATTCGGGTTGTTACAAAATTGCTTATTTAATTTATTAAAAATTACAGTAAAATTCTAAAAATTAAATTATCGCTACATCTCAAAAGAACCTTGTCTGAATTCAAACCCGATCTCTAGTTATATCGAATAAACCGTTACGGTCGATAAACGATTCTATATCGACTATTTTAAAATTTGATTTGGACATATCTCAAAATCTACACGACGAAATCCTGATTTTTCTCTTCCACTAGAAAGATATACTCCACCAGCTCCACACGTTTCTTGTTTCATAGAAATCCAATTTAAAACGAACCCTGTACATTCAGTTGAAGTTCAAATCGCCCATTTACGAACTGCAGCGCCATTTCGAGCTCGATTTTAATTATAATATAATTATACGTTCAAACTTCATTTAAATAATATATTCGTTATCGTAATTCAATTCTAAATTGAATTATATATCACAGATGATCCAGTTCACATCATATCGCCATTTTAGCCAATCCTGATTATTTCAGAATTAAATATATTATTTAATTTTTTATTTTAATTAAATATTCGCCATTATTTAATTCAACGACCATGAAATCCTTTTAATCACCTTTTAAATAATTAAATAAATTAATTATTATATCGCTGAAAACGCGGGTCATTACATATACTATCCAATTTCAACAAAAATGGACATACAACTAGAGTTTGACCCTAAGGACCCAACAAAACTTGATTCGTCGAATTCCGAGTCCGTTTGCTCACACAGCGTATTTTCAAAGTCAAGTTATAGCCTATTTTTCACATTTAAATCCCGTATGGCCACATACTAACTTCAAAAATCACAGAAATTGAAATTTAACAATAATTTAATATTTCAGATCCAACAAAATTAGTTTAGTCAATAACGGAGGTCATTTGCAAAAATGGCTATTTTTAAAGCTCTAAATAAACCCATTTAAATATTAATATATTTAAAAATAATTAAATTAAATATTAATAAATTAATATTACCATATATATTCACATAGAATATCTTATCGATCCAAAATATTCCTATCTGAATTTGTAACTCGGCATTTCAAATCCAGATTAAATCAGTATTCAATTTATATTGAGAATCCATTTATAATATAAATAAATCACTATAAATTATAAAGGAATTCCATAGTGACTTTTGGAAAATTTGATCTGGACATAACTCAAAATCTACATGACGAAATTCCGATTTTTCTCTTCCATTAGAAAAATATACTTAACGAGCTCCGAACATTTCTTGTTTCACAGAAATGAAACTTAAAACGAATCATGTATATTCATTTAAAGTTCGAATCGCCAAATTACGAACTACCGCGCCATTTCGAGATCGACTATAATTATAATATAAATTATACATTCAACTGACATTTATAAATAAATTTGTTAATATAATTCGATTCTAAACTGAATTATATATTTTAAATAATCCAATTTACACAATATTGTGAATTCCACTATTTTCGACTATTTCGAAAATTAAATATATTATTCTACTATTTATATTAATTAAATATTAAATATTATTTAATTAAATGACCATTTAAATATCTAAATCACTATTCAAATAATTAAATAAATAAATTATTATATCGATAAAAATACGATACGTTACATAAACTTAGTGGGTTTCTCACTCTGTTTCACCAAACTGACCCGGTATTTGTAAGTGCTCGGTTTAGATCGGGTTGTACAGGTTCTAGTCATTGGATAACATGAAGTTCAGAAGACGCGCTGGAGGAGTTCAGACGTATGATTATATCTAGTATATTCCGCTATGTGATGTATATGAGGACATGTTGTTATAGATGTCTAAATGTATTGATGTACTCTGATGTTGTAAGTATTTTTCAAGCTCTCAATAAAGATTATTTCTATATTATATTTTGTTCCACTGCGATGTGAGACTCTGATTCTGTTAGTTCTTCTTCTTCTTTTATTCTAATATTTCTTTCTTTCTTATCTCACCCTCTAAATTCTTTCGATTAGCATCTGGGTTTCTAGTACAATTTGGGTTGGATTGGTGTTGTTTGGTCAGCTCAAAAGGTACCGGAAATTCAGGTCGTCACAGTAGAAGCTTTGGTAAGCCTCCTCTTCATCTTCTCCATCTTCTCTAGCTTATCTCCTCTTCTATTTTTGAGAATTCATAAACCTATCATTTAGGGGTTTTGATTGCATGTGTTTTTCGATTGAAGATTTAAGTGTTTTGATCGAAGAGAGGTTGTTCTAGTTTATCATTGGATCGATTTCTTGTTTCTAAATAAGCAAAGGTGAGAAACTATTCACTATAAAGGGCTAGATTAAAATTAACTGTTTTCTAGTTAATTGTTTGAGTTATGAGATGATTATTGGTTGATAATATAAGTTTATTAGGATATTAAATAATGATTAGCATATTAGAAATATGATTTTTAATTGATGTACGTATACTTGTTTAAGTTGGTGAGTTCCTAAAAATCCATATATATGCCCCATGCCATTGGCTTGTAAAAGTGTAATTTAGGTTTATGTTTACATGTATATGTCGTTGAATTAGTTAGAGTAGCTTACACTTTTCAATAAGGGAATTTTAATTTTATTATATTGAAATTTTGGTGCGAATCGTTCACATGATCGTACGCACATGATTTGAATCGATACCATGTTTATTAAAGGCCCTGTTGGCGTCCCTAAGTGTTCGCAAGACTAGAATGATCACGCACGGTCGATGGCGTTCAACCAGGAGGGTCAATACCCTCCCTATCCAACCTGGGAAACAACCCAGGTTCGGACCAATCGACTGGTCTATTCAAACCAGTCGACTGGTGGTTACACTATCGGACGGTGGTTCCATACCTTGTCGTAGTCGGAATTTAATCTCCAATAAGCGCCCGCGGTTTTGTTTGTATACTATATATGTGGAGCATGAGATGTAAATGTTCCACTAGATTCTAAATTATTTGTGGAAACCCTAAACATTATTATAATATCAGAATTGTTATGATTCAAAATGTTTTGGGTTATCGTAAGGTAAAAAACCATCCGTGTTTATGTGTGGATCGTTCTTACAATTATCTTTTCTTTCAAAGGAAACTTTTCCAAGTTAAACAAGCTATTTAAAATCGTTTACTCACACCAGTCCCATGACTGACCCAGAGTTTATTTTTCTATGTTCCCCTAAACTCTTGGGTGCCCAAATTTTTATGGGCAGTCAAGTAGTTCAGGATTTTACAGATGATTTGGAAGGAGCATGGACCAGGAGGCTTCAGCGTTAGATATATAGAGAATTTATTTCCGCTGTGATGTATATATGATGTACTCTTATGTTGTATGTAAGTTCAGATACCATTTTCTATTTTCCAATGCTTATATCTATGTTTATTTTATTTCACTGCAATTGTGAGATTCTGTGTTGTCCAATTCTTTCTTCTGTTCCAATTTTCTATCCTTTCTATTTCTCACCCTATAAATTATTTTTATTAATGGTTCGTATTTTCGTTCAATTTGGGTTGAACTTGTATTGTATTTGGTTGACTCAAAAGGGTACGAATTTGCGGGTCGTTACACTAACACCTTGTGAAATACTTCACGATTTGATTATGAGGTTTTTAGAGATGTTGTTGATTTCATTTCAAATTTAATAAATGCTTTTGAAATGAGATTTTATTAAGTGAAAAGAAATGTTATTCCCAATTTTGGACAGTGATTGTTTTATAAAAATGTTCTATAAAACAGAAAGGATATCAAGGGCTAAACCTGATGTTTCTAAAATGATTTAAAAAAGTATTATGTGTTTGACACTGTAGTTCATCACATAACCGATTGGTTGCTATTGATGATATAACTGTTTTGTGGAAGAGAATTTATTCTCTTTCTTAACACTCTTCTTTGAGACGTATGAGCTCAAGGGTTATATAACTAATTGTGACTACTTATGTGTGAATTGTTGATGTGAACTACTATAGCTTGAAAGTACTTGTGATTATTATGTTGTGAAATGATTTTCCCTACTTCGGGATATAAAATGATTTAGTATGTGGCTAAAGATTCGGGTAACCCTGATGACTAAAAGTATGGGGAAGAGATGACCTAGGGCCTTAAGACTTGGTTAGTGGTCAGTTGTAGCCTGCTCCATGTGTGGGAGGTGCACACATATGTATGTGTGTGTGTATCGAGTGACTAAGGAACCGACCCTTGGCCTTGTTAGCGGGAGAACCTCCCGATATTTGGTTGCATACTGTTTCTATCCATTGTGATATTTTGGAATTCATATTTCCAAAGATTTTGGTTTGAGATCCTGAAGTGAAATTTACTTTGATATGAAAGCTAGATATGTATTTCAAATAATTTGAAATAAGAAATCAGGAAATAAAGTCCGAAGAAATAATTTCTGTAAAGTGAATTGGATTTTGAAATCTAAATTTGGGGATTAATCCTAAATGGGTAGATTAAGGATTTGCATGTTGTCTGATGCATTGTAGATCCCATAAGTTTATTTATGGTAGTTGTTTGTGTACTGGCAATCTAGTGGAGTAAACCCGTTACACGTTAGCGGCGTGGTCCCGTGATATGCCTTATTTTATATAAGTTGTTTATAATTGTAGAGATTCTCATACCAGTCCCATGACTGACTCGTAGTTTGTTTTTCCCTTACAAACTTGGGTGCCCATATTTTCCACATGGGTAGTCGAGTGGTTTGTTTAGCAGATATTTATCTTGAGAAGGATTCTGGATTGAAGCGTAAAGCTGTGTCCAGGGCATTGATAGTCTTCCGCTATGCATTGTATTTATTCTTAATTTATCTTTCGATGTATTATTTTAGATGTACTCTGATATTTCGTACTCTGATGTAACATTTATATGATGTTAATAAAAGTTCTTTTGTGTTTATTTTAATGTTGTTATGCGCCCAAAATTAATAATCCGAGGATTTCCGTCTTTCGGATAGGTCCTTACGGCCGATTCGAAGGGCGGGGAAATTCGAATTGTTACAAATTGGTATTAGTGCTTTGGTTAACTCAAATCTTTGGGGTACAACTCATTAGAATATAATAAAAGACTCATCAGAGATCGGATTAGTAATATCCTATAAGAATTCTCATTAGAGATAGGATCGGTAGTATCCCAGACTGAGTAGTTCATTAGAGATGGAGTTAGTAATGCCCTAGAATGAGTATTACGTATATAAGAGAGCGTATTCGTAATAAAGTATAGATTTTCAAAATCAGTTTAAAAGATATATTTTAAATAATAAGCTTACTTACGTCTTTGTTCCTTTTCGGGGACGAAAAGTTTTAAGTAGGGGAGATTAACATCCCTGATATTTTGGAACAAATTTAAAATTTAATTTTAATATAATTTTGTAAGAAAATATGTCAAAATTTAAAAATTCTATTTTTAAATCATCGTATAGCCCTAAAAGTCACATTTTGTATATGGATGAATTTGGACTCGAAACCACTTCCATTGAGTTCAAAATATTGTTTACGTGTTCGAAAAGTATAAACTTCAATATATTCCGAGATTCATAGATTTGGCACCTTGGTTGGGTCTTGGTTTGGCTAACCTTAGCCTACTCCATATAACCAAATCATCCCCTCTTCCAATTATTCATCCCAAACACTTAAAAGGAGATGGAAATGGGGAAGGGAATGGGAAACAGAAATTCCTAAGATAGGTTTTGCAATTGGAAGCTCAATTCTTGACGAAAACAAGTGTAGAAGCTTTGGTAAGCCTTCTCTTCATCTTCGCCATCTTCTCCAGCTTATCTCCTCTTCTATTTTTGAGAATTCCTAAATCTAACATTTAGGGGTTTTGATTGTATTCGTATTTCGATTGAAGATTCATGTGTTTTGATCGAAGAGAGGTTGTTCTGGTTTATCATTGGATCGATTTCTTGTTTCTAAACAAGCAAAGGTGAGAAACTATTCACCAAAAAGGGCTAGATTAAAATTAACTATTTACAAGCTAATTATTTGAGTTATGAGATGATTATGGGTTGATTATATAAGTTTATTAGGACGTTGAATAATGATTAGCATATTAAAAATATGATTTTTAATTGATATAGGTATACTTGTTTAAGTAGGTGAGTTCCTAAAAACCCACATCTATACCTCAAGCCATTGGCTTGTAAAAGTGTAATTTAGGTTTATTTTCACGTGCATATGTTGTTGAATTGGTTAGAGTAGCTTACACTTTCCGGTAAGTGAATTTTAATTTCATTATATTGAAATTTTGGTGCGAATCGTTCACACGATCGAACGTGCATGATTTGAATTGATACCATGTCTATTAGAGACCTCGCTGACATCCCTAAGTGTTCATGAGAGTAGAATGATCACGCACGATCGATGGCATTCGACCGGGAGGGTCAATACCTTCCCTGTCTGACCTGGGAAACAGCCCATGTTCGGACCAGTCGACTGGTCTATTCAGACCCATCGACTAGTCTGAAATGGACCAATCGACTGGCATTTACTATGGACCGGAGGGACCTTGGTCCAATGTGGACTGGAGGGACGTCATTCCACAGTTTAGATTGATCCATGATAATGCCAGCCGGAGCCTGGACCATTTGTCCTTTTTGTGACTTTTCAGTTTCTCGAATTCACAGATTTCAGCGATTAACAGTGAAGGTAAGATTTGGAATTTATAAATCTTTTAACTAAGATTTAATGGAAAATTTTCCAAAGTGAAGTTTTCCAATTTAATAAACTAAATTGGAATTGAATGGAATTCGATTTAATAATAATCGAGATGAACTTCTGTGAATGAAGACCGCTACTATTTATGGAATTTAAAAGGCCTTGTCGTTATTCCAGTTAAAGTATTAGTTTGATACGAAAATTTATATCGATTACTATTGATCTGATTTTTGTGAAGGTTCCATTTTGACGGAAGATGATTTTGGTTTTATCGTGAATTGTGTTTTAAATAACATTAGTTCTTTAACCCAAGTAAGGGCAGGATTAATTTCCAGAAACTTGAATAATCATTAAGTAATGAATTTTAGAGATTAAAACTAAGAAGAGTTTTAATCAATCTTTAATTAGATTTGAATGAATAGATGGTAATTAAATTTACCAAAACAAGAGAAGTGATATGAACCAAATATACTTGGTTGTTGATGTTGATTGTGATTGATTGAATGTTTGGATTATGCTCGACCAGTTAATGAGCAAAATATGCTTTTATATTTAGCATTGGGTTGGGTAGAAATATTTGTATGCTAACACCTTGTGAAACACTTCGCAATTTGATTATGAGGTGTTTAGAGATGTTGATCAGTTCATTTCAAAATTAATGAATGCTTTTGAAATGAGATTTTCTTAAGTGAGAAGAAATGTTATTCCCGATTTTGGACAGGGAATGTTTTATAAAAATGTTCTATAAAACAGAAAGGATTTCGAGGGCTAAACCCAATGTTTCTAAAATGATTTAGAAAAGTATTACGTGTTTGACATTGTAGCTCATCACATAATTGATTAGTTGCTATTGATGATATATCTTTTTGGTGGCGTAGAATTTATTCTCTTACTTATCACCCTTCTTTGAGACGTACGAGCTCAAAGGTTATATAATTAATTGTGACTACTCATATGCGTGAATTGCTGATGTGAAGTATTATAGTTTGAAAGTACTTGGGATAATTATGTTGCAAAATGATTTTCCCTACTTCGGTATATAAAATGATTTAGTATATGACTAAAGATTCGGGTAACCCTGATGACTAAAAGTATGGAGGAGAGAGGACCCAGTGCCTTAAGACTTGGTCAGTGGTCAGGTATAGCATGCTCCATGTGTGGGAGGTTTGCGCGTGCGCACACACACACACACACACATATATATATATACATATATTGAGTGACTATGTAACCGACCCTTGGCCCTGTTGATGGGAGAAACCTCCTGATATTTGGCTGCATACTGTTTGTATGCATTGTGATATTTTGGAATTCATATTTCCAAAGATTTTGGTTTGAGATTCCGAAGTGAAATCTACTTTGATGTGAAAGCTAGATTTGTATTTCAAATAATTTGAAATAAGAAATCAGGAAATATAGTCCGAAGAAATAATTTTTGTAAAGTGAATTGGAGTTTGAAATCTAAGTTTGGGGATTAATCCTAAATGGGTAGATTGAGGAATTTCTTATTGTCTGATGCATTGTAGATCCAATAAATTTATTTATGTTAGTTGTTTGTGCACTGGCAATCTAGTGGAGTAAACCCGTTCCATGTTTGCGGCGTGATCCCGTGATATGCCTTATTTATATAAGTTTTTTATAATTGTAGAGTTTCTCATACCAGTCCCATGACTGACTCGTTATTTGTTTTTTCCCTTGCAAACTCGGGTGCCCATATTTTCCACATGGGCAGTCGAGTGGTTTGTTTTACAGATATTTATCTTGAGCAGGATTATGGATTGAAGTGTAAAGCTATGTCCAAAGCATTTATAGTCTTCTGTTGTGCATTGTATTGTATTTATTGTAAATTAATCTTCCGTCATATTATTTTCGATGTACTCTGATGTAACATTCATATGATGTTAATAAAAGTTCTTTTGTGTTTATTTTAATGTTGTTGTGCACCCAAAATTAATAAACCGAGGATTTACGCCTTTCGAATAAGGTCTTATGGTCGATTCGAAGTGCGGGGAAATTTGGGTTGTTACATTTCTAACAAGCACAAGAGAATTTTTTAGAATATTTACATCAAGCTTGAGAGATATTCATGATCCAAAAATAATTTATTTCAAATCACTTGAAGAGATGTAAATTTTGAGATACACTGAATCAATCACACAAGATTTTTAATTTCAAATCTACGAGGTCTGTGAGATTCAAAGTATCAAAAATTTCAAATGATTTCAAACCATCAACTATCCAACCAAAAATGATCATGAATAAAAAGAATTTCTTGGCTCCAATACCATCAAGCCAAATGTTTTCAAATCAGAAATATCCAAGCCAATCCAAAAAAACAAATGAAATTTTCACCACTGAAAAATAGTAGTGTGCTGTAATGCGTATAAATTTTCAAGTCTTTCCAAAATGAATTAGAAGAAATTCAAAACAGCAGTGATGTGTGAAATTTCATTAATTTTTCAGATCTTCAAAAAATTAGAATTCAAATTAACAGCGTTCACAATATGATGAGAATACTTCAGCACTATTAGAAATTCAGAAATCAGTAAACAAAAATAAACTTCAAAATAATTGCAGAAATTTAGAAATTTGAATTCAAGATCAAGAAATCATTGAAACATCAGAGTTTTATTCAACTGAAGCGAATTTCTGGAAAATCATGAATTCTGCAATTTGAAGTGAAGAAAGCTCAATAGAAAACAAATATAACAGTGACAGATCAAATCAGAAAAATCACATAAAATAAACAGAAGAGGTAGAAAGAGGGATAAACAAAGAAGAATATAAACAAAAAATTGGGTTTAGAGGTCATACCTGAATTTTTAGAAGATGATGTTGATTCTCTAACTCATCAGACTTGGCTAAGGAACTCTGAATGATACAGAAATATGGAATAACTTGAATTCAATTCTCTATTGTAAAGAGTTCCTCGTCTTCCACTGGTACCTAACAGTTTAGGGAATCAATTGGTCTAAATTTTTTTGTAAATCACTCTGAAATGTGTTCACGACTTTTGGTACCCAAACCTGTTTGTATAACAATCCATCAGAATTTACTTTTATGCCCTTAGGAACCCAAATCAGTTTGAATTTAGTCGAAAATATTTTATTTCCTTTTGGGACCCAAGAATGTTTAGATGGTTTGTTACACAACCTGTTTTCATCCCACTTATGATTTAAAAATCCTTTATTAGAGTTTAAACTTTCAAAACGATTCTTTTCAAAGTAGTTTGCAGGATTTTTAAAGTCATTTAAATTCATGTTTTCAAAAACATTTAATTTCTCAAATCCAATACCATATTTATTTCAAATAGAAACTTGATTTTGCAACAACATATTCAACGATTTTTCCCCACTAGAGAATTTTTCAAAAGTTAATTCTAACCATTGAATTTTGGATTTAAGACATTGTTTTCTTTGATTAAATTTGAGCAACGATTATTAGTGATCTTTCTTTCAATATCATGTTGTTTGAAAACAAAATTTTCAGAGTCAAGTAATTTGACTTTGGCTTGAGACTCGGAGATTTCAAATTCGAAATGTTTTTGCTTTTCAAACTCAAGTGTTTCATAATTCTTGAATTTCACAATTTCATTTTCTAACTCTTTCAAAATCAAATCAGTTTTCAATAAGCTTTCTTTTTCTACAATTTCATGTTTGGAATTTATGGTAGTCTTAAAATTTTCAAATTCCTTTAGTAAAGAATTGTTTGTATCTTTTAGCTCAATTCATTATCTTTTAAAACCAGAATTTCCTCTTCAAGCTTTTGAATTTTTTTATTAAGATGAAGATCAGATTTCAACTGCAAACAATTTTTACAATCATAATTTTCTAATTTTATGATATTTGAAAGTTTTGATTCCAAATAGTTATTTTTGTTGTTCAACTCATGATTTTTAGATTTTAAAGATTTGTTTTTCGGATGGAGTTTATCAATAGATTTAGTTAAATCAACACGCATATAAACTAAATCTTCATAAGAGAATTTTTTGTCTCATCGTCTGTCGAGTCTCAATCATCTGATCCATCTGAAATTTTATCTGTACGACCTGTTAAGCGTAGATTTGTATCTGAGTTGATCTTCTGAGGTTTTGAGATGTCGTTGTCAATTCTTTTATACTTCATATTGAGTGTATTCCAGATTTCCTACGCAGTTCAACAATGGGAGATAATATTATATTTATCATCATTTATATGAGAATATAAGATATGTGTAGTACGAGAATTAAACCAAATGTCATTCAGATCACACCCATTAATAACAGTATCCCAAGATTTATTATCAACACATTTTAAATAGGATTCCATTTCTAATTTCCAATTTAAAAAATCTGTACCATTAAAAATATTTGGAATGCGATTGGACTGACCCTCACTGGATTAACCCTAGAGGGGGATGAATAGGGTTTATTAAATTAATTCGAGATAATAAAAAATATCGAACACAGATTACAACACAAATAATAACAGAGAATATAAATGTAGAAGTAAATAACACAGTTTTTACCCAGCTTCGGCAAACTCTGCCTACTCCTGCATTCCTAGTATTTTTACTAGGATAAAATTAAATCTTGCCATAAAGTGTTGTTGAATTCTAGAAATAAATTCTTTTCCACGTGAACACTTGATTTATTAGGGATTTCAGGAAACTTTTAAATTTACTTTTCTTCCTGAAAATGTATTCGAATTTCTTGCCTTGACCAAAAACAGATTGTGTTACCTTTTAGAAACTGGATTTATGAAATCTTGCATAAATGAAACTGTAGCCAAGAATGACTTGTTGATGCCATGAAATCTGAAAAAAGAAATGATTTCTTGCCTTAAAAAAAATTTCAACCTAAGTTTTAAATCATGCAGATTTTTCCGTACTCTATAAATCTGGAACCAGTGAATGATTTTGATCTCTCACTGTATTTAAAGTTTATGTGCAAAAATAGATTGCCAATTTAGACACATGTCAGCAGTGCAAGTTTGTTACAAATTTTTCGAGCCAGAGAATTTATAGAAAATTCTTTATTCCTTACTGTATTTATATGAGCACTGATCAGTTGTCGAAACTGTCTTTCCATGCTTGTCATTTTGTAACTTCCTCGAGTTGTTTAAATCTGTTCATGTTTGCACCTGAGTTCGACTTACTTGCATTCGAAAATTGCCAGTCCATGTGTTATGAAGCTTGCCTAAGTGCTTATGACATGTTGCTTGTATATATTAGCTCTTGGACTCACTTATGCTACCAGACTCTTGAGTTCTCTGTTCATCTTTTAGTTGCTCCAAATGTACATTTGTTTTTATATAATTTTGTCCCCGTGCATGGCTTGTCCATTATGATATGATTTGATCATGTACTCTTGTACAGTTATATACTTGTATGTCATATATTTGCATGATTGTTGCTGGTGGTATTTCTTGAAACTGTATATGTGAAAGTGTAGCTCCATGTTGTATTTGCGCCATGATTTGGCTTGACCAGAAAACCATAAACATTTTTCATGCAATTCCCTTGTAGTAATCCTGGCTTGCATTTGTGCTCATGTATAGTCCTGCATGAATGCGCACTTGCATTTGCACTTGAAATTTTACACTGTCTTGAATTTGACCATGTGTTGACTTGTTAGTGTTGCACCTGCCATGTTGATTTTTCATTGTTCCTCAGCCATTTGGCTTGCCGTGTACATTTGCATGTTGATATACTTGCTGCGTCCATACTGCTCCATTTTTTTGACTGCTATGCTCTTGCACTGGGTCGAGCTTGGTCTCCATGGTTGCTCCTTAGTTGCTCGTTGTCTTGAGCACTATATATCGTTATGCGTGTGCATTTATCACCATATACATACATATGTATATATACACATATATGTATACATATATGTGTGTGTTTGTATTTGTCGCTTCGCTTGAATACTTGCACTATAAATCGTTATGCGTGTTCATGGATACTTGCAGCATACATATATTGTCAAGCTTTACCCGACACTTCATTCTCGATATATTTGTCCTTTGTTGACTATATTTTCCCTGCACAAATATGTGTATATACATACACATGCATGTATATACATGTATAGTGCACGTCTAGAGAATATGTATGTATATATATATATGTTCTGTGAGCACTACAGATGATGTCAACCTTGTGGCATTTGTAGTGTATTATTGTGAATGTCACAAGCATTCTAGACACAGATGGATGTCCATATAAATCAGATCAAGTCATGAAATATGGTGAGAAACACACCAAAATTCTGAGGCAAATAAAATTTTAAAATAAAAAATAGATTTGCTTGAATATAAATTTTTTTGTTCCAGTTACTGTGCGTTTCATCTGTGATAGGTAAGCAGAAGAGTGGACTGACAGTGAAGCAGACAGAAATCAAAAGACAAATCAAATGAGTGTAACTGTATATGAGTGTTTGTACAACTGAGTGAATAAGTGAACTGTAGTGAGGAGTAATGTATACAAATGAATTTGAATGTATATGTACTGAATTACAGTGAGTTGTACGAATAGTGGAGTTATAAATTTGTACTGTTGAGATGTTGAAATAAAATATTATACTTAAATAAAATACTGTTTGAATATTTAATTTATTGTGCAGTGGTATTCTATTAAAATATAAATCTTATATTATGTTTGTGATGTAGTATAACAGTACAATTACAAACACATTTATAATGATAAATATATGTTTATTATCATCAAACAAAAATCATAGAATTGTTAGATACAACATTATCTAAAGGATATAGCAAAGAAATTGGCAAAAGATGTGCTGGCTCTCAAAGGAAAAAAGGACTTGTGGCGCAAGTTTCAAAAAAGCACAGGTGTGCACTACCTTTGCATTATGGAAACAAGCAAGACAGAAGTTTGACATTCAAGTATAAGTGCATGGATGTTCAAGTGCCAACTTCTAATGTCTTATCATTCCCTTTAATGAGCTCACAAAAATATTTGAGATATAAGAAATTTCATATATTGTGTGATGATAAAACCTTAACATAGTTATTGAAACACCCCACCTCCGTTAAGGTCACTCACAAAGGGAATGCCTTAACTTTGGTGGAGGGTTATAGGTATAAGACACATAAAATTTTACAAGACAGATAAATATAAGCAGCGAAATTCAAATATTTATTGCATACGTGGTTCAATACAAAAGCATTACATCAGATTGTCTCAAAATAACTTACAGAACATTACACCATAATTTATGTCTTGATTATTTAATAAAGAAGCATAAACCATAAATAAAACTGCATAAATCCCCAAGGGTAGTGTCCAAAAGCCATAGCCAAGGTGAGAGAGTCCCAATCATACATCTACTTTCTTGAAGCTTTCAAAGAGTCTGGCTAAGCTGGAGTATTCCCTCCCTGTGGACCGGGGGGGACGGAAGAAAAGAGGACGAAAGAAAACGGGTCAGACAATAAGTCTGGTAAGTTCAGTGATTACTAGTATTTAAACAAGGAAAGGGATCATGACAGTAATAATAGAACATAGGACAATACCCTAATATAAGATAAGAGGAACATGTGATCGCACCCATTTCTATAGTCTCTGCACCTACTTAACCATTGGTTCAACCAGCCCCACGTGTTCATAACAAACGATCCCCTTATTGATCGGCTCCTACTCGCATGCATTCATATCCTGTGTCATTCGGCCCCGCTTGACTGTAGCTACCTGTGCTGGTCCCACCATGGGGTGAATCAGTGCCTCTGGTCGCAACCCGACACGATTCAAGATGCACAGTGTATACTACTGATGCCCAATGCCTGCTTTTTCCAGTCCGGAGTACGTGCACGCCCATACTCCGTCGGAACCCATACCGACGCTCCAACCGCCGACGTTTTGACCGCTTATAATCAGCCCAGTAATCGTGCCCCACCCTGCCTAGTTTCAGGGTACCATGATACATCTATGTGGGTTACTGCTGAAATGGGTCCCCGTTACTAGGGTTTTCTAATCAACATGTTTATTTGGTTAAGTGTCCAAGTTTACCTAACCCCACACATTTGTTTAGTTAACATGTTGAATCGGTTAAGTGTTTCCCTAATTGACTTAACCCTACCAATCCTGACTTAGCTTTAATTTATTCATTAAAGCACCAACCACTCACATTAGGCAGGTCTTGTTGCGGTCACTGGATATGCCGGTCGGTTCCGGGCAGATTTACACCACAACTCCGTCTAACCTCGGGTTCTTTTTGGGCTTGATGCACTAACCACCCACATTAGTCAGGTCTTGTTGTGGTCACTGGATATGCCGGTCGGTTCCGGGCAGATTTACACCACAACTCAGTCTAACCTCGGGTTAGGCATATTCGTCTTTTCTAAATTCACATATTTTCTATCTATGTCTAATTTCTTTATGTAAATTAATTTTAATTTAATCATGCCATAATTATCCTTTGATTATGCTCACAATAAATGGTATACCAAATATACCATTTTATTAACAAATCTATGCCATGAATTTTCATATTTTCCCATCGTTGTCCCCGTGGAACGTACGCATGAATCACATAAAAGGTTGGGCTAGTAAATTAGCCCAAACCCATAAAAAAAAGGGGTAATAAACAAGGGACATGAAATAAACATAAAATAGCATACATTTAACTTATCATGTGTAGCTTGGCATAGAAGTATTATTAACTTAATTAACGGGTAAAGGTGAACTTGTGACTAAGTTGGGTCTAATTGTCATGTAAACTTGATATAGGTCTAGCATGGTGGTTTAACATATAAACAAAATTTTAAGCCACAACTTAGCATATTAACTTATGTATGTCAAAACATAAGAAAGCTACTATAAACATTTTTAAATCATATCTTAGCATATTAACTTATGTGTGTTAAACATAAGAGGGCTATTATAAACATATTTGAATCACAACTTAGCATGATAACTTATGTGTTAAAACATAAGAGAACTACAATTCCAATTTTACAACATAAATAGATTCAACTTTAACATGGATCTAAATATACATGAGTGTTGATCTAACATATAAGCATGTGCTTTAGATCATACACTTGTATGTAACCACCAAATTATAACATGACATGTTTCACCATTTAGTTGGCATAATAAATCCATTACCAAATCATAATAGATTCCAATAACATTCAATATGGTATGTTCATCATCACAAACATATAGACATGTTCAATCGTAACGGTAATTTAAGAATCAAACTTTATTTATCTTATACATAAGCATCATTCTATATTCGAATTACAACATGTCATGATTCATTTGAAAGAATGTGTAAATCTGCGTAATAACCAACTTATAAACTAAAAAGGAATTCTTGATTTCCGAAATCTGATTTCTGAAATTAATAAGCTCGCCTTTGATGTAGATCGTTGAATTTGATTACTTTTAATTTGATTTTGATTCAGGTTTTTATCTTGTCTTTGAATTGGTGACGGCTACTCCAAGTTCTCTATTGACGGCATGATAGTTCCAGGATTATTTTTGAGTGATTTTTAGGTTTGAGCATTAGGTTGTTTATATAGAATTTCAATCTAATTTGAGCCATCGGATGATCCTAGAGTTAACCACAACCATTCAGTCAGGATAGGGAGACACCTCAGCCCTAATGACTCAGCAGGGAGTCAGAAAGGACTCGACAATGACTCACAGTATGGATCAGATCACACCAGAAAGCTGTGCAGGCTCTCTGCTCGACCTGGGCGCACTTGGCAGGTGCGCCAGTGCAACTTTTGTACTGGCGCACTTCCCAAGTGCACCAGTGCATTTTGCTTTTTTTTCTCTTCTTTCTTCTGGTTTTCTTTGTTCGTCCATATCTCCTTCATAGGTGTCCATTTTACGCAAACTCAGACTCTATCTCAAGTAGAATTCCGAGACGAACGCAATGGCGTAACCCGTATCCCTTAATTCTCACATTTGAAATTAATTATTCTTTGATTTGTTACTATAACATTAACAGAAAATATGGGGTGTTACATTCTCCCCTCCTTTTAGGATTTCGTCCCTGAAATCTTCAAGTCGAGAAGAACTTATATCCTACCATCCAATTACCCATCTACTCAACCATCAAACATAGGCGTCCATTGTCCTTAAAAGATTTCTAATGCTTCATGATCATATGCATAGTGTGTGTACATGTCCTTATCTAATGCAAAATTAGGCGATCTACTAATTCAGTTGACCTCCTTAATGCGAATTATGTCAGTGCCATGAGTGCATTATGAATGCAATTTTTTCCTACTCAAAATTTCCTACATGAGTGCACAATCATTCATACAAATGCAGCGTCCATATGATCACACATCAAGTTTCAATGCATATACAAATACATATATGCATATGCAATATGAAAGTGACTGAGCCGGCCTAATACCTAATGTGTGTGTATATGCATCCACGAGCAACCACTAGCAACCACTTGCAACCATCAACCATAACATGTTTCAATTACGTGTTTTCATCTAAATGGGTTTCTACCTAAGGATAAAGGATAGGATCGAGGAGATATACCTAAAAAGATAGATACGAGCATAAACTTAAGGAAAAGGAGATTAAGGATGTACCCTCAAAAAGAAAAGGGTAGGCTGCGCGTATTCTGTCCCCAGTTTCCCAAGTCGCGTCTTCCTCGGCGTCGTTCCATTGAAATTTGACGAGCTTAACTTCACGGTTGCATAGCTTTTTGACTTCTGTTCCCAAGATACGGGTTGGAACTCTCCTCATAGTTGCTTCTCGTTCAACTTCTACTTCCTCTAGCACGCTTGGTTCTACCACTTCCGCAGACTCGTGTAAGCACTTCCGAAGGTGAGAGGCATGAAAGACATTATGAATTACAGCCAATCTTTCGGGCAACTGTACCCTATAGGACATCTTCCTAATCTTCTCGATGATAGGGAACGACCCTACAAATCTTGGTGCTAACTTTCCTGCGGATCCAAAGCGAACGACGTTCCTCAAAGGAGATACTTTAAGGAACACCTTGCCTCCAACTTTGAACTCAAGGTCAGTTCTTCTTTTGTCTGCATAGGACTTCTGTCTATCTTGTGCAATATTCATTCTTCTTCGTATCAAGTCCACTTTCTCTGAAGTTTCCCTAATCATGTCTGGTCCAAGTATGAGCTTGTCTGTGGACTCCCACCAGCAATTTGGTGACGGGCACGGTCTTCCATATAAAGCTTCGAAAGGCGCCATGCCTATGGTGGCTTGGTAGCTATTGTTGTAAGCGAATTCCACCAAAGGTAGATGATCCTCCCATGTACCTCTGAAGTCAAGAATGCATAGTCTCAAGAGGTCTTCTAATACTCTATTGACTCTTTCCGTCTGGCCATCGGTTTGAGGGTGATAGGCCGTGCTTAAGCATAACTGTGTGCCTATAGCCTCTTGTAAACTCTTCCAAAACTCGCTCGTGAAGATAGGATCTCGATCACTCACTATGCTGGAGGGTACCCCATGGAGTCGAACTATCTCTTAAAGATATATGGATGCTAGAGATGAGGCAGTCCTTCTATTTTTGACAGGTATAAAGTGAGCGCTTTTAGTAAGCCTGTCCACTATTACCCAAATGCTGGTATTGCCCCTTCTTGACCTACGCAACCCATCTATAAAGTCCATCGAGATGCTATCCCATTTCCACTGTGGGACCTCTAGAGGATGGAGCAGAGCACCAGGCTTCTTCTACTCCGCCTTGACTTGTTGGCATATTAAACACTTAGAAACAAATTCAGCTACGTCTTGCTTTATGCCATTCCAAAAGAAAACTCTTTTAATGTCTTTATACATTTTGTCTCCGCCTGGGTGTATGGTCAGCTTGGAATGGTGTGCCTCTTCTAGAACGCCTTTACCAAATCCCTTGCTTGTGGGACGCATAGTCTTCCATCTCATCTCAACCAGCCCTTGGCATCAATGGAGTACCTATTGAGGTGACTAGAAGTCTCACCCCTAATTAATTTGTCCACCACATCGGCAAGCTGAGGGTCTTCTCTTTGCGCGGCTCCGATTGAGTCTAATAGAGTTGGTCGCACTTCTAATGTGGCTAGTAAGCCAGGTACAAAGTCAGAGAAGGGTCTGAAGTTAAAGCTTGCTATGAACTCCAAGCTTTGCCTTTCCACAAAGAGAGGGCTTAAGGTCAGTTTCTTTCTACACAAGGCGTCTGCTACTGCATTGCCCTTGCCAGGAGTGTAGGAGATCTCAAAATCATACGAGGCAAGAAAATCCATCCATCTTTGCTGCCTTAAGTTGAGATCTTTCTGCGAGAAAAGGTATTTCAACGATTTATGGTCAGTATACAGTTCAAATTTCTCACCTAGGAGATAATGGCGCCAAGACTTAAGCGCAAAACCGATGGCTGCCAACTCTAGGTCGTGGGTTGGGTAGTTTTTCTCTTGTACTTTCAACTGCCTTCCACCATAAGCCACTACCTTCCCTTCTTGCATCAGAACAGTGCCTAGTCCCGTTCCGCATGCATCTGTGTATACTGTAAACATCTTGCTTCCATCAGGCAATGTCAGAACTGGGGCTGTTGTTAGAGACCTTTTCAAACGTTGGAAAGCAATATCGCAATCCAAGTCCCAATTGAAATCTAGGTTCTTCTTTGTCAACCTTGTAAGTGGAGCTGAGATTTTTGCAAAATCTTTGATGAACTTTCGATAAAAGCCTACTAGCCCGAGAAAGCTTCGGACTTCGGTTGCGTTTCGAGGAATCTTCCAATCTTGCACAGCAACCACTTTTGCGGGGTCCACAGCTATCCCCTCTTTGGACACCACGTGTCCAAGGAACATAACTTCTTCTCTTTAGAAATGGAACTTGGAGAATTTAGCTTTCAGCTGATGTGCATGGTGAGTATCCATGACTTCCTTTAGATGCTGAGCATGCTCTTCCTCATTCTTTGAGAAGATCAAAATATCGTCAACGAAGACCACCACAAACTTATTGAGGAACTCTCGGAACACCCTGCTCATTAAATCAACGAAGTAAGTGGGTGTGTTTTCAAGCCGAAAGGCATGACAAGCCACTCGAAGAAACCATCTGGTGTTCTAAACGCGGTCTTATCGATGTTGTCTTCAGCCACACTTAGCTAATGAAACCCAATAGCTAAATCTAATTGGGAGAAAACCGATGCACCTACAAGCTGATCGAACAAATCATCTATTCTCGGGAGTGGGTGCCTATTCTTCTTGGTCAGCTTGTTTAGTTCTCTATAATCAACGCACAGGCGAACCGTCCGCTTTGGTTGCGAACACTACTGGAGCACCCCATTCAGAAATACTCCGCCTTATAAACCCCTTCTCAAGCAATTCTTTAACTTGCTTGCTGAGTTCTTTCCTCTCCCTTGGAGCCATGTGTCTAACGGGTAAAGCAACGGGTTTTGCGTTGTCAACGAGGTATATGCGGAAGTCTATCTCCCACTTCGGAGGTAACCCCTTTACCTCTTCAAACACATCCGAATATTCACGGACTACCCTTACAGACTGCAAGTTCCTAACAGACGCATCAAGAGATTCTAGATAACTAAGCATTACGGAGTTCATGGGATTACAAGAAATTTCGAGAGTGTTACCGAGGCGATTCATGATTCTAACTACTCTCTTTTCACAATCGAGGATGGCACCATTACTGGATAGCCAGTCCATGCCTAAAATCAACCCATAGCCCGTGAAGCCCAAAACAAAGGCATTACATCTAAACCCAACGCTTAGTATAGATATTTTCAAATCCAAACAGACCATTGACAAATAAGCTGAGCCCCCAATTGGATTTGAAACAACCAAGGGATCCTCTACTATACTGGTGTCTAGGTGCAGAGATTCCACTAACGCAGTAGGTATAAAAGAGTGCGATGCGCCAGAATCAAATAGTGTACAAACAGGATGATCAAAAAGATAGACTAAACTTTCGACATAAATATTTCTACCTCGTTCTTGCGGAGGTGCCGTGAGAGCGTG
Organism: Allium sativum; assembly: GCA_030737875.1. Taxonomy (NCBI): domain Eukaryota; kingdom Viridiplantae; phylum Streptophyta; class Magnoliopsida; order Asparagales; family Amaryllidaceae; genus Allium; species Allium sativum. The sequence continues at coordinate 615,216,324 of CM060915.1, read as the reverse complement.
AATGTAACACCCCGTGATTCTGTAACGCTAAGATTCACAAATCAAGGAAGAATTAAAAGTTAAAAATAAAAATCAAGGGAAACGAGCTGCGCCATTGCGTTCGTCTCGGAATTCTTCATGAAAACGAGTCCGAGTTTGCGTAAATCGGAGTCCGTATGAGGAAGATATGGCGTCCGGAAGTTTCAACAAGGTTCAAATTTCAAAACAGACTCAGAAGCGGGTTGGGCGGGAAATTTCCCGCCAGGACCCAGGTTGACTGGGGAGTCGACTGGGTAGTCGACCCCACCCCCAGGTCGACTGGGTAGTCGACCCCACCCCTCAGGTCGACTGGGGAGTCGACCCCCCTTTTTCCAGCTTCCTGAACCAGATTCGTTTCTCTGTATTTGGACGCCCTTCTGACCAGATTCGTTGACTTCTACACTATATAAACAACCCTGGTCTTCTTCTCTATTCACAATTCTTTTCTATCCTTATGCTGCCTCTGAAAAAAAAATATTATTAAATAAAAATAAGAAGATAATACGAAAATCCAAGACAAGGTTATGCTGCTCAAGTTGTCTAGAAGAGATTCAAAGCTTTAAGTTAAGGATTAAAGGCTAAACGTCGCACGAATCATAGCAACGCCTCCTTTCTATTCTAATCTAATCTCTGTAAGTCGGTTATTTCTAGATTTGAACGTTTTTCTCTGTTCGTGACATGAAATTAAAGGAATAAAAGAATATGCCAAATCTCTCTCTCTCTCTATTCGAATCAGTGCTTATACTCTTGAACCTAATTAAGAACTGTTATTGTAACAACCCGTATTTCGATAACATGATTAAAGATGAGAATCAAGGCAGAATTTAATTTTAAATTCTGAATCAAGTGAAACGGGCTATGCCATTGCGTTCGTCTCGGAAAAATACGCGAAATAGAGTCCGAGTTTTCGAAAATCGGAGTCCGTATGACCAAGATATGGCCTCGCGAAGTTTCACGAAAAATTCCCAAATTAAAGTATACTTAATTAAGTGAAATGGGTTGCGCAGAGAAATATATATATTGATATATATATATATATATATATAATTGAAAATTAAATAAATAAATATGCAAAAATGTTCAAAACAGCGAATTGGGAGAGGGGAATAACCGAACCGGCCGATTTTTGAGGTCGACCCTAGCCCGCTGGGTCGACTAGGGGTTAATCCAGGGTGTTTGGCTGTCAACCCGTGGGCCGATTCGCTCAAATGCAGATTTTGCATTTGGATGGTTCTCATGGTTCATCTTTAATCTAAAGGCCCTAGATGGTTCCTACACTTGACTTCTTCCCCAAGACATGCTTTGATGGCTAGGATTGAATCTAGGTTTAATCCTATGGCCTAAAACACTTGCCTAATCTATAAATAAGACCCTAACCTATCCTAAATCCTCATTATTCATTCATGCAACTAAACTATAGCAAAATTTCTACTCTCATGGCCTCCACTCAACTATCCTAGCCTCCACTTCATTTCTATGAAAGGTTTCATGATCATGAGAGTGTTAGAGAGTCCCTATGTTAGTATGAGAGCCTCTCAAGTTGATTTCAAGGCAAAAGCTTTGATCTTTGTTCATAAAGATGGTGTTTTTGTTGATTTGGGGCATCTATCTTTGGGTTTTTGGGTGATGGCATGCATAGGCTTCCTCACAAGCTTTAGTTTAATCGATTTAGGCCTTCAAAGCAATGTAAGCCCTTTTCCTACTCTTAGATATTAACTATGAAGTTAAATGTTCATGTTGCAAGTTTGGGTTTGATCATTGAGAATGATACATGCTATCATGTCATGCAAGTTTATGAAGTCATTATCTTGATCTTATGAGCTAAAAGCTACAACCTTTATGTTGAAATGTTGCATTATGCAACATGAGAACCTTCATACCCTTTTTTTGTCAACTTGCATATGAAGTCATAACCCTTATATGATGATATATGCGAGTTTCTAGTCATCATTCCATGTCTTTTGTCACCATGATTCGCTTATGTGCCAAGTTTGGGTTTATGCATGTTTTTGAGGCTTAAGAATGTAACATGCAAGCTAATGAACACATTTGTGCCTCATTTGCCACCATGATTAACTTGTGGCTTAATATCCATTTTTGTCATGCCTTTGCCAAGTCTCTTCTTTTAATCCATTACGTTGTTGCGAACGTATATGCGAGTTTAAAAAGCGTTGGGGTCACATTATGGGAAAACATAATGATATGAACATGATTTGGGTAAATGGGTATAAACATGACAACGTGTAACGTTAAATATGACATGTGTTTATACTTGAAAACATGACTTGAAATATAACATGGAAGTGACATGTAAGTATGCATAAAAACATAAGCTTGGGAATTTACCTATTAAGTTAGGTCTACCCATTGGGAATTTACCTATTAAGTTAGGTCTACCCAATTGCTTGAAAACTTGAATATGAACATGACACTAGACTAAACATGAAAGTGGCCAACTCGAGGTTGGGTTGAGTTTGCAACATAAAGCTACCCGGAACTGACCGGACTAACTAGTAGTTGCAAACAATAGGACCCAATGTGAGAAGTTGGTCATGTTGTGCTTGAACCCGAGGTTAGACCAAGTTGTGGTGTAAAGCTACCCGGAACCGACCGGCTTAACTAGTAACCACAACAAAGTCTAATGTGAGAGGTTGGGGTGCATTAAGAAATTAATGCCACATGATAGGGTTAAGTTAATTTGATTAATGACTCTTAACCAAATATGACATGGACAAATGGGTTAAGTAATTGGATTAGGCTAATGATACTTAACAAAACATGACAAGGTTGGGTAGGTTAAGTAACTTGATTTGCCTAATGACACTTAACCATTTTTATACGACTAGTGGACGGGGATTAAGTTAACCAACACTTAATCAATCCAACACGATAATTTGGTAAGGTTAAGTAAGTTTTCTTAATGACACTTAACCAAAAGATACAGTTAATGGATGGGGTTAAGATTAGACTCAACTAGTCTAAACATGATAATCGGATGGGGTTAAGTTAGCCTAGACTTAATTAATCCCACTTGGTAGTTTAATGGGGTTAAGTTAAATACTTAACTAATCTAACACGATGATTTGAAGTGGTTAAGTGACCTATACTTAACCAATCTCACCCGTTAATTTGAAGAGGTTAAGTGACCTAAACTTAACCAATCTAACTCGTTAATTTGATGTGGTTAAGTGATCTATGCTTAACCAATCTAACTCGTGAATTTATTGAGGTTAAGTTAACCCATACTTAACCAATATAACGTGAAAACATGATAAGGCTAAGTCATGAATCGCTTGAATACACTTGACCGGTTTGACTAAGTAATTTCATAGGGTCAAGTTAATATATACTTAACCAACTTGAGCATGGTTTGTAGGGTTAAGTCTTGGACTTGGATACTTAGCCAATTTTGACATGATTTGTAGACGGGTTAAGCCTTGAACTTGGATACTTAGCCAATTTTGACATGATTTTTAGACGGGATTAAGTCATGAACTTAAGTGATACTTAATCTATTATGTAAACCCTAATTCGGAGAATTAGGTGGGTAACCGTAATTAACAAGGATAACGGGAATAAGGCTAAGTCGTAAACCTTGGTTGAAGGATAACTAAGTAATGATTCTTAGTCAAGGAAATTTAGACCAGTTCATAGATAGATGAGTAACCTGATACGGTAGGTCATCGTTTAAGTATACGAGTAGGAGCAAGTATCTGATTTAGATAAAGGCTCCAGCGAACTGGGTAACGAAGCAGCGGCTTCGGGGAACGTGAGGATATTCTTGGGATCCCTCTGTGGGCTGCCAGGTAATTATACTAGGCTCATGAGAGGTTAAGGTCTACGTTAGAAGAACCAAGAGTATGCCTTGGTTGCTATACGAGCGACCTAAAGACGGGGATGGATAGGGTATAGTCGACGAAACACGGTCGTACCCTAGATAGCATTTTTCGTCAGGCTACCTTCCATCTTTGGTCAAGCGTGTACGTACGGAAAGGCAGAGAACACCCAATAGACCATAATTGCTATCTAATTATGGGTGCGGTAAGGCTCAGATTGGGGGTTGGCCAGTAGTGTGTTCTCGTACAGGATTTATCCTGTCTTGTCTTTCGCTAGTTGAGGGAGGGGTCGCGTGGGACCATAGCCACGTATAGAAAAAACAGACCTTAGCATCTGCATCGGCAGATAAATCGTAAGCTCCCGACCGAGTCCTGTATTTCCTGGTCTGCCCTGTGACAGGACTCGGATGGCACGATGTGATACATGTGCATACAGTCATGGAAAAACGATTCACGATGAATGCGTGGGAAAAAGGGCGCGGTTGGCGGTTAGCGTAATCCCTAGTGGCCCTAGGTGGTTGAACCCAAACCGAGATACGAAAACGTGCAATAGGTAAGCGTAATCCCTAGTAGCCCTAGGTAGCATAAGTCCTAGTTGTACAGACGCTAATTCATGTTGGAAGACACTAGCTAGGTTTAGGGTAACAGTCCAAACCGATCTTAAGGATCATGGAACTATGTAAAGTAATATAGAATCTCATGGGAAAGCCCGTAGGGCCTACGGCAAGGGACTGAACATTTACATGGAATAAAACATACGAGTTGAGTAACCTATATATGCGATATATTAGGTTGACATGGACCACTACACGACTTTTGAGTAAGGGTCATTCACGGATAACACGTGATACAGTTGGGATACTAGTACGGTAGGTGCAGAGCAGATGTATAGGATAGATACCATGGGACGTTATACGTGATAGATATCTTGGGATATTATACTTGATAGAAACCTGACGATGTGATACCTTGTTTTATCTTGACATCGTAATTTATCATGACACCTTAGTTCACCTGAGTTCAGTAGTTCATCCTGTTATTTTGATTTAGCTTATCTATCTTGTTATCATGCTTATGTTCATCTCAGCTTCTCATGTCAGTTAACTTTACTAGTTTTTATACTAATAGTAGATAGGGCTTACTCAGTCTTTTTGACTGACCCGTTTTGTTTCGCCTCTTTTCTTCCGTTTCCCCCCCAGGTTACAGGGAGGAAATACTGCTATTTAGTTTGGACTTCTTCTGCTTGAAGGTCATCATGGATGGCTTGGACTTTTCTTGGCTATGGCTACTTTACTGTCTTTACTTGGGGAATAATTTATGAAAAAGTCTTTATGCTTCTTTACTATTTCTAGACAGGTTTTGATGTATTCTTATGTAAAAGGCTTTAGACCTTAATTATAAATGTTTATGAAAGTTCGATTTTACTTCCGCTATTTTATATGTTCTGTCTTGTGATATTTCTGTGCATGTTTACCAATAATGCCCCTCTAAAGCTAGTGCATTCCTTTGTGAGTGACCCTAGCGGAGGCGGGGTGTTACACGTGGTATCAGAGCAGAAGGTTACCAGACTGGGCAAAAGTTTTTAAAGACCTTCTGAAAACTATTTGAAAATCGTTTATAAAGAAGCAATTTTCAAGAAAATTTTCTTTTAAAAGAAAAAGGCTATTCCCCAAAGGCCATTAGCACTATCCTTGTTTCCTTAATTGAATCTCTTTTCCTTTCTTTCCTCCATCTGTAGTCACAGTGGTTTTAACTGCGACTAGTCTTTTCTATCTACGAAAGTGTTTTCCTTACGATGGAGGTGGTTCTCGAGAGACCAGTGGCCGCGTTATAAGAAAGGATAGTGAGGAAGAGGATAAAGGATACGAGCTTAAGGATGAGCAACTTGTTGGTATGGCTCAGCCCAGGACGAGAGAGAAGGATGAACAATGAAACCCATGACGAGAGAGTACCTTTGGCATGGTAAAACGGGATGGATAGTTAAGTATTATGGGAAAAGGACAAGATCATCGGGAGGGCAGCAGTATGCTCTCATTTCTAGGGTACCTCGGAAGGAGGGTGACGATCTTGTTAAAGGTTTAGCTTTTCTTCTCTATCATCCCGTTAGGACTTTGTTTTGATCATCGTATCATTTAAGTCTGCTTCGATAGTTGAGTCTCTGCACCTTAAGTACTAGCGTAATAGAGAATCCCATTTTTGTCTCAAAGTCCTATTGGAGAATCAGTCCATTTATACATGACTTGTTTGGATTTGGGAATGTCTATGCCAAGTGTTGAGTTTGGAAATAATGCTTATGTTTATAAGCTATGGATGGATTCTAGGGATGAAGTGGTTATCCAGTAAGGGGTGCCACTCTCGGTTTTGATAGGAGGGTAGTTAGACTCTTGACTAGCCTTGGTAATACCCTCGAAGTCTCGTGTAACCTTTTGGGTTCGGTCATGGTTAGTTACTTAGAATCCCTTGATGCCTTTATGGGAAATTGGAAGCCCAATCGAGTGGTGTTCGCCGATAAGACGGATGGTTTATTTCACTTATGCATGGGTTATAGAAATCACCTTAGTAAGTGCGCTTGATAACCTGGTTGGCATCTGTTTACTTTCAAGAGAAAGTTCTTCTATGTGGAATACCTTGTGGTACGAGGTCCGAGATTCATTAGTGAATTTTGGAAAGCTTGCATGAGATCATGAGTACGCAGTCATGTTTGCGTCAAGTATTTTAGGAAAAGGATAAGTGCAAGTGGAACGAGAGGCGACGAAGAAATGAGTTTCAGCTCATGTTATGGAAACAGGAAATAAGAAGCTACGAAATCGCGAAGTTAAAGGACGGTCAAGGCACAATGGAATTAAGCTCAAGGAAATACGACTTTGATGGTCAAAGACTAGATACGCGCATGATATCTCTTTTTGGGAGTATATCCTTGATCCCTGTTTTCTGTAGAGCTTACTTGTAGGCTATCTTTTGTGGACATCCTCTCGGTCCTATTCTCCGTTACAAACCCTGTAAGGAGTTTGTCCTGTTTATCTTCTCGACCCTGTTTCAGGGAATTCTAGGTAGAACCCTATGGATGTAAACATGTATTTGAAACATGTTATGATTGATATGGTTGCAAGTGGTTGCAAGTGGTTGCTCGTGGATGCGCGAATACACATTAGATACTAGCTCGACTCGGTCACATTTCATATTGCATATGCATGAGTATTTATACTTGTTTATGGATGAAATCGAATGTATTATCATGCGGTTGTTGCATATGAATGAATGATTGTGCACGCATATAGTATCTATATGACTAGGACTATTTGCATACATGTTGGATTCATGGCACTATACATATTTTGCATTAGAAAGATTATTCAGGCCTGATCATTAGCATTTGCTAAGGAACATGTACACACACGTCTTGCATATATTCATATAGCATTAGAAATCATCTAAGGACAATGGTTGCTCGTGGATGATTTTTTGAGTAGATGGATGATGGATGGTAGGATATGTTCTTCCTAACTTGGAGATTTCGGGGACGAAATCCTAAAAGGTGGGGAGAATGTAACAACCCGTATTTCGATAACATGATTAAAGACGAGAATCAAGGCAGAATTTAATTTTAAATTCTGAATCAAGTGAAACGGGCTATGCCATTGCGTTCGTCTCGGAAAAATACGCGAAATAGAGTCCGAGTTTTCGAAAATCGGAGTCCGTATGACCAAGATATGGCCTCGCGAAGTTTCACGAAAAATTCCCAAATTAAAGTATACTTAATTAAGTGAAATGGGTTGCGCAGAGAAATATATATATATTGATATATATATATATATATAATTGAAAATTAAATAAATAAATATGCAAAAATGTTCAAAACAGCGAATTGGGAGAGGGGAATAACCGAACCGGCCGATTTTTGAGGTCGACCCCAACCCGCTGGGTCGACTAGGGGTTAATCCAGGGTGTTTGGCTGTCAACCCATGGGCCGATTCGCTCAAATGCAGATTTTGCATTTGGATGGTTCTCATGGTTCATCTTTAATCTAAAGGCCCTAGATGGTTCCTACACTTGACTTCTTCCCCAAGACATGCTTTGATGGCTTGGATTGAATCTAGGTTTAATCCTATGGCCTAAAACACTTGCCTAATCTATAAATAAGACCCTAACCTATCCTAAATCCTCATTATTCATTCATGCAACTAAACTATGGCAAAATTTCTACTCTCATGGCCTCCACTCAACTATCCTAGCCTCCACTTCATTTCTATGAAAGGTTTCATGATCATGAGAGTGTTAGAGAGTCCCTATGTTAGTTTGAGAACCTCTCAAGTTGATTTCAAGGCAAAAGCTTTGATCTTTGTTCATAAAGATGGTGTTTTTGTTGATTTGGGGCATCCATCTTTGGGTTTTTGGGTGATGGCATGCATAGGCTTCCTCACAAGCTTTAGTTTAATCGATTTAGGCCTTCAAAGCAATGTAAGCCCTTTTCCTACTCTTAGATATTAACTATGAAGTTAAATGTTCATGTTGCAAGTTTGGGTTTGATCATTGAGAATGATACATGCTATCATTTCATGCAAGTTTATGAAGTCATTATCTTGATCTTATGAGCTAAAAGCTACAACCTTTATGTTGAAATGTTGCATTATGCAACATGAGAACCTTCATACCCTTTTTTTGTCAACTTGCATATGAAGTCATAACCCTTATATGATGATATATGCGAGTTTCTAGTCATCATTCCATGTCTTTTGTCACCATGATTCGCTTATGTGCCAAGTTTGGGTTTATGCATGTTTTTGAGGCTTAAGAATGTAACATGCAAGCTAATGAACACATTTGTGCCTCATTTGCCACCATGATTAACTTGTGGCTTAATATCCATTTTTGTCATGCCTTTGCCAAGTCTCTTCTTTTAATCCATTACGTTGTTGCGAACGTATATGCGAGTTTAAAAAGCGTTGGGGTCACATTATGGGAAAACATAATGATATGAACATGATTTGGGTAAATGGGTATAAACATGACAACGTGTAACGTTAAATATGACATGTGTTTATACTTGAAAACATGACTTGAAATATAACATGGAAGTGACATGTAAGTATGCATAAAAACATAAGCTTGGGAATTTACCTATTAAGTTAGGTCTACCCATTGGGAATTTACCTATTAAGTTAGGTCTACCCAATTGCTTGAAAACTTGAATATGAACATGACACTAGACTAAACATGAAAGTGGCCAACTCGAGGTTGGGTTGAGTTTGCAACATAAAGCTACCCGGAACTGACCGGCCTAACTAGTAGTTGCAAACAATAGGACCCAATGTGAGAAGTTGGTCATGTTGTGCTTGAACCCGAGGTTAGACCAAGTTGTGGTGTAAAGCTACCCGGAACCGACCGGCTTAACTAGTAACCACAACAAAGTCTAATGTGAGAGGTTGGGGTGCATTAAGAAATTAATGCCACATGATAGGGTTAAGTTAATTTGATTAATGACTCTTAACCAAATATGACATGGACAAATGGGTTAAGTAATTCGATTAGGCTAATGATACTTAACAAAACATGACAAGGTTGGGTAGGTTAAGTAACTTGATTTGCCTAATGACACTTAACCATTTTTATACGACTAGTGGACGGGGATTAAGTTAACCAACACTTAATCAATCCAACACGATAATTTGGTAAGGTTAAGTAAGTTTTCTTAATGACACTTAACCAAAAGATACAGTTAATGGATGGGGTTAAGATTAGACTCAACTAGTCTAAACATGATAATTGGATGGGGTTAAGTTAGCCTAGACTTAATTAATCCCACTTGGTAGTTTAATGGGGTTAAGTTAAATACTTAACTAATCTAACACGATGATTTGAAGTGGTTAAGTGACCTATACTTAACCAATCTCACCCGTTAATTTGAAGAGGTTAAGTGACCTAAACTTAACCAATCTAACTCGTTAATTTGATGTGGTTAAGTGATCTATGCTTAACCAATCTAACTCGTGAATTTATTGAGGTTAAGTTAACCCATACTTAACCAATATAATGTGAAAACATGATAAGGCTAAGTCATGAATCGCTTGAATACACTTGACCGGTTTGACTAAGTAATTTCATAGGGTCAAGTTAATATATACTTAACCAACTTGAGCATGGTTTGTAGGGTTAAGTCTTGGACTTGGATACTTAGCCAATTTTGACATGATTTGTAGACGGGTTAAGCCTTGAACTTGGATACTTAGCCAATTTTGACATGATTTGTAGACGGGATTAAGTCATGAACTTAAGTGACACTTAATCTATTATGTAAACCCTAATTCGGAGAATTAGGTGGGTAACCGTAATTAACAAGGATAACGGGAATAAGGCTAAGTCGTAAACCTTGGTTGAAGGATAACTAAGTAATGATTCTTAGTCAAGGAAATTTAGACCAGTTCATAGATAGATGAGTAACCTGATACGGTAGGTCATCGTTTAAGTATACGAGTAGGAGCAAGTATCTGATTTAGATAAAGGCTCCAGCGAACTAGGTAACGAAGCAGCGGCTTCGGGGAACGTGAGGATATTCTTGGGATCCCTCTGTGGGCTGCCAGGTAATTATACTAGGCTCATGAGAGGTTAAGGTCTGTGTTAGAAGAACCAAGAGTATGCCTTGGTTGCTATACGAGCGACCTAAAGACGGGGATGGATAGGGTATAGTCGACGAAACACGGTCGTACCCTAGATAGCATTTTTCGTCAGGCTACCTTCCATCTTTGGTCAAGCGTGTACGTACGGAAAGGCAGAGAACACCCAATAGACCATAATTGCTATCTAATTATGGGTGCGGTAAGGCTCGGATTGGGGGTTGGCCAGTAGTGTGTTCTCGTACAGGATTTATCCTGTCTTGTCTTTCGCTAGTTGAGGGAGGGGTCGCGTGGGACCATAGCCACGTATAGAAAAAACAGACCTTAGCATCTGCATCGGAAGATAAATCGTAAGCTCCCGGCCGAGTCCTGTATTTCCTGGTCTGCCCTGTGACAGGACTCGGATGGCACGATGTGATACATGTGCATACAGTCATGGAAAAACGATTCACGATGAATGCGTGGGAAAAAGGGCACGGTTGGCGGTTAGCGTAATCCCTAGTGGCCCTAGGTGGTTGAACCCAAACCGAGATACGAAAACGTGCAATAGGTAAGCGTAATCCCTAGTAGCCCTAGGTAGCATAAGTCCTAGTTGTACAGACGCTAATTCATGTTGGAAGACCCTAGCTAGGTTTAGGGTAACAGTCCAAACCGATCTTAAGGATCATGGAACTATGTAAAGTAATATAGAATCTCATGGGAAAGCCCGTAGGGCCTACGGCAAGGGACTGAACATTTACATGGAATAAAACATACGAGTTGAGTAACCTATATATGCGATATATTAGGTTGACATGGACCACTACACGACTTTTGAGTAAGGGTCATTCACGGATAACACGTGATACAGTTGGGATACTAGTACGGTAGGTGCAGAGCAGATGTACAGGATAGATACCATGGGACGTTATACGTGATAGATATCTTGGGATATTATACTTGATAGAAACCAGACGATGTGATACCTTGTTTTATCTTGACATCGTAATTTATCATGACACCTTAGTTCACCTGAGTTCAGTAGTTCATCCTGTTATTTTGATTTAGCTTATCTATCTTGTTATCATGCTTATGTTCATCTCAGCTTCTCATGTTAGTTAACTTTACTAGTTTTTATACTAATAGTAGATAGGGCTTACTCAGTCTTTTTGACTGACCCGTTTTGTTTTGCCTCTTTTCTTCCGTTTCCCCCCTAGGTTACAGGGAGGAAATACTGCTGTTTAGTTTGGACTTCTTCTGCTTGAAGGTCATCGTGGATGGCTTGGACTTTTCTTGGCTATGGCTACTTTACTGTCTTTACTTGGGGAATAATTTATGAAAAAGTCTTTATGCTTCTTTACTATTGCTAGACAGGTTTTGATGTACTCTGATGTAAAAGGCTTTAGACCTTAATTATAAATGTTTATGAAAGTTCGATTTTACTTCCGCTATTTTATATGTTCTGTCTTGTGATATTTCTGTGCATGTTTACCAATAATGCCCCTCTAAAGCTAGTGCATTCCTTTGTGAGTGACCCTAGCGGAGGCGGGGTGTTACAGTTATGATTCGAGGACAAATAAGACCGTGACTATGGAACTATGGACCTTAAAACCATATGCCTATGACTATGAACATTTGCCTATGACTATGAACATTGCGTATGACTATGGACATTGCCTATGACTATGAACATTGCCGATGACTGTGACTATGAGGATTATTTCCTTGACTAAGCCTATGCCTTTGATTAGGAAATATAAACTATTGCCTATGACATAACAAGGACATCTGTGATTAAACACCTGTGATTCATGACTAGGAAAGTGTTGCTTAAGTTTTGTGACTATGAAATTGGGTCTAAACCCGATCATCTATTCTGTCTATTTTTGGTTATCTTTGGTTTTAGACCTTGGGAATTTACCTATTAAGTTAGGTCTACCCATGTTCTTGAACCTACGTCTCTATTCTGTCTATTCTTGGTTTTCTTTGGTTTTAGACCTTGGGAATTTACCTATTAAGTTAGGTATACCCATGTTCTAGAACCGACGTCGTTATTCAACCCTTTTTGTGCCAGTTAGTATGTCTATCTTTTGCATAGCATCTTTGGTTCATTCCCTATTTTCTACGAACCTAGCTTTATTTATAATCTAGACTGAATCACGCTTATACGAACGGTAGGAATGCGGTTTGGGCAAAATATGAAATTTACTAAAAACGTAGTTTAACTTGGAAATTGGCATAAATTGGGAACATGTATTATGGCATGTTCATAGAAATGCAAATTGGATAAATTTGACATGAATTATAAGATGTGTAATTTGAATCTAGTATTGACGTGTAAATCTAGCATTTACATGAATAGTGAACTAGAGTAATAAGTCTAGAATTAGAATGTTGAATCGGAATTGGATTAGCTAATTTGGCACGGTAAGTATATTGGCATAAATGTGAAATTGGCCATAATTGGGAGTAATTGGCAGGTTTAGCAAAATCATGGTTAGTGACACTTAATTTGGTATAGTCCACATACCAAAAAGCATAAATATGATTTAGAAGGGGAAATGGGCCATAAGAATGAATGTAGACAATTTACATTAAAAGAGTAATTAGGAAATAAGTAAATTAGAAATAATTTACTTATAGAATTTGGCCTAAATGAGGAAATATAAATTTAGACAAATTAAAGGTTTATTAACAACATCTCTTTTAATGACACACCAGAAAGTTCTAGGGTGACAGAGAGGATAGTGTCTAGGCTTGGGTTCGGAAAATACAAGTTTCCTGCTCTCCCTGGCTATCCCTAACTGATCCGACGAACGGGATGGTTACATTCAAAACTTGATTTGAAAATAAATTGAAACCCTTTGAACTTAGAAAACACGAATATGCCTAGCCCGAGGTTAGACTGAGTTGCGATGTAAACCTGCCCGGAACCAACCGGCACATCCAGTAGTCGCAACAATACCTGTCTAATGTGAGTGGTAGCGGCTTTAATTTATTTAGTTAAAGCTAGAACAAGAATGGTAGGGTTAAGTTAACTAAGACACTTAACCAGTTCAACATGATAACTAGACTGATGGATGGGGTTAGGTTTAGACTGACACTTAACACAGTTAAGCTAGAATGGGAGGGTTAAGTCCATAGGAACACTTAACCAACTTAACACAGTTAAGCTAGAATGGGAGGGTTAAGTCCATAGGAACACTTAACCAACCTAACACAGTTAAGCTAGAATGGGAGGGCTAAGTCCATAGAGACACTTAACCAAACTCAAGGTAAAAAAACGGGACTTGTAGGGGTTAAGTAAAGTTAATACACTTAGCCAAATTAATATGTTAACTAGACTAGAGGTTGGGGTTAAGAAAATTCTAATACACTTAGCCAATTTTGATATGTTAGCTGGGCTAGACCGTAGGGTTAAGTAAACCTGAACACTTAACCATCAGGTTGTGATAAAGGAATGAGGTTAAGTCTAAAGCATGAAGGGATAATACTTAACCATTAATAACATGTTAGTTAAAACAGACGGGCAAGGTTAAGTTAAAAAGGAACACTTAACCAATACAGGATGAAGGGGTAGGGTTAAGTAATAAGAAATATTTAACCAATATAACTTGGTTTGTGGTAGGGTTAAGTCAACGTGAATTGCTGATGACACTTAACCAGCTTAACAGGATAAATGAAGAGGGTTCAGTTAGCTTGAATTGACTAATGACACTTAACCAATCCAAATTGACGGGAAAGAGAACTAAGTAGTAAACCTTAGTTAAAAGGAGCTAAGTAGTAAACCTTAGTTAAGAAAACAACGATTCTAGAAACTAAGTGGTAAACCTTAGTTGACAAAACTAAGTAGTAATTCTTAGTATAACACGAGGAGGAGCGAACGTCCGTCTGATTAAAAGAAGGCTCCAACGAATTGGGTTACGAAGCCCGAGGCTTCGAGGGGACGTGAGGGTACTCTTGGTATCCCTCTGTGAGGCTGCAGATGATCCGCCTGGGCCCACAGAGGTTAAGGTCTGCGTAGAAGAACCAGGGGTATGCCTTGGTTGCAATACATGGCAACCTAAAGACTAGGATGGACCGGCGTGATTCGGCGAGCAAACGGTAGCCCTGTGATAATGACTCGTCGTCTACCATCCATCTTGAGTCAATCGAGATACGTGAAGCGGAAAGGCGGAGAACTCCAAAAGACCATAAACTTGCTAACTAGTTATGGGTGAGGATGGCCATAGGATAGTGGGGCACCGGGGGCCGGCGTATAGTTCTCATTTTACAAGGTGTGCCTTTCATTAGTTGAGGGAGGGGTCAAGTAGGACCGTAGCCACTGGAATAAAAACAGACCTTAGCATCTGCATCGGCAGATATCTGAAAGCTCCCGACCGAGTTCTGTATTCCTTGATTTGCCCTGTCACAGGACTCGGACCGCACATTACAGGACATGTGCATCTAGACAAGCGATAATGATTCGCGATACATGCGTGGGGAGGTATATGAACATATACCACTCTAGGTAGTGTGTCCTAGACTTGGGGGCATCGTTCGACAGGTAGCGTAATCCCTAGTTGGACTAGGTGGCATAAACCCTGAACTCGAGAAGCGTTCAGCAGATAGCGTAAACTCTAGTTAAATCTAGAAAGCACTTGATAGAAAACCCTAGATTAGATCTTGGTAATAAATAATAAATGTATGCCTGGAGGTAATGGAAACTACGGGGGTTGGGATCACGTTATCGTTACTAGTTGGAACATTAGGTGGTGCTGAGATATAGAAACCAGTATAACAAGGAAATAGCGAAGCGGCGAAAGTATTAGAGCATATCCAGATTATCTTATCTTAGCATATCTTGTGATTATCTTGTCTAATCTTGCTGACCCTATGGTCATGGTGTAATCTTGGATTCAGTCAATTCATGTCGTTTGTTTTTCCATGTTCACATGCTAGAAGTTACTGAACTTACTCAGGCATTATGTCTGACTCTGTTTTTCTTTCGTCTTCTTCTCTTCAGTCCCCCCCCCGGTAGTAGAGGAGGGAGTAGTATAGCTCAGGTTAAGTTGGACTGTCACTCTTTCCCAGCTTGAAGATTTGTCGAAGTTTTGCTTGGATTCTCTTTTCAGATGTTATGGATGGTTCTTGCTACATTGGGGAATATAAATGTATTTTTATGCTTCTTTATTTTGTAAGACAGATGACACTCTGATATTGTAAAGAAATCTTTGTACAAACTATTTTATCAATAAAGCAAAGTTTTATTTTCCACTGTTTAATTTATGTCTGTCTTGTAATTTATCTGCATCTTTTACCCTAAATGCTCCACGGACTTAGTGCATTCCCTTTGTGAGTGACACTAACGGACGTGGGGTGTTACACGTGGTATCCGAGCTGAAGGTTACCAGATCAGATAGAGGATTTGAAAAATTATTTTCAAAACGGTTTTAAAAGAAGCATTTTCAAAAGAAAAGTTTTATTTTAAAGGCATATTCCCCAAAGCCATACGCACTATTTTCTCTTCCTCTGTTTTCTTATCTCCTTCTTTCTTGAGTCTCTGGGGCTCCTGGATTTCTGGGAGGTAACCTCATCGAAGGGCAAAGTAGTACCCGACTTCCATCTAGGGCTGTGGTTGTTTCACTTACGGCCAGTTTTCTTTCAAGCTTATAGGGTTTTCTGTACGATGGAAGCAGCTTTCGAGAGATTTGTCAACATGACTAAACACGGAAGGGGATGAGGAGTTTGGCTAGGGAGCACAACCCTAGGATGAGGAATTCATGGATGTAGATTTAGCTCACGAAGGAGGAAGAAATTATAAAACCTAAGACAAGAGGAAGTATCTTTACTAGGGAATGATAGGGCATATAATTAAGGGCAAGGGCAAGAACGAGGAACAAGGTTTTCAGAAGGGCAAGAACCTACTTTCGCCACCAAGCGTACCTAGGAGAAAGGTAGTAAAGTTCTGTTGGAAGAGTCTAGTTTTGTTGTTCGTACTCTTTCCTTTGGTTTAGCTCTTCGCATTTGTTCATATCCACTTCCATAGTTGAGTCTCTGCACCATAGTACTTATATAGTAGAAAAATCCCACTAGAGTCTCAAATCCAATTGGTGGTCCAACCAGTTTATTTTTGGTTAGTAGGGATTTGAGAATAGCTATCGAGTTTGTTTATATCATCTCATATAGATTGTCTAAGTTCGGATGAGATATTCCTTGGGTGCTTGTTTGATATTGGTTTAGGCCTTTGGGGCTTGTACTTGAGGGATGTCGAGTTCGACTAGGATGGTTTGCGTGAGAGATGAATAGATGTGACAGGCACTCTAAAAAGCACGTAGTAACCTTTCGACCCTTATAGTTATGGCATGGCGGATAAGAGGGAGACCTCTAATCATCTTAGTACATATACTTGGTGCCGTAATTGACATCTGTTTATTTTGGAAATGGAGATCAGAAACTTCACAATCGTGAAGTTAAATTAGTTAAGGTGGAGTAAAGCTCAAGAAGGCTAGATACTAGCATCATACCCTTTTCCTTAAGGGTGCATCCTTGATTTCTTTGTTTAGGAGCTTTGCCAATAATTGTTTCTCTCTTTCCAAAGTATATCCTCTAGGTCGTATCTTCGATCCTTAGGTAGAAGCCAATGGATGTAAACATGTATTTGAAACATGTTATGATTGGTGGTTGCTAATGGTTGCTCGTGGATGCATATGCATACGTATTAGGCACTAGATCAAGTTCGGACGCTTGCATATTGCATTTACAAATATGTATTTGTTTGTAAGTTGAACTTGATATGTTATCATATGGACGTTGCATATGGATGAATGGATGTGCACGCATGTAGTATTTACATAACTAGGGATGCTTGCATACATGATTGGACGCATGGCACTGACATGATTAGCATTAAGGAGGTCAACTGAATCAGTAGACCGCCTGATTTTGCATTAGACAAAGACATATACACACACTATGCATATAAACATGAAAGCATTAGAAATCTTTTAAGGCCAGTGAATGTCTGTGATTTGATGGTTGAGTAGATGGGTGATTGGATGGTAGGACACATTCTTCCTAACATGAAGATTTCGGGGACGAAATCCTTTTAAGTGGGGGAGAATGTAACACCCCGTGATTCTGTAACGCTAAGATTCACAAATCAAGGCAGAATTAAAAGTTAAAAATCAAAATCAAGGGAAACGGGCTGCCCCATTGCGTTCATCTCGGAATTCTGCATGAAAACGAGTCCGAGTTTGCGTAAATCGGAGTCCGTATGAGGAAGATATGGCCTCCGGAAGTTTCAGCAAGGTTCAAATTTCAAAACAGACTCAGAAGCGGGCTGGGCGGGAAATTTCCCGCCAGGACCCAGGTCGACTGGGGAGTCGACTGGGTAGTCGACCCCCCCCCCCCACCCCCGCTTTTTCTAGCTTCCTGAACCAGATTCGTTTCTCTATATTTGGACGACCTTCTGACCAGATTCGTTGACTTCTACACTATATAAAAAGCCCTGGTCTTCTTCTCTATTCACAATTCTTTTCTATCCTTATGCTGCCTCTGAAAAAAAAATGAATAAAAATAAGAAGATTATACGAAAATCCAAGACAAGGTTATGCTGCTCAAGTTGTCTAGAAGTGATTCAAAGCTTCAAGATAAGGATTAAAGGCTAAACGTCGCACGAATCATAGCAACGCCTCCTTTCTATTCTAATCTAATCTCTGTAAGTCAGTTATTTCTAGATTTGAACGTTTTTCTCTGTTCGTGACATGAAATTAAAGGAATAAAAGAATATACCAAATCTCTCTCTCTCTCTCTCTATTCGAATCAGTGCTTATACTCTTGAACCTAATTAAGAACTGTTATGATTCGAGGACAAATAAGACCGAGGGGTCAAGTGGGACCAAGCCACTTTAATAAAAACAGACCTTAGCATCTGCATCAACAGATATCTGAAAGCTCCCGACCGAGTTCAATATTCCTTGATTTGCCCTGTCACAGGACTCAGACCGCACATTACAGGACATGTGCATCCAGACAAGCGATAACGATTCGCGATACATGCGTTGGGAGGTATAGGAACATATACCACTCTAGGTAGTGTGTCCTAGACTTGGGGGCATCATTCGACTAGTAGCGTAATCCCTAGTTGGACTAGGTGGCATAAACCCTGAACTCGAGAAGCGTTCAGCAGATAGCGTAAACTCTAGTTAAATCTAGAAAGCACTTGATAGAAAACCCTAGATTAGATCTAGGTAATAAATAATAAATGTATGCCTGAAGGCAATGGAAACTACAGGGGTTGGGATCACGTTATCGTTACTAGTTGGAACATTAGGTGGTGCAGAGATATAGAAACCAGTATAACAAGGAAATAGCGAAGCGGCGAAAGTATTAGAGCATATCCAGTTTATCTTATCTTAGCATATCTTGTGGTTATCTTGTCTAATCTTGCTGACCCTATGGTCATGGTGTAATCTTGGATTCAGTTAATTCATGTCGTTTGTTTTCCATGTTCACATGCTAGAAGTTACTGAACTTACTCAGGCTTTATGTCTGACTCTGTTTTTTCTTTCGTCTTCTTTTCTTCCGTTTCCCCCCTAGGTTGTAGAGGAGGGAGTAGTATAGCTCAGGTTAAGTTGGACTGTCACTCTTTCCCAGCTTGAAGATTTGTCGAAGTTTTGCTTGGATTCTCTTTTCAGATGCTATGGCCGGTTCTTGCTACATTGGGGAATATAAATGTATTTTTATGCTTCTTTATTTTGTAAGACAGATGACACTCTGATATTGTAAAGAAATCTATGTACAAACTATTTTATCAATAAAGCAAAGTTTTATTTTCCGATGTTTAATTTCTGTCTGTCTTGTAATTTATCTGCATCTTTTACCCTAAATGCTCCACGGACTTAGTGCATTCCCTTTGTGAGTGACACTAACGGAGTTTTGTTTTAAAGGCATATCCCCCAAAGCCATACGCACTATTTTCTCTTCCTCTGTTTTCTTATCTCCTTCTTTCTTGAGTCTCTGGGGCTCCTGTCTTTCTGGGAGGTAACCTCATCGAAGGGCAAAGTAGTACCCGAATTCCATCTAGGGTCGTGGTTGTTTCACTTACGGCCAGTTTTCTTTCAAGCTTATAGGGTTTTCAGTACGATGGAAGCAGCTTTCGAGAGATTTGTCAACATGACTACATACAGAAGGGGATGAGGAGTTTGGCTAGGGAGCACAACCCTAGGATGAGGAATTCTTGGATGTAGATTTAGCTCACGAAGGAGGAAGAAATTATAAAACCTAAGACAAGAGGAAGTATCTTTACTAGGGAATGATATGGCATATAATTAAGGGCAAGGGAAAGAACGAGGAACAAGGTTTTCAGAAGGGCAAGAACCTACTTTCGCCACCAAGCGTACCTAGGAGAAAGGTAGTAAAGTTCCGTTGGAAGAGTCTAGTTTTGCTGTTCGTACTCTTTCCTTTGGTTTAGCTCTTCGCATTTGTTCATATCCACTTCCATAGTTGAGTCTCTGCACCATAGTACTTATATAGTAGAAAAATCCCACTAGAGTCTCAAATCCAATTGGTGGTCCGACCAGTTTATTTTTGGTTAGTAGGGATTTGAGAATAGCTATCGAGTTTGTTTATATCATCTCACATAGATCGTCTAAGTTCGAAGGAGATATTCCTTGGGTGCTTGTCTGATATTGGTTTAGGCCTTTGGGGCTTGTACTTGAGGGATGTCAAGTTCGACTAGGATGGTTTGCATGAGAGATGAATAGATGTGACAGGCACTCTAAAAAGCACGTAGTAACCTTTCGACCCTTATAGTTATGGCATGGCGGATAAGAGGGAGACCTCTAATCATCTTAGTACATATACTTGGTGTCGTAATTGACATCTGTTTATTTTGGAAATGGAGATCAAAAACTTCACAATCGTGAAGTTAAATTAGTTAAGATACAGTGGAGTAAAGCTCAAGAAGGCTAGATACTAGCATCATACCCTTTTCCTTAAGGGTGCATACTTGATTTCTTTGTTTAGGAGCTTTGCGCATAATTGTTTCTCTCTTTCCAAAGTATATCCTCTAGGTTGTATCTTCGATCCTTAGGTAGAAGCCAATGGATGTAAACATGTATTTGAAACATGTTATGATTGGTGGTTGCTAATGGTTGCTCGTGGATGCATATGCATACGTATTAGGCACTAGATCAAGTTCGGACGCTTGCATATTGCATTTACAAATATGTATTTGTTTGTAAGTTGAACTTGATATGTTATCATATGGATGTTGCATATGGATGAATGGCTGTGCACGCATGTGGTATTTACATAACTAGGGATGCTTGCTTACATGATTGGACGCATGGTACTGACATGATTAGCATTAAGGAGGTCAACTGAATCAGTAGACCGCCTGATTTTGCATTAAATAAAGACATATACACACACTATGCATATAAACATGAAAGCACTAGAAATCTTTTAAGGACAGTGAATGCATGTGATTGGATGGTTGAGTAGATGGGTGATTGGATGGTAGGACACATTCTTCCTAACTTGAAGATTTCGGGAAGAAATCCTTTTAAGTGGGGGAGAATGTAACACCCCGTGATTCTGTAACGCTAAGATTCACAAATCAAGGCAGAATTAAAAGTTAAAAATCAAAATCAAGGGAAACGGGCTGCACCATTGCGTTCGTCTCGGAATTCTGCATGAAAACGAGTCCGAGTTTGCGTAAATCGGAGTCCGTATGAGGAAGATATGGCCTCCGAAAGTTTCAGCAAGGTTCAAATTTCAAAACAAACTCAGAAGCGGGCTGGGCGGGAAATTTCCCGCCCGGACCCAGGTCGACTGGGTAGTCGACCCCCCCCCAGGTCGACTGGGGAGTCGACTGGGTAGTCGACCCCCCCCCCCCAGATCGACTGGGGAGTCGACTGGGTAGTTGACCCCCCCCCCCCCCCCCCCCGCTTTTTCCAGCTTCCTGAACCAGATTCGTTTCTCTGTATTTGGACGCCCTTCTGACCAGATTCGTTGACTTCTACACTATATAAACAGCCCTGGTGTTCTTCTCTATTCACAATTCTTTTCTATCCTTATGCTGCCTCTGAAAAAAAAATATAAATAAATAAAAATAAGTAGATAATACGAAAATCCAAAACAAGGTTATGCTGCTCAAGTTGTCTAGAAGAGATTCAAAGCTTCAAGATAAGGATTAAGGGCTAAACGTCGCACGAATCATAGCAACTCCTCCTTTCTATTCTAATCTAATCTCTGTAAGTCAGTTATTTCTAGATTTGAACGTTTTTCTCTGTTCGTGACATGAAATTAAAGGAATAAAAGAATATACCAAATCTCTCTCTCTCTATTCGAATCAGTGCTTATACTCTTGAACCTAATTAAGAACTGTTATGATTCGAGGACAAATAAGACTGTGACTATGGAACTATGGACCTTAAAACCATATGCCTATGACTATGAACATTTGCCTATGACTATGAACATTGCCTATGACTATGGACATTGCCTATGACTATGGACATTGCCTATGACTATGAACATTGCCTATGACTGTGACTGTGACTATGAGGATTATTTCCTTGACTAAGCCTATGACTTTGATTAGGAAATATAAACTATTGCCTATGACATAACAAGGACATCTGTGATTAAACACCTGTGAATCATGACTAGGAAAGTGTTGCTTAAGTTTTGTGACTATGAAATGGGGTCTAAAACCGATCATCTATTCTGTCTATTCTTGGTTATCTTTGGTTTTAGACCTTGGGAATTTACCTATTAAGTTAGGTCTACCCATGTTCTTGAACCTACATCTCTATTCTGTCTATTCTTGGTTTTCTTTGGTTTTAGACCTTGGGAACTTACCTATTAAGTTAGGTCTACCCATGTTCTTGAACCGACGTCGTTATTCAACCCTTTTTATGGCAGTTAGTATGTCTATCTTTTGCATAGCATCTTTGGTTCATTCCCTATTTTCTACGAACCTAGCTTTATTTATAATCTAGACTGAATCACGATTATACGAACGGTAGGAATGCGGTTTGGGCAAAATATGAAATTTACTAAAAACGTAGTTTAACTTGGAAATTGGCATAAATTGGGAACATGTATTATGGCATGTTCATATAAATGCAAATTGGATAAATTTGACATGAATTATAAGATGTGTAATTTGAATCTAGTATTGACGTGTAAATCTAGCATTTACATGAATAGTGAACTAGAGTAATAAGTCTAGAATCAGAATGTTGAATCGGAATTGGATTAGCTAATTTGGCACGGTAAGTATATTGGCATAAATGTGAAATTGGCCATAATTGGGAGTAACTGGCAGGTTTAGCAAAATCATGGTTAGTGACACTTAATTTGGTATAGTCCACATACCAAAAAGCATAAATATGATTTAGAAGGGGAAATGGGCCATAAGAATGAATGTAGACAATTTACATTAAGAGAGTAATTAGAAAATAAGTAAATTAGAAATAATTTACTTATAGAATTTGGCCTGAATGAGGAAATATAAATTTAGACAAATTAAAGGTTTATTAACGACATCTCTTTTAATGACACACCAGAAAGTTCTAGGGTGATAGAGAGGATAGTGTATAGGCTTGGGTTTGGAAAATACAAGTTTCCTGCTCTCCCTGGCTATCCCTAACTGATCCGACGAACGGGATGGTTACTTTCAAAACTTGATTTGAAAATAAATTGAAACCCTTTGAACTTAGAAAACACGAATATGCCTAGCACGAGGTTAGACTGAGTTGCGATGTAAACCTGCCCGGAACCAACTGGCACATCCAGTAGTCGCAACAATACCTGTCTAATGTGAGTGGTAGTGGCTTTAATTTATTTAGTTAAAGCTAGAACAAGAATGGTAGGGTTAAGTTAACTAAGACACTTAACCAGTTCAACATGATAACTAGACGGATGGATGGGGTTAGGTTCAGACTGACACTTAACACAGTTAAGCTAGAATGGGAGGGTTAAGTCCACAGGAACACTTAACCAACTTAACATAGTTAAGCTAGAATGGGAGGGTTAAGTCCATAGGAACACTTAACCAACTTAACACAGTTAAGCTAGAATGGGAGGGCTAAGTCCATAGAGACACTTAACCAAATTCAAGGTAGCAAAACGGGACTTGTAGGCGTTAAGTAAAGTTAATACACTTAGCCAAATTAATATGTTAACTAGACTAGAGGTTGGGGTTAAGAAAAATCTAATACACTTAGCCAATTTTGATATGTTAGCTGGGCTAGACCGTAGGGTTAAGTAAACCTGAACACTTAACCATCAGGTTGTGATAAAGGAATGAGGTTAAGTCTAAAGCATGAAGGGATAATACTTAACTATTAATAACATGTTAGTTAAAACAGACGGCAAGGTTAAGTTAAAAAGGAACACTTAACCAATACAGGATGAAGGGGTAGGGTTAAGTAATAAGAAATATTTAACCAATATAACTTGGTTTGTGGTAGAGTTAAGTCAACGTGAATTGCTGATGACACTTAACCAGCTTAACAGGATAAATGAAGAGGGTTAAGTTAGCTTGAATTGACTAATGACACTTAACCAATCCAAATTGACGGGAAAGAGAACTAAGTAGTAAACCTTAGTTAAAAGGAGCTAAGTAGTAAACCTTAGATAAGAAAACAACGATTCTGGAAACTAAGTGGTAAACCTTAGTTGACAAAACTAAGTAGTAATTCTTAGTATAACACGAGGAGGAGCGAACGTCCGTCTGATTAAAAAGAAGGCTCCAACGAATTGGGTTACGAAGCCCGAGGCTTCGAGGGGACGTGAGGGTACTCTTGGTATCCCTCTGTGAGGCTGCAGATGATCCGCCTGGGCCCACAGAGGTTAAGGTCTGCGTAGAAGAACCAGGGGTATGCCTTGGTTGCAATACATGGCAACCTAAAGACTAGGATGGACCGGCGTGATTCGACGAGCAAACGGTAGCCCTGTGATAGCGACTCGTCGTCTACCATCCATCTTGAGTCAATCGAGATACGTGAAGCGGAAAGGCGGAGAACTCCAAAAGACCATATACTTGCTATCTAGTTATGGGTGAGGATGGCCATAGGATAGTGGGGCACCGGGGGCCGGCGTATAGTTCTCATTTTACAAGGTGTGCCTTTCATTAGTTGAGGAAGGGGTCAAGTGGGACCATAGCCACTGGAATAAAAACAGACCTTAGCATCTGCATCGGCAGATATCTGAAAGCTCCCGACCGAGTTCTGTATTCCTTGATTTGCCCTGTCACAGGACTCAGACCGCACATTACAGGACATGTGCATCTAGACAAGCGATAACGATTCGCGATACATGCGTGGGGAGGTATAGGAACATATACCACTCTAGGTAGTGTGTCCGAGACTTGGGGGCATCGTTCGACATGTAGCGTAATCCCTAGTTGGACTAGGTGGCATAAACCCTGAACTCGAGAAGCGTTCAGCAGATAGCGTAAACTCTAGTTAAATCTAGAAAGCACTTGATAGAAAACCCTAGATTATATCTAGGTAATAAATAATAAATGTATGCCTGAAGGCAATGGAAACTACAAGGGTTGGGATCACGTTATCGTTACTAGTTGGAACACTAGGTGGTGCAAAGATATATAAACCAGTATAACAAGGAAATAGCGAAGCGACGAAAGTATTAGAGCATATCCAGTTTATCTTATCTTAGCATATCTTTTGATTATCTTGTCTAATCTTGCTGACCCTATGGTCATGGTGTAATCTTGGATTCAGTTAATTCATGTCGTTTGTTTTTCCATGTTCACATGCTAGAAGTTACTGAACTTACTCAGGCTTTATGTCTGACTCTGTTTTTCTTTTGTCTTCTTTTCTTCCGTTCCCCCCCTCCCCCCCCCCAGGTAGTAGAGGAGGGAGTAGTATAGCTCAGGTTAAGTTGGACTGTCACTCTTTCCCATCTTGAAGATTTGTCGAAGTTTTGCTTGGATTCTCTTTTCAGATGCTATGGTTGGTTCTTGCTACATTGGGGAATATAAATGTATTTTTATGCTTCTTTATTTTGTAAGACAGATGACACTCTGATATTGTAAAGAAATCTTTGTACAAACTATTTTATCAATAAAGCAAAGTTTTATTTTCCGCTGTTTAATTTCTGTTTGTCTTGTAATTTATCTGCATCTTTTACCCTAAATGCTCCACAGAACTTAGTGCATTCCCTTTGTGAGTGACACTAACGGACGTGGGGTGTTACAGTGAACTTGTCCTCCAGAAGAAGGTCCATCTCCTTGCTTCCTTGGGCAGGCCCTAGCCATGTGTCATGTCTCACCACAGTGGAAACAGCGACCCATCTTCCTTTTCTTCTTCTTGCAGTCTTTGATTAGATGTCCAGGAATGCCACAGAAATTACACTTTCTCTTGTCATGGGGTTTGTTGTTCTTTCTGCCTTTCTTTGAATCAGCCTTCTTGTTCAGCGACCCCTCCCCCTTCTTATCTTGAGGCACTTCCGCTTTTGCCTCTTTCTTGCCCTTGTCTTCCTCATGTAAGAGTGCCATGTCCACTAACCTCTCGTAAGTAGCCCTCATAGGTACATGGGTCATACCAAGCTGTGAAGTGGCTCATTCAGTCCCTTAACAAAACGAAGAGCCTTCTTATGAGGAGTATTCACTAAGTCCAATCCAAATCGGGCCAGCTGATTGAATTGGTTGACGTACTCCTTGACCGTCATACTTCCTTACTTAAGAGATAAGAACTTTTCCAGCTGTAAACTTCGTTTAGCTTGTGAGAGGAATTTCGTCTCAAACCTTATTCTGAAATCCATCCATGTTTCAACTGGTCTTTCTGCGTTAGTGACTTCCCACCAATAGGAAGCTTTGTCTTTGAGCAACCATACCGCCAACAGTATCTTCTACCTATCGTCCACCTTGAAGATAACGAACGGATCCTCAGTTTCTTTGAGCCAGTTCCTTGCTTCTATGAATGATTCAGTTCCCTTGAAATCCTTTCCACCCATGGCCCTAAAGTCTCTATAAATTTTTGAGAAAGCATTTGCACGAGGAGGAGGAGGAGGAGGAGGAACTGCTGGAGCTGGAGGAGGAATATCTGCTGGGCATGCGTCGTTGGCCCTAGCCTCTAAGTACCTGTTGAACCAGCCAGGTATCGTTACACCCTCTGGAAGGTTAAGATTCCTAGACATGCTGAAATGAAAAAGAAAAAATTCAAAACGAACGATAGAAAGGTAGTGCACATAGCTTTGGGGATTATGCCGTTTTAAATTTAAAACAACACTTTTTCTTTTAAAATGCTTCTCTATATTTCTTTTGAAAATAGTTTTCAAAAACTCTTATCTGATCTGGTAAACCTTTGCTCTAATACCAAGTGAAACACCCCACCTCCATTAAGGTCACTCACAAAGGGAATGCCTTAACTTTGGTGGAGGGTTATAGGTATAAGACACATGAAATTTTACAAGACAAATAAATATAAGCAGCGAAATTCAAATATTTATTACATATGTGGTTCAATACAAAAGCATTACATCAGATTGTCTCAAAATAACTTCCAAAACATTACACCATAATTTATGTCTTGATTATTTAATAAAGAAGCATAAACCATAAATAAAACTGCATAAATCCCCAAGGGTAGTGTCCAAAAGCCATAGCCAAGGTGAGAGAGTCCCAATCATACATCTACTTTCTTGAAGCTTGCAAAGAGTCTGGCTAAGCTGGAGTATTCCCTCCCTGTGGACCTAGGGGGGGAACGGAAGAAAAGAGGACGAAAGAAAATGGGTCAGACAATAAGTCTGGTAAGTTCAGTGATTACTAGTATTTAAACAAGGAAAGGGATCATGACAGTAATAATAGAACATAGGACAATACCCTAATATAAGATAAGAGGAACATGTGATCGCACCCATTTCTACAGTCTCTGCACCTACTTAACCATTGGTTCAACCAGCCCCACGTGTTCATAACAAACGATCCCCTTAATGATCGGCTCCTACTCGCATGCATTCATATCCTGTGTCATTCAGCCCCGCTTGACTGTAGCTACCTTTGCTGGTCCCACCATGGGGTGTATCAGTCCCTCTGGTGGCAACCCGACACGATTCAAGATGCACAGTGTATACTACTGATGCCCAGTGCCTGCTTTTTCCACTCCGGAGTACGTGCACGCCCATACTCCGTCGGAACCCATACTGACGCACCAACCGCCGACATTTTGACCGCTTATAATCAGCCCAGTAATCGTGCCCCACCCTGCCTAGTTTCAGGGTACCGTGATACATCTATGTGGGTTACTGCTGAAATGGGTCCCCATTACTAGGGTTTTCTAATCAACATGTTTATTTGGTTAAGTGTCCAAGTTTACCTGACCCCACCCATTTGTTTAGTTAACATGTTGAATCGGTTAAGTGTTTCCCTAATTGAATTAACCCTACCAATCCTGACTTAGCTTTAATTTATTCATTAAAGCACCAACCACTCACATTAGGCAGGTCTTGTTGCGGTTACTGGATATGCCGGTCGGTTCCAGACAGATTTACACCACAACTCAGTCTAACCTCGGGTTCTTTTTGGGCTTGATGCACTAACCACCCACATTAGACAGGTCTTGTTGTGGTCACTGGATATGTCGTCGGTTCCGGGAAGATTTACACCACAACTCAGTCTAACCTCGGGTTAGGCATATTCGTCTTTTCTAAATTCACATATTTTCTATCTATGTCGAATTTCTTTATGTAAATTAATTTTAATTTAATCATGCCATAATTATCCTTTGATTATGCTCACAATAAATGGTATATCAAATATACCATTTTATGAACAAATCTATGCCATGAATTTTCATATTTTCCCATCGTTATCCCCGTGGAACGTACGCATGAATCACATAAAAGGTTGGGCTAGTAAATTAGCCCAAACCCATAAGCAAAAAGGGATAATAAACAAGGGACATGAAATAAACATAAAATAGCATACATTTAACTTATCATGTGTAACTTGGCATAGAAGTATTATTAACTTAATTAACGGGTAAAGGTGAACTTGTGACTAAGTTGGGTCTAATTGTCATGTAAAATCGATATAGGTTTAGCATGGAGGTTTAACATATAAACACAATTTTAAGCCACAACTTAGCATATTAACTTATGTATGTCAAAACATAAGAAAGCTACTTTAAACATTTTTAAATCACATCTTAGCATATTAACTTATGTGTGTTAAACATAAGAGGGCTATTATAAACATATTCGAATCACAACTTAGCATGATAGCTTACGTGTTAAAACATAAGAGAACTACAATTCCAATTTTACAACATAAATAGATTCAACTTTAACATGGATCTAAATATACATGAGTGTTGATCTAACATATAAGCATGTGCTTTAGATCATAAACTTGCAAGTTATCACCAAATTATAACGTGACATGTTTCACTATTTAGTTGGCATAATAAATCCATTACCAAATCATAATAGATTCCAATAACATTCAATATGGTATCATCATCATAAACATATAGACATGTTCAATCGCAATGGTAATTTAAGAATCAAACTTTATTTATCTTATACATAAGCATCATTCTATATTCGAATTACAACATTCATGATTCATTTGAAAGAACATTTAAATCTACGTAATAATCAACTTTCAAAATAAAAAGGAATTCTTGATTTCTGAAACCTGAATTCTGAAATTGGTAAGCTCTCCTTTGATGTAGATCGTTGAATTTGATTACTTTTAATTTGATTTTGATTCAGGTTTTCATCTTGTCTTTAAATTGGTGACGGCTACTCCAAGTTCTATATTGACGGCATGATAGTTCCAAGGTTATTTTTGTGTGATTTTTAGGTTTGAGCATTGGGTTGTTTATATTGAATTTCAATCTAATTTGAGCTGTCGGATGATCCTAGAGTTAACCACAACCATTCAGTCAGGATAGGGTGACACCTCAGCCCTAATGATTCAGCAGGGAGTAAGAAAGGAATCAGCAATGACTCGCAGTATGGATCAGATCACACCAGAAAGCTGTGCAGGCTCTCTGCTTGGCCTGGGCGCACTTCGCAGGTGCGCCAGTGCAACTTTTGTACTGGCACACTTCCCAAGTGCGCCAGTGCATTTTCTTTTTTTTCTTTTTTTCTCTTCTTTCTTCTGGTTTTCTTTGTTCGTCCATTTCTCCTTCATACGGTGTCCGTTTTACGCAAACTCGGACTCTATCTCAAGCAGAATTCCGAGATGAACGCAATGGCGTAACCCGTATCCCTTAATTCTCACATTTGAAATTAATTATTCTTTGATTCGTTACTATAATGTTAATAGAAAATACGGGGTGTTACAGTTATTCAATGTATATGCACTTCAGTCGCAAAAATATGCACAAATAGAATATGATATGGTAAAGAAAGTACCTTATTTTAAGGCTTTGCAAAAACATATTGCTTCAAGAGTTTATCGCCAAATACGCGAGAAAAATATTTGAATGAACATTCCCAGAAGTTATCAAATTTAATCATCTTATTTGATTAAACATATTTGTTAAATAGCCAAAAAAACTTGTGTCCAAATAGTTCTTCGTAAATGTTTAAGAATTTATAACCCAAGTGAATATTTTACAAATGCTAGGTACATAATGTACTGTAGAAAACTCTTATTTTTGGTATTGTGATTTCGACCAAACTAATTAACAAATTGTAAAAAAAGAAAGAAACAACTAAATAACAAACAAGCACTGGTAACATGTGTGCACACACTTTTATCATTTGCAGATAAGAGGAATTTGCTTGCAAGGAGAAAAAATTGTGAGATGCTCTTGTTGTTATGCATCTGTGTATGTACATCAGACAACCTGAATAAAAGTAAATCAATATATAGATTGGATGCTACTAAAATTTTGCTTTTTTATAGGGAAGATTCCAATAAGAAGAAGAATTACCATAGCACAGGTTCATCTAATGATTTGATTAATTTTCTAAAACACAATTAAGATTTCTACGTAAATTAAACTGATGGCACATGCACATAATATTATATGAATCCAAATTTGTTAAATTATGGCAGATATGATTTACTACTAAACTAGCATTATGGTTTCGCCCTGCTTCCAATTTTGTTTAGGAGCACCTCTTTAATTCTTCTAAGCCTCCTTTTTCTTGTCATGTTATTAGAAGAAATTATTTGAGGATTTCCAGATTGAGATTTCCTCGACTTGTTTTAAGGTCTCCCAAGATATCTTGTGAACTAATGCAAGCTGCATTTGAAGGCAGTAGTGTGTTGTCATCTTATGATGTGGTGTTCCTATAGTGGAACTAGGACGGGTTCTTGTTGAAAGAAAGTTTCGAGTGATCTTTATGCAAGTGATTTTCCACTCTTAGCGGAACAGAAGACAACTGTGTGAGGTATGATATGGCTAGCAGTCTTATCTCCTTCCTCTCCAAATGTAGGAATTAAATTAAAATTGGGGATTTGTTTTTGGATTTCAGGGAAGTTTTACGGTTTGGAAGAAGACCAAAGATTTCAGGGAAAAACGAGAACGAGCTGATAGGAACGTGCATATTGCTAATATAACACATTGGATTCCAAAAAAATGGATGGTGTTGGCTTTAACTGCTGTTCACAGTAATCTATTTGTCTATTTTGGACCAATTGCATAGCAGTATGTTTCTTACATTAGACAACGGCTATTTTAATAAGTGATGTCTATTTAATTAAGGTGGGAATAATGGTACGGTTTATTTTTAACTTTTTAAAATAGAGTAATAGACAACGGCTATTTTAATAAGTGATGAAACTTTTAACATTGATAAAAAAATCATTGTTATAAATTCCTTTAACATCGGTGGTTTTGGAAACTGATGTTAAAGCACCGATGCTTTAGAAACTGATGTCGTAGCCTATTTTTCTGGTAGTTTGGAATGGGATCATCCAAGCAATCTAGGCAAATTATATTATGAGGATAGTCATTTTCTCATACAAGAAGACACAAGGGAATATAGAGAGGCTCATGAGGTTAATACTATTACAAATGGAGGACAGTCTAGTTTTGGAAAGGGTAAGGATAAAAGGAAGGTTAATGATGGACTTAACTGATCGAACAAGGAATAGAAAGAACCAAAATTCTCTTTGTATATATATTTGAATGCGGGGTTAGAAACATTATTTAAAGAGACTCAGGATCACCTTTCGTACTAAAGACAATTAGAAGAGAACCCACGGGAAAGGAAAGGAATTATGGAAATAATTGTTTGTTTTATGATATGGATGATGATGACACAAATGAATATGGACATCTAAAGGAGAGAAGCATGTCAGGAGCGAGCAACTGGCACAATATGTTTGAAATTGGATCGTGGCAATGAAACCAGAGCATCCATTAGTCGCATGGGATAAGATTGAACCTAGACCTAGTTCGCATGGAGGAATCATCACTAACTGATGACTTGGATAGGAATTTAGATAATAATACGGCTAAGTCGTTTACACATGTACGGAAGCTGAAGAGATCATTAGGCATGCTTTGAACGATGATGAACCATCAGATACTTATTTAGATTTTTTCAATAAACTTGTAATAAAATGTCTAAGCCACTTACGCATGTACGAAATCAAGTTTTGGTTTCTAAGAACACTCTAGATGGTGATGAACCATTAGTTTTCTTTTCAGATTGTAAATAAACTTTAGCTTAAAGACTTTAATAAAATCACTTTTAAATTTTGGATTATGCTAGCAAAGTGTAAAATCAAAAACTAGATTTATACTTTAGCAACTTACTACTCGTCAAGAATCGACTGTGCTTGGAAAGATTCGGGACGTCTCAATAACGAGGTTGCCTGATTTTTGGGTATGGATTATGCTCAGTAAGGGTTAGGATATTTTTCCTAGACTTGGCAAAGTTGTCAACTTAGGTCGCCAAATATGGATTATTCTTAGTAAGGTTGCTTGAATATCATCAAACATGGATTATGTTTACCAAGGTTTTGGTCATCTGAACAAGCGAGCCACTTGACCGGCTATCGGGTATGGATTATACATGTCAAGGCTCGGGCCATCCCTGAAACAGGGTTGCCTGATCAGTCGTCGAGTATGGACTATGCTCATCAAGAGTTCAAAGAGGCTAGGATCATCATGTTTGGATTGCGCTTGACATGAGCATACTTTGGTCGTCAGTTATGTTTTGTAAGAACCCAAAGAAGCTAGGATCATCTAGCTTGTAAAACTCAACGTATGGAAAAATGATTGTGCATATACCGCATTCAATAAGAGTTTAAAGAGACCATGGATCTATCGGTGAGGCTGCATATATCAACCATCGACCAATGAGGTTGCTGTAATGGCGCGTTTTGTTAGCTGTCGAATAATTAATTTATTTAATGATTTATATATTGATTTGGCGATATCGATAACTTAAAGTACAACGTTCGAACTTATAATTTATAATTATAATTAAAACGAACCTGAAAACGTCGCGGCAGTTCGCAATTTGGCGATTTGAACTTCAACTGAATGTACATGATTCATTGTAAGCCGGATTTCTGTGAAAGAAGAAACGTGTGGAGCTGGTGGACTATATCTTTCCAGTGGAAGAGAAAAATCAGGATTTCGTCGTGTAGATTTTGAGATATGTACAAATCAAATTCTAGAAAAGTCGCTGTGGAATTCCTTTATAATTTGCGACGCTTTATATACGTTATAAAAGGGTTTTTCAATATAACTTGATATGGGGTTTGAATTTAGACAAGGTTCTTTTGGGAAATAGTGATAATTTAATTTTTAGAATTTTACTGTAATTTTTAATTAATTAAATAAGCAACTTTTTATTTGAAGTATTTTGCACCCTTAATTAAGCGATTTTAAGGTTTCACAATATGAGTCAACATACCGATATTATTATATTTTTGGGATTGTGACACCTCGCTGGACACGACCGTATTTTTATTTCTGTCTATAGAGGTCTGTAAATAAATATACATTGATATCCCTACTGTCGACCTAAGCTAAACCAAATTGCATGCTAACTCTTTACACACAAAAACGGATCTAGCATAATACTTGTTTATTAGATTTAACATAAATATTACATCAAACGTTGTAACGGCCAAATGATCGAACGTGCTGGTTAACATCAATTGAAAACAACAATACATTACAATCAAGTGCAAACAGTGCATCAAATGCCATATTGAAGTGTTCTCAAATCATTGTACTAAATTATTTTCGTAGACATCCTTTTGGATTAGATACTAGTTCCAGTACACGATCTCAGGCAGACTTATAATATTTGTTATGCACCGCTACTTGGACTATTGATTTCGCAAACCCATGTATTTTAAGATTTATTGATTTATGTTTATAAACCATATTAAAATATAGTTCAGATATTTTCCCTAACCGACGGAAGGAATGAGAAAGGTGAAATCTAATAAATATAGACCATACTCCTACCACGTAAACCATGTTCCTACCTCATATTGTAAACCTAACAAAAACAAATGATATACGCCATCTAAAATATCTTTGCATTCTTATTTCTTGTCTGTTGTTTCACCATGCAGCATAGCATGGTGCTTTCATATCAACCATAACCTATCGGTAAGCCTAAAGCAACAATTTGCTATAACTAATGAAATTGACATCCTTCTTATCCCTTATATTCTCATTTATAAATAAAACGCTCCCTGTATTTTCTTCCTAGCAAAGCTTGAACACTGAAACAAAAACTACTCTTCTACATAAATTTCAAACCATATTTTTCGAGCGGAGTTGGACCAGCTGTGCTCTGCTGTTCGAAGTGTTGACAGTAAGATTGGGCTTCAGGTTTGACGAGGCTGAGAAGGTGGTGCTTGTAAAGGACAACAGTGCTATGAATGGACGGAGGTCACTGGTGAGGTTCGAGCTTGATGTGGTGAAGTCTGGAGTTTTCTGTCGAGAAGGGGAGCATCATTGACCGGTGTTTGGTGGAAGTTGCCAAGTGGGAAGGACATATGCGGATAGGAAGCTGCATAGGAGCAGAAGTTTGTTTTCAAATAGGGGAAGCACATTGGGAAGGAGGCGGATGCATGCTCAGCTTGGACGTGAAGGGCATGTCGATTACGGGAGGAGCTGTGTGTTATTTTTATGGTGAATTCACGAAGACCGTGAAGGTGAACTCGCTGGTGGTCCTTGCGTGAACTTTCAAAGAAGCGAACTGGAGATGGGTTTTTTTTTTGAAGTACTATAAAGGAAGGAGTATGCACGGATATGGTATCATTTGGGTAGAAAATGAACTACTGTAGTATAGAGAAAATGGTGTGTTCATGGATCTGGTTACGTTTGTTTGTGGAAGAAAAACCTAAGTGGATCGGTGTGAGGTATGGGTTTGGGACGAGAAGCATCAAAAATGGACGTGGATTTCGAAAACGGTATGAACTGGGAAATTGCGTGTAATACTAGAAGAGAAGATATGGTTACCTTATAACCAGCGTGGGTACATACGGTGATGACCCGTCATGCGAAAAAGAAAAAGAAAAGAGTAAGCCAAATTAAATTCAAAATTTAGTTTATTTAAATTTAAATGAGTGCGTTAACTTATAATTATTATATCTTTCTCATATGTTACCCAAATTCGGCGAAACAAGATCTATTGGGATCGTATGAACGGTGGCTCCACAATGGAACTGACTGGAAGTGAATCGAAGCTCGTTACAATTTATAGCAAAATAAATTTTCCGTCTAAATCAATCGATGGTTATCGTTATTAACGATGATCGTCCAATGTGAGTAAATCTCACTAACTCTGAACAGTTTTATAATTTCATGTTGTATGGTTAGAACTGTTAAAATTGGCTGTTTGACTGTGTGTTGATTATTTGATTGAACTGCTAGTCAGTTAGTTAAATTTCTATATTGATTCCGTTTAACAGAATATATCATATGGAACTGAAAGTGATGCTATCTATATTGGCTAACATCTGTGATGCAGGGAAACAGGTTGGAGGAATCCAACTGGATTCCTCAACAGTTATTTTACTGTGATTTTTATATTGTGATATATAATGTGTTGTATATAATCTGTGTGATTATGTGTGGTGGGACGATATTTATCGTTGTTATATGGTGTGTTAAATACCATGAGAAATACCAGAATGTAGGAGAGGGGTTTTCAAAGTATATTTTGAAAATAGTTTAATTATATAAAATCAAGGGATTTTATATATATATATATAAGAAAAAGGATTCTGAATATAAAGGAATATAGTTTGTAAAAACAAATATAGAAGAATTATATTTGTAAATCAAATACAAGGGAATATATATGTGAATCGAATATAAGGGGATATATTGGTTAATCAAAATATAAAGGAATTATATTCGTTAAAGGAAATATAAAGGATATTTATTTAGAGATTAAATAAATAGAATTAAACTAAAGGAGATATTTATTTGTTAAATAAATAGGAGTTAACCAAGTGAATTGGTCAAGTTAACCAAGTGAATTGGTCAAGTTAATCGAAGTGAATTTGTTAGGTTAAACTAAGTGGTTAATCGATGTGAATTAGTTAAGTTAAACTACGTGGTAAATCAAAGTGAATTAGTTAAGTTAAACTAAGTGGTTAATCAAAGTGAATTAGTTATGTTAACTAAGTGGTTAATCGAAGTAAATTAGTTGATTTAAACTAAGTGAATCGGCTAGAGTTAATCAACGTGAATTAGCTAAGTTAAACTAAGTGGATTAGTTCAGTTAATCGAGACGAGTTAACCAGTTAGGTTAAACCAGTTAGAGTTAACCAGTTAGAGGTGACCAGTTAGAGTTAACCAGTTAGAGTTGACCAGTTAGAGTTGACCAGTTAGAGTTGATCAGTTAGAGTTATCCAAGTAGAGTTAATCGAGTAGAGTTGTCGAATATCACTTATCCGAAGTAGAGTTATCGAATATAGTGTATTCGAGAGAAGAGAAATCGAATATAGTTTATTCGAGTGGAGAAATCAAATGTGATTCATTTGAGAAGAGTTATCGAATATAGTTTATTCGAGTGGAGAAATCAAATGTTATTCATTTTGAGAAGAGTTATCGAATATAGTTTATTCGAGTGGAGAAATCAAATGTTATTCATTTTGAGAGGAGTTATCGAATATAGTTTATTCGAGTGGAGAAATCAAATGTGATTCTTTTGAGAAGAGTTATCGAATATAGTTTATTCGAGTGGAGAAATCAAATGTTATTCATTTTGAGAGGAGTTATCGAATATAGTTTATTCGAGTGGAGAAATCAAATGTGATTCATTTGAGAAGAGTTATCGAATATAGTTTATTCGAGTGGAGAAATCAAATGTTATTCATTTGAGAAGAGTTACCGAATATTATTTATTCGAAGAATAGTTATCGAATATTGGTTATTCGAAGTTAGTTAATCCAAAAGGAGTTATTCGAAGTTAGTTAATCCAAAGGAGTTATTCGAAGTTAGTTAATCTAAAGGAGTTATTCGAAGTTAGCTAATCAAAAGGAGTTATTCGAAGTTAGTTAATCCAAAGGAGTTATTCGAAGTTAGCTAATCCAAAGGAGTTATTCGAAGTTAGTTAATCCAAAGGAGTTAGTCGAAGAGTTAATCGAATATAGTTATTCGAAAGAGGGTGTTAATCGAATATAGTTATTCGAGTAAAGTTAAAAGAGTTAAGCGAATTTAGTTATTCGAAATGAGTTATTCGAATTTGATATTTGAATAGAGTTAAACACATTAGAGTGATTCGAATTTCTTATTCAAATAGAGTTAAACACGTAAGAGTTAATTGAATATTATTTATTCAATTAGAGTTAAATCGAATTTAGTTATTCGAAAGGAGTTAATCAATTTGAGTTAAGTTAATCGATTTGAATTAAGTTGAATCAAAATGGAGTAAATCGATTAGAATTAAGTTAATCGAGTTAGAGTAAATCGAATATTGGTTATTCTAAAGTAAGTTATTCGAATTAGTTATTCGAAGGAGTTAATCAAATGAGTTGATCCAAAGGAGTTAGTCGAATATTAGTTATTCGAATAGAGTTAAAGGAGTTATCGATTTTAGTTTGATCGAAAGGAGTTATCGATTAGTAAGTCGAAAGGAGATTTTTGAATATAGCATATTCGAAAGAAAGAGATCGAATATTGTTTATTCGAAAGAGAGAGATTTCGAATATGAGTTATTCGAAGAGAGATAATCGAATATAGGTTATTCGAAGAAGAGTTAATCAAATAGAGATTACTCGAAAGAGAGTTATACGTCGAATTCGATTATAGCGAATTCGGGAAAGTACTATTTACTTTTCAGGGTTTAAATCAAGATTTAGTTATTGATTTAGAAATTAGGTGTCTGTTAAATTATTCGAGTTAGGAGATAAAGTTATAATTTAGGTTAGATATTGCAGAAGTAGGAATTATAACGTTATAGTTATAATCAAACGTTTTCATATAAGAAGTAGATTCGTAACCTGAATCCGAGAATTTGCGTAAACAGATGATTGGAAAAAGTGAGTGACGAGCTTCATCTATTTCACAGTAAAGGACG
Source organism: Allium sativum (assembly GCA_030737875.1). Lineage (NCBI taxonomy): Eukaryota > Viridiplantae > Streptophyta > Magnoliopsida > Asparagales > Amaryllidaceae > Allium > Allium sativum. The sequence continues at coordinate 615,178,391 of CM060915.1, read as the reverse complement.
TTGTTCAATTAAGGTCTGAGAGGTAATTATACCCCAACTTGATTGACTTCAGAATTGACAAAGGAATAGTTGTGGTTCGATAGGAAAGGTTGATTTGAAATATAGTTAAGTAATAAGCGATTAATGGATTAAGTGTAACGATGTTTTATACAACGTTCATTGGAAATCCGTAAATGAGTTTTGGAAACGTTTTCCATATATAGTCAGATATGTTTTCTAAACACAGAAAATGAAATGTTTTCATGATAAGAATTTAAGAAATAGAGTTAAGCAATTCAGAAACTAACTGGAGAGGGTAGTTGAACGGTTTTCTAAGTGACGATCTGATGTTGGTTTCGACCTTCCAGATTGATACTTAGAGAATTGTTCTCATACTAGTTACAGTTAGGGACTGATAGTTGCGAAATAATAGTGATGTGAAAATAAGCTATGGAAATGTTTTCCAATGATTAATAACATATATTTTCTAAATATATGAAATAAGGAAATATGAACATATGATGATTGATCGATCGAATTCCCATTTGGAAATAAGATCGTTGTTTGTACACCGACATGTTTTCATTTGATAGTTGAATCACAGACTATCAAATTTTTTACCATTTTAACGTTGTTAATATGGAGAGACCGGTTGGATTATTATCCAAAGAACCACTCTGTATTGGAATAAGCGTTGCGAGCAATATCTGCCAAAGATAAATTGAAGATGGAGTAAAGTGCAAGGGCTGTTGTATAAGTCTTAGATAACAGTGACTAAGATGGATATACTGAATAGTGCCTTCGGTTTGTCCAGTCCCAGGACAACGTATATGGAAGAAGGTCTGACAGAGTATATCCAATGGATCGCGTAAGTTGATCTGTTCAAACGTATTCACGTTTGGTGGCGGAGGAATTCGTTTCTCTTAGCTGTATACCCGTGTTATTTTTGGATAAGTCAATTTGTGATTTGGCGGGTATGACAATGTGGCATTCAAAGTGAATGATGATCAGATGTTCTAAAGATAGACGTAGCTTCTAGCCTCACACCAGGAAGTAACAAAAGTTGGGCTAGGCAGCATGGCTAGTTGGGTCATCCCCAAGCAGGGTGTATTGTCACCGATCTAGAGAATATTCATATTTATACTTCTTTTTGATTCTGTATCTTCGGATGACGGTTTGATGGCCTACAACCGTGGTGGCAATATATTCGCGACACTCAAGCTAAATGAGTGAGCGGTCATGTGTGGCCGGGTTGCAAGACGTTCTTGTTGAACCCTGAGTGTATCACCTCTAGAGTACACTATTCAGAAGGTGCTCCCATACCTTGTCTGTTGGAATCCATTCTCCGATAAGCGCCCTGCGTTTTATGATTTTATACTATGTATGTAGAACGTGAGATGCAAGCGTTTCTGCTAGATTGATACCTATTTGTACTTAGACATTATTATAATATCACAATGATATTGCTTGTCAAAGTTGTTCAGTTACTCATAAGGGGAAAACCCGTTCCGTATTCACGGCGTGGTCTTATGAGATATCCTATACCTGTTTTAAACTATTTTACTCATACCAGTCCCATGACTGACCCGGAGTTTACTTTGTTGTTTTCCCTAAACTTTTGGGTGCCTAAATTTGTACGGGCAGTCAAGTAGTCGGGATTTACAGATATACTTGGAGAGCTTGGAGCAGGAGGCTGCAAGATTTTATAGCTATAGTTATTTCCGCTGTGTTGTAAGTGTTGTACTCTGATAAGTGCTATTGTATATATATAACTGTTTACTTCAAAGTTATGTTATATATTATATGTTATTCGTTCCGTTGTGAGATTCGTGTTACTCTGATGATTCTGATGTTCTTCTTCTTCTATTCTATTAGTTCTATCTTTTCTTTCTCACCTTCTAAATTCTTTCACTAACGTCTCGGAATTTCCGACTCTCGAGGAGTTGGAAATTTCCAGCCGTTACAGTTGGTATCAGAGCTTAAGTTAAGTGATTACCTTGGCTCTGTGGCATAACTCGATAGAGATGGGATTAGTAATATCCTAGATTGAGTTTGAGTGTATATATATGAGCGCATAATTGTTATTCAATATAAAATGGTTTTATATTGTGGAGACTCATTGGTTGAGTGGCTTATGAATTCTGGTCGATCAGTTGATCCACTGTATCGATAAGGGTTACTAAACACTCGAACACGATGAACCGACATGGTATGTTTTGAAAGAGGGTAAATGAAATAATTTTTCCCAAAATATATTTGTTTATAGAAGAAATATATATCTTGAAATTATTATAGTATATTGATTGTGTTGGTTGTTATTATAATCGAATAAGATTATAAAAGGATGAAATGGTTATAAATGACCAATCAGAATTCATATGAATGTAATATATGAAATAGTTTGAATTAAATATGAATTTAAATCAGATTTGGAATTAAAATAAGGAAATTTTAAGTTCCTGGGAGATTTTGAAAATGTTTTCCAAATTGAAAATGATATAGTACTGAACTCACTTCGATAGCTGGAAAATAGGTTCTGATGATGAATCTAGACATCATCAGTGTTCATTTTCGAGTTCTAAGTGACGGATTACTACCAAAGGTTTTGTTTTTGAATTGTTTTGAGAAAACAAGTTGTTTAGAAATTCAAAGGTTTTGAATTGGCATTATGATTTCAAATTGATTTGAAAGAAACCCAGGAACATAAGTTCTGGAATTAAAATTTAACTAATGAAGTTAAATAAAATAAGATGGTAAAAATAAATTGAAATTTAATTTGAACCGAGTTAAATAAAATTGAATTGGATTAGAGATAATCTAGAATGGAACCAAATTTTATAAGTCAATAATTTGGAATTTGATATTAGAGTTCGAATGAAATTCGATTTGGATTTGAGGATATGAACTGATTGGAGATCAATTAGAATGGATAACATTGGTATATGTTGAAGTGGTAGCAGATACAAGGGGTAGAGTTAAATGCCCGACAAAAAGGTACAAGTTTATATCATATATGAGTTTGGATTTTATGAGCCGAATTGGCAAGCCGCTTGGCTATTTTGATTTCTTTTGGATTGGAGGAGGCCTAGAGAGGCGAGTTGTGGTTTGACGTATTGAGCCGTACAAAGGAGGTTATGGCGAAATTTTTTCGAAAATTTAAGGTGTTAGAAAATTTTCAGAATTTTTGAAAATTTTAGTTGGTCGGAAATGAATTAATAAATTAATTAAAATTAAATGGGTCCAGTCGAAACTGAAATTTAGAGGTAAAAAGATTTTTAAATCTAGTTAGTAGAGTTAGTAGCATTTTTCTAACTTAGCAATTTCGAGGACGAAATTATTTTAAGGGGGGAAGTCTGTAATGGCGCGTTTTGTTAGCTGTCGAATAATTAATTTATTTAATGATTTATATATTGATTTGGCGATATCGATAACTTAAAGTACAACGTTCGAACTTATAATTTATAATTATAATTAAAACGAACCTGAAAACGTCGCGGCAGTTCGCAATTTGGCGATTTGAACTTCAACTGAATGTACATGATTCATTGTAAGACGGATTTCTGTGAAAGAAGAAACGTGTGGAGCTGGTGGACTATATCTTTCTAGTGGAAGAGAAAAATCAGGATTTCGTCGTGTAGATTTTGAGATATGTACAAATCAAATTCTAGAAAAGTCGCTGTGGAATTCCTTTATAATTTGCGACGCTTTATATACGTTATAAAAGGGTTTTTCAATATAACTTGATATGGGGTTTGAATTTAGACAAGGTTCTTTTGGGAAATAGTGATAATTTAATTTTTAGAATTTTACTGTAATTTTTAATTAATTAAATAAGCAACTTTTTATTTGAAGTATTTTGCACCCTTAATTAAGCGATTTTAAGGTTTCACAATATGAGTCAACATACCGATATTATTATATTTTTGGGATTGTGACACCTCGCTGGACACGACCGTATTTTTATTTCTGTCTATAGAGGTCTGTAAATAAATATACATTGATATCCCTACTGTCGACCTAATCTAAACCAAATTGCATGCTAACTCTTTACACACAAAAACGGATCTAGCATAATACTTGTTTATTAGATTTAACATAAATATTACATCAAACGTTGTAACGGCCAAATGATCGAACGTGCTGGTTAACATCAATTGAAAACAACAATACATTACAATCAAGTGCAAACAGTGCATCAAATGCCATATTGAAGTGTTCTCAAATCATTGTACTAAATTAGTTTCGTAGACATCCTTTTGGATTAGATACTAGTTCCAGTACACGATCTCAGGCAGACTTATAATATTTGTTATGCACCGCTACTTGGACTATTGATTTCGCAAACCCATGTATTTTAAGATTTATTGATTTATGTTTATAAACCATATTAAAATATAGTTCAGATATTTTCCCTAACCGACGGAAGGAATGAGAAAGGTGAAATCTAATAAATATAGACCATACTCCTACCACGTAAACCATGTTCCTACCTCATATTGTAAACCTAACAAAAACAAATGATATACGCCATCTAAAATATCTTTGCATTCTTATTTCTTGTCTGTTGTTTCACCATGCAGCATAGCATGGTGCTTTCATATCAACCATAACCTATCGGTAAGCCTAAAGCAACAATTTGCTATAACTAATGAAAGTGACATCCTTCTTATCCCTTATATTCTCATTTATAAATAAAACGCTCCCTGTATTTTCTTCCTAGCAAAGCTTGAACACTGAAACAAAAACTACTCTTCTACATAAATTTCAAACCATATTTTTCGAGCGGAGTTGGACCAGCTGTGCTCTACTGTTCGAAGTGTTGACAGTAAGATTGGGCTTCAGGTTTGACGAGGCTGAGAAGGTGGTGCTTGTAAAGGACAACAGTGCTATGAATGGACGGAGGTCACTGGTGAGGTTCGAGCTTGATGTGGTGAAGTCTGGAGTTTTCTGTCGAGAAGGGGAGCATCATTGACCGGTGTTTGGTGGAAGTTGCCAAGTGGGAAGGACATATGCGGATAGGAAGCTGCATAGGAGCAGAAGTTTGTTTTCAAATAGGGGAAGCACATTGGGAAGGAGGTGGATGCATGCTCAGCTTGGACGTGAAGGGCATGTCGATTACGGGAGGAGCTGTGTGTTATTTTTATGGTGAATTCACGAAGACCGTGAAGGTGAACTCGCTGGTGGTCCTTGCGTGAACTTTCAAAGAAGCGAACTGGAGATGGTTTTTTTTTTTTGAAGTACTATAAAGGAAGGAGTATGCACGGATATGGTATCATTTTGGTAGAAAATGAATTACTGTAGTATGGAGAAAATGGTGTGTTCATGGATCTGGTTACGTTTGTTTGTGGAAGAAGAAACCTAAGTGGATCGGTGTGAGGTATGGGTTTGGGCCGAGAAGCATCAAAAATGGACGTGGATTTCGAAAACGGTATGAACTAGGAAATTGCGTGTAATACTAGAAGAGAAGATATGGTTACCTTATAACCAGCGTGGGTACATACGGTGATGACCCGTCATGCGAAAAAGAAAAAGAAAAGAGTAAGCCAAATTAAATTCAAAATTTAGTTTATTTAAATTTAAATGAGTGCGTTAACTTATAATTATTATATCTTTCTCATATGTTACCCAAATTCGGCGAAACAAGATCTATTGGGATCGTATGAACGGTGGCTCCACAATGGAACTGACTGGAAGTGAATCGAAGCTCGTTACAATTTATAGCAAAATAAATTTTCCGTCTGAATCAGTCGATGGTTATCGTTATTAACGATGATCGTCCAATGTGAGTAAATCTCACTAACTCTGAACAGTTTTATAATTTCATGTTGTATGGTTAGAACTGTTAAAATTGGCTGTTTGACTGTGTGTTGATTATTTGATTGAACTGCTAGTCAGTTAATTAAATTTCTATATTGATTCTGTTTAACAGAATATATCATATGGAACTGAAAGTGATGCTATCTATATTGGCTAACATCTGTGATGCAGGGAAACAGGTTGGAGGAATCCAACAGGATTCCTCAACAGTTATTTTACTGTGATTTTTATATTGTGATATATAATGTGTTGTATATAATCTGTGTGATTATGTGTGGTGGGACGATATTTATCGTTGTTATATGGTGTGTTAAATACCATGAGAAATACCAGAATGTAGGAGAGGGGTTTTCAAAGTATATTTTGAAAATAGTTTAATTATATAAAATCAAGGGATTTTATATATATATATATATAAGAAAAAGGATTCTGAATATAAAGGAATATAGTTGGTAAAAACAAATATAGAAGAATTATATTTGTAAATCAAATACAAGGGAATATATATGTGAATCGAATATAAGGGGATATATTGGTTAATCAAAATATAAAGGAATTATATTCATTAAAGGAAATATAAAGGATATTTATTTAGAGATTAAATAAATAGAATTAAACTAAAGGAGATATTTATTTGTTAAATAAATAGGAGTTAACCAAGTGAATTGGTCAAGTTAACCAAGTGAATTGGTCAAGTTAATCGAAGTGAATTTGTTAGGTTAAACTAAGTGGTTAATCGATGTGAATTAGTTAAGTTAAACTACGTGGTAAATCAAAGTGAATTAGTTAAGTTAAACTAAGTGGTTAATCGAAGTAAATTAGTTGATTTAAACTAAGTGAATCGGCTAGAGTTAATCAACGTGAATTAGCTAAGTTAAACTAAGTGGATTAGTTCAGTTAATCGAGACGAGTTAACCAGTTAGGTTAAACCAGTTAGAGTTAACCAGTTAGAGGTGACCAGTTAGAGTTAACCAGTTAGAGTTGACCAGTTAGAGTTGACCAGTTAGAGTTGATCAGTTAGAGTTATCCAAGTAGAGTTAATCGAGTAGAGTTGTCGAATATCACTTATCCGAAGTAGAGTTATCGAATATAGTGTATTCGAGAGAAGAGAAATCGAATATAGTTTATTCGAGTGGAGAAATCAAATGTGATTCATTTGAGAAGAGTTATCGAATATAGTTTATTCGAGTGGAGAAATCAAATGTTATTCATTTTGAGAAGAGTTATCGAATATAGTTTATTCGAGTGGAGAAATCAAATGTTATTCATTTTGAGAGGAGTTATCGAATATAGTTTATTCGAGTGGAGAAATCAAATGTGATTCTTTTGAGAAGAGTTATCGAATATAGTTTATTCGAGTGGAGAAATCAAATGTTATTCATTTTGAGAGGAGTTATCGAATATAGTTTATTCGAGTGGAGAAATCAAATGTGATTCATTTGAGAAGAGTTATCGAATATAGTTTATTCGAGTGGAGAAATCAAATGTTATTCATTTGAGAAGAGTTACCGAATATTATTTATTCGAAGAATAGTTATCGAATATTGGTTATTCGAAGTTAGTTAATCCAAAAGGAGTTATTCGAAGTTAGTTAATCCAAAGGAGTTATTCGAAGTTAGTTAATCCAAAGGAGTTATTCGAAGTTAGCTAATCAAAAGGAGTTATTCGAAGTTAGTTAATCCAAAGGAGTTATTCGAAGTTAGTTAATCCAAAGGAGTTAGTCGAAGAGTTAATCGAATATAGTTATTCGAAAGAGGGTGTTAATCGAATATAGTTATTCGAGTAAAGTTAAAAGAGTTAAGCGAATTTAGTTATTCGAAATGAGTTATTCGAATTTGATATTTGAATAGAGTTAAACACATTAGAGTGATTCGAATTTCTTATTCAAATAGAGTTAAACACGTAAGAGTTAATTGAATATTAGTTATTCAATTAGAGTTAAATCGAATTTAGTTATTCGAAAGGAGTTAATCAATTTGAGTTAAGTTAATCGATTTGAATTAAGTTGAATCAAAATGGAGTAAATCGATTAGAATTAAGTTAATCGAGTTAGAGTAAATCGAATATTGGTTATTCGAAAGTAAGTTATTCGAATTAGTTATTCGAAGGAGTTAATCAAATGAGTCGATCCAAAGGAGTTAGTCGAATATTAGTTATTCGAATAGAGTTAAAGGAGTTATCGATTTTAGTTTGATCGAAAGGAGTTATCGATTAGTAAGTCGAAAGGAGATTTTCGAATATAGCATATTCGAAAGAAAGAGATCGAATATTGTTTATTCGAAAGAGAGAGATTTCGAATATGAGTTATTCGAAGAGAGATAATCGAATATAGGTTATTCGATGAAGAGTTAATCAAATAGAGATTACTCGAAAGAGAGTTATACGTCGAATTCGATTATAGCGAATTCGGGAAAGTACTATTTACTTTCCAGGGTTTAAATCAAGATTTAGTTATTGATTTAGAAATTAGGTGTCTGTTAAATTATTCGAGTTAGGAGATAAAGTTATAATTTAGGTTAGATATTGCAGAAGTAGGAATTATAACGTTATAGTTATAATCAAACGTTTTCATATAAGAAGTAGATTCGTAACCTGAATCCGAGAATTTGCGTAAACAGATGATTGGAAAAAGTGAGTGACGAGCTTCATCTATTTCACAGTAAAGGACGTTGTTCAATTAAGGTCTGAGAGGTAATTATACCCCAACTTGATTGACTTCAGAATTGACAAAGGAATAGTTGTGGTTCGATAGGAAAGGTTGATTTGAAATATAGTTAAGTAATAAGCGATTAATGGATTAAGCGTAACGATGTTTTATACAACGTTCATTGGAAATCCGTAAATGAGTTTTGGAAACGTTTTCCAAATATAGTCAGATATGTTTTCTAAACATAGAAAATGAAATGTTTTCATGATAAGAATTTAAGAAATAGAGTTAAGCAATTCAGAAACTAACTGGAGAGGGTAAGTTGAACGGTTTTCTAAGTGACGATCTGATGTTGGTTTCGACCTTCCGGATTGATACTTAGAGAATTGTTCTCATACTAGTTACAGTTAGGGACTGATAGTTGCGAAATAATAGTGATGTGAAAATAAGCTATGGAAATGTTTTCCAATGATTAATAACATATATTTTCTAAATATATGAAATAAGGAAATATGAACATATGATGATTGATCGATCGAATTCCCATTTGGAAATAAGATCGTTGTTTGTACACCGACATGTTTTCATTTGATAGTTGAATCACAGACTATCAAAGTTTTTACCATTTTAACGTTGTTAATATGGAGAGACCGGTTGGATTATTATCCAAAGAACCACTCTGTATTGGCATAAGCGTTGCGAGCAATATCTGCCAAAGATAAATTGAAGACGGAGTAAAGTGCAAGGGCTGTTGTATAAGTCTTAGATAACAGTGACTAAGATGGATATACTGAATAGTGCTTTCGGTTTGTCCAGTCCCAGGACAACGTATATGGAAGAAGGTCTGATAGAGTATATCCAATGGATCGCGTAAGTTGATCTGTTCAAACGTTTTCACGTTTGGTGGCGGAGGAATTCGTTTCTCTTAGCTGTATACCCGTGTTATTTTTGGATAAGTCAATTTGTGATTTGGCGGGTATGACAATGTGGCATTCAAAGTGAATGATGATCAGATGTTCTGAAGATAGACGTAGCTTCTAGCCTCACACCAGGAAGTAACAAAAGTTGGGCTAGGCAGCATGGCTAGTTGGGTCATCCCCAAGCAGGGTGTATTGTCACCGATCTAGAGAATATTCATATTTATACTTCTTTTTGATTCTGTATCTTCGGATGACGGTTTGATGGCCTACAACCGTGGTGGCAATATATTCGCGACACTCAAGCTAAATGAGTGAGCGGTCATGTGTGGCCGGGTTGCAAGACGTTCTTGTTGAACCCTGAGTGTATCACCTCTAGAGTACACTATTCAGAAGGTGCTCCCATACCTTGTCTGTTGGAATCCATTCTCCGATAAGCGCCCTGCGTTTTATGATTTTATACTATGTATGTAGAACGTGAGATGCAAGCGTTTCTGCTAGATTGATACCTATTTGTACTTAGACATTATTATAATATCACAATGATATTGCTTGTCAAAGTTGTTCAGTTACTCATAAGGGGAAAACCCGTTCCGTATTCACGGCGTGGTCTAATGAGATATCCTATACCTGTTTTAAACTATTTTACTCATACCAGTCCCATGACTGACCCGGAGTTTACTTTGTTGTTTTCCCTAAACTTTTGGGTGCCTAAATTTGTACGGGCAGTCAAGTAGTCGGGATTTACAGATATACTTGGAGAGCTTGGAGCAGGAGGCTACAAGATTTTATAGCTATAGTTATTTCCGCTGTGTTGTAAGTGTTGTACTCTGGTAAGTTCTATTGTATATATATAACTGTTTACTTCAAAGTTATGTTATATATTATATGTTATTCGTTCCGCTGTGAGATTCGTGTTACTCTGATGATTCTGATGTTCTTCTTCTTCTATTCTATTAGTTCTACCTTTTCTTTCTCACCTTCTAAATTCTTTCACTAACGTCTCAGAATTTCCGACTCTCGAGGAGTCGGAAATTTCCAGCCGTTACAGTTGGTATCAGAGCTTAAGTTAAGTGATTACCTTGGCTCTGTGGCATAACTCGATAGAGATGGGATTAGTAATATCCTAGATTGAGTTTGAGTGTATATATATGAGCGCATAATTGTTATTCAATATAAAATGGTTTTATATTGTGGAGACTCATTGGTTGAGTGGCTTATGAATTCTGGTCGATCAGTTGATTCACTGTATCGATAAGGGTTACCAAACACTCGAACACGATGAACCGACATGGTATGTTTTGAAAGAGGGTAAATGAAATAATTTTTCCCAAAATATATTTGTTTATAGAAGAAATATATATCTTGAAATTATTATAGTATATTGATTGTGTTGGTTGTTATTATAATCGAATAAGATTATAAAAGGGTGAAATGGTTATAAATGACCAATCAGAATTCATATGAATGTAATATATGAAATAGTTTGAATTAAATATGAATTTAAATCAGATTTGGAATTAAAATAAGGAAATTTTAAGTTCCTGGGAGATTTTGAAAATGTTTTCCAAATTGAAAATGATATAGTACTGAACTCACTTCGATAGCTGGAAAATAGGTTCTGATGATGAATCTAGACATCATCAGTGTTCATTTTCGAGTTCTAAGTGACGGATTACTACCAAAGGTTTTGTTTTTGAATTGTTTTGAGAAAACAAGTTGTTTAGAAATTCAAAGGTTTTGAATTGGCATTATGATTTCAAATTGATTTGAAAGAAACCCAGGAACATAAGTTCTGGAATTAAAATTTAACTAATGAAGTTAAATAAAATAAGATGGTAAAAATAAATTGAAATTTAATTTGAACCGAGTTAAATAAAATTGAATTGGATTAGAGATAATCTAGAATGGAACCAAATTTTATAAGTCAATAATTTGGAATTTGATATTAGAGTTCGAATGAAATTCGATTTGGATTTGAGGATATGAACTGATTGGAGATCAATTAGAATGGATAACATTGGTATATGTTGAAGTGGTAGCAGATACAAGGGGTAGAGTTAAATGCCCGACAAAAAGGTACAAGTTTATATCATATATGAGTTTGGATTTTATGAGCCGAATTGGCAAGCCGCTTGGCTATTTTGATTTCTTTTGGATTGGAGGAGGCCTAGAGAGGCGAGTTATGGTTTGACGTATTGAGCCGTACAAAGGAGGTTATGGCGAAATTTTTTCGAAAATTTAAGGTGTTAGAAAATTTTCAGAATTTTTGAAAATTTTAGTTGGTCGGAAATGAATTAATAAATTAATTAAAATTAAATGGGTCCAGTCGAAACTGAAATTTAGAGGTAAAAAGATTTTTAAATCTAGTTCGTAGAGTTAGTAGCATTTTTCTAACTTAGCAATTTCGAGGACGAAATTATTTTAAGGGGGAAGTCTGTAATGGCGCGTTTTGTTAGCTGTCGAATAATTAATTTATTTAATGATTTATATATTGATTTGGCGATATCGATAACTTAAAGTACAACGTTCGAACTTATAATTTATAATTATAATTAAAACGAACCTGAAAACGTCGCGGCAGTTCGCAATTTGGCGATTTGAACTTCAACTGAATGTACATGATTCATTGTAAGACGGATTTCTGTGAAAGAAGAAACGTGTGGAGCTGGTGGACTATATCTTTCTAGTGGAAGAGAAAAATCAGGATTTCGTCGTGTAGATTTTGAGATATGTACAAATCAAATTCTAGAAAAGTCGCTGTGGAATTCCTTTATAATTTGCGACGCTTTATATACGTTATAAAAGGGTTTTTCAATATAACTTGATATGGGGTTTGAATTTAGACAAGGTTCTTTTGGGAAATAGTGATAATTTAATTTTTAGAATTTTACTGTAATTTTTAATTAATTAAATAAGCAACTTTTTATTTGAAGTATTTTGCACCCTTAATTAAGCGATTTTAAGGTTTCACAATATGAGTCAACATACCGATATTATTATATTTTTGGGATTGTGACACCTCGCTGGACACGACCGTATTTTTATTTCTGTCTATAGAGGTCTGTAAATAAATATACATTGATATCCCTACTGTCGACCTAAGCTAAACCAAATTGCATGCTAACTCTTTACACACAAAAACGGATCTAGCATAATACTTGTTTATTAGATTTAACATAAATATTACATCAAACGTTGTAACGGCCAAATGATCGAACGTGCTGGTTAACATCAATTGAAAACAACAATACATTACAATCAAGTGCAAACAGTGCATCAAATGCCATATTGAAGTGTTCTCAAATCATTGTACTAAATTATTTTCGTAGACATCCTTTTGGATTAGATACTAGTTCCAGTACACGATCTCAGGCAGACTTATAATATTTGTTATGCACCGCTACTTGGACTATTGATTTCGCAAACCCATGTATTTTAAGATTTATTGATTTATGTTTATAAACCATATTAAAATATAGTTCAGATATTTTCCCTAACCGACGGAAGGAATGAGAAAGGTGAAATCTAATAAATATAGACCATACTCCTACCACGTAAACCATGTTCCTACCTCATATTGTAAACCTAACAAAAACAAATGATATACGCCATCTAAAATATCTTTGCATTCTTATTTCTTGTCTGTTGTTTCACCATGCAGCATAGCATGGTGCTTTCATATCAACCATAACCTATCGGTAAGCCTAAAGCAACAATTTGCTATAACTAATGAAATTGACATCCTTCTTATCCCTTATATTCTCATTTATAAATAAAACGCTCCCTGTATTTTCTTCCTAGCAAAGCTTGAACACTGAAACAAAAACTACTCTTCTACATAAATTTCAAACCATATTTTTCGAGCGGAGTTGGACCAGCTGTGCTCTGCTGTTCGAAGTGTTGACAGTAAGATTGGGCTTCAGGTTTGACGAGGCTGAGAAGGTGGTGCTTGTAAAGGACAACAGTGCTATGAATGGACGGAGGTCACTGGTGAGGTTCGAGCTTGATGTGGTGAAGTCTGGAGTTTTCTGTCGAGAAGGGGAGCATCATTGACCGGTGTTTGGTGGAAGTTGCCAAGTGGGAAGGACATATGCGGATAGGAAGCTGCATAGGAGCAGAAGTTTGTTTTCAAATAGGGGAAGCACATTGGGAAGGAGGTGGATGCATGCTCAGCTTGGACGTGAAGGGCATGTCGATTACGGGAGGAGCTGTGTGTTATTTTTATGGTGAATTCACGAAGACCGTGAAGGTGAACTCGCTGGTGGTCCTTGCGTGAACTTTCAAAGAAGCGAACTGGAGATGGTTTTTTTTTTGAAGTACTATAAAGGAAGGAGTATGCACGGATATGGTATCATTTTGGTAGAAAATGAATTACTGTAGTATGGAGAAAATGGTGTGTTCATGGATCTGGTTACGTTTGTTTGTGGAAGAAGAAACCTAAGTGGATCGGTGTGAGGTATGGGTTTGGGCCGAGAAGCATCAAAAATGGACGTGGATTTCGAAAACGGTATGAACTGGGAAATTGCGTGTAATACTAGAAGAGAAGATATGGTTACCTTATAACCAGCGTGGGTACATACGGTGATGACCCGTCATGCGAAAAAGAAAAAGAAAAGAGTAAGCCAAATTAAATTCAAAATTTAGTTTATTTAAATTTAAATGAGTGCGTTAACTTATAATTATTATATCTTTCTCATATGTTACCCAAATTCGGCGAAACAAGATCTATTGGGATCGTATGAACGGTGGCTCCACAATGGAACTGACTGGAAGTGAATCGAAGCTCGTTACAATTTATAGCAAAATAAATTTTCCGTCTGAATCAATCGATGGTTATCGTTATTAACGATGATCGTCCAATGTGAGTAAATCTCACTAACTCTGAACAGTTTTATAATTTCATGTTGTATGGTTAGAACTGTTAAAATTAGCAGTTTGACTATGTGTTGATTATTTGATTGAACTGCTAGTCAGTTAATTAAATTTCTATATTGATTCTGTTTAACAGAATATATCATATGGAACTGAAAGTGATGCTATCTATATTGGCTAACATCTGTGATGCAGGGAAACAGGTTGGAGGAATCCAACTGGATTCCTCAACAGTTATTTTACTGTGATTTTTATATTGTGATATATAATGTGTTGTATATAATCTGTGTGATTATGTGTGGTGGGACGATATTTATCGTTGTTATATGGTGTGTTAAATACCATGAGAAATACCAGAATGTAGGAGAGGGGTTTTCAAAGTATATTTTGAAAATAGTTTAATTATATAAAATCAAGGGATTTTATATATATATATATATATATATATAAGAAAAAGGATTCTGAATATAAAGGAATATAGTTGGTAAAAACAAATATAGAAGAATTATATTTGTAAATCAAATACAAGGGAATATATATGTGAATCGAATATAAGGGGATATATTGGTTAATCAAAATATAAAGGAATTATATTCGTTAAAGGAAATATAAAGGATATTTATTTAGAGATTAAATAAATAGAATTAAACTAAAGGAGATATTTATTTGTTAAATAAATAGGAGTTAACCAAGTGAATTGGTCAAGTTAACCAAGTGAATTGGTCAAGTTAATCGAAGTGAATTTGTTAGGTTAAACTAAGTGGTTAATCGATGTGAATTAGTTAAGTTAAACTACGTGGTAAATCAAAGTGAATTAGTTAAGTTAAACTAAGTGGTTAATCAAAGTGAATTAGTTATGTTAACTAAGTGGTTAATCGAAGTAAATTAGTTGATTTAAACTAAGTGAATCGGCTAGAGTTAATCAACGTGAATTAGCTAAGTTAAACTAAGTGGATTAGTTCAGTTAATCGAGACGAGTTAACCAGTTAGGTTAAACCAGTTAGAGTTAACCAGTTAGAGGTGACCAGTTAGAGTTAACCAGTTAGAGTTGACCAGTTAGAGTTGACCAGTTAGAGTTGATCAGTTAGAGTTATCCAAGTAGAGTTAATCGAGTAGAGTTGTCGAATATCACTTATCCGAAGTAGAGTTATCGAATATAGTGTATTCGAGAGAAGAGAAATCGAATATAGTTTATTCGAGTGGAGAAATCAAATGTGATTCATTTGAGAAGAGTTATCGAATATAGTTTATTCGAGTGGAGAAATCAAATGTTATTCATTTTGAGAAGAGTTATCGAATATAGTTTATTCGAGTGGAGAAATCAAATGTTATTCATTTTGAGAGGAGTTATCGAATATAGTTTATTCGAGTGGAGAAATCAAATGTGATTCTTTTGAGAAGAGTTATCGAATATAGTTTATTCGAGTGGAGAAATCAAATGTTATTCATTTTGAGAGGAGTTATCGAATATAGTTTATTCGAGTGGAGAAATCAAATGTGATTCATTTGAGAAGAGTTATCGAATATAGTATATTCGAGTGGAGAAATCAAATGTTATTCATTTGAGAAGAGTTACCGAATATTATTTATTCGAAGAATAGTTATCGAATATTGGTTATTCGAAGTTAGTTAATCCAAAAGGAGTTATTCGAAGTTAGTTAATCCAAAGGAGTTATTCGAAGTTAGTTAATCCAAAGGAGTTATTCGAAGTTAGCTAATCAAAAGGAGTTATTCGAAGTTAGTTAATCCAAAGGAGTTATTCGAAGTTAGCTAATCCAAAGGAGTTATTCGAAGTTAGTTAATCCAAAGGAGTTAGTCGAAGAGTTAATCGAATATAGTTATTCGAAAGAGGGTGTTAATCGAATATAGTTATTCGAGTAAAGTTAAAAGAGTTAAGCGAATTTAGTTATTCGAAATGAGTTATTCGAATTTGATATTTGAATAGAGTTAAACACATTAGAGTGATTCGAATTTCTTATTCAAATAGAGTTAAACACGTAAGAGTTAATTGAATATTAGTTATTCAATTAGAGTTAAATCGAATTTAGTTATTCGAAAGGAGTTAATCAATTTGAGTTAAGTTAATCGATTTGAATTAAGTTGAATCAAAATGGAGTAAATCGATTAGAATTAAGTTAATCGAGTTAGAGTAAATCGAATATTGGTTATTCGAAAGTAAGTTATTCGAATTAGTTATTCGAAGGAGTTAATCAAATGAGTCGATCCAAAGGAGTTAGTCGAATATTAGTTATTCGAATAGAGTTAAAGGAGTTATCGATTTTAGTTTGATCGAAAGGAGTTATCGATTAGTAAGTCGAAAGGAGATTTTCGAATATAGCATATTCGAAAGAAAGAGATCGAATATTGTTTATTCGAAAGAGAGAGATTTCGAATATGAGTTATTCGAAGAGAGATAATCGAATATAGGTTATTCGAAGAAGAGTTAATCAAATAGAGATTACTCGAAAGAGAGTTATACGTCGAATTCGATTATAGCGAATTCGGGAAAGTACTATTTACTTTCCAGGGTTTAAATCAAGATTTAGTTATTGATTTAGAAATTAGGTGTCTGTTAAATTATTCGAGTTAGGAGATAAAGTTATAATTTAGGTTAGATATTGCAGAAGTAGGAATTATAACGTTATAGTTATAATCAAACGTTTTCATATAAGAAGTAGATTCGTAACCTGAATCCGAGAATTTGCGTAAACAGATGATTGGAAAAAGTGAGTGACGAGCTTCATCTATTTCACAGTAAAGGACGTTGTTCAATTAAGGTCTGAGAGGTAATTATACCCCAACTTGATTGACTTCAGAATTGACAAAGGAATAGTTGTGGTTCGATAGGAAAGGTTGATTTGAAATATAGTTAAGTAATAAGCGATTAATGGATTAAGCGTAACGATGTTTTATACAACGTTCATTGGAAATCCGTAAATGAGTTTTGGAAACGTTTTCCAAATATAGTCAAATATGTTTTCTAAACATAGAAAATGAAATGTTTTCATGATAAGAATTTAAGAAATAGAGTTAAGCAATTCAGAAACTAACTGGAGAGGGTAAGTTGAACGGTTTTCTAAGTGACGATCTGATGTTGGTTTCGACCTTCCGGATTGATACTTAGAGAATTGTTCTCATACTAGTTACAGTTAGGGACTGATAGTTGCGAAATAATAGTGATGTGAAAATAAGCTATGGAAATGTTTTCCAATGATTAATAACATATATTTTCTAAATATATGAAATAAGGAAATATGAACATATGATGATTGATCGATCGAATTCCCATTTGGAAATAAGATCGTTGTTTGTACACCGACATGTTTTCATTTGATAGTTGAATCACAGACTATCAAAGTTTTTACCATTTTAACGTTGTTAATATGGAGAGACCGGTTGGATTATTATCCCAAGAACCACTCTGTATTGGCATAAGCGTTGCGAGCAATATCTGCCAAAGATAAATTGAAGACGGAGTAAAGTGCAAGGGCTGTTGTATAAGTCTTAGATAACAGTGACTAAGATGGATATACTGAATAGTGCCTTCGGTTTGTCCAGTCCCAGGACAACGTATATGGAAGAAGGTCTGACAGAGTATATCCAATGGATCGCGTAAGTTGATCTGTTCAAACGTATTCACGTTTGGTGGCGGAGGAATTCGTTTCTCTTAGCTGTATACCCGTGTTATTTTTGGATAAGTCAATTTGTGATTTGGCGGGTATGACAATGTGGCATTCAAAGTGAATGATGATCAGATGTTCTGAAGATAGACGTAGCTTCTAGCCTCACACCAGGAAGTAACAAAAGTTGGGCTAGGCAGCATGGCTAGTTGGGTCATCCCCAAGCAGGGTGTATTGTCACCGATTTAGAGAATATTCATATTTATACTTCTTTTTGATTCTGTATCTTCGGATGACGGTTTGATGGCCTACAACCGTGGTGGCAATATATTCGCGACACTCAAGCTAAATGAGTGAGCGGTCATGTGTGGCCGGGTTGGAAGACGTTCTTGTTGAACCCTGAGTGTATCACCTCTAGAGTACACTATTCAGAAGGTGCTCCCATACCTTGTCTGTTGGAATCCATTCTCCGATAAGCGCCCTGCGTTTTATGATTTTATACTATGTATGTAGAACGTGAGATGCAAGCGTTTCTGCTAGATTGATACCTATTTGTACTTAGACATTATTATAATATCACAATGATATTGCTTGTCAAAGTTGTTCAGTTACTCATAAGGGGAAAACCCGTTCCGTATTCACGGCGTGGTCTTATGAGATATCCTATACCTGTTTTAAACTATTTTACTCATACCAGTCCCATGACTGACCCGGAGTTTACTTTGTTGTTTTCCCTAAACTTTTGGGTGCCTAAATTTGTACGGGCAGTCAAGTAGTCGGGATTTACAGATATACTTGGAGAGCTTGGAGCAGGAGGCTGCAAGATTTTATAGCTATAGTTATTTCCGCTGTGTTGTAAGTGTTGTACTCTGATAAGTGCTATTGTATATATATAACTGTTTACTTCAAAGTTAAGTTATATATTATATGTTATTCGTTCCGCTGTGAGATTCGTGTTACTCTGATGATTCTGATGTTCTTCTTCTTCTTCTATTCTATTAGTTCTATCTTTTCTTTCTCACCTTCTAAATTCTTTCACTAACGTCTCGGAATTTCCGACTCTCGAGGAGTCGGAAATTTCCAGCCGTTACAGTTGCAAATATCTAGGATCAACCAGGTAAGGCCGAGAATTTTCATAATGGATCGAATCAGCTACAGACACAAAATTAGAATGGATATGGAATGTACAAACGATATGGTGAGAACATAGACTTCACTTCAGCTCGGAACAACTATGGAACTCATCAACAATACAAAGAGATTGCAGATATTAAAATTATAAAAAACAATCTTCTACAACAAGATATTTTTTGGGAAGCAAGTGTTAACCTATCTTTACAAGATATTAAATTCGTCAACGGAAGACTAGTATTTGTTTTATAGTCTTCGTAGTTTGGTATTTTTTTTCCAAAAGCTTATACTTTATTATTTTCTAGTTTTTCTAGTGCATGTACCGTACTCCTATTTCTAATTCATATATATATATATATATATATATATGTTGATGGCCATTATAAGTGCCAGCTAGCATTATAATATTTAGGTTACTTTTTTTTACCCACTCAATTTTTAATATATATATATATATATATATATATATTAAATGAGTTTTAAGATAAGGAAAAGTATAAAGCACTTTGTTTTGTAATAAAGAATGTTTTATTAACATTTGTTTTCAGCCATTCTAATACTTTTAAAGTAGTAAATCTTGATAAGTTATTTACGAATATTATCAAACCTTTAAGATAAGTATATGAACGTGTTTTTTAGCATTGAACCAAGTACAAATGATTAGCGAGATAAAATAATATGTGCATACACATTTACTAAAGGTATTTTATATACATATAAAAGTTGAAATAGGAAGTGAATAGAAGCATCACTATATGATTTGAGATCCCCTAGGGAAGACTCATTCATTTAAGTTATCTCTTATTATTAGAACATATGTATCTGAGATCCCAAAGAGAAGACTCCTACATGTATTTCACTTGCTTTTGAAGATAATAATAGAATTTTCAATTAAACAATAACCAATTACATATAATAGACTAAAGATCGCTTATGCGACTTAATCGTGCTGCATGTGAACTAATTACATTTAATATGTTTACTTGTCTATCGAAAGTATTTGGTCATATGTACTTAGCATTGAAAGCTAACTAAATTGGTTTATTTTTTCTGTTAGTACTAAGAATGATGTTCGAGTATGTCTTAGAAGCAAACAATGCTCTACCCTATTGGCTTCAGTCTTGATCGAGGGACAACATAATTTCAGAAGGTCAACAATGTGATAAGTATACAAAACTTGGTTTCCATATGTAACTATTCTCGATGTTACTTAATTTGACTAATATTAACTAAAGAAATATCTAGAAGAAACATGATAATTATACAGTGGTTATCTTAGTGATGATATATCTGAACTTGTC
Source organism: Allium sativum (assembly GCA_030737875.1). Taxonomy (NCBI): domain Eukaryota; kingdom Viridiplantae; phylum Streptophyta; class Magnoliopsida; order Asparagales; family Amaryllidaceae; genus Allium; species Allium sativum. The sequence continues at coordinate 615,158,104 of CM060915.1, read as the reverse complement.
CTACTCTTCTAAAACAAATGGTAAAGAATCCCATCCAAGTAGGATATGATCTCCACCCTTATGTATTGTATGTTTATTTTAAAAAGAATCAAATTTAAGTTAACCAAAAAAGTCATTGATTTGGATCTGAAGCATCCCAAAAGAAGGGGAGTGTACTTATATGAGATGACTTGAAATAGTAATCACTTTTAATCAATATGCATGTTCTTTAATCTTGCGGTAGTTATGAAGTGAAATGTTATTGAGTTTCACTATCTATTGCAAGGCTAAATCTGAGGAAGAGGCCAGCATTTACATTTCGGATGATGCCATCGTGTTATACAGCCAAACTTAAGGCTGATTCCAAAGAGAAGGATATAGCAAGATTTCATCAAAGGACTTGAGATGGATTCCATTTAGAGATTCGTTTAAGATTCTAAAATCCATTTGGAGTTTCGAAATCTTGTCAAGTGATGTAGACTCGCTAGTTGAGATGGTAAATGTGACTTTACCATCCATAATAATTAGAATAAATGATGATTGCGGCCAACACTTATGTTTTACTCTGTATTATACGTAACCGGGCTAACCCGTTACTTTTACTTTATGTACGCTGGGCCGATAATATCAAGCCCATTACTTTATTACCGTTGTATATTGTGTATTATATATACATGGTATCCTTGTACTGTTCGATTATCTAGAATAATATTCATCACAGATACAAAGTATAAATTCAATTACACTTCAAAATTCAGTATTTCTACATTTCTATTTTGGTATCAGAGCAAATCTTCATTGCCTAAGGGCTTAATCGTTGTCCCGATCCATTCATTTCATCATATGTGGTGAAAATTTGTTCTTCTCCTCAGTAAGTTTTCATCATCGAAAAAGAAGTAGCGCTGTGATCTGTGCCTTGCCATAACTTTGCATACGGTTGCAATTGTGTGCCATCCTCTATGAAAAGTTGTTGGAACTCAATCAACAAAAGCTGCTTTGCTTAAAATGATCAAGAATTCAATCAAGAAAAAAAAGAAATCAACTTAAACCTTACAGGGCCGTCCAGAGATTCAACCAGTACTCCGAACATCATTTTGAATATATTGGTTGCTTCTACAAGCCTTAAGTACCCATTCTTGATTCTCTTAACCTATGTTCTCAATCTTTCTCCAGCCTTTTTCTTGATCTTGATAGTTTATCATGTCTAATAATAATTCAGATGGGACTTCAGATGCTTCAACTGGTTCGAATAAAACCAATACTGTGATGACCGCCCATAACTCCTACACTAAACAAGAGGAATAATGTGATGAAATATTTGTCAGACAGCTATGGACGATCATCATGGTATGAAACACAATCGAAACATGTCGTATAACTCACAGCGCAAGGATAAAATATAATAGAACGTATACAACAGGAAATAATAGTGAAGCATATTTGCGTAGAAAAACTCCAAACTTTCATAACAACTAGAAAGTACATCCAAACACCAGGATTACAACATATATGTTCGTACAAATTTTCCTTGCTACAACACTCAGAGTAAAACAACAAACAGCGGAAAAACAGATACTATATAGTAGAAAAGATAATACGCCAGCCTCCTGCTCGCCACCGAACTGCAACATCGTCCTCACCAAGATATCACTTGTCACTTAGTCTTCCCATCCAAAACTCGGATGAACAACCCAAGGTAATAAGAAGGAAACATATAAAACCTTGACTCAGACCAGCTGTCTAGAATCATCAATAAGGTATATAAGAATAGGCAGATAAACCAACTAATCTACCCATAACACCCGAGAAGAACTCAACCCCATCTTCCTTACATCGAACAGTGATATCCTTTACATCAAGCATTTCAACCATACATCCATGGAAACCAGAACAAGCATTAATTCATAGCAATCAGAATTAACCAGACAATAACAATCATGGCATCCAATTATATATCTCACGTAAACCATCCTAATTGAGCTCGAAATCCCTCAAGAACAAGCCCCAGAGGCCTAAACTAATATTAGACAAGCACCTAAGAAAAATCTCCTTTGACGTCAGACAACCTACATGAGATAGTGCAAACAAAACATACATCATCCATGACTGACTTTGGCTATCACCGCCAAGTCCTGCTTTGAAACCATCATTAGTCGTACGACTGGCAACGACAGGCCATCAATTGTCAAGGGCCAATGGTAAACCCCTGTTCTAGCTAAAACCCCACATGCAATACAATGAGATGTATCTATGCCCGTTCGAGCTGCCCAGGGTAGTCGACCATATGAAGAAATCGTGTAACCCCTGCTTTAGGTCCGCTAGAACCTAAGACAATGACAATTCTTCGGCCTTCGGTATCTATTGTTGTCATTGACGGCGACCATCCAACCATTATCAACAAACTCAGAAAACTTTCGAGTTGTCATCACATTCGTTGCATTACGATGGTCAACGAACACATCACTGTAGCAAAGACCGATCCCTGTACCAATGCTGATCCTGGTAGCAATGGCCGATCCCTGTAGCAATGGCCGATCCCTATAGTAAATTTCCGCCCGACCCATCCTGTAGCAGTTTCCCGGTCGACCTATCCTATAGCAGTTTCCGACCGATCCATCCTGTAGCAGTTTTCGGCTGACCCATCCTGTAGCAGTTTTCCCAGCCGACCCATAGGCACGGTAGCAAATTTCCGGCCAACCCATAGGCACTGTAGCAGATTTCTGACCTATCCATAGGCACTGTAGTAGATTTCCAGCCGATCTATAGATATTGTAGCAAATTTCTGGCCGGCTTATAGGCATTGTAGCATTGATCCATGCTGTCTTGCTCTATAAGCCACACTGCCGACCAATTCATGATTCTGACCGATCCATCACCTAATAGATCCGATCCATCGCCAAACGACTATATCGACGAAATCAACTCAACCAATTCATCCAATTCAACCATAAGCATGCTATGAAATCTCTAATAACTTGAAATTGACAAGTATCATCAATAATTATGTAAAATTCACCAAAATCATGATAAATGAAAAATTGATCAAAACAATGGGTCTAACTTGCATAAACATATGAAATTATACGAAATTTACCAATTTTAAGTTGCTAAATTAGATCCTATGGTGATTCTTATGAAAATAGACTTACCATGATGTAGATCTAGGTGAAAACACTTGGAAATGATGAAATTAAGATTAAACAACTCATATACTGGATTGAATCAGTGTGAGAGATGCATATCACTTACGAAATCTCTAAAACAACTCGAAAACATTTTGATCTAGATTCAAACAGCGAAGAATTTTCTCTAAACTCTTTTACTCGATGAGCTCTCTCTTTGATTGATGTGGATCTATCTTTAAACAATGTAGATCTTTGATTCTCTAAGCTTTAATGGTGGAAAGGTGTAGAAGATGGAGTAATGGAGGACCTCTAGCTCTTCCAAATGAGAGAATGGAGAAAGTAAACTATTCTACATGCCTCCTACCCCTATTTATAGCCTTCCACCAGCCCACTAAGGGGCCTCTCCAAATCAGCCCATTATGGCTTACAAAACTTGAATAGTAAACTGTAAAACCTTAAAACAATGATTCCTCCCAAATCACTGATCCAAAACTTTAATGTGACCACTCTACGGAATGAGAATCATTATTTCCTTTCCAATGAGACCGATCTCAGCACCTAATTCGATTCGAGTCAAAAGTTATACCCTATACAAGACTGGCAGGGGTAAAATAGTCATAAAAAAATTGGTAAAAATTATGGATATGTCTCACATCCCCATAAGCAACATATTAAATTATGAAAACGATCCAACCTTCAGGGAATAAAATAAAAATATTTTTCGATCCTTCGATACGTAACATGCGGGCTGTTACATCCCCCCTCTTCTTTAGGAATTTTGCCCTCGAAATTCCAAACAAACACAAGAAACCACATCAATTCCGCATGTATATCACTCATGAGCAGCCAATTTTATCATTCAAACTAGCAGCCATCAAACCATGCATCCATAGCCTTATCCTAACATGCGAAATTCTAAAAACAAGCACAATAGTACAAGTTACAATGATGTAAGGTGACACAATACTAATGGGTCGTACCAACGAAGAGTTCTGGATGGGTTGTCCTCATACTCTCTTCCAACTCCCATGTACAATCATCATTATCCTTACTCAATTGTACCTTGACCAACTTAGCCGTCTTCTTTCTAAGTTGTTACATGTCATTTCCCACTACCCGAAGCGGCTTACGAGGTCTCGTAAGTAAGGGTTCGACTTCTAGGTCTTTATACTGCACTGGAGATACCACTACATTTGAATCATGAATGCACTTCCGTAGAAAAGACAAATGGAAAACATTATGCATTCCCGACATCTTCTCGGGTAAATCCAATCTATATGCGGGTTTTCCAATCCGCTCAACTATCAGAAATAGTCCAACAAACCTAGGAGCTAACTTTCCTTTACTTTTGAATCGAACAACCTGCTTTAACGATGAAATCTTCATGAAAACCATGTTGCCAATGTCAAATTCCAAATCTTTTCGATGCTTATCGGCGTAACTCTTCTGGTGATCTTGGGCTACCTTCATTCGTTGCCGAACAACCTCGATATAAACTGAGGTTTCTCTAATCATCTCTGGCCCAAGTATCAACTTATCTCCAGTTTCTAACTAACATGCTGGAGAATTACACGGTCTACCGTACAACACCTCATATGGTGTCATTCCAATGCTCGACTAGTAGCTATTATTATACGCAAACTCAACTAGATGTAGATGGTCTTCCCATGATCCCCGAAGTCCAATACGCAAGCTCTTAGAAGATCTTCCAAAACTCGGTTAACCCTTTCAGTTTGACCATCTGTTTGGGGATGATAAGCCATACTTAAATACAACTCAATTACCAAAGCTTCTTGCAAACTCTTCCAAAATCCACTCATGAACAACGGATCTGGATCACTCACGATGCTCTTCGGAGTATCATAGAATTGAACTATCCATCTTATATAAAGCTCAACCAACTACGATGTTGTCCTAGTTGATTTGACAAGAATGAACCTTGTACTTTTAGTCAAGTGATCAACGATGACCCAAATTCCCTCATTTTCTGCCCTCAGTAGTCCATCAATAAAATCCATCGATATCTGCTCCCACTTCCATGTAGGAACTTCTAATGGCTGAAGAAAACCACTCGGCTTCTTCTGTTCAGCTTTCACCAACTGATAGTTCTTACACTTAAAAATAAACTTTCTAATATCTCTTTTCATCCCTTTACAGCAGTAATATCACTTTATGTCCTGATACATCTTATTACTACCAGGATGAATCGTCAACTTCGAGCGATGACATTCCCTTAGAACCTCATCTCTCAATCCGTCAATGTCAGGAACAGCCAGCCATCCTTTCTTTCGAAGCCATCCCTCTCGATCGACCTCGAACTCTTTATTTTCTGGTTCCTGGATAAACTCGACAAGCTTTGCATCTCACTTTTGGCTCTCGCCAACCCTTTCGATGAGAGTAGGTCTTATCGATATGATTGCTAACATTTCAGGTTCCAACTAACACGTGGTCTGAAATCAAACCTTGCTAAAAACTCGAGGCTCTTTCATTCCGAAAACATTGCTCCTAATCCTGCATATCTTCGACTCAATGCATCTGCAACTGCGTTACCTTTTCCTAGAGTATAGGCCATACTAAAATCATATGATGCCAGAAAATCTAACCACCTTTGCTGCGGAAGATTCAAATCCTTTTGGGAGAAAAGATACTTCAACGACTTGTGATCCGTAAACAACTCGAATCAAACCCTTAACAGGTTATGTCTCCACATCTTCAGAGCAAACACAATCACTGCAAACTCCAAATCATGAGTTGGGTAATTCCTTTCATGCGGCTTCAGTTGTTGACTCATGTAGACCACAACCTTATCCTTCTACATCAGCACTGCTCCAAGTCCAGTACCACATGCATCAGTGTATAGCACCATTTCTTCATTCCCACTTGGAATCGTCAAAATAGGAGTACTCGTCAGTCTCTCTTTCATGATTCCAAAAACCTGTTCACACTTTACATCCCATGTAAACACTTGGTTCTTCTTCATCAACCATGTTAATGGTGCAGCTATCTTGGAAAAATCCTTGATAAACCATCGGTAATATCCTGCTAATCCAAGAAAACTTCTTACATCCGTTGCATTCTTAGGTCTATCCCAATCCTGGATTGTTGCCACTTTAGTATGATCAACCGCTATTCCATTTTCGGAAACCACATGGCCTAAGAATCTCACTTCATTCTTCCAAAAGTGACACTTCGAAAACTTAGCTCTCAGTTGTTGCTTTTGCAAGATTTCCCAAACAACTCTCAAGTGTGTCTTGTGCTCTTCCTCATTCCGAGAGTAAACCCGAATATCGTCCATGAACACAAGCACAAACTTGTTCAATGGTCTCTAAAGAACTTATTCATAAGATCCACGTAATACCTGGTGTGTTAGTCAACCCAAATGGCATCACCAACCATTCGAAGAAACCAAATGGTGTCCTAAAAGCAGTCTTCGACACACTATCTTTTGCCACTCTCAAATGGTAAATCTCGTTGCCAAATCCATTTGAGAAAACATTTTAGCCTCGTGAAGCTGATCGGACAAGTCATCGATCCTCGGCAATTTATACTTGTTCTTCTTGGTCACCTTGTTCAGCTCACGATAGTCCACACACAATCTCAACGATCCATCTGCCTTGGTTGCAAACACGACTGGTGCACCCCATTCGGAGAATCCTTTTCTCAAAAGGTCACGAACTTGCACCTCTATCTCTTTCTATTCCTTAGGCGCCATCCGACTAAGGGGCATAACGATAGATCTAGCACCCTCGACCAAATCGGTACAAAATTCAATCTCACGATGTGGTGGAAAACCTTTGACTTCCTCAAAGACACCTTTAAATTCATTAACGATCAACACTGATAACAAGTCTTCTTGTGGAATCTCAAGAGAATATAAATAGCTCACGAAGACCCATCTTTGGGCTTACAATGAGTCAACACCTTTCTCCCTTCCACATCCCTAACTCTCACCTCTAGCTTCTCGCAATTCACTCTTGTCGCATACCTCCTAAGCCAACCCATACCCAAGATAATCCCAAAACTAGCGAAGTTAAGAACAAAGCAATGATATACAAATGAGAAACCATGTCTCGACAACACTAGACTACAACAAAGCATACAAAGTTTGACGAACCCCCAACTGGATTAGTTACAATCAAAGGTCTATCACAAATCTCGGGCTCTAAACCCAGATGGCACATAAGCTCATTACAAATCAAAGATTGTGATGCTCCAGTATCAAACAATATTTGAACTGAAACACCTCGAACAGATAGAGTACCTTGGATGATGAAACCCTTTCCCTTCTCCTCGGCAGTAGGAGCTCTTGAAGAAGACGACATAACTTCCAAAGAATAAGCCTTCACAACCTGCTTATCCTTAGCCGATTCTAGAAAATCCTTCTTCTCATGCACAGGTTTTCCACACTTGAAGCACTTCTTCTGAGCTTTTAGATTCTTACCATCCCTATAATACTAGCAGTTGTAGCAAATCACTTCTCGCTTTTGCTTTTTCTGGCTATCCTTCCCTTTCTGTTGTTGCTGCTTCCGCTTCTTATTGTTATTATTACCATCCTGTTGTGGTTTTGGAGCTTCCTTGGTTGCAACAACAACAACTTCCTCCTTTGGAAACAAGCTTTCATGTCTCACAGCTTTTTCCACAAGCTTCTCAATGAATCATCAAGATGTTCCATCAACAGTCTTCCCGTGTAGGTATCCATACCCATGACAAACTTCTCGTTCTTTTGATAAGGTGTCTCGATATATGAACGAGCATATCTTGACAAGGCCTCAAAATTTGAAACATAATCAAGCACTTGCCTACCATTCTGTTTCAACTCCACAAATTTCTTGAATAGAGCGGACTTCTGAGCAGTGGAGATGAACTTCGTCTCGAATTTAACTTGGAATTATTCCCAAGTTATCTCTTCTTATGGAATTTCCAAAGTGACAAAATTCTACCACTCCGTGGCACTTTCCTGTAGCTGCCTTGATGCAAGATTTCTCTTAGTTGCATCATCCATACCCAAATCTCTAAAAATACGAACACAAGAATCCATCCGCCTCTGAACCTCTTTAGTTGGCTCTGTTCCTTTGAATGACTTTCCACCAAGAGATGTGAAGTCTTTGCATAGCTTCATGAAATTGCACACCTACATCTACCGTGGCTACCACTGGAGCGGGTACCCTTCTCATTAATGCTTCCACTATGGCCTCAAATATGGCTGGGTAATCTGGTGTACCGCCATTTCCCCCTCTAGGCTGTAACAACCCGTAAAATCTGGGCCAGTTTAAAATTTTTATTTTGGCCATTTTAGCGAATTTAGATTATTTAAAATGAATTATTTTAAATAATATCGACGAGAAATTTATTTTGAATATATTCGAACGTATATATTATACGCGTCGTCGTTAGAATATAAATAATTATATATAATTATAAATAGAATTGAAAATGGCGCGGTAGTTCGATAATTCGATTTCAAACTTCAATTGAATGTACCGGGTGCAAAACAATCCGGATTTTAGTGAAACCAAAAATAATGGAATCTAATAGTGAATATCTTTCCAACGAACCCGAATGATCAAAATTTCTTAGCGGGAATCAAAAGATATGTCCAGTTGAAAATTCTGAATAGTCGCTATGGAATTCAGGCCCTTAAAAATGGACATTTTGCAAACGACCTCGGATTTCGACGAAACCAGTTTTGTTGGGTCCGTGATGTAAAGTTATTGCTAGATTTCAAATTTCATAATTTTTCGAATCAATATGTGAGCGTGGCAAAGGAAAACGCGTTTGACCAGTTTCAGTTGATTTTAATCGACTGGAAATTGGCCATTTTTCTAACGGTCTCAGATTTCGACGAAACTAGTTTTGTTAGGACCGTATCGTCAATACGAAGCTAGAAAATATTTTTCTAGAATTTTTAAAGTTAGTATGTGACCCCGGTAAATTGAAATGTACGTTTAAAATTGAATATATAGATTTATACATTAATTTCAGCGAAAACTGAGCGTAACAGCCGAACTGGCTTATGAAACATATCCCATTGTATTCGGAATGGGGGTAATTAGCTAGGGACGACAGTCATTGGGCCTCGTTCGGAGATCGAAATTTAAAGTTACTTTATGGAGAAATTAATTATTTAAATAATTAAAATATTATATAACCCCCTTGAGCTCTCTCTTTCCTCACAAGTCAAACCACGGTCAAAATATAAAAAAAAAAAAAAAAAAAAAAAACCCCTTCCAGTTTCAGATCGCGACGCCTCTTCCTCCCCCTTGCTGACGCCGACGATGGACCGCCGCTCCCCCCTAAAGTCGCGCCTTCCTCTCCCCTCTAGCTCATCTCCTTCCTCCCTTCGAATCGAAGACGAAAACGCCAGAGCTTTCCCCCCCCACAGTGATGACCGCCGACGAACTGAAGGCCGCCCCAACCCTCCGCCTCCTCCTGCCGCCGACCCAGAGCCACCCGAAGCCTCTCCGATGGTGGTGAACCCCCCCCTTTCGAACTGTAAGTTTTTACTTTATTTATAAAACTGATTTTTACTTAATTTATAAAACTGATTTTGTTAATATTAAAAACCGATTTTTATGTTTTTAAAATTCTGATTTTAGGTAGGTTTAAAACTGAATTTTATTTTAGGTTTAAGACTGAATTTTATTTTAGATTAGAAAACTGATTTTTAAATGATTTTTAAACTGAATTTTTAAATAAGGCAAAAACTGTATTTTTATTTTTTAAGTTATGAAAAAACTGCATTTTTATGAAAGCGAAAAACTGATTTTATTTTGAACTTTAAAATAGGAAAAAAAGTTTAATCTTTTAGTAGAAAAAGATTTGAACTTGCAAAAGAAAAAAAATTCGATTTTTATATATTGAATAGCGAAGTCAAAATTCGATTTTATATATTGAATAGCATAGTAAAAATTCGATTTTTACATATGTAGTGGCTACGGGCAGCGAAGATGACGAAGATGCGATAGCGATGAAGATTTCTATCAATGAAGTGCCGTGGAGCTAGGATAGCTAATCGGTGAGAATTTCTCACCTTTCTATTTATTTTCTAGTTATATATATATACTAGGATGCAGACGGTGCTTAGTAGCACCCGACACAATCGTCCACAGACCATGGACTTGTTTGTTTGACAGTTTGGTGATTGATTGCGATATTGTTTGAATGTGGTTTGTGGTGTGAAAAATCGAATCGATAAATTGGTTAGGATTAGACGTGCGCCGTTATAAGGCGAAGGAGTAAGGCTAGGTTAGATCCTTACTCCAAAGTTTGCGGTTTGCATAACGAATTGATTTGATTGATGTGTGAATGGCGTGGGCCTTCACTAGACCGGGGATAAGGCTAGGCCTTGTCCCGTTTCTAGTATCGTGCCGTTATGCCGCCGAAATTTTCTAAAACATGTTAGAAAAATAAAAATATCATTTTATTGAATAAATGAATTGAATAGAAATTCATAGGTTGAAATAAAATGTTTTATCGTTAAAAATATAATTTTTAACGTGAATATGAAAATAGTGAAGTGAATAAATAAATATTCATTTACAAACCAGATGGTTTGTTTATGTACACTTATTTGAATGATATTGATTGGGTCGATAAATTTCACACATCGCCCAACTGCACAAATAAAATCTGTGTTTGATTGTTTGAAACCCCACACGGGTGTTAGGATGAAATATGCAGTTCACTCATCCTGATTGATTAAATATGTCGATCGATTGATTGACAGGCTGTTATAAGCGTTGAATATCTGTATTTGATGCTTATGCAGTGTAGTGCACTTTGGTTGATGGTTGATTATTTTTCAATGCTATGATATACATGTGTTGTATGAAAATCCATATAATTAACTTTATATGGTAATTGATTGGGCCTCATTCCAATTTGAAAAATAAAGAATATTATAAAATAAAAGTTCATGTGTTGACAGTACTCATTCATTGAGATTGGTCATGTGTTGAACGAAATATTTTGATAATAACAACTATTTTGAAAAAGAAATATTTGAAATAGAATATTTGAAAATAGAAATTTATGAAGCCGTGTATGGACGCCATTTTGACGTGAACGATATTTATATCGAATTGAAAACGATTTCGAAATGAAATGAATTGAAAACGATTTCGAAATGAATTGAATTGAAAACGATTTCGAAATGAAATGAATTGAAAACGATTTCGAAATGAATTGAATTGAAAACGATTTCGAAATGAATTGAATTGAAAACGAATTCAAAATAAATTGAAAACGATTTCGAAATGAAATGAATTGAAAACGATTTCGAAATGAATTGAATTGAAAACGATTTCGAAATGAAATGAATTGAAAACGATTTCGAAATGAATTGAATTGAAAACGAATTCAAATGGAATAGAAAGCGAATTGAAATGAATTCAAATTGAATTGAAATTCGAATTGAATAGAAATGAATTTTAAAACGAATTTATAGAGAAGAATTCAATTTTGATTTGAATTGAAATGGAAGTTGAAAATGTTTTTGAAACGAATTCAAAACTATTTATATAATTCGTTTTAAATAGAAATCGACGAAATATATATTATATATATTATATATAATATAATGGCCTGAATAGAACGCGCCGCGCCGCGGCAGTTCGCGAATTTCGACCATTTATTTCAAACGGACATTACAGGAGATCCGACCGTCGGATTCTCCTAAAACCGGAACCGTTGGGTTCGTATCGAAAAGAGCTTTCTAATTAATGTTAGAAATTTGAAATCTAACGGTTGGATTTGGAGATACGTCCAAATCAAATTCGAAAAAGGTCGTTGTAAGTGCAGTTCGATGGCCATTGTTGGAAATCGACTGTACGGGCCTTGATAAAATTATTAAAAATAGTAATAATTTGTGTAAAATCATAAGAAATGATTTGTGAAAGTTTGGGGTGAAAATCTCCATATTTGAAAAGATAAAAAAATGGATTTTTATCGAAATGAACTAGTTTTGAACTAGAATTATAATTCTATTTATTTTTAAATAAATAAATTGAATTTGAAATGGTTTTGAAAATAACCAAAATTTCCAATGATTGCATTGGAGTGGATTTGAATCGAAATTGTCTTCGGAATATTTCGATGTTGGAATTCGTGACATTACAGGTGTTGTTATGGAAATTTGAAAGATATATATTTGTATCGTTATTTCCAATACGACATTTGTTAGTCGTAGAATTCGATATTGAATATAAGCCGATATATTTTCTATTCAGAGCCTTGTATTGAATATCGAATGTGATTTGGGTTTGTCGTGAATGGTGTCTTCACTAACACTGTTCTTGAACCCAGTTGAGAAAAGATTAAATCTTTTTATTTAGATTTAATGAAGTGTACCAATTAAATGATATTTAATTGGAATTGAATTGGTATTGATTTTTGGGTTTATCGTGAACAGTGTTTTAAATAACACTTGTTCTTTAACCCGATAATTAATGGAATGTGATTTTGGGTTTATCGTGAATCGTGTTTTAAATGACACTGATTCTTTAACCCAGATAATGATTAAAACTAAGTGGAGTTTTAATGAATCTTTAATTAGATTGAAAAGATCGAGAATGGAGTATCACCAGTTTTGCTCCAGGCGATAGATAAATCTGTAATTAGATTTGAATGTGAAATTTAGAAACTAACTGGCGGTTAGCCAAGCAGAATGGTTTTCTGGATATTGATCTGATGTTGGTTTCGGCCTTCGGGGTTAATATTTGGGGAATTATTCTCTTGATTAATTTACGGTTAGTGACTAATGAATTGGAATGAGGCGTATGTTGTGTTTGTGTAACACTTATTTAAAATATACGCGAGTTATTCGGAAAGACCGGGTTTATCCCATTCTGAGTAACTGATACGACGATAAGTCGAAGACGAAGACGATGGTCGAAGACCGGAGGTCTTCACGTCGTTTGGGTGATAACTGATGATCTTGATTGGGCTGTACACCCAAGAAGATGGAAACAGTTAGTGATCGTCCAGACGTACTTGGAGATCGATGGATATGCGGGGTACTAGGTGCCTCCGGTTTCGTTCAGACCCAGAACGGACTTGTAAATGGACTGTGTGTCTGACATCGGATTTCATTCTGTGTGACTGATATCGGTTGCATAGGATGGCTTGCCTGTGTGGCATGCTAAGATGCAAATGATCAAGGCTTCTGTTGAAAAGCAAAGTCTTGTGGTTGATGATCAAAGCACGACCTTTGTGGCGTAGCTTTGTGTAACGTTTGATTCGCGAGTTTCACACCCGGTATGAATCAAAAACGGGAGACGGACCTCAGGGAGGGCATGCGTTTCTTTCTAGTTAGAAGTGGCGTCAGTGGTTTTACACGCCCTGACGAGTTTGACTTATGTTGTTGTTGCTGTTGCGAGGCGCCTCGGTTATATCGGTTTCGGCCGAATGCATTCTGGTCGGCTGACGGACCAGACTTACACCCCATAGGGTGGGGAGACGTATTGTTCAGGCATAATAATCCACTCCGTGTGGACCGGCCCTGACGATCCAAGGGGCAGTTGCGGCTGTTCCTGAGGGGCGGGCTAGAGCGTCTCGAATCGGTTGAGGATCTTGCCCCTAGCCTCGGTTCATAGATGGAAACCCAATTTCCAAATACGTGACATTTGCGGTTTTATTTGTAAACCTATATATGGCGACATAGTGGTATGGGGCATTCATGCCGCCTATGATTGATACTTATGATTTGAAGTTGTTTTATACTCTATGCACTTATAATAGTATCAAATGATTTGTTTTAAACGTATCAAGCATTCTTTGGCTGTTATAAGGGAAAACCCTATCCTCGACTGCGTTGCATTGTGTGATGGGACCTGGGTCTTATAACAGCTTCATTTTTCTTTATTTAGCATTGCGTTGTTTGTCTTATGCACTGGTATTCTTGGGAGGAAACCCGTTCCGTGTTATACGGCGTGGTCCCTTGTTTTACCTAGCTTTGAAAATAAAGATTTATAACTGCTTTAGTTCTCACACCAGTCACATGACTGACCTGGAGTTTATTGTTTTGACCTAAACTCTGGGTGCCCTTATTTTGACACGGGCAGCTAGTAGTTTTGGTTTTGCAGATTTATATTCACAGGATCCTGGTTTACGACTGGAACGATATCCGGGAAGCTTTGTATCCGTATATCTCATTCTAGTTGTGTATTGTATTATTTTCCGCTGCTATGTATTTAAATGTAATTTAAATCTCTGATATTTCTGTGTAATATTCTTTTATACTCTGTATATTCTTGTAATCTGATGCATTGTTGTTATATACAATGAAATGTTCTTCTATATGCGTTCTGTTGTGGTTTGTTCTCGAACTATCCGACGCTTTCCTTTACGGGGAAGTTACGGGTCTTCACAGTTGGTATCAGAGCTTTGGTTTACAAAGCAGAGAACAAGACACATTAGAACCGTACGAAGGAATTCATCAGATATTGGATTAGTAATATCCAATGGAATGACTCGTTAGAGATGGGATCAGTAGTATCCTAGAACGAGTGTGAAGAGTATATTTTTAAAATGAAAACGATTTTTGATTTGAAAATTTAAATCAATTATTCGTATTTGATTATTTATTTTATATTGATTAGGACAATCCAAAATATAAAGATTTTTGCGTATGCGCCTAGCTAGCGTGTATTCGAAGTTTTAATATATTGGATAGATATAGCACCACACCCTAGTCGCCCGGAGATGATATTGATGATAGCGATCGCATCATCAACATTTATGTTCGTGTTTCGAAGGTTTGATATCTATATATTTCCTATTGACTGGTGTGAGAACCAAAATTAGATAGGGCTAATTGTTGTGATTTGGCATCAAAAATCTGATTTTTGTATATATATCGAAATTATGAATTTGAAACGTTAATCCACTAATTGATTGAAGTTTGTGTTGTTTGTTTAATTGTTTGCTAATTTTGAACAATTATGCCTAATTGAATCAAATATTGAACTCTATTGAAAATTGGTCGCATTTGTTTGCATATACATATATATCATTGAACAGGTCATAGCAAGGAGGCTAGAGCAGAGAATAAAATTTGTTTGCCCGACAAATAGGTACATGTTTATTACATAATTTACTGTTTTGTTTGGGTGATGATGATTTTATGAGCCTATTGGCTAGCCGCTTGGCTTTTTCTTTTTCTTTTTGAGATCTGAAGGACCGGGAACGCTATTTGCAATTTCCCGATGCTCCCGGTGCAGGGGAGGTTATGGCGAAATTTTTCAAAAATTTAGGGTGTTAGCCAAATTTTTGAAATTTTAAAAATTCTCAGAAACTAAAGAGTTGGAGAATGGAAGCCAGATCAAATGTGGAGCTGAATAATCAAACCACTTTCGACTTTGTTCCTTTTCGGGGACGAAAAGTTTTAAGTGGGGGAGATTGTAACAACCCGTAAAATCTGGGCCAGTTTAAAATTTTTATTTTGGCCATTTTAGCGAATTTAGATTATTTAAAATGAATTATTTTAAATAATATCGACGAGAAATTTATTTTGAATATATTCGAACGTATATATTATACGCGTCGTCGTTAGAATATAAATAATTATATATAATTATAAATAGAATTGAAAATGGCGCGGTAGTTCGATAATTCGATTTCAAACTTCAATTGAATGTACCGGGTGCAAAACAATCCGGATTTTAGTGAAACCAAAAATAATGGAATCTAATAGTGAATATCTTTCCAACGAACCCGAATGATCAAAATTTCTTAGCGGGAATCAAAAGATATGTCCAGTTGAAAATTCTGAATAGTCGCTATGGAATTCAGGCCCTTAAAAATGGACATTTTGCAAACGACCTCGGATTTCGACGAAACCAGTTTTGTTGGGTCCGTGATGTAAAGTTATTGCTAGATTTCAAATTTCATAATTTTTCGAATCAATATGTGAGCGTGGCAAAGGAAAACGCGTTTGACCAGTTTCAGTTGATTTTAATCGACTGGAAATTGGCCATTTTTCTAACGGTCTCAGATTTCGACGAAACTAGTTTTGTTAGGACCGTATCGTCAATACGAAGCTAGAAAATATTTTTCTAGAATTTTTAAAGTTAGTATGTGACCCCGGTAAATTGAAATGTACGTTTAAAATTGAATATATAGATTTATACATTAATTTCAGCGAAAACTGAGCGTAACAGCCGAACTGGCTTATGAAACATATCCCATTGTATTCGGAATGGGGGTAATTAGCTAGGGACGACAGTCATTGGGCCTCGTTCGGAGATCGAAATTTAAAGTTACTTTATGGAGAAATTAATTATTTAAATAATTAAAATATTATATAACCCCCTTGAGCTCTCTCTTTCCTCACAAGTCAAACCACGGTCAAAATATAAAAAAAAAAAAAAAAAAAAAAAACCCCTTCCAGTTTCAGATCGCGACGCCTCTTCCTCCCCCTTGCTGACGCCGACGATGGACCGCCGCTCCCCCCTAAAGTCGCGCCTTCCTCTCCCCTCTAGCTCATCTCCTTCCTCCCTTCGAATCGAAGACGAAAACGCCAGAGCTTTCCCCCCCCACAGTGATGACCGCCGACGAACTGAAGGCCGCCCCAACCCTCCGCCTCCTCCTGCCGCCGACCCAGAGCCACCCGAAGCCTCTCCGATGGTGGTGAACCCCCCCCTTTCGAACTGTAAGTTTTTACTTTATTTATAAAACTGATTTTTACTTAATTTATAAAACTGATTTTGTTAATATTAAAAACCGATTTTTATGTTTTTAAAATTCTGATTTTAGGTAGGTTTAAAACTGAATTTTATTTTAGGTTTAAGACTGAATTTTATTTTAGATTAGAAAACTGATTTTTAAATGATTTTTAAACTGAATTTTTAAATAAGGCAAAAACTGTATTTTTATTTTTTAAGTTATGAAAAAACTGCATTTTTATGAAAGCGAAAAACTGATTTTATTTTGAACTTTAAAATAGGAAAAAAAGTTTAATCTTTTAGTAGAAAAAGATTTGAACTTGCAAAAGAAAAAAAATTCGATTTTTATATATTGAATAGCGAAGTCAAAATTCGATTTTATATATTGAATAGCATAGTAAAAATTCGATTTTTACATATGTAGTGGCTACGGGCAGCGAAGATGACGAAGATGCGATAGCGATGAAGATTTCTATCAATGAAGTGCCGTGGAGCTAGGATAGCTAATCGGTGAGAATTTCTCACCTTTCTATTTATTTTCTAGTTATATATATATACTAGGATGCAGACGGTGCTTAGTAGCACCCGACACAATCGTCCACAGACCATGGACTTGTTTGTTTGACAGTTTGGTGATTGATTGCGATATTGTTTGAATGTGGTTTGTGGTGTGAAAAATCGAATCGATAAATTGGTTAGGATTAGACGTGCGCCGTTATAAGGCGAAGGAGTAAGGCTAGGTTAGATCCTTACTCCAAAGTTTGCGGTTTGCATAACGAATTGATTTGATTGATGTGTGAATGGCGTGGGCCTTCACTAGACCGGGGATAAGGCTAGGCCTTGTCCCGTTTCTAGTATCGTGCCGTTATGCCGCCGAAATTTTCTAAAACATGTTAGAAAAATAAAAATATCATTTTATTGAATAAATGAATTGAATAGAAATTCATAGGTTGAAATAAAATGTTTTATCGTTAAAAATATAATTTTTAACGTGAATATGAAAATAGTGAAGTGAATAAATAAATATTCATTTACAAACCAGATGGTTTGTTTATGTACACTTATTTGAATGATATTGATTGGGTCGATAAATTTCACACATCGCCCAACTGCACAAATAAAATCTGTGTTTGATTGTTTGAAACCCCACACGGGTGTTAGGATGAAATATGCAGTTCACTCATCCTGATTGATTAAATATGTCGATCGATTGATTGACAGGCTGTTATAAGCGTTGAATATCTGTATTTGATGCTTATGCAGTGTAGTGCACTTTGGTTGATGGTTGATTATTTTTCAATGCTATGATATACATGTGTTGTATGAAAATCCATATAATTAACTTTATATGGTAATTGATTGGGCCTCATTCCAATTTGAAAAATAAAGAATATTATAAAATAAAAGTTCATGTGTTGACAGTACTCATTCATTGAGATTGGTCATGTGTTGAACGAAATATTTTGATAATAACAACTATTTTGAAAAAGAAATATTTGAAATAGAATATTTGAAAATAGAAATTTATGAAGCCGTGTATGGACGCCATTTTGACGTGAACGATATTTATATCGAATTGAAAACGATTTCGAAATGAAATGAATTGAAAACGATTTCGAAATGAATTGAATTGAAAACGATTTCGAAATGAAATGAATTGAAAACGATTTCGAAATGAATTGAATTGAAAACGATTTCGAAATGAATTGAATTGAAAACGAATTCAAAATAAATTGAAAACGATTTCGAAATGAAATGAATTGAAAACGATTTCGAAATGAATTGAATTGAAAACGATTTCGAAATGAAATGAATTGAAAACGATTTCGAAATGAATTGAATTGAAAACGAATTCAAATGGAATAGAAAGCGAATTGAAATGAATTCAAATTGAATTGAAATTCGAATTGAATAGAAATGAATTTTAAAACGAATTTATAGAGAAGAATTCAATTTTGATTTGAATTGAAATGGAAGTTGAAAATGTTTTTGAAACGAATTCAAAACTATTTATATAATTCGTTTTAAATAGAAATCGACGAAATATATATTATATATATTATATATAATATAATGGCCTGAATAGAACGCGCCGCGCCGCGGCAGTTCGCGAATTTCGACCATTTATTTCAAACGGACATTACAGGAGATCCGACCGTCGGATTCTCCTAAAACCGGAACCGTTGGGTTCGTATCGAAAAGAGCTTTCTAATTAATGTTAGAAATTTGAAATCTAACGGTTGGATTTGGAGATACGTCCAAATCAAATTCGAAAAAGGTCGTTGTAAGTGCAGTTCGATGGCCATTGTTGGAAATCGACTGTACGGGCCTTGATAAAATTATTAAAAATAGTAATAATTTGTGTAAAATCATAAGAAATGATTTGTGAAAGTTTGGGGTGAAAATCTCCATATTTGAAAAGATAAAAAAATGGATTTTTATCGAAATGAACTAGTTTTGAACTAGAATTATAATTCTATTTATTTTTAAATAAATAAATTGAATTTGAAATGGTTTTGAAAATAACCAAAATTTCCAATGATTGCATTGGAGTGGATTTGAATCGAAATTGTCTTCGGAATATTTCGATGTTGGAATTCGTGACATTACAGGTGTTGTTATGGAAATTTGAAAGATATATATTTGTATCGTTATTTCCAATACGACATTTGTTAGTCGTAGAATTCGATATTGAATATAAGCCGATATATTTTCTATTCAGAGCCTTGTATTGAATATCGAATGTGATTTGGGTTTGTCGTGAATGGTGTCTTCACTAACACTGTTCTTGAACCCAGTTGAGAAAAGATTAAATCTTTTTATTTAGATTTAATGAAGTGTACCAATTAAATGATATTTAATTGGAATTGAATTGGTATTGATTTTTGGGTTTATCGTGAACAGTGTTTTAAATAACACTTGTTCTTTAACCCGATAATTAATGGAATGTGATTTTGGGTTTATCGTGAATCGTGTTTTAAATGACACTGATTCTTTAACCCAGATAATGATTAAAACTAAGTGGAGTTTTAATGAATCTTTAATTAGATTGAAAAGATCGAGAATGGAGTATCACCAGTTTTGCTCCAGGCGATAGATAAATCTGTAATTAGATTTGAATGTGAAATTTAGAAACTAACTGGCGGTTAGCCAAGCAGAATGGTTTTCTGGATATTGATCTGATGTTGGTTTCGGCCTTCGGGGTTAATATTTGGGGAATTATTCTCTTGATTAATTTACGGTTAGTGACTAATGAATTGGAATGAGGCGTATGTTGTGTTTGTGTAACACTTATTTAAAATATACGCGAGTTATTCGGAAAGACCGGGTTTATCCCATTCTGAGTAACTGATACGACGATAAGTCGAAGACGAAGACGATGGTCGAAGACCGGAGGTCTTCACGTCGTTTGGGTGATAACTGATGATCTTGATTGGGCTGTACACCCAAGAAGATGGAAACAGTTAGTGATCGTCCAGACGTACTTGGAGATCGATGGATATGCGGGGTACTAGGTGCCTCCGGTTTCGTTCAGACCCAGAACGGACTTGTAAATGGACTGTGTGTCTGACATCGGATTTCATTCTGTGTGACTGATATCGGTTGCATAGGATGGCTTGCCTGTGTGGCATGCTAAGATGCAAATGATCAAGGCTTCTGTTGAAAAGCAAAGTCTTGTGGTTGATGATCAAAGCACGACCTTTGTGGCGTAGCTTTGTGTAACGTTTGATTCGCGAGTTTCACACCCGGTATGAATCAAAAACGGGAGACGGACCTCAGGGAGGGCATGCGTTTCTTTCTAGTTAGAAGTGGCGTCAGTGGTTTTACACGCCCTGACGAGTTTGACTTATGTTGTTGTTGCTGTTGCGAGGCGCCTCGGTTATATCGGTTTCGGCCGAATGCATTCTGGTCGGCTGACGGACCAGACTTACACCCCATAGGGTGGGGAGACGTATTGTTCAGGCATAATAATCCACTCCGTGTGGACCGGCCCTGACGATCCAAGGGGCAGTTGCGGCTGTTCCTGAGGGGCGGGCTAGAGCGTCTCGAATCGGTTGAGGATCTTGCCCCTAGCCTCGGTTCATAGATGGAAACCCAATTTCCAAATACGTGACATTTGCGGTTTTATTTGTAAACCTATATATGGCGACATAGTGGTATGGGGCATTCATGCCGCCTATGATTGATACTTATGATTTGAAGTTGTTTTATACTCTATGCACTTATAATAGTATCAAATGATTTGTTTTAAACGTATCAAGCATTCTTTGGCTGTTATAAGGGAAAACCCTATCCTCGACTGCGTTGCATTGTGTGATGGGACCTGGGTCTTATAACAGCTTCATTTTTCTTTATTTAGCATTGCGTTGTTTGTCTTATGCACTGGTATTCTTGGGAGGAAACCCGTTCCGTGTTATACGGCGTGGTCCCTTGTTTTACCTAGCTTTGAAAATAAAGATTTATAACTGCTTTAGTTCTCACACCAGTCACATGACTGACCTGGAGTTTATTGTTTTGACCTAAACTCTGGGTGCCCTTATTTTGACACGGGCAGCTAGTAGTTTTGGTTTTGCAGATTTATATTCACAGGATCCTGGTTTACGACTGGAACGATATCCGGGAAGCTTTGTATCCGTATATCTCATTCTAGTTGTGTATTGTATTATTTTCCGCTGCTATGTATTTAAATGTAATTTAAATCTCTGATATTTCTGTGTAATATTCTTTTATACTCTGTATATTCTTGTAATCTGATGCATTGTTGTTATATACAATGAAATGTTCTTCTATATGCGTTCTGTTGTGGTTTGTTCTCGAACTATCCGACGCTTTCCTTTACGGGGAAGTTACGGGTCTTCACATAGGCACAGCCTCCTCCCTAGCAGTATGTCTTGAAGTTCGTTGACTCATTCTAAATATGCAAATTAGAATGATTAGCCACTTGCAAGAAAATTTGTTAATGGATTTCAAATGCTATTGTACTATATAGTATTATATAGTATTCATCCATCAAAATCCACGAATACGTCTCTCATATGTTATTACGTCTTCGAACTTTGGTTAAAAATCGATAACCAAAGCGCTGATGCCAATTGTGATGACCACTCATAACTCTTGCACTAAACAAGAGGAATAAGGCACTGAAAGATGTGCCAGGCAGCTATAGACGATCATTAAGGTATGAAACACAATCAGAACCTATCGTATAACTCACAACGCAAGGATAAAATACAATAGAACATATACGACAGACAATAATAATGAAGCATATTTGAGTAGAAAAACTCCAAACTTTCATAACAACTAGAAAGTATATCCAAACACCGGATTACAACATACATGTCTATACAAATTGGCCTTACAACAGCACTCAGAATAAAAAACAAACAGTGGAAAAACATATACTATATAGTAGAAAAGATAATACGTCATCCTCCTGCTCGCCACCGAAATGCAACATCGTCCTCGCCAAGATATTACCTGTCACATGTCACTTAGTCTGCCCATCCAAAAATCGGATAAACAACCCAAGGTAATAAGAAGGAAACATAAAACCTTGAGTCAGACAATAGCCTTAGTGAACAATAAAACAACTATCTAACATCATCAATAAAATATATGAGAATATGCAGATAAACCAACTAATCTACCCATAACACCAGAGAAGAACTCAACCCCATCTTCCCCACATCGGACAGTGATAGCCTTTACATCAAGCATTTCAACCATACATCCATGGAAACCAGAACAAGCATTCATTCATAGCAATCAGAATTAACCAGACAATAACAATCATTGAGAGATGCATATCACTCACCAGATCTCTAAATCAACACGAAAACACTTAGATCTAGATTCGAACAGTGAAGAATTTTCTCTAAGCTCTTCGATTTGATGAGCTCTCTCTTCGATTGATGTGGATCTAGCTTCAAACGATATAGATATTTGATTCTCTAAGCTTTAATGGTGGAAAGGTGTGGAAGATGGAGTAATGGAGGACCTATAACTCTTCCAAATGAGAGAATATAGAAAGTAAACTATTTTCCATGCCTCCTACCCCCTATTTATAGCCTTCCACCAGCCCACTAATGGGCCTCTCCAAATCAGCCCATTATGGCTTACAAAACCTGAACAACAAACTGTAAAACCTTAAAACAACGATTCCTCCCAAACCGCTAAGTCAAAACTTTAATGTGACCACTCTACGAAATGGGAATAATCATTTCCTTTCCAATGAGACTGATCTCAGCACCTGATTCTATCTGAGTCAAAGTTATGCCCTATACAAGACTAATAATGGCAAAATGGTCACAAACAAAACTGGTAAAAATTATGGACATGTCTCACATCCCCATAAAAACATATTAAAATATGAGAATGATCCAACCCTAAGGGAATAAAATAAGAATATTTTATGATCCACCAATACGTAAAAGCACACAGCTCATGAAAATGGCGACTTCGCAAATGGCTCCTTCTTCCTCATCCACCTCCTTCACCTTTGACACCTCCTCCTTCCCTCCTCTTCGTTCTTCTCCACCAATCCCTCCCGATCCACCCCCTTCTGTTGTAAATTTCTCTTTCGTCAAACCCTTCGATGCTAATTTTGGATCTAATTTTCCAGATCCCCATTTTCCTTTAAGTAGACCTATTTCTTCTCCTGTTGCTGATCGATCTAATGTTAATTCGTCGAATCATCCGTTATCTACGAATCAATCAATGTCTAATGCCTCCTTTCCATCTTTCATGAAGAGGGCTATGCTTCCCTTTTTAATTCCCTCCCTCGAAATGCGGGCGCTTTCCAACCTCAACACTTCGACATTCCTAAGGATGGCGTACCAAAAATGATTCCTAATTCAGTTAGATCCGAGGGAATGAAATACTGGAGTGATTACTTGGTGGGCTTTTTCCTGGATGGCACTTCTTCGTATCCTATGGGGGTAAATTTCTTAAACCGATTATCAAAATTAGACGGTGAAGTTAGTATTAAATCAGACAAAGTTCATTTCTTTTTCAAGTTTTCAAATGAATCAGATAGAGATTTTTTTTTGAAATCTGATCCAATTTTTATAAAAGGACGCATGTTCATCATAACTAGATGGGATCCATCTATAGGAAACTCACAGGCACAGATTAAAAAAGTTCCAGTTTGGGTTCACTTCTATTGCATTCCAACTATACTATGGACATCATGGGGTATAAATTGGCTAGCTTGTCATGTGGGGAGGTTGATATGCTTTGATTGTAGCACTGAAAAGTTGCGAAGATTTAGGTATGCCAAAGCTTTAACTGAGATCTCCTCGGAGTTTGATCTCCCTGATAAGGTAGTGGTAGGTGGTTTAGGCAAAGACTGCCTTTTAGTTAAGTTAACCTATGATTGGAGACCCAAAATTTGTATTACGTGTAAGGTATTTGGTCATGTAATCGAAAGTTGTGAATTTAACACTAAGGCAGAAGTTGCCGGTGGAAATCATGCAAAGGACTTAGATAATAATTCTTATAACCACCCTCGATAGTTTAATAGGAAGACTTCTTCTAATGTTAACTAAGGAAAGTGGACATCTGTTAATACAAGGAATTCAAAGTATTGGAGAAGGAAAGGAGTTCCTAATAATAAGGCTGATAATGTTGGAACAGACATGTCAAAGGTATATGAAAATCGTTTTAATGTTTTGGAATCTGATTTAGATGGTAACGGCAACGCTGATGAGTTTAATGCAGAGGTAAAAATTAATAGTAAGGAGGCTGATCCTGTAAATGGAAGTACAATTGATACTGCAACTGGGTTGCAATCACAGGTGAACATGACTAATGATACTGAAGATTTAAATATTGTGGATAATAATGGCGCACAATCTGAAGATGGTGAAGATTTGATGGGTAACTTATTTGAGGAAAACGCAGACAATGTTGAGTTGTCAGCAAAATCTGGTAAATGCACCTCTAGTTCATTAGTTTTGTCCACTGTTGTATTAAATGCAAGCTCTTCTAAATCCTCTCCTTACACAAATTTGTCTTGTTCATCGACCTTTAGTCACTCTACACCATCCTCTGCTAGAAATATGGTAATGAATTCATCTTCGCTCTCTGTTCAAACATCTGGTCCCATGAAATATTCTTCATCGCCTTCATCTTCTTCTCTTGAAACAACTTCACCATATGCTAACCTGAGACCTCCTCTTAATATGCAACTTCCTCCCCCTCCCGTCATTGGCTGTGGCTTGACATTCCCGCAAGTGAACAATTCTTTGTTCTTTCTATCTACTGCAGTGCCTATAAGATCTCTACCAAAACCCAAGAGTAACAAATTGAAAGGTAAATTCTGGGATAACTCAGATCTTGATGATGGAATTGACTACGGGCCAGAGGAGGTGCTCCCTCTCGGCAACAAACTACAAGCTACTAAAAGACACACCAGGAAAAATCTTGGCCCCATGTTTGATCCAACCTTGTTTGATATTGCATGTTTGCAATTATCACTACTGATGACTTCCTGCGTCTTCATGAAATCTATTATTTGAAACTTATAAATTTGTTTATATTTCTTGAGCAAGGACATTCCTGGTTTTGACATTAAACAGTCATGGACATTGGTTCTTTCAAGTCCAGTTTTCATTTGAAACTTTGGCTATACAATAATTCAGCTTCGTACTGCTGCCTTGTGGTATGCTGCCAGTTGACATTAGCGGTAGTATCAGCCTTGATAAGCTTGCAAATATGTACACTCATTTGATAATTTGATAGTTCATCTAAGAAATTATAGGGCTTGAAATTGTCAAGAGTCTGTATTGCTATTTTTGCATTTTTGGTTGTAATTCTTGATGTTGTGAACAATAAGTTTTCACTTGCCTTTCAAAATGCAGGTTGTTACAAATACTCCTGCAGATAATTTGATCAAGACAGTTGTTAGCCCACAATCTCAATTAGTAACAATAAAACTCGATGATAAAAACTATATGTCATGTAAACTTCAGATAGAAACAACAATACAAGGCTATGGTCTCAAAAGTTTTATCATGGGCACCATCAATATTCCACAAAAATTCATTACTGATCCAAAAAAATGTAATTCTTAGTGAAGGATTCAAAAAATATCATAGATATGATAGACTTATCAGTGCATGGCTGCTTTCATCCATTAGTGAAAAGTTTCTACCCCAAGTTATAGGTTGCAATACTGCCCGTGAAATTTGGCACACTATCGAAAAATCTTTCAATAATTAATCTTATGCCAAAGTTATGTTCTATAAAAGGCAACTTCACAAAGTCAAGAAAGAAAATATAACTATGAGAGAGTATCTAAATAAGATCAATCTATATGTGATATTTTGGAGGCTACTAGGCATAAATTGCCAGATTCTGAACAAATTCTCGTGATTCTAAATGGTTTAACTGAAGAATATGAAGCAGTTGAAGTAATAATTGCTTCATAAAAGGAATTTTCATTAGTATATGATGTTCATTCTACCCTATATTATCATGAAGAAAGAATCAAAAGTAAAAGATCTCAACATAATGACATTAATTTCAACTGTGCAGCAAGCAACAATAAGGGTAAAAATCAGAATGTTAAAAATGAGCAAACCTTTCAGAAAGGTGGTCAGTCATCCAAGGGTAGAGGCTGAGGCAGGTGGAACGACAACAAAAATTGACCAAAGTACCAGATTTGTGAGAAAGTTTGTCACATGGCCGCCAGATGCTTTTTCAGATTTAATGCAAATTAAGCTGTGAATTGAAATCCAACAAATCGGAAAGGATCAAATCCTAGTGCTAATCTGGCACAAGCACAAAGTGATGTTGTTCCACCTGAGTCATCAAGATACTAAGGTGAAAGTACAAGAATTGATCACATCAATGATGACAGATGGTATCCAGATTCAAGATCTACTAATCATCTCACAAACAATCTTGAGAATAATAGATGGTATCCAGATTCAAGATCTACTAATCATCTCACAAACAATCTTGAGAATATTAATCTAGGCAATAGAAACTATTAAGGTAACAACTCCATTTGGATGGGAAATGGTAAGCATATAAATATTTCTCATATAGGTAAAGGCAGCATAAATGGAAAACGACAGTTATTTCTGCACAACTTATCAAGGGTTCCCGAAATCAAGAAGAATTTAATAAATGTATCTCAATATTCTCGAGATAACAATGTTTATTTTGAATTCTTTCCTAATTACTATACTGTTAGAGACATTCTAACTAAAACTGTCTTATTGTAGGGTGATGCAATAAAGGGACTACATAAGTTCAACTTGCAAAAGTGCAACAAAACTGATAATGATGCATCATACTGCAATATATCTGCAGTTAACTGTAGTAGTAATGGCAGTAATGTAATGATCATAGCAGTACTAGTAATAGAAATATCTTTGATTCTTGACACTTTAAACTTGGTCATCCAGTGTTGATATAGTTAAGAAAATTCTTCTTGACAAAAAGATACCTTATAATAATGTACAATTGCCATATATTTGTGAATTTTTCCAAATGGGAAAAAGTCATAAACTGCCTTTTTCTTATTCAATGTCTGTTTATACTAAACCTTTAGATCTTATTGCCACTGATCTATAGGGTCCTGCACCCATTAGTTCTTAAGTACTACATTTCTTTTATTGATGCATACTCTAGATATACATGGTTGTACTTACTAAAATCAAAATCTGATTCTACCAATGTCATTGTGAATTCTATCAAAATGGCTAAAAATCAGTTTAATTGCCAAAAAATTTCAATCTGATGGTGGAACTGAATATAAGCCTCTTAGAAAATATTTTCAAGATAAGGGAATTATTCATAGGATAACATGTCCCTATACTTCAGAACAAAATGGTTAGATTAAAAGAAAATATAGGCATATTGTAGAAACATGTTTAACTCTTCCAGCTCAAGTAGCACTACCCTTAAAGTTTTGGCTAGAATCATTTAATTCTGCAATATTTTTAATTAACAGGATGCCAACCAAAACTCTAAGTGGTATGAGCCCCTTAGAACAACTTCATGGAATTAAACCTGATTGCACCAGTTTATTTTTTTTGGATCTTTCTATTATCCATACCTTAGACCATACAACACAAACAAGCTAAATTTTAGATCAAGACCTTGTACATTTATTTGGTATTGCACTCATCAAAAAGGATACAAGTGCATAGACTCAAAAGGTAAAATCTTCATAAAATAGGCATGTTATCTTTAATGAGAATATTTTTCCTTATAAATAGACTAATATTAAAACAACAATGAAAGTATACAATCAAAAGACTTCAATACCTGAGATGCCTGTACTCAATGAAGTATGGGAGAAATCCAGTATCACTGAGGCTGTTGAACCTCAAGATGATCACCAGAACTCTTCTGATGGCCACAACGAGTTATCCAACCATGTCGTTCAGCAACCTGATACAAGTAGTGTTAGCAAGAATCAAACCAGTAATGATCAAACTGTTGAGGGTACAAACAACAATGATAGTAACAACACAAATAAAGAAACCACTCAAGAAGATCAAGTGAATGTACCAGTCAATACTCCTCACAACAAACTCAGTCATCATATGATAACCAGAACTAAAAGTGGCATCTTCAAGCCAAAAAAATATACAACTATCATCAGTACAGATGAACCTGACAATTATAATCAGGCTATTAAAGATAAAAACTGGAGTGTTGCCATGAAGGAAGAATATAATGCTCTCATCAGAAACAATACATGGGAATTAGTCAACCATCCAAGCAATAAAAATATAATTGGTTGCAGGTG
The DNA here is from genome assembly GCA_030737875.1 of Allium sativum. Taxonomy (NCBI): domain Eukaryota; kingdom Viridiplantae; phylum Streptophyta; class Magnoliopsida; order Asparagales; family Amaryllidaceae; genus Allium; species Allium sativum. Next base: position 615,129,569 of record CM060915.1, on the reverse strand, counting down.
GACATTCAAATTAAAGAAAAATGTAGATGGTTTAATCAACATATACAAAGTCATACTTGTTGTAAAGGGATTTACTCAAGAATATGGTTTTGATTTCAGTGAAACTTTTTCATTAGTGGTGAAACCATCTACTATTAGACTGATTCTATCTATAGCTCTAAATAATAACCGCGTTATTCATCATTTAGACGTGAATAATGCATTTTAAATGGTTATTTGTATGAGGAAATCTACGTGCAACAACCATCTGGATTTATGCAAAATGAAAACCAAGTTTGCAAACTGAAAAGAGCTATATATGGTCTCAAGCAAGCTCCAAGAGTGTGGTTTGATAATGTCAAAACCACACTCAATTCAATGGGATACAGCCTAACAAATCTAATTTATCTACAATTTACATATTAATTTATATTGATGATCTTATTGTTACATGCAATGACAGTGAAGAGATCAAGAAGCTTACTGAATATATAAATGATCAATTCTCTATAAAGAATCTGGGCAATGCTTCATATTTTCTTGGCATTGAAATAAAAGGACACTCATGTATAGAAATGCATTTAAATCAAAGGAAATACATTTGAAAATTACTTACTAGAGCTAACATGCATGAAGCAAAGCCTCAGCCTATACCAATGATATCAAATCAGCACTACAGTAAAAACAGGGGAGAAGCCACAGATAATATAAAACAATATAGAAGTATGGTGGGAGCATTGCAGACACAACCATCACACGACCTGATATATCATTTATTGTTAACAAAGTATCTCAATTTTTACAGAATCCTCTTGACGAGCATTGGAAAGCTGTTAAAAGAATTCTAAGATGCCTAAAAGGAACAATCAACTATGTATATCTCTCAAAGCCAGCAACAATTTCAACATAACTGCATACAGTGATACTGATTCGACCACTAATAATGATTGCAGAAGGTCAATAACTGGATATTGCATATACATTGGTGACAATTTAATTTCATGGTGTTTAAAGAAGCAGACCACAATTTCCAGATCCAAATAGAGGCTGAATATAGTAGTGTAGCCAACACTACTGTGGAAATACTACGGTTACAATCATTATTGAAAGAGCTAAAAATCACATGTAATAGAAAGCCTATTCTATGGTGTGACAATCAAAGGACAATATACATGACTGCTAACCCAATTCAACACCCACGAACTAAACACTTTGAAATTGACATATATTTCGTGCGTGAACAATTGCAAAAGAAGAACTTGCAAGTAAATTTTGTTCCTGCTTATCGTCAGAGAGCAGATATATTCACTAAAGCCCTATCTACTAGAAACTTCATCAGATTACGAAATGATCTCAAAATAATAGAGCAATACAACATGTCTAAGGATTCAGAAGTCAATGGAAGCAAGGAAAAGTTAGACCCGAAAGACAGCAATTAGATTCACTAAAGTTCTTCTCAATCATGCTCATCCGTCTTTTACTTGTTCTTGCTATCTTCATACCTTCATCCAGAAGTCAATAGAAGTTGATGATGAGGGCCGCCATCCTCAAATTGTTGAAGCAAACTAGGGTTCGGTTCAGAAACCCTAACCCTAATTTGAGAGAGGAAATTAGAAGAAATGAGGATTGCGGCCGACACTTTGTTTTATTCTGTATTATATGTAACCGGGCTAACCCGTTACTTTTACTTTATGTACACTGGGCCGATAATATTAACCCCATTACTTTATTACCGTTGTATATTGTGTATTATATATACATGGTATCTTTGTACAGTTCGATGATTTGAAATAATATTCATTACATTTTCTCATCTCAAATACAAATTCTAAATTCAATTACATTTCAGAATTCAATATTTCTACATTTCTATTTATAATGACAAAAAGTAGGTGCATAGATAGTACGTTTAGCTAACCTAATGATACAACACCTCCAAAAATCTAGATGCTTTCTATCCTGGTGCACGATATGTTTATATTTGGTATCAAATGTTCAAAATTGGACTAGCTATGTTTACCTTTGTGATGTGTTATATCCAGAGATATGCGTGGTTTTGGAAGGCAGATTCTAATCCTTATGCAGGAGGCTAGCTTCGATTTACCAAGGATACCTCCATGAAAATCCATATACAAACATGTTGGGGCAGTTTTAGTTGTACTTCTAATATTATTCTGTTGTGAGATGCAAGTATCATGCCTTTTTTTTATATTCTACATCTTAGACATTTATATTATATTACCTTATGTACTTTTCAAATGGGTTTGGTGAGAGGTTAATCGTTACAATCATTAGAATGGGCTCAAAAGCATCAATATATGACAAATACATATTCCTTTAGTTTCTCTTATCACACTTATATATGGCTAATGATTTTATCCTCCCTTAGTTTCACAGATGATTTTTTAAGTAGTATGAGAAATATCGGTTTTCATTGATATTCTTTAAAGCCCCAGGACATGATGTAGATGCTTTCACCTACTATAATATTCTTATTTCCACTGCACTACTAGTGTGTATACATCAATAGTAGTGATGATATGCTATTTTAACTACCTAGGTTGATTATAGTACTCGAGATTGTGATTCTGAAATGATATGTATATTAGAGTAACACTTTGAATTGTCCATTGGATATCATATGCTATCATCCTGCTATAAGACCCTAACATTTTATTCTCTTCTTTCTTGATTCTTTGATGTTCATTTTAACCTAACTTTTTGTCCTTCTAGCACTTGAATTTTCTGCACGTAAATACCATTGATGTATAACCACAGTTATCACAACCGGACCGGAAGGCGGTCGAACCACGGTTAACCGTTGACCACCACGGCTCGGACCAAGTTTAAACTTTGATCAACATAAAACCGTGAAAACTCAGCTTAAACCGCTATTAATCCGCAAAAATTTCTCATGGTTTAACCCATATATTCATTAAAGGTCCAATCATTTTCTGAGTAACCCTTTGGATGTTGGAAGTAAGGATGAGCTGATGTTGTTATATAGAAAAGTATCTGTTGATTCTTTCCTTCACAGCCGATATGGGACTTAAAGCCTAAAACATATTGCACTTGGATCTAAATTGCATGATACTGCATGCTTTAAAAGATGAACTGCTGACGCTAAATTATGGTTAATATGACATATTGTATGATACATAATTATGAATTACACCATATTAACGAACATCAAAATTATACATCTAAAACAAAAAACAACACATCGCGGTTCTTACGGTTCAACCGTCAAAACCTTCGAACTTGAAGCAGCATAACCTGATCTACGGTTCGGTTATGATAACATTGTGTATTACTGTTAGAATTTGGAGCTAAAAATGTGACTCGTTATAAGAACAGTTCAAGAGATCATGTCAAATATTTTTATGTTAAAGTAAATTATCATCCAACATTGCAAGGACTACAAAAGTAGGTTGGAAAATGCAACGAGGTTGGGAATCATTTAATGTAAAACTAACAAATTATCTTAAAGGAGCGCAAAGTAGCAACAATTTCGTAGCTGCTTTTGATATTATTTAAATCCATTGTATTTATAATGGCTCTTTTTGTGCTTTTAGACCAGAAATTGAAGGTTTTAAGCACTATCGTCCTATACTTTCTTTTGACGACACTCATTTATATGGAAAATATCTAAACCTTATACTTGTAGCAACTGATGTACACGCAAGTCAAGAACTTTTTCCATTAGCTTTTGCTACTCAGAGCCGGTTCTAGGGCTAGGCTTGGTAGGCGGCCGCCTAAGGCAACCCTCCGGAAGGGGGCAACGAGGTGTTGATGGTCATTTTCTATTAATATCTTCCTATATATAATGTTTTGTAGCAGTAGTAAACAATTGTAGAAGGTGGCCCAGTGGTAATGGAGCTGTATTTGTGGTGCATGATTGTGTGTTTGAGTGCCTGTAGCAACGAAAGACCTTTTCCTTCTGCCTTGGTCAGGGACCAACCTTTATTTTCCCCTATTTCTTTTCCTCCCCTGCTTTCGCATTTTAGCTTGACATAGGGCAAAAAAAATTCTCCTTTGTTTGAACTCAGGCTTTGCTCTGCCTAGGGCAGCACATTACGTCGAGCCGACCCTATTGCTACTATGCAGACATGGAAATGGAAGACAAGAAAATGGTTCGCTTGCTTAATCTAGAATTATATTTCTTCTTTACGTAACATATGTATTACATTTATCTTAGACCATATGAAACAAATTACATATATTCTCAAAGAAGGTAGATCCATAGATCGCCACGCTATTATTCAACATATCAAGACAAAAATAAAGGAGGTTTTGGTTCTTATGAAGAGCTGTGAAAGTAGTTAAAATATATAAATCCAAATGGCGATGCACGAATCGTAGAAGAATTAGGACATCTACAGAGAGATATAGAATAAAAAAGTAGAAAGAGAAAAATGTATGTATGCTTAGTCACATATTAAATATCAACGATAATAAAGCACTGCGTTTATGTAGCATGCCAACTTTAGATCATTATTCATGCTATCATGTATTAGTATCATGTTTTGATTTAATCTCACCATGGATCGGAAGGTGAAAATAGAGAAGCATGTCTATTTTACATGCAAATAACAAAGTACCATGTTGCCGCATGAATAGTAACCACATTTCACTAAATTGATCAAAGATAGTTAAAATTTCAAACTACATCAACCTTTTGAATCATCATAGAATGATGAGAGCCTTAGAAATATAAGGTCCGACATGAGTATGGCAAAATATGTCAATACCACTACACAATCTTTATGTTAAACTTGAAATTATTTTCTAAATCAACCCACAGTAATCTCACTTTTGGATCTTATTGCATTTTCAGGAGGAAATATTCATGGTAAATCACAATCAGGGAAAATTATTCATAGCCAAAATTATCAAGGTAAATTGGGGAAATATTTATGGATAAGCTTATCAAGTAATGAACATCGCATAAAGTGATAGTCATTTTTTCGACTTTAAAATGAGAAGTATTTGTCTTCGGCTCCATTGATCATATAACACCATAACATGATAATGATCAAGTCTACTCTATCCAACTTTCATTACTTCCCAAAAATTGCTAGCTAATTAAGTTTCTTCGAATGGAGGATCTATATACTTCATTTCCTTAATCTTGCTTCAATTTTTTATAGGTCGAATTACTGATACATTTTGATTTTGTGTGGTGCTAAGGGAACCCCCAATTTATTCTTTCTATTACCGCTACTAAAATAATACCACAAGAATTATCATTACACTCTTCTTAATACCTCACCTAAAAAATAGGGGCTACCACACCACGGTTACTTTATTTCCCTCTCGCCTCTTATTCGTTCCCTTTTCATTCTATTCCGAAACCTGGTCTTCAATCGATCGACAAACATAAATTGTTCGATGCCGCAACAATGCCGAGAAAAAAGAAAGCTGCAGATGCATCGTTGTCTCAACCCCAATCGGCTCAATCAGGACTTCAAATGGTAAAAATTTCAATTTTCCTGTGGGAAAGATGAAGTAGACAGTGATTATTGTTGATTAGGATTTTCAGATTAGGACAAAAAATTTCCTGTGGGAAAGATAAAGTAGACAGCTATTAGGAAGCATGCAAAATTCAATGAGTTTTAATTTTTTAATTGCGGTATCAGGAAGAGGATATTGGGGTGCCCTTAGCACCACACTTGATTTATAACAACCAATACAAATTAAAATTTCATAATACTTCTTTTTAACCAACAGTGTATATAAAAATATACCACCATAAACCATGCATATTCACGCTTACACGCTTGTGTCGAAGATAAATGGCACTTCGAGCAAACAATCTAGGTGGTAATCCTACAAAAAAACGAGCCCTAAAATTAATATAAGGGTTTTAGTTTTAAATTGTCTAATTCATAACATATCAATATTATACCAATCAAAACAATAACAACTATAATTATATAAGAAATAAGTACCTCACTTAAAAGTTAGGGTTCATACTCAGATTAGTTACCACTAATGTGAGTATGATGAAGTACTTTGAGATTAACAATAAATTAGCTAACTATGCTAATTTCTGAAGGGCTGAAAATATGGTAGAATGAGTTTGGAGAAGATAAGATGAAGAAAACAACCTATTTTTATTAAGGTTGAAATTGTACTTGTGAAATATTGTTACCAAAATGTATTTATTATTATTTATTGATTTTCTACGGAAAAATAATCAATTAGTGTTATGCTTATTTTATATTTCTAGTTTTGAGTTTTCAACGTCAATTACAAGAATTAAGAAGATTGCAAAGAAAACGGAGGGGATGAAAGTAGGAGGGAACGATGAAGAGGTGGAGGGACGACGTAAAAATGGATTGTATCTCGTCTCATTTCAAAAAAAATTAAAAACCAAGAAAAATTTGTTTTTTGTTTTGTGTGTTAACTTTGTTTCTTATTTTAAACGATTGTTTTTCACATTATAAATGCATCGATTCCACGTTTATAAATGCAAAAACTTAAAACTAAGAAAAAAATAAACCAAGCGCTTCCTTGGTTTGCATAATTAGAATTTAAAAAAGTATAAACCGGTTTAAAGCTTGAAAGTCCCCTTTTTTGCAAGGCCAATTCTATTAAAACCCCCAGTTTTCTAATTTCACACCCTACTATTTTATACTTTTAGACTTTTCAAAATTTCCCCTATTTTTGTACAACAACCAGTTGCATTTAAAAGAAATATCCACGTTATGAGCTTCAATGGGGAGATGTATTTTATTTTTATTTTTTTGAAAAGAAATATGTATATATATAAAGAAGCAAAAGGTCCTCCAAAACTGCCAACATGCTTGGTAGGTAACCAGTAGATAAAATATACTAGGAAAATGACTATTTGTATGTATAGAAAATAGATAAATGAGCTTCGGACAAGCCACCACCCATCATACTTCAAAATCGAGTTCCAGTAAGGCCACCACCCGATATTGAAATAAATCTATTCCAAGACAATACAATAGTCACTCCAAAAGAAAAGCAGTAAGACAACTAAAGCAGTCTCTTAAAACCAACAACAAAAAGTAAACAAAACGTAGACGGAGCCAAGATAGAGAAGATGACTAGCTAGTCGAAAACCACTACATAATAGAAAATTTACCGGATAGGCAAGAAGGCCGCACAACAAAACTGCCATAGTGACGAGGCTGAGGACCCAAGAACATGGTGGTCCAAACCCAAGACATATGTAGCCAATAATGTAGCCAAGAGAAAGCTCCAAGAACCTGCTATCAAGTCCAAAACCTGAAGACCCAAGTACTAGCGATACAACAAACTTGTAAATCCAGTCCCTGCAGCACTAGCAAACAAAATAAGCGATTAAAACTGAGGGTGTGGTTAGGATAGTAGGATGGATCCCGCTAACCTAGAAGCAACAAGATCGGTCGATCCCAGCACGGGAGGCTGTAGGAACCGTTGATTCATCAAAGGTTCTAGCCAGCCACCTCGATTTGGAACCTTGGGAACCTCGAAACGGTCTGCCATGAAAAGCAAGGAACACTCATTCCTTATCTTCCGGATAATAGATGTGAAGTCCATAGGCACCTCTTCAAACACCGCCTTATTCCGCGAGCACAATATGCCAGCAGATAAGACAGGGGTAAGCCAAAAAATGATAGAACGCAAAGATGTTCTAGAGATTCCAGTCCACCAACACCTCAGTAACTATGCAAGAGAATTTTCATTACCTCGAATACCAACTAAGTTTCCGAAGTAATTCCAAACAGCTCTGGCAAAGAAGCCAAAGAAAAACAAGTGAGCCATAGATTCCCTATTTGTAGACCCACAGCTCCGGCAATGGGAGAATAAAGGGATGCCAATCCTTTGGATGTTCTCGTCGATCGGTAGTCCCTCGTGAAGGGTCTACCACATAAACAAAGAAACCTACGATGGAATACGGACATCCCAGATGAAAGAGAAGAGGAGACGTGGAGATGGCATCCTTGCCGAACTCCAAGCCGCTCTAATCGAGAAGCGACTGCCGTCCCAAATGGATCCACCACCATGCGAATCAGAAAAAACCTTTATGGATTGCATCCATTTCCACGTCTCACTTGCGTAAGACGGGACATCGGAGAAGTTCTCTGAATGTAGCCTGTGGTACTTAGCGTGAAGGAAAGTCGCCCTTAGGGAATCGGTCGCTTCCAACCTAGCACACAACTGCAAGCAAAGGCCGTGCAAGTATCCTTAGGATTTTGAGACTTAAGCCCCCTTCACTTTTGGGACGGCAGATGATGTCCCAAGAAATCTAGTGGTGATGATTAGAGTTATCCTTTTCTCCCCAAAAGAAGGACGAAGCCAAAGAACGGTAAGATCCGAAAAAGGAAGAGGTAGGAGTCATAGCAACAAAAACGTGGTAACCTATATAGTCGAGCACCGACTTTATAAGAACAAGTCTACCTGCTTGAGAGAGAAGTGTCGCATTCCATCGGATGGTCATCCCCCTAGCCTTATCGGTTAGGGGATCGAAAATGGCGTTGAGCTTCCGATCTCTATAATGAACAATACCGAGGTACAGTAAGGGAATGGAGGCCGCCTTGAAGCCAGTGAAGGTTTCGATCCAAGAAGATCTAACCGTAGACAAATCTCTCGTTGGAACAAAAAACTTATAGCAGAGTTCACGAGTTGGCCAGAGCACCTCTCGTACTGCTGAATGAGGCAAACAAGACGACGAACTGAACAAAGACTACCATCCATGAAAATGATAATGTCTTCAGCGAAAGATAAGGAAGAGATGACAAGGCAACCCAAAGGGGTGCCAAATCAGTGAATCTGATTTGCTATCGTTAGTGAATGTAATCCATGGATGAAAGTCTCAGCAACGATAACAAACAGAGTGGGGAAAAGTGGATCTCCCTGATGGAATCCCTTTCCTGCCTTGAAATACCGGTTTGCCGATCCGTTAATGAGAACGAAAAACCAACAGTTGGAGATGAGCCTCTAAACAAGATCGATTAGGGCCTTTGGAAACCCAAACGCCCTAAGAACCTTAAGGATGAAAAACCAGGGCATTCTATCGTAAGCTTTAGCCATGTCCAGCTTAACGATCACATTAGAGCCCCTAACTTTACAATCAACCTGCGACACTAGCGGGCTAAAAGAACGTTATCGGTGATCAAATGTCCTTTTACAAACCTATCATGAGAAGCAGAAATAATCCGCTGGAGAAACGGAGCCAGCCTAGAGGCTAGCACCTTAGATATAGCCTTGTTAGAGAAGTTACACAAACTGATAGGATGAAAGTTTGCACACGAGCTAGGATTTCCACACTTAGGAATAAGGACCAAGTTGGTGTAAGTCCACCCCTGAGGCAGGTCTCCACCAGAGAAAAAGTACTGAATTGCTAGGAAAAAACCCGCTTAAATGATCGGCCAGACCGACCTGAAGAAAACCCTGTTGAAGCCATCAGGCCCACTAGCACTATCCTTACTTAAAGCAAAGACACAAGCATCTATCTATTCAATGAAGGAGGGATGACAAGGTCTATAATTTCCGAAGGCAGAACCAACCTGGGTATGAAGGCAAGGAGAGATGGTTATGAACTCACGACAGAGGGCGAACCAAGGAAGGTTTGAAAGTGAGAGAGAATGGTCTCCTTGACTTCCCTCGGAGTGGAAGCCACAGAGAGATCAGAATGCTAGATCTGATGAATCGTAAGAAGTCTGTTCTTCTTACGAATGGAAGAATGAAAGAACTTGGAGTTCATATCTCCGTCGATAATCCACTTAACCCTCGCCTTCTGGAGAAGATAGTCGTTCTTGATACGAAGTTCTGAAGAAAAAGCTAATTGGGCCAGAGCCCACGCCTCCTTGTTAGCAGCAGAGAGGTCTTCGTCAAAATATGCCTCTGCTAGCACAAGAATCTCTTCGGCTGCTCTAACATGGTCGAAAATATTCTTGAAAACTTGAACGTTCCAAGACTTGAGGAAAGTCTTGAGTTGCTTTAGCTTACTAGAAAAGGCGACAGCGGGCGAGCCAACTACCGGATTGTTCTAGGAGTCTTCCATGACTCGAAGGAACGAGTGATGAGATCTTCACATAATCTGAAACCTAAAGGAGGATGGGCCAAATTGAGTGTGGGGAGAGCAGCTGAGAAGCATAGGAGCATGGTCCGAGAAGGTCCGATGTAGATGAGAGACAGAATATACAAACGGAAGGCTGAACCAACTTTCCGATCCGAAAACTCTGTTAAGCCTAGACAGAATCCGATTGGGCCCTTCTTGGTTATTACACCAAGTGAAAGCCAAACCGACGTAAGAGACCTCAAACTAAATCGGTTTGAATTCAGTTTGTAAAATATATTTTTTTGGTTATTGGTTCAACCGAATTAACCGAACTTTTAATTTATTACCTAATTTTGTGGCATTTTAGTACTTTAAATAACTAGTTTAGTTATATAAAACAAAGACATTTACTAAAAACAGATCAAATGTTAACATTAACATAAAATTGACTATATAATTTTTTTTTCCAAACATGAATTTATTTTTTTACTTTGAGTGAATCTATCATTTAAGTAATAATACATCCTTCAGATTCAGTTAAATTGGACACAGACCAAATTAATTCGGGTTCGGTTTGGTTCATTTTGGAAAATTTTCGGTTTCAATTATGTTTGATTTTTTTACATCCAAACCAACCGAACAGACCAAACGCTTACCACTAGTCCCTGCTGAACTAATTCAGAAAATTTAAGGGTAATTTTAGAATGAACGGGGTGAAAGAGAAAAAGTAGGATGTGATGGTTTTTTTTTAATTAAGCAGGGTGTAAAAGGAAGAGAAAAAAGTGCGAATAGAATTGATCTTTTTGCAATTGACATGCCTATTACTACATTGTTTTTTCTTTTTGATATTGATGCTGACATTCCAGTTTTGATTAAGGAGTGAATCGGTTGAAATTCGGTAATGTGATATCAAACTTATTGGTATAATTTGGTAGGAGTATATCACATTTAGATTTGAAAGTTAGAGAGCAACCACCGAAAATGATTACAATAAAAAAAACGGTGGGAACATACCAAATTTTCGTATTTGGACGTGACATCTTTTAACTAAATTGGACTGTCAATAACATTTTTTTTTCTTTTTCAGGGTCATTAAAATTTGTTATTTTTATTTCCCACAATTTGAAAAAACAAAGCAAACCAGTACTCAGGGCCATCGAATTCGAAGCACTGGTGCATTTTGCCAGCTATTGTCAAAACGCGCGGGTTGCTTTGAACCTTTCAATCTCCCATCGCTGTGCAATGCATATGGTCTACACCTGCTTTGGTTTTCACTATAACAGGGAAACTCTATTCAATCTGAGATACATCAGGAACATACAATACAAGAACGCATCCAACAATTCATAACAAAAATAGTTTCACCGTGGACATTTGATTAAACAACAACACATAAAAAAAAAAAAAAAAAAAAAAATTATAAACTTAAACAGCATTGATTGCCGAGCAATTCAGTGTGATATCCCTGGAAAATGAATCAACCGTCATTTTCCATCTTCTTCAGAGCCAGTAGGGTTTCCCTCTTGGAAAAAGAAACAAGATCAGGCAAAATAGGAAACATGCAATAAGTGTAAATATATATAAGCATGTTCCCTATAAAAAGGTACATGCATGCATGTACATACACAGATAAACACATACCATGATCAATAAGCCCCTTTTGGTGTTGGTCCATAACCTGAAGAATGTACTTAAAAGTCTCAACATCACAAGGTATACTCAAAGCGCCTTGATGGCTGAATCCAAACTCCTCCTCGGCCTTCTCCAAAAGCAATTTGAAAACCGGTGAACTCAAATACGAGGCTGGTATAACAAATCTCCGATTTTCATGTCCGACGTACACAGGAATATGACCCCTTGGGACATCTGATGGAATCTCGAGGCTCGTGCAACTTTCCTCGTCTGAATCCCAACTTATCGACAAGTTTCTTAAATGTCTCTTAACAGATGATGTGGATCCCTTGTCCTCTTTTTTACTCACTGTGTTATGATGCCACTTCTGAACTAATTCTTTCAGCCTCACTATTTGAAATATGCTGCTTACCTTGTTGGTGGTGTTCTCCATCTTGTCCTTGCTCATGCTTGGTTGTTTATATTGCCCGTCTGCAACCCCGCATTGTTTTAGAACCAGAATGTGAATCAAAGAAACCTAGCTACTCTCAATATGATGCATTTTGTTTGTACCATATGTTAGGCATTAAATTATGCATATCCTATATAGCTAGTACCAACACTTTTAATTTCCATGTAATTCATATGATTTAGGATGTTGTTATTGGCTTCTAGCCATCAAAACCAACTGACATCTTAAACAATCCAGTCTCTCTTTCTAATAACAGTTACTGTTTTACATACGATAACTGGCACCGAAAATTGTGTTGAATAAGGATTTATTCTTAGGATTTCTATAAAACCCTAAATTTTAAAATTGTGGATAAATTGTTTGCGATTGATTGATGTGCTAAAGAGTCAACAAATACTAAACAACGCATCAATGGTTGAATTGTTGAAGAAAAATGGACTTTAACACATGAAAATGAAACTAAACCCGTTATGATTTGTTAAAAAAGATAAGATGTACTACTATCATACTATGTAGGGCTGAGAAAAAAAAAATTATGTGGCAACAGCAACACACTTCTGTAGTACCAATCCCTAATTCGTGATCGTAGTAATATCATGAAGTCAAAAATACAAGGAAGAACGTTAATTCATAATCAATACAAACTGATGACAATTTTACATTTTTGCACTGGCGATTCGTAATTATATGGTAGCTATGGATCTGAATCAAGCTAGAATCTATCATCTGAAGGTTATTTTGTTAATAAGATGGCGAATTCAAAAATGTAGGATAAAGGATCTAAGTTATTTACGAACTACAGCCTTTTAAGTTGGGGAACAGTGAAAATTGTATTAAAATGACCCTAAAATCAAATCATACAGAAGATAGAATGGTGGAGAAAAAAAGGAATAAACATGCAAAATGTAATTGAGATCTTACCGAGCTGCAATTGTCATATGTAACAAAATTATTTGAAACAAAATAAATAGTTACCTAATGGATTAAGAAGATGGATTTCCACGTCGTGATTGAAACGAGAGAAGCATTTGTGCGTTTTAGATTAACAATGGGAAGAGGCTATCAGATTGAAAAACAAGATAGTGTTTGGACGTTACGATCTTTGGTGGCTATGAAATCGGCATCAAAATGGAATGAATCAATGTTAAAACGAAGATGGGAGGAAAACTTAATGTATCCAAATAGGATTAATTAGCTTTTATAATTAATTTAAGAGCAATTTGGGTAATGACAAAAGAGTAACTTTATTTAAGGAGTAGATTTATTTAAGGATGGGAAATTTGTAAACGGGGGTGGTTAAAGTGACTTTACTTTTCAGTAAGTGAGGGTTACATTTTTTATTTATTACACAATTGTTATAAGAGGACAAAAGAAATTAATCTCCTCTTAAACATATAAATAAAACTATCTATATTAACCATATAATCCTTCTTAATGTAAACCTTAAATAATAAATCATAGTTAACGAGTACAATTTAATGCTGGATATGAGATAAAAATGGAAATAGCTAACGTAATGGAGACACACGAAAGTTGTATGGTTGACCAAAAGACATCGAACCAAGTAAGTAAACGCAATATCATATTGGAATTGGACGGTTTAATTTAAAATAGATGAATAAACAAAATTTTGATCAAATATGTATAATCGAAATCCATAATTGAGATGATGATATATTAGCACGTTGGTAATAATCAGGTAATGATCAGGACTTGGGCAAAGTAGGAATCGATACGCCACTTTTAGGAGCGTGGTTTCCTTTGGATCAAACTAAAGTATAGGCTTTACCAAAACACATGATATCCAGGGGTAGTTTAGTTTATATTTATTTTTATTTTTTAAAACCCAACCCCCCTTTAACTAATAAAAATTAAGGAGAAGTCTTCTTAAATTTGTCCATCCCTTAACCAAAAGTGGAGTCGCTATAACAATCTCCCTTTTAATTCTTAAGAGGTTACTCCAAAATTTAACCTAAAAGCATCTCCAACAAAAGTTCAAAATTACAAAGACGTAATATATACACCCATTTTCATCTACAACATAGTATATATTTCGGTTCAAAATTCAGCAGATATGATTACAAAACGTAATTGGTAAAGACAGTGTTTGAACAAGCATACGGGGATGGGACGCTTGTTCAAATAGCGCCTCAAACCAGGTGCCTGGAATATTTTTTAGAGGAAAAAAAGACTTCGGGGAGCCTGTTGAAAAGGTGTATGTACAATAGGCACCTAAAGTTTTTTTTTTCTTTCGGGCAACAGTTGAACAGGCGCCTAGATCCCAAACTCCTGTTCAACAAGCGTCCGACCTGTTAGGAAAAACTTTGTTTTACATTTTGTAATCAGTAAGAATGTAATTTTGAATCGCGAAATTGTTGGAGTTGCTCTAATGCCGCATTCTTCCACCTAGGCAGAATCATAATTTTTCATGCCACCACACCCTTTGACGCTGCACTCGCGAAGTCGTCTTACCCCTCCGCTCTACCATTGTTCATAGCCGCCACCTTCCACGGTCATCGTCTCTCCTTTCCGCCACTTCCTCTAGATCACCTAACCTTAAGAAACAAAATCATGCATTTGCTCGTCATCCACTGTGTTGTCTACATCTTCCATAATATAGCAACATTGTTGCTCACCTTTCTTAATCATCAATTGTTGAAAGAATACAAACAGATAAAAAATAATTTGTATGGTATTAGTACACACGAAAATGATTTAAAAATAAAAATATCAAGTACAAAATACCACTCGATTGTATCATTAAATCAAAAAATAATATCTTAGGGTAAGAACAATTATTACTTGATTAAACTGAAATATAGCTATTAAATTCTCTTATTTTAAATTTAAAAATTCAAAACGAATGTTATAAAGTAGCATATTATAAAACATTTATCAAAAATTAGCATAATAAATATTCAAAAAGGTTAATAAAAAATGAATCACCCTTCGTAAAAACTATGAAGCACATTATAAATTAATTTATGAAAACAATATTACTAACTTTAAAATAAAAAATATCAGCTTTACAGAAATCATAAAATGATTCTAACAGCTGATTTTGAAAATAGGATTTCTAAAGTGTTGCTATAATTAATAAAACATACTACAAATCAACAAAATGTTTTAAAATAATTCATAATTTGATACTTCAGTCATAATGATATTGTAAAATATGATGTGAGACACTATCTATACGTCATCTAAAAGGAAGCTACAATTGTTTGTAAACCGTTATGTCAGTTTAAAAAAGCTACTACAATTTAAAAATTGGTAATATTCATATAATGATATTATGAAATAGCATTATAAATAGAAATATGCGTAAATATCTTTATTTTTAAAAAACAAACAAATGACACTACACAATATCATTAATGTACACATTGCAAAAGATGCAACCAAAATAATATTATGATATAAAAATAGAAATGTAAATAATTATATTTATTTAGAAAAGTATATTTATTTAGAAAATTAAAACATGACTTATACCTTGTTCAAATAGATACTATGGAATAATATTGTGAGTAAATATATAACTTATCTAAAATGAGGCTATTATTTCTATAAACTACCACTGTACTTTTTAAAAGCTATTATAATTCAGAAACTGATACTATAATCCATATTTACTTAGTCTTAACTGAGAATTAACTGGCTCGTTAATTTCTTTGGTAAACTTATTTATTTCGGTGAGTCTACTCAGAGACTTGTTTGAATTCTGAAACACCCCTTAATTTTATAACACATTAAGATGATAAACTAAGGAATACTTAATTAAATATTGGGAATTAAGTAAAATGGACTGTACCATTGCATTCGTCTCGGAATTCTGCTTGAGATAGACTTCGAGTTTACGTGAAACGGACATCGTATGAAGAAGTTGTTAAGGTTTGGAGTTTGCACATATATAAGCTAATTACATAAATAAAATAAACATTTCAGAAATTCAAAATCAATTCGAAAATCGAAGGCGGGACAACGCGGGAATTAGGCCCGTTGGGTGTCGATCCTTGCCCTAAGGGTGTCGACCCATGGGTCGACACCATAAGGAGGTGTCAACACCCATGTCGACATCCAGGTCGACACCCCCAAATCTGAGCCTAATACATTCCTACATATGTGGACTTGTTTTCTGACCAGATTCGTGAACTCTAGGCTATAAATAAGACCTCATTCTCATTGTTTTACTCATTCTAAAACAAAGGAGAACTAGTTGCTGCCTCTGCCTAGATTAAAGTTGCATATTCAACAAACAAGTCATTCAAGTTCAGAGATCTGTTCTTCAATAGCTACAATCAAGTCTCCTGTTCTTTAGATCCAATCACAGTGATTCTGCGTTATTTTTAGATATAAATAATTAAGATATAATCTTGACATGCCTATAAGTTTAGATCTAAGTTATGCCTATTGAGTAATTTGAATCGTAACAGATATGTCATTTCTTATATAGCTAACTTGTTGTTTAGATCTTATATGCCTATTTGTGACATCCCTGTTATGTTAGTTTGTCTAATCATGTCATTATGCCTAATTAGTTCTATTAACACATGTTCATCAGATCTTTTCCTATATGCATATCTTGTCATTATGCCTAATTATGTCACTATATGGTTATTCTGTTGCTATGCCTATTTTTGCCATCATACGTCTATCTTGTTATTATGCTTATTTATGTTCTTTTACCTTCTTCTTTTCCCCTTTTATTTTATAGCCAGGCTACCTTCGAGGCTGGGCATACCGCTGAAATATGCGAACGCGTGAAATTGGGAACGAGGGGAAAACGTTAAAATTGGGGAATAACTTGTATTGGGAATTTTAGGGCATAACTGGAATTAAAAACATGAATATGGATTTGGGGCATAAACCAAAATTGTAATTAAAGATCTAAAATTGGGGCATATGATACATGATGAATATAACTTGGAAAAGGGGCATGGAAACCTATAATGAAATAGGGATAATTGTTAAATAATGAAAATGCCTAGATTTACAGTAATTGGAAACTGTAACCGTGCATAAACACAAGGTTAGATTACACTTGTGGTTGAAGTCTTCCCGGACCGGACCAAGCATATCCAGCGACCACAAGTGGTGAATCTAATGTGAGGGGTCTTAGTGCATAAACACATAACGTGCTAAGACATGAGGTTCCGACTTGTGGAAGGAGTTTGCCCGGACATTCCTGGCATATCCAGCATCCACAAGTTGTAGGCTTAGTGTGGGAGGTCTAGTGCATTATAACCATAAATGAATAAATGGTAGTGAACTTGTAATACTTAACCTTTTTGAATCCATAAGGATTACATGTACATGTGAACTTGAGTAGGGGTTAAGTAAACTTGCTTGAAACAGTGAGAGGGTTAAGTATACCATGGGGTGGTGGGTAATATTTATATATAAGCCCACAAACTTAAACTGTTGGGGTTATGGAATCTTGTTACACTGGTAGGCATAACCTGTGGAAATCCTAGTAGCGGGGATGCAATCCTAGGAGGAAGCTTGTATCATCTTGTGTGTGGGACGCGTTTCATTCAGTAAGCCATATATAGGTATCAAACGAGTACTCCGAACTAGATCGGAGTCGGGGAATGCTTACTGAGCTGATTGTAAAAGAACCAAAAGAGGGGATGGTGTGGGCGGTGCATTCCGAGGGGTCATGTGCGTGCATGGGTCTGGAAAAGGGAGGCTAAGATGTCGTGACATCAGTAGATATGGTAGTGCACATCCTGTAAACGAAGGGTTGCCACTTTAGGAAGTGATACATCCTACTATGGGTCCAACACAGGGTACCTACAGAGAAGGGAGTCGATCGATTGGGGTAGTAATTAGGGTACATCTAGTCTCGCTTGTTAAGGAGCCCGTTATTGTCCTTAGGGGTAGCACCGGTATGTTCAGTTGCTCTGCCTATTATTGTATGGGGTAAAAAACTCTCACTAGAAGTATGCCTAAGTCTACCATCTTGCTGGGGATCATCTTGTTCATATGATACCAGTATTGGTGCAGAGAGATAGAGAAAAGTATTAGAGAAGCACTATATGTATATGTTCTATTCAGTTTATCCTGTTTACCTTGTCATACTTGCCTTATATACTATTATCCCTCTTATCCAATTTATATGTCTATCATGATGCTTTTACTTATTTGTATGCTAAAAGTAACTGGACTCTCCAGACTTTATGTCTGACCTATTTTGTTTCCTCTTCTTTCTCTTCCGTTCCCCCCAGGTTTTCAGGGTGTGAATATTAATTCTTGATCAGGATTCTTCTTTCCTTCTGCTTGGAGCTGCTAGATGTACTGCTTGATTTCGTATCTTCTCTAGTATGCCTAATGTTTTGGGGCTTATGCTCTTTTCGTGTTTATTGTACTCTGATGATTTTAGTACAAGATAGAAGTTTTAAATTGATGTATTGGGTTTTATGCTTTTCAGACTTGTGATGTAACTATGTTTTGAACCATATTGTTTTCTGATTAAATAAAGTTTTAAATTCCACTGCTATTTTATATCTGTCTTGTAATATTTTTGTTTCTGCTTACCTATAACGCTTCAAAATTTAATGCATTCTCTTAAAAAGTGATATTAACCGGCGTGGGGTGTCACACTTAGTACCAGAGCTGAAGGTTACCAGATTGGATTAAAAAAATTGAAAATTATTTTCAAAAAGGTTTTAAAAGATAGCATTTTCAAAAGAAAAGTCTGTTTTGAAAAACATATTCCCCAAAGCCATATGTAATATCTTTCGATTCTCTGTTTGAATCCCTTTTTCCTTTTCTTTTCAGCATGTCTGGGGTACCTAATATTCCTGAGGGCATTACGATACCAGACTGGTTCCGCAGGTATCTTGAGGCCATGGCACCTGCCGGTGGTCAAACAGACATTCCTCCCTCAGCTGCATCCATTGTTCCTCCTCTTCCGCATGCTGATAATTTCTCTATGATATGCAAAGATTTCTGTGCTATGGGCGGAAAACCTTTTTGAGGAATTAGACTTTTATAGAAGCAAGGAATTGGCTTAAAGAGACGGAGGATTTGTTTGGAATTTTTGAAGTTGACGATCGTAGGAAGATTTAGTTGGTCGTTTGGCAGCTAAAAGATGAGGCTTCGTTCTGGTGGGAGGTGACGCAAGTGGGATGTCCAGTTGAGAAATGGGATGATTTCCGACAGAGGTTTGAAATGAAGTTTCTTTCTCAAGCCGAGCAAAGTATTCAAATGGAAAGGTTTTTGGCGCTTAAGCAAGGAAGCATGTTTGTGAAAGAAGTCAATTATCGAGGTTGTGTTTGGAGCTAGTGAATACCCCTCACAAGAAATCATTGAGATTTGCTAGAGAATTGAATGAACCCCTTCATGGGTTGGCTATGTCTCATATTCCGATGGGAGCAACTTTTGAGAAGCTCGTTGATATGGCGTTAAAGCACGAGGAAGATAAAGGTGAAACGAAAGAGGCTAAGGTTGAGGAAACACAAAATAAGAAAGTGTGGCCCAAGGAAGGACAACAACAACAAAAGAACGGCGGAAAGGATGACAAGGCTAGAGATAAGAGGAAGTGCCGTAATTGTAGACACGAGGGTCACTTGATCAAGGACTGCAAAAGAAAGAACAATGCTTGCTTCAATTGTGAGGAGATCAGACACTTTTCTAAGGAGTGCCCGAAGAAGCAA
Source organism: Allium sativum (assembly GCA_030737875.1). Lineage (NCBI taxonomy): Eukaryota > Viridiplantae > Streptophyta > Magnoliopsida > Asparagales > Amaryllidaceae > Allium > Allium sativum. The sequence continues at coordinate 615,109,831 of CM060915.1, read as the reverse complement.
GGACAAGGTCAAAGGGCTGGATCTTCAGGAGGGCAGGTGCATGCGCTAGTGGCCAGTGCACCAGACAGAGGTAGGAAAGTTTCTGTTGAAGGTTTGATTTCTCTTTCCAATCATCCTGTTAGAACTATTTTTGATTCGGGCACTTCGCATTCTTTTATATCTGATTCTGTGGTTAAGTCTCTACACCTTAGTACTAGTATGGTTTTGGATCCCATTGTTGTCTCAAACCCCATTGGGGGTACAGATCATCCGTTTATGATTTGTCGGGGTTTGAGAATTTCTGTGTTAGGCGTCGAGTTTGAATACGATGCATATGTGCTTGGTTTCATGGGCTATGGTTTGAATCTATGGATGGATTGGCTAGCCATGTATGGTTCCATTCTAGATTGTGAGAGGAGGGTTGTTAGACTTTTGCCTTGCCATGGAAGGACCCTCGAGATTTCTTATGACCCTAAAGGCTCTGTCCTGCTTAGTTCCCTAGAGTCACTTGATGCATCTATTAATGATCAGTGATCTATACTAGTAGTCTGTGAGTATCCTGATGTTTTTGAGGTGGTTCAGGGCTTACCTCCGAGGCACGAGATCGATTTTCGTATATACTTGGTGGTATTCGCAACTAAGGCGGATGGTTCGCTTCGCTTATGTGTGGATTATAGAGATTTGAATAAACTCACTAAAAAGAACAGGCACCCACTTCCAAGGATAGATGATTTGTTTGACCAACTTGTTGGTGCATCTGTTTTCTCTCAGTTAGACTTGGCCATGGGGTTTCATCAGTTTAGGGTGACCGAGGATAGTATAGATAAGACTGCTTTTAGAACCCCAGATGGTTTCTTCGAGTGGCTTATTATGCCTTTTGGGTTGACGAATGCACTCGTCTATTTTGTTGATCTGATGAGTAGGGTGTTTCGGGAGTTTTTGAATAAGTTCGTTGTGGTCTTCGTTGATGACAACTTGATTTTCTCGAAGAGCGAGGAAGAGCATGCCTTACATCTAAGGGAGGTCTTGAAAACTCTCTGTGTGCACCAGCTTAAGGCGAAATTCTCCAAATGTCATTTTTGGAGAAAAGAAGTGAGATTCCTAGGGCATGCAGTCTCTAAAGATGGGATAGCAGTGGATACCACGTAGGTAGCTGCAGTTCAAGATTGGCAGATCCCAAAGAATGCAACGGAGGTGATAAGATTTCTTGGATTGGCAGGCTATTATAGGAAGGTCATTAAGGACTTCGCAAAGGTATCAACCCCACTCACCAAGCTGACGAAGTAGAATTTGACATTTTCTTGGGATGTAGATTGTGATGATGCTTTCCAACAATTAAAGAGGGATCTGACACAGCCCCAGTATTGACCTTGCCCGAGCCCGATGGAAACAAAGTGTTCACAATATACACTGATGCATGTGGTACAGGGCTTGGTGCGATTCTAATGCAAGAGGAAAGGGTAGTATGTTATGGAGGTAGACATCTAAGGGTTCATGAGAAGAACTACCCTACCATGACTTAGAGCTAGCTGCAACGCTTAAGACTTGGCACCATTATCTACTTGGAAATATGTTCGAGTTGTACACTGATCATAAATCTCTCAAGCACTTATTCTCGCATAAGGATCTTAATTCAAGGCAACAAAAATGGATAGAGTTCCTAGCATCTTATGACTTTGAGATTGCTTATACCACTGGCAAGGGTAATGTGGTGGCAGACGCATTGAGTTGGCAGAGGATGGCCTTAAGTCCTCTGTTTATGGAGAGGAAAATTGAAGTTTATATCGACTTTTGAGTTTAAACCCTCCACCGAGTTTATACCTAGTTTATTGGCATCATTAGAGGTGCAACCTACTATTTTGGATCAGATAGGAACTTCACAGCGAGAGGGTCCACAGATTTTAGACATCTTGAATAGGCTTAGTAGAGGGGAGACTTCTAGTCACCTCAGTAGAAATTCCATGGACGATAGAGGGTGGTTGCGACGAGATGGAAGGATTTGTGTTCCCCGAGTTGGGAGTTTGTTGAAGATAGTCCTTATGGAAGCTCATTATTCTAAGATGACTATTCATCCAGGCGGTGATAAGATGTATAGAGATATAAAGAGGGTTTTCTTTTGGGCTGGGATGAAGAAAGATGTGGAGGAGTTTGTTTCTCAATTTTTGGTTTGCTAGCAAGTCAAAGCTGAGCAAAGGAAGCCCGGTGGTTTACTTCATCCTTTGGAAGTCCCACAGTGGAAGTGGGAGAGCGTCTCGATGGATTTCATTGGCGGTTTGCCTAGATCGAGGAAAGGCAACACCAGTATTTGGGTTATAGGAGACAGACTTACTAAGAGCGCCCATTTCATTCTTGTTAAGAGTAAAAGGACGGCAACATGGTTGGCAGCAGTTTATGTTAGTGAGATAGTCCGTCTTCATGGAGTACCTTCGAGTATCATAAGTGATCGAGACCCCATTTTCACAAGTGAATTTTGGAGGAGCTTGCAAGAAGCATTAGGTATGCAGTTGGTTTTGAGCACCGCTTATCACTCTCAAACAGATGGACAGACGGAAAAGGTGAATAGAGTTCTTGAGGATCTTTTAAGGCTGTGTATCCAAGACTTCAGAGGGACTTGGCAAGAGCATCTTCCTTTAGTAGAGTTCGCCTACAACAACAGCTATCACGCTAGTATTGGCATAACACCCTTCGAAGCATTATAAGGACGACCCTGTAGATCAACGACTTGGTAGGAATCTACAGAAAGACTTCTACTTGAACCGGATCAGGTTTGAGAAACTTCAGAAAAGATTGATCTTATTATATAGCACATGAAGATAGCTCAGGACAGGTAGAAGTCCTACGCATATAAGAGAAGGACTGACATTGAGTTTGAGGTGGGAGATATGGTTTTCAATAAGGTATCACTGTAACAGCCTGCAAATCCGTACTATCTGAGTTGACTACATACATCACACATCCAACCCAAGTATCACAGAAATACGAATCATTTTTTTAGAAGAAAAAGTTAGAAGAAAACAGAAATAACAATACAGAATCTCACATTGTAGCATAACAAAATATGATATATCATAACTTTTGAAATACAAAACTTTAACTGCATAACATACAATTATCAGCGTACAACACTTGCAACACAACAGAAATAAAAATACTATATATCTAACACTGAAATCCTGAACTACTTAATGCCCGTACAAAATTGGGCACCCAAGAGTTAAAGTAAAACAAAACAAAATAAACTCTGGGTCAGTCATGGGACTGGTATGAGTAAACAATTTAAAACAGTTTGAGAAAATAAATGATATCTCACAAGACCACGCCGTATAACACGGAACGGATTTTTCCCTGATGAGAATCCAAAATACTTGATTTAACTTTCAAAATCCTTTTGAATGAAACGATAATCTTTATATCAAAACTCTCTTGATATTACAATGGTGTCTAAATCAAATAAATAGAAATCTAGTGGAACGCTTTCATCTCACGCTCCACATACATAATATACAATCAAAACCACAGGCACTTATTGGGTGATGAATTTCGTACTACGACAAGGTATGGAACCACCTTCTGGTAGTGTATCTCTAGAGAAGAATACACTGGGTTCAACAAGAACATCTTGTAACTTGACCACACATGACCGACCACTCATTTCGCTTGAGTGTATCGAATGTATATCACCAACGGTTGGGATCAGCAACCGCTTTCCCGAATGGGACAACATTGAATATAATAAAAATGAAATGAATTTATCTAGATAGGTGACAATACACCCTAATTGGGAGCTACCCACTTAGCCATGTTGTCTGCCCAATTTTTGTCATTTCCCGGTTGTTAAGGCCTGAGGGTACGCTTATATACTATTAATTGATAGCACAATCACTTTGAATGCCACATTGTCAATTCCGTTAATCATTAATTGGTTTGCACAAATATAAATCTGGATGTTATGCTAAGAGAATAAATTCTCTGCCACCATATATATTTATACAGACCAACGTATGCGATCATTGGAAATACTCTGTCAGACCTTCGTCCATATACGTTCATTCTTGGATTGAACGAAATCGAATGCACAATTTCCATTAATCCATCTTACACAATTTCTACCTAGGATTAATAGAAAAAGCCCTTACAGTTCACTCCTTCTTCGATTATCTTCATATGATCTGATTCGCAACGCTACTATCAATACGGAGTGGTTCTTGGATAATAATTCAATCGGTTTCTCCATATCAACAACGATATTGGTAAATACTTCGATAGTCGGTTATTTAACTATCGAAGAAAATAAACATTCATTCAAAGCATCAAACAATCACTGGACCCTTTAATTTAACATTTCATTAATTTAAATCACTTCTCCATTTCCTTATCAATATTCGTTAACACGATATTTTCGACAATCATCTTGTCCTCTTACACTATTTGGGAAATATTTCCATATATCGACTCCTTTTATTTTCTATACGTACAAAATATATTCTATTTATAATTGGAAAACATTCCAATTACTTATCTCTTTTATTGACTCGTTTGTTTCCATACTTAGGAAATATTTATTATTATACTTCCAAAATTCCACTTTCTTGGGTCAAAACGAATGTTGTGTAAAACATCGTTACAACAACCAATATACTGCATTCAACTAAATCATATTCAAACATTTCTCTTCGAGACTGAATCTTGCTATTTATTGGTAAATAATGAAATTAATCAAGTTGGGGTACTACTACCTCCCAGACCTTGACTGAATAACATTCTTAACTTCAAAACGGACAAGACCTCTTACCTCGAATAATCAACTCCATAAAAACCAATTATTCATTTTTAAAACATATATACAATTCTCTATCTATTTTTACCAGATTTAATTATAGAATTCCTTGTTTGTTTATGATAGTCTATTCTAAGTTCGTTTCCTTGTTGAATTCTATATCTATCGATATATTGATTTCTAATTATCCAATTTTTCTTAAAAATATTCTAACTACTTAAAATTACGGAAAATTCCGCCAGCACCTCCTTTGTACCGGTCAATAGTTCAAACCTCAACTCGCCTCTCTAGGCCCTTTCCATTCAAGAAGAAAATTAAAAAGCTAAGCGGCTTTCCGATTCGGCACATAAAAACTCATATGGAATTTAAACGTGTACCTTTTTGTCGGGCACCCGAATTATAATCTTCATACACTTCATTCCATATCTGTCTAACCCATATACGTCTAGTCACAATTTGTTTCAACTCAACTGGCCATTTTTAACTTAATTTTCTAATTTATCTTTAATCAACTATTTACCCATTTCATATTTTTAATTGAACATATCACTTCCGGATATGTTTTTATTTTACTTAAAAACCAATCTAATTCCATTTTCAACCCGATTTTCGTATTTGATTTCGAATATGAATTTATAAACCCCATTCACTTATCCAACGTCCAATTTTAAATCAAAACACGATTAACTAATTATTCTTCATATTAGTTAATTCTATTCAAAAATCATTTCATTACTCCACTTGAGTTCAGATATATTTTACAACTCAAGTCTGGATTCTTCTAATGTAAATCTAAGTTTTATTTGCCTAAAATCCTTATATTTAATTAAATAAACCGTTATGGTTTTATAATGGTTATGGCGCTATTTTTCTGAAAATTTGATTTTGACATAACTCAAAATCTATTAGATGAAATCCAATTTTTCTCTTCCATTAGAAAACAATTATTCAAACGGTCCTAATGATTCTTGTTTCAAAGAATTCCAACTTAAATTGAGTTCTATATACCCAATTGAAGTTAGAAACGCCAGTTTACGAACTGCCATGCTGCAGCGAGTTCGTTTTAATTATATTTAGTTTATTAATATTTTGAACTTTGTTTATATATAAATTCTAACTCATTCTAATATATTTTAATATATACTAAACCAATTTTCCCAGTTCAACTTAATAATTCTGATTATCCCAGATCACAAATTATTTCGTATCTCAGTTATAAATTTATTTATAATTCAATCTTCTATATTAAATTATAATTCCTTTATAAATAAATTATTTATAAAATTCGATATAATGAAATTCAAATTATAAATCCTTCTGATTTATCTCATCTGAGTTTATATTCCGAATTCCAAAAATAAACCGTAGTTCATTTTTCGAAACGATTTCCAGTTCACTGTTAAATTCATATTTGAATTTAAATTCCTAAATTATCAAATGATAATTTATTTCACTAAATTTATACCACCGTTTATAAATACAACTTCCATTTTTCATATATTAAAACAAGTTCCATTACAAATCTACCTGAAACCCAATTCATTTTATATTCCGAATCCTGGAATAAAACTGTCGTTTCTTTTTTTGAAATGATTTCAAATTATATTTTAAATTCATACTTGAATTTAAAATTACATAATATCTCCAGATAATTAATTCATTATATTTATAAACATTGTTTATAAATTTACTTGTTTTATAAATTCCAACAAGTTCCATTTCGAAATCTATTTAAAACCAAAATCTTATTTTGGAATATTCTATTTATTATAACTTATTTATATAAATATTTTAACAACCCAGATTTTCAGAATTAATTTAAATTTTTTATTTTAGCTATTTTAATGGGATTTGGAGATTTAAAATGATTTATTTTTAAATAATAACGATTTAAAACTTATTTTAATCGAAGTTAGAACGTATAAATTTATTTTAATTATAAAATGAGCCTGAAATGGCGTGGTAGTTTGAAAATTCGATTTCTAATTTCAAATGAATATACCGGATTCAAAATAAATCGGATTTCAGTAAAACCAGAAACATTTGGATCTGATTAATAATATCTTTCTAATGAATGTGAGAAACTGAGATTTCATAATATAAATCGATAGTTATTCTAGTTTAAAATTTAAAATAGTCACTATGGAATTTATATATATTTTAATATAATATATAGCCCTTAAAAATAGCCATTCTGCAAACGAGCTCCGTTTTCAATGGAACCACTTTTATTGGATCCGGAAGTCTAATTATAGTTAGATACCTATTTTCATAATTTTTGGAATTACTATGTGAGCACGGTAAATTTAAATGTGTTTTCAATTTAAATTTGAATTTAACCGACCAGTTAAAAAGGCCATTTTTCTAACGGTCTCCAAATTCGAAAAAATTAGTTTTGTTGAAACCGTATTTGAAAAACATAGCGAGAATTCCAAATTTCATAATTTTTGGGGCTATTATGTGGCCGTGCACAATAAATTGTGAAATGATCACTCATTTAAGCCAGAAACAGAGCTTTCTGAGCAAACAGACTTGGAATTCGACGAAACCAGTTTTGTTGGGACCGTATTCAAGACATAACAGCATGTCAATTTTCATCGCCAACGGGGTTCGTGTGACCGTGGCATCGATAATTGTCGAACGGAGAGAGTGTGAACTAAAGAAATAATAAAATAATAAACCCTCTACTATATAATATCTTTTCTCTCTTCCCAAACCCTCATTAATTCATCCTACCTCAAAATTACAGCAGCCCCCTCGAAAAATTTCAGAAAATCCCCCGATCACTAAATAATTTATGTCTCTCAATCCATACACAGTTACCACAAGCAGTTTCTAGGTCTTGAAGATCAAGATGGCCTCTACCTACTACAAAAATCTCAGCGCCTATCGTTGCACGGATTAGGAGAAATGATGATTAAATCTAGAAAACACGTTTTGGTTTTTGGGAATTTGTGATCAATCCGTGTAGTATTTGGTGATGACACAAAAGGGAAATGTGTAGAGGAGAAATGGATGAACAACATTGTCTTTGGCTGTTTGGTCTGAAATCGATCGTGGTGGTCAGAAAATTGAGTTCAATGTCGAAGTGGTTTTCAGGCGAGCTCGAATCAGGATTTGGCATTTTCTAGCGACGTGGGACCCTATCAGGTGATGGTCATCGAAGGGAAGTGGTTCGCCCTGGCGAGGCGCAGGCGTAGGTGGCGATCCACGACTGTGAAGATGGCTGGAGGCAGAGAATTTTCCGTCGAACTGTAAAGGGGGAAACTCGAAATTTCTGATCAACAATGAAGCTTCAGGTGGCGGCGGCGGCTGGAGGCGCGCCAGGAGTAGGGGAAGCGGCGGCGATGGTCAGGCGGCGGTCATTTAGGCCCAGGCGGCGGTAACAGTGAGGTGGTCGGAGGGAACCAACGATGGAGGTTTAAAAATCTAATTTTTATTTTAATTTTTGTAATTAAACTTTGTGCGTAAATAAATTTTCGTCACGAACTCCAAATCATATGAAATAGGATCCGTTGCGATCGTGGTTCGAGAGCTTCACAACAACCGGGTCTAGTTTGGAGCTCGTTAGCATTTTGGGCAAATTCAAACCCAAGCGGTGCTAAAACTGTCCTTTAAAGACTGGCAGAGTGGATCCCAATGCGAAAAATCCTTACTCTAATTATTTTACAGTTAAATATGTACTAGGATGCAGACGGGGCTTAGAAGCCCCCGACACAATTTATTGTAAAATCCATGATTGTGTGTTTGGATTGTATTGTGGAAATTTGGTTGTGTTGAAAATTGATTGTATTGTGGTGTATTGATTGGATTGATTATTGTGTATGGCGCGAGCCAGTATCAGGAGAGAGGTAATGCTAGACATTACTCTGGTTTTAATATCACGCCGTTATAATGCTGAAATTTTCTGAAATAAATATTTATTCATTAAAGATATAATTTTTAATGTGTATATGAACCGTATAAAATATTCATGTGTTGAATAAAATGTTTGAACAATAAAAATATTATTTTTATTGAATGTATGCACTGTTACAAATATTCATGTGTTGAAATAAATATTTTATCGTTAAAAATATAATTTTTAATGTATATATAATGACATAAAATTCTCCTGAAATGAAAATAAATATTCATTTACAAATCGGATGATTTATTTATGTACACTCATTTAACTGGCATAGATTGGGACGATAAATTTTACACACCGCCCAACTACACAAATAATATTCAGCATTTGTTAGTTGAAACCCCACACGGGTATTGAGATGATATTTGCGTACGTTAATCCCAATTGTTTAGTTGTATGTCAATCAATTGGTTAACAGACTGTTGTAAGCGTTAATTATTTATATTTAATGCTTATGTAGTTGTGTAATGCACTCTAGATGATGGTTGACGGTGTATAATTATTGTTGTGTACATGTGTGTATGAAATCCATATAAATAACATTATATGGTACTTGACTGTGTCTGATTCCAATTCAGAATGAATGGATATTTTAAAATAATGAATATTTTAAAATAATATTCCGTAAAGGATTAAAATGTGAATTTGATGTCCGATTTTGGATGGACACGAAAATATTGAAATGTATGACGCCGTGCTAATTAGTTATGCGCCATTTTGACGCGAACTATATTGATTTTATTCATTTTTATATTGAATGTCGAAAAGGAAATTATTTCGAAATCTGATATTTTGAAAATATTATCATTTAAATATTATAATGATAAGGAGTATTCAGTTTTGATTTAAAATTGAAATGGAAGTGGGAATTGTTTTTAAAACGAATTAAAAAAATACGTTTTGAACGAAATATATAATATATATATATATATTAATGGCTTGAATAGAATGCGCTGCGCTACGACCGTTCGCGAGTTTCAACCATTGACTTCGAATTGACTTTACGGGAGATCCGATCGTCTGATTCTCCTAAAATCTAAACCGTTGGGTTCGTATCAAAAAGAGCTTTCCAACAAATATAATAGATTTAAATTTGAACGGTTGAATTGGAATTATATCCGAATCAAATTTGGAAAAGGTCGTTATGGATGTAGTTCAGTGGTCGTTATTGGAAACTGACTGTGCGAGCCTTGATAAAATTATTAAAAATGTTAATAATTTGTGTAAAATCATAATAAATGATTTGGAAAGAATTTGGATGAAAAGTTCCACGTTTGTAAAGTTAAAAATATATTTTTATCAAAATGAACTAGTTATTAACTAGATTTGAAATCCAATAATTTTTAAATAAATAAACTGGATTTATAAAAGGGTTTTAATAAAACCAGAAATTTCCAATATATAAATTTGAATGGATTTGAATAGAAATCATCTCCGGAATATTTTAGTATTGGATTCCGTGACAATACGGATATTGTGGACGAATTTGGAAGATAGATATATATCGTTATTCCCCGTATGATATGTGTTGGTTTCAGAATTTGATATTGAATATAAGCCGATATAATTTCTATTCAGAGCCTTATATTTAATATTAAATTGGATTTTGGGTTTGTCATAAATGGTGTCTTCAGTAACACTGTTCTTAACCCACGTGTGAAAAGAATAAATCTTTTAATTAAGATTATTAGAGTTTCCAATTATATTTAGTAATTGGAATAAAATGGAATGTGCATTGGGTTTATTATGAACTGTGTTTTTTAACGACATTCGTTCTTTAACCCAACTAACAGTGAAATGTGATTTGGAATTTATAAATCTTTTTTTTAAGATTTAATGGAAATTTTCCAAAGTAAAGTTTTCCAATTTAATAAAATAAATTGGGATTGAATGGAATTTGATTTGGTAATAATCGAAGTGAGCTTCTGTGGAGGAAGACTGTGAATTTATACAGAATTTAAAAGGCTTTGTAGTTATTCCATTCATACTATTAGTCGGATACGGAAATTGATATCAATTATATATTGATCTATTTTTCCGTGAAGATTCCATAATTAATGGAATGTGATTTTGGGTTTATCGTGAACTGTGTTTTAAATGATAATGGTTCTTTAATAGAGTTAAAGACAGGATTTCATGTCTAACATTGTATTTCGAACTGTATTTTTGATCTCTGCTAAATACATATTTGTTTGGTGGTGGAGAATTTATTCTCTTGCTTAACACCTTTCTCTGAGGCGTCCGAGCTTAGAGGTTATATGTATCGGCAAAAATCAGTGGTACTGTGTAGATTGTCGATGCGTCATGTTTGATTTCCCAAAGTTAAATAATCATTAATAATGATTTTTGGAAGATTAAAACTAAGTGGAGTTTTAATGAATCTTTGATATGATTAAAATGTGAATGTGATAATTTAAATTATCAAATTTAGGAAATGATCGAGAATACAGTACCACCAGTTTTACTCCAAGCGATAGTTTAATCTTTAATTAGATTTGAACGTGAAACGACAATTAAATTTATCGATAACACCGTGGTGTTAGATATGAAGTATTACCAGTTTTGCTCCATTGGATGAATAGTTTGGGATTGGGATTAATGAATAAATGGTTACTTCGGTACGGCTCGATAATCCTGACTAGTTGATAAACCTTAATTTGGTTTAGAATTGATATTCAAAGAAACATTAAAGTATAAATTTAAAAGAACTTATATTTGATAAAATTAATGGGAACCTTTCCCAGAGGATATGAATATTTGAATAAAAGAATATTCATAATTGGAATGAGGCGTATGTTGTGTTTTTTTAGCACTTGATTATAAGATATGTGAATTATTCGGAAAGGCCAGGTTTATACCCATTCTGAATAATTGATTCGACGATAAGTCGACGATGAAGACGGTGGTTGAAGACCGGAGTTCTTCACATCGTTTGTATGATTACTGATGCCTTGATTGGCTGTACAACCAAGACAAGGTAATAAGCGGTGATCGTCCAGACGTACTTGGAGATCGGCCGGATATGCAAGGACCTCCCTCCTATATTGGACATATGAGACGAGGAATAAGGTGCCTCCGGTTTCGTTCAGACCCAGAATGAACTAGTAAATGGATGTGTATTTGACATTGGATTTCATTCTGTGTTGATTGATTTCTATTAAATATATATATCTGTTTAGTGGTGGAGAATTTATTCGCTTGCTTAATTCCCTTCTCTGAGACGTATGAGCTTAGAGGTTATATATTGATGGATATCAGTCGCATGGCATGAATTGTCAGTGTGGCATCAAGAGATGCAGTGATCAAGGCTTCTGTTGAAAAGCCGAGTCTTTTGGTTGATGATCAAAGCACGACTTTAAATAACATAGCTTTGTGTATAACATTACTTCACGAGCCTCACACCTGGTATGAATCAAAAACGGGATTGGACTGCAGGGAGTGCACGACGTTTCTTTCTAGCTATGGGTGGTGTCATGGTATGGAGCCTAGACATATATATATTTTTTTTACCTATGTGGATGATGGATTGCGAGGCACCTTACATATATCGGTCACTATGGGGCCGATGGATAGGTCTGATAGGACTGGGAAACGTGTGTTTAGGAATAACCAATCCTCAAACATAAGGGAGGACCGACCCTGAAGCATCCAAGGGTTCACGGTGGAGGATCCTGAGGCATTTGCTAGAGTGTCTCGAGTCAGTGAGGTGCCATCCCTTGCCTCGACTCATAGATGGAATCCAATTTCCAATACGTGACATTTTAGTTTTAATTGCAGAACTAATATGGCAATATAGTTGGATGGGGTACTATGCCATCTATGATTGATACATTTATATTTGAAGTTGTTTTATACACTATACACTTATAGTAATATCAAAATGATTTGCTTTAAACGTACCAAGCATGTTTGGCTATTATAAGGTAAAACTCTATCCTCCAGCTTGCGTTGCATTATGTGATAGGACCTAAGTCTTATAATAGCTTCATTTTTTCCAGAAAGCATTGTGCTATTTATACTGTTTTATGCACTGGTATTCTAGGGAGAAAACCCGTTCCATGTTATACGGCGTGGTCCCTTAAATTAATATGTTTCTAAAATAAAGTTTTAAATACCTGTTTTAGTTCTCACACCGGTCCTATGACTGACTCAGAGTTTATTGTTTTAACCTAAACTCTGGGTGCCCCTATTTTCAACACGGGCAGCTAGTAGTTTTGGTTTTGCAGATTTCTTTTACAGGATCCTGGTTTACAACTGGATCTATATTCGGAAAGCTTTGTATCTGTGTATCTCTTTCAGTTTTGTTATGTATTATTTTTCTGCTGCTTTGTAATTTAAATCTCTGATATTTTTCCGATGTATATTATTTATTGATACGCTGTTATATTCTCGTACTCTGATGTAATTGTTGTAATAAGCAATGAAATATTCTATTGTTTGTGTTATGATTTGTCTTGTTCTCATTATAATCCGTGTTTTTTGGTCTCCTTGAAGGCTAGTGAATTTGGGTCGTAACATTTGTGGTATCAGAGCTTTGGTTTTACAAAGCTCGAGAAAAAGACACGTTAGAACCAAACCAAAGAATCCATCAGAGATAGGATTAGTAACGTCCTATGAGAATAACTCGTTAGAGATAGGATCAGTAGTATCCTAGTGTAATGACCCGCATTTTCTGCGATATAATAATTAATTAATTTAATTATTTAAAAGGGTGATTAAAAGGATTTAATGGTCGTTGAATAAAATAATAGTGAATATTTAATTAAAATAATAATTAAATAATATATTTAATTCTGAAGTAATCAGAATTGGCTGAAATGGCGATATGGTGTGAACTGGATCATCTGTGATATTTAATTCAGTTTAGAATTGAATTAGAATAATGAATGTATTTAAATAATGACAGTTTGAACGTATAATTATAATATAATTATAATAGAGCTCGAAATGACGCGGCAGTTCGCGATTTGGCAATTTGAACTTCAACTGAATGTACAGGGTTCGTTTTAAGCCGGATTTTTGTGAAACAAGAAACGTATGGAGCTGATAAATTATATCTTTCTAGTGAAAGAGAAAAATCGGGATTTCGTCGTGTAGATTTTGATTTAGGTCCAAATCAAATTTTAGAAAAGTCGCTGTGGAATTCCTTTATAATTTATAAAGGAATTATTTATATTTTAAAAAGGAATTTCAATATAAATCGAATATAGGGTTAACCCAGATTTGAAATATCGAGTTAGAAATCCGTATAGGATTTTTCTGAGCTGTATGGTATTCCTCTGTGAATATAGACGAGAATATTTATTTTTAAATATTAAATTTAATTATACTTAAATATATTTATATATATTTAAATGGGTCATTTAGAGCTTTAAAAATAGCCACTTTTGCAAACGAAGTCAGAATTCGACGAAACCAGTTTCATTGGGACCGTAATGTCGAACTGTAGCTACATGACCATTTTCGTGATTTTTGGGTATCGTTTGTGATCACACAAATTTTTAGAAGACAAGAACAAATATAAAATAAATAAACTAAAAATATCAATACAAAGGTAATGGACCTAAACAAGGCCACAATTTCCTCCTCTCAGCCATTCGTTTATTTGCTCAAAATAGTAGCCACGATGTTCTTTCTCAACCCAAAACGTCATGCTCAAAAATTCCAAACAAAATCAAAACTAAGTCTATAAATTCTAAAATACATCTCATTGAATTCCTTTTCAGATTTTCTTCAATCCTATATAAGTATTTCTTGGATCAACCAAAATTTCTTGTCATTGAAATGAACACAGCGTAGGCTAGGGATGAGCTAGGGTTGATCCAGTGGCGGAGCCAGCTTCAAGGCTGAGCTGGGGCAAAGCAACAAAAAAAAAGTCCCACATTGTCAAATTAACAAAAAATCAATTGCATATATACAGATAAGTGCTCTTTTGTTGTAAACTGGGTTAGAAGTGGCCTTATGTCAACAAAACATGAGCTGCTGAAGCCTTCAGCTAGGGCAAAGCTCTGAATCCACCTGGGGCAAGTACTGATGGGTTGATTTTTTCTGCTAGGATTTTCAATTTCGAGGTAGGGCCTCCGCCCCATGTGGGATGTACTTGCCTCCGCCCCTGGGTTGATCATTACTTGAATTTGAAGCATCGGTTGGTAAAAGGATGGTTGTTCCTGAGTTTCTGATGTCGAGCCGCATCCGTGTGCCAACAGTTGGTGGATTCCGATCAAAAAAAGTGTCGAACCAGATCCCTGTTCACACGAGTTTTGCTAACGACGGCTTTTTGATGGGGGCTGCGAGTTAAGTGAGGAGGGTATGTCGAGGAAGAGCTCGGTCAGAGAGGAGGAACAGTGGTGAGTTTGAGTGATTTAGTTGAGGAACCAAATAGAACGAGGTGGTTGAAGGATTTGAAATGGCCATGAGTAAATACTGGGAGTTCACGGTCAAAATATTGGGGAAGAAAGGGCCCTGTGCGGTAATGGGCTTTAACGGAAATGGATGGGCCAGTCAATGTTGGTGAGGCCCAAATGTTTAAATGAAGTTTAATTTTAAATGAAAATATATATATATACATAACTTGTAATATTCATATCTTGTCCGTACGATATCAGAATCAAACGAAACTAGATCCGCTGGGATCGTAGGGACGGGCACTATAACATGGAATTGACTGGGAATGGATTAGAGCTCATTTGAATTTATGGTGAAATAAGTTGTTTGATTCAAATCAAACAAACAGTTTATCGTTCTTTAACGATGAACTGCAAATGTGAGTAAATCTCACTAACTCTGAACAGTTTATAATTTCATGTTGTATTTTTAGAACTATTAAATATTGGCTGATTGACTGTGTGTTGACTGTTTGGTTGAACTGCTAGTCAGTTAGTTGAATTTCTATATTGATTCTGTTTAACAAAATATATCATATGGAACTGAAAGTGATGTTGATTTTATTGTGTAACATCTGTGGATGTAGGGAAACAGGTTGGAGGAATCTGATTGGATTCCTCAACAGCTATTTTATTATTTTCATATATTGTGATGTATGACGTGGGCTATAATCTGTTGTTGATTATATGTGTATGGACGATATTGGACATCGTAATTTGATATGTTAAACACCATAACACACCGAAATTTGGAGAAATGGGATTTTCAAAAATGAATATTGAAATTAGGTTATTATAAAATCAAAGGGGTTTTATAAAAGAGATAATATTTATAAAATCAAAGAAGATTTTATAAAGGAAATTATTTATAAATGGAATACTTATAAATAGAAATTTATTTATAAATGGAATATTTATAAATAGGAAATATGTTTAAGTGGGATTTTATATGAAGGGAAATCATTATAAATGGAATATTTATAAAGTGAATTATTTATTTAGAATAAATAAATTAGATATTTAAATTGATTATTTATTTGTTAAATAAATAGGATAAGATAAAGAGATATTGACTTAGAAAATAAATAAGTTATAAAATGGATTATTTATTTAGAGAATGAATAAAGAAATATTTGTAAACCATTTACAAATAAAATAGAAAGAGAAATATGTATAAAAAAATTACAAATAGGTTATAAAGGACATTCAGTAGGAAATAAATGAGTTATAAAAGGGTAATATTTGTAAACCCTTTACAAATAAAATAGAAAGGAAATATGGGTAAAAGGCATTTAGAAAACAAATAGATTATAAAGGAAATATTTATCTTTGATAAATAGATATATATAAGTCTGAACTTATATATGAAGAAGTAAACAGATAAAAGGAGAAGATTGATTTATAAATGATATTTATAAATTAAGTTAAATATTTGTCATTTGGATAAATAGAATATATAAGTCAGGACTTATATAAAGAAGTAAGAATCGATTTCAACATCGATGTTTGAAACTGAATAAGGACAAAGAGTTAATCAGTTAAGGTTAACCAACTAGAGTAAAACCATTAGGGTTAACCAGTTAGGTTAAACCGTAGAGTTAAACTGTAGAGTTAAACCAGTTAGAGTTAATCGATAGAGTTAAATCGAACTAGAGTTATTGAATAGAGTTAAATCGAACTAGAGTTATTCAAATGGAGTTAATCGAATTTAGTTTATTCTAATAGAGTTGAAATGAGTTAATCGAATTTAGTTATTCGAAGAAGTGAATCGAATCAGAAATATTCGAAGTGAGATAATCGAATCAGCGATATTCGAAGTGAGATAATCGATTCAGAAATATTCGAAGTGAGTTGATCGAATCTAGTTATTCGACAGGACTTAAATAGAATAAGATTTATTTGAAGAAAGAGATTATCGAATACAAGTATTCGAAAGTAAGCAAATTGAATATAAGTTATTCGAATAAGAGTTAATCCAGTAAGAGTTATTAGGTTGGAGTTATTCAAATAAGAGTTATAGATTAGAGTTAACCGAATAGGAGTAAATAAATTAGTTGTCGTTATATTATTTGAGTTAGGAAATAAAAGTCATATTAAAGATAATATATTTCGGATGCAGGAGATTATAACACCATTGTTATAATCACGTAAACTTGTAAAAGAAGGGGGTTCGTAAATAGAATCCGAGGGTTCGTAAGGAAGTGTTAAAGGGTTAAAAGACGAACTTACCCTATTTCGAGATTTGAAATGTTGTTCAGTTAAGGTCTGAGAGGTAGTTATACCCCAACTTGATTGACTTCGTTTTTAATTTAGAAATGGTTAAGGTTCGAGAGTAGAAGTGGTTGAGTGATTTTTAGTAAATAAGTATAGTGGTTTGAGTTGTCGTCGCGATGTTGATTTAAACATCTGTTTAAATCCAAGTAAAGAAGATTTGGAAATGTTTTCCAAATAGAATCAGAAACGTAATCAAATATTGAAATTGGAAATATGAATTAGAAAAGGGAATGTTCATGTATAAGGAGTTAAGAAATGGAGTTAAGCTAAATCAGAAATTGACTGGAGACTTATTAAGTTGAATGGTTTCCTAAGTGTCTCTCTGATGTTGGTTTCGACCTTCGGGATTGGTACTTAGGGAATTGTTCTTATACTAGTTTACAATCAGAGACTTATAGTTGTAGAAGAATAGTGATACGTAAATAAGTTATGGAAATGCTTTCCAGCGTTAACGTATATTTTCTAAACAAGGAAAATATGAATATATATATATATATATGATTGATGATTGATTGATAAAATTTCCGTCTGGAAATAATATTGTTGTTTGCACACCTGTTTTTCTTTGATGGTTAAATCACATACTATCGAAGTTTTGACCATTTTAACGTTGTTAATATGGAGAGACCGGTTGGATTATTATCCAAAGAACCACTCTGTATTGGCATAAGCATTGCGAATCATATATGCCAAAGATAATTGAAGACGGAGTAAAGTGCAAGGGCTATTGTATAAGTCTTAGATAACAGTGCCTAAGATGGATGTACTGAATAGTGCCTTCGGTTCATCCTGTTCCTGGATGACTTGTATGGATGAATGCCTAACAGAGTATTTCCAGAAAGGTCACGTACATTGATTTCTTCAGCCGAACCAAGAGTGGAAGCGGAGAAGGAAACTTCTTTAGCTAACACGTAATGTATTGTTGTAGACGTCAATTAGTGATTTTTCGATGGATCTGACAATGTGGCATTCGAAGTGAATCTGATGTGATGATAAAGCGTAATCTCAAGCCTCACATCCGGTAAATGACAGAAATCGGGCAGGCAGCATGGCTATGTAGGTCGCACCTATTAGGGTGTATAATCACCTGATCTAGAGTTTCATTTACTTCTAAAAATCTATTGTTGATGCTGTCCCCTTCGGGAAACGGTTGCTGATCCCAACCGTTGGTGATATACATTCGATACACTCAAGCGAAATGAGTGGTCGGTCATGTGTGGCCGGG
Source organism: Allium sativum (assembly GCA_030737875.1). NCBI lineage: Eukaryota > Viridiplantae > Streptophyta > Magnoliopsida > Asparagales > Amaryllidaceae > Allium > Allium sativum. Next base: position 615,091,283 of record CM060915.1, on the reverse strand, counting down.
TTGCAAGATGTTCTTGTTGAACCCAGTGTATTCCTTTCTAGAGGTACACTAGCGAAAGGTGGTTCCAAACCTTGTCATAGTTGGAAATCCATTACCCAATACGTACTTGCGGTTTTGATTGTATACTATATATGTAGAAACGTGAGATGAAAGCGTTTCTGCTAGATGATTAATATAATTGTGGTTGATAGATATTATTATAATATCAGAAGGGTTTTGATATAAAGATACTTTGGATTCTCATAAGGGAAAAACCCGTTCCGTTATACGGCGTGGTCTTATGAGATATCATTCACTTGTTCAAACTGTTTTAAAATGTTTTACTTGACCCGGAGTTTATTTTGTTTTGTTTTCCCTAAACTCTTGGGTGCCCAATTTTATACGGGCAGTCAAGTAGCCGGGATGTTACAGATATTCTTGGAGAGCTTGGAGAAGGAGGCTTCAAGATCATATAGCTATTGTTTATTTCCGCTGTGTTGTAAGTGTTGTACTTTGAAATGATATGCATATTCAATTACAGATTTATATGTCAAAGATATGTTATCTATTATATGTTGTTCGTTCCGCTGTGAGGTTCGTGTTACTCTGATGTTGTTCTTCTTCTTCTTCTATTCTAAGTTTCTATCTTATCTTTCCTCACCCTCTAATTTCTTTCATTAACTATTCGGTTATTTTCGATCCTTGGATGTTCGATATGTGTTGTATATCGGATAACCAAGATCGCATTTTTCCGGGTCGTTACACCAGGGATGAGTTCGAAGAGTGTTATTTATAAAAACAAATTTAATTTTGAAAATTATATCTTATTATACGTATTTGAGTATTTTATTTTATATTGAATTTAGACAATTGAGTATATGAAGATTTTGCATATACGCGTCGTGAACGTATATTCGAATCTTAAATATACTGGATATATATAGAATCACACTCTAGTCACCCGGGGATAATTCTGGTGATTGATCGATCATCATCAGTATTTATTTTTGAGTTTTGAAAGTGGAATATCTATATATTTCCAATTGAATAGTGTGAGAACCAAAACTTAGATAGGATTTATTGTTGTGATTTGATACTAAGAATATGATTTTTGAATATATTAAAGATATATGTTTGAAATACTAATCAACTAATTGATTGCTGGTTGTGTTGTTTGATTATTAGTTAACTAATAAGGTTATTGAAACCAATAAGAAAATGAATGGTAAATTTAGCCAAATCGAATCAAATATTAAGCTAAATTGAAATTTATTGGAATTGCATACACGTACATATATATATATATATATATATGTATATATATATATGCGTGAACAGGTCATAGCAAGGAAGCTAAGAAGAGGAATAAAATTATATGCCCGACAAATAGGTACATGTTTATTGTATTTCTTGGGTTTTGATGATTTTTTGAGCCGATTAGGTAGCCGCTTGGCTTTTTCTTTTTCTTTTTTGGATTGATGAGGGCCCTATGAGGCAAGTTGCGTTTTTAAATATCAACCTGTACAAAGGAGGTTATGGCGAAAATTTTCAAAAATTTAGGGCGTTAGCCAAATTTTTGAGAAATTGGAAAATTCTTAAAAACTAAAATTTGAAGAATGAAAGTTGAGTTGGTTATTTAAACAACTTTCAGCTCCATTCCTTTTCGAGGACAACAAGATTTTAAGTGGGGGAGATTGTAATTAACAACTCGGATTTTCAAAACCAATTTAAAATTTTTATTTTAGCTATTTTAATGGATTTTGGAGATTTAAAATGATTTTTTTAAAATAATAACGATCTAAAATTTATTTAAGTTAAAACATATAAATTTATTTTAATTATAAAACGAGCCTGAAATGGCGCGGTAGTTTGAAAATTCGATTTTTAATTTCAAATGAATATAAAGGATTCAAAATAAATCGGATTTCAGTAAAACCAGAAATATCTGGATCTGCTTAATAATATCTTCCTAAACAATGTGAGAAACTGAGATTTCATAATATAAATTGAAAGTTATGTCCAGTTTAAAATTTAAAATAGTCACTGTGGAATTTATATATATTAATATAATATATAGCCTTTAAAAATAGCTATTTTGCAAACAAGCTCCGTTTTCGACGAAACCACTTTTGTTGGATCTGGAATGTCAAATTATAGCTAGATTCCAATTTCCGTAATTAATATGTGAGCACAGTAAATTTAAATGTGTTTTCAATTTAAATTTGAATTTAATCGACCAGTTAAAAAGCCATTTTTCAAACCATCTCCGAATTCGACGAAATTAGTTTTGTTGAAACCGTATTTGAAAAACATAGAGAGAATTCCAAATTTCGTAATTTTTGGAGCTAGTATATGGCGGTGCACAATCGATCAGTCATTTAAGCCAGAAACAGAGCTTTCTGAGCAAACGGACTCGAAATTCGACGAAATCAATTTTGTTGGGACCGTATCATCAAGACATAGCAGCATGTCAATTTTCATCGCCAATGGGGTCGTGCTTGACCGTGGCATCGATAATTGTCGAATGAAGAGAGCGTGAACTTAAGAAATAATAAAATTAGGGCTGCACACAACCCATATCCAACCCGACCCAATCCACCAACCCGACCCAACCCACGTAAACCCAACCCAACCCATCCTAGTTCGGGTTGGATATGGGTTACAATATGTAACCCATACTACATACAGGTCGGGTTTGATATTTTGTTAAACCCAACCCAACCCTATATTAAAAAACTTATTTAATATCAGCCTACTTAAAATTAGAATAGTAATCCTAGAATAATGTTTATTTATTCTGTAGTAAATATACAAAAAATATATTTCATGTCAATCCAAACTAGATAGAATTTGGCAAATATATTTTAAAGTGCATTTCAGTGTATCTTAAAATGAAACACTAGTTCTACTATGTAGTAAATTAATTTTATATGATGTGTTTTACAATGAAAATTTAATAAAATATATCTTATAATGAATCAGTTATTTTAAATGTATTATGCTAGCAAAAATCTGATATATTATGCTGAATATTTTAATACTACTTTTAAAAAATTCCCTTTATTCCCATTTTTTATTATATTCAAGCAACTCAACCCTACTAAACCCGACCCAACCCATATTTCAACCCAACCCATATCCAACCTCATATAGGGTCGGATACGGGTTAAACTTCCTTAAATCCATATCGATGCGAGTCGGATGTAGTATTTGGTCCAACCCGACCCAACCATACTTTGTGCAACCCTAAATAAAATAATAAACCCTCTACTATATAATATCTTTTCTCTCTTCCCAAGCCCTCATTAATTCATCCCCCCTCAAAATTACAGCAGCCCCCCTCGGAAAATTTCAGAAAAGCCCCCGATCACTAATAATTTATGTCTCTCAATCCATACACAATTACCACAAACGATTTCTGGGTTCTAAAGATCAAGATAGCCTCTACATACCACAAAAATCTCAGAACCTATCGTTGCACGGATTGGGAGAAATCGACGTAGTATTTGGTGATGGCCCTAAAGCGAAATGTGTAGAGGAGAAATGGACGAACAACAATGTCTTTGGGTGTTTGGTCTGAAATCGATCGTGGTGGTCGGAAAATTGAGTTTAACGTCAAAGCGGTTTTCAGGCGAGCTCAAATTGAATTTTGGCATTTTCCGGTGATGTGGGCCCCTATCAGGTGATGGTTATTGAAGGGAAGTGGTTTATCTTGGTGAGGTGCAGGTGTAAGTGGCGGTCCGCGACCGTGAAGATGGCTGGAGGCAGAGAATTTTTCGTCAAACTGAAAAGGGGGCAACTCGCAATTTCTGGTCAACGGTGAAGCTTCAGGGGTGGCGGCGGCGGATGGAGGCGCGCCAGGCGTAGGGGAAGCGGCGGCGATGGTAAGGCAGCGGTCAGTTGGGCCCAGGTAGCAGTAACAGCGAGGTTGTCGGAGGGAACCAACGTTGGAGGTTTGAAAATCTATTTTTTATTTTAATTTTTGTAATTAAACTTTATACGTAAATAAATTTTCGTCACGAACTCCAAATCATATGAAACAGGATCCATTGCGACCGTGAAGTCGAGAGCTTCACAACAAAGCTAACGGGTCCAGTTTGGAGCTCGTTAGCATTTTGGGCAAATTCAAACCCAAGCGATGCTAAAACCGTCCTTTAAAGACTGGTAGAGTGGATCCCAATGTGAGAACTCCTTCTCGCTCTAAGTATTTTACAGTTAAATATATATTAGGATGTCGACTGGGCTTAGAAGCCCCCGACACTATTTATTGTACAAACCATGATTGTATGTTTGGATTATATTGTGGAAATTTGGTTGGGTTGAAAATTGATTGTATTGTGGTGTATTGATTGGATTGATTATTGTGTATGGCGCGAGCCAGTATCATTAGAGGGGTAATGCTAGACATTACTCCGGTTTTAATACCGCGTCGTTATAACGCTGAAATTTTCAGAAATAAATATTTATTCATTAAAGATATTATTTTTAATGTGTATATGAACCGTATAGAATATTCGTGTGTTGAATAAAATGCTTGAACAATAAAAATATTATTTTTATTGAATGTATGAACTATTAAAAATATTCATGTGTTGAAATAAATATTTTATCGTTAAAAATATATTTTTTAACGTATATATGAATGGCATAAAATTCTCCTAAAATGGAAATAAATATTCATTTACAAATCAGACGATTTGTTTACGTAGACTCATTTAACTAACGTGGATTGGGACGATAAATTTTACACATCGCCCAACTGCACAAATAATATTCAGTATTTGTTGGTTGAAACCCCACACGGGTATTGGAATGATATTTGGTGTACTAATCTCAATTTTTTAGTTGTATGTCAATCGATTGGTTGTTAGACTGTTGTAAGCGTTAATTATTTATATTTAATGCTTATGCAGCTGTGTAATGCACTCTGGATGATGGTTGACGGTGTATAATTATTGTTGTGTACATGTGTGTATGAAATACATATAAATAACATTATATGGTAATTGACTGTGTCTGATTGCAGTTAAGAAAGAACGAATATTTTAAAATAACGAATATTTTAAAATAATATTCTGTAAAGGATTAAAATGTGAATTTGATGTACGATTTTGGATGGACACGAAAATATTGAAATGTATGAAGCTGTGTTGGTTAGTTATGCGCCATTTTGACGCGAACGATATTTATATCGATTTTATTCATTTTTATAATGAATATCGATAATTAAATTATTTCAAAATCTGATATTTTGAAAATATTATGATTTAAATATTACAATGATAAGGAGTATTCAATTTTGATTTAAAATTGAAATGGAAGTGGGAATCATTTTTAAAACGGATTTATAAAATACATTTTGAATGGAATATATATATATATATATATATATATATATATATATATATATATATATATATATATATTAACGGCTTGAATAGAACACGCCACGACCATTCGCGAATTTCGACCATTGACTTCGAATTGACATTACAGGAGATCCGACCATCGGATTCTCCTAAAACCAGAAATGTTGGGTTTGTATTGGAAAGAGATTTCCAATGAATATAAGAGAATTAAATTTGAATGGTTGGATTTGTAATTATGTCCAACATAAATTTGGAAAAGGTCGTTATGGATGCAGTTTGGTGGTCGTTATTGGAAACCGATTGTACAGGCCTTGATATAATTATTAAAAATCTTAATAATATGTGTAAAATCATAATAAATGATTTGGAAAGAATTTGAATGAAAAATTCCATGTTTGTAAAGATAAAAATATATTTTTATCAAAATGAACTAGTTGTTAACTAGATTTGAAATCCAATAATTTTTAAATAAATAAATTGGATTTATAAAAGGGTTTGAATAAAACCAGAAATTTCCAATATATAAATTGGAATGGATTGGAGTAGAAATCATCTCGGAATATTTCGATATTGGATTCCGTGACTATACGGATATTGTAGAGGAATTTGGAAGATAGATACATATCGTTATTCCCCATACGATATGTGTTGGTTTTAGAATTTGATATTGAATATAAGCCGATATAATTTCTATTTAGAGGCTTATATTTAATATTAAATTGGATTTTGGGTTTGTCATGAATGGTGTCTTCAGTAACGCTGTTCTTAAGCCTCGCGTGAAAAGAATAAATCTTTCAATTAAAATTATTAGAGTTTCCAATTATATTTAGTAATTGGAATAAAATGGAATGTGAATTGGGTTTATTATGAACTGTGTTTTTTAACGACATTTGTTCTTTAACCCGATTGACAGTGAAATGTGATTTGGAATTTATAAATCTTTTTATTAAGATTTTGTGGTTTGGATGATTACGATGAAGACGGTAGTTGAAGACTGGAGTTCTTCAATCGTTTGAAAGATTACTAATGTCTTGATTAGGTTGTACACCCAAGATAAGGTAATAAGCGGTGATCGTCCAGACGTACTTGGAGATCGACTGGATATGCGAGGATCTCTCCTGTATTGGACATATGGGACGAGGAATAAGGTGCCTCCGGTTTCGTTCAGACCCAGAACGAACTATTAAATGGACGTGTGTCTAACATTGGATTTCATTCTGTGTTGATTGATTTCTATTAAATATATATCTGTTTAGCATCGGAAAATTTATTCCCTTGCGTAAATCCCTTCTCTAAGACTTATGAGCTTAGAGGTTATATATTGATGGATATCAGTTGCATGGCATGAGTTGTCAGTATGACATGAAGAGATGTATGATCCCGACTTCTGTTGAAAAGCAGAGTCTTGTGGTTGATGATCAAAGCACAGCTTTAAATAGCATAGCTTTGTGTACAACGTTAATTCGCGAGCCCCACACCCGGTATGAGTCAAAAAGGGATCGGACTACAGGGAGTGCATGACGTTTCTTTCTAACTATGGGTGGTGTCATGGTATGGATACCAGGCATTTATATTTTTTTTACCTATGTGGATGATGGATTACGAGGCGCCTCAGATATATCTGTCACTACGGGGCCGGTGGATAGGTTCGATAGGACCGAGAAATGTGTGTTTAGGAATAACCAATCCTCAAACCTAAAAGAGGACCGGCCCTAAAGCATCCAAGGGTTCACTTTGGGGGATCCTGAGACATTTTCTAGAGTGCCTCGAATTGGTGAGGAGCCATCCCTTGCCTCAACTCGTAGATGGAATCCAATTTCCATCACGTGACATTTCAGTTTTAATTGTAGAACTAGTATGGCGACATAGTAGGATGGGGTACTATGCCGTCAATGATTGATACATTTATATTTGAAGTTGTTTTATACACTATACACTTATAGTAATATCAAAATGATTTGTTTTAAACGTAGCAAGCATGTTTGGCTATTATAAGGTAAAACTCTATCCTCCGGCTTGCATTGCATTGTGTGATGGGAACTGAGTCTTACAATAGCTTCATTTTTCCCAGTAAGCATTGCGCTATTTATACTGTTTTATGCTCTGGTATTCTTGGGTGAAAACCCATTCCGTGTTATGCGGCGTGGTCCCTTGATTTACTTTATTTCTAAAGTAAATTTTTAAATAAATGTTTTATTCTCACACCAGTCCCATGACTAACTCGGAGTTTATTATTTTAACCTAAACACTGGGTGCCCCTATTTTCCACATGAGCAGCTAGTAGTTTTGGTTTTGCAGATTTCTTTTACAGGATCCTGGTTTATAGCTGGAGATATATTCACAAAGCTTTGTATCCGTGTATCTCTTTCAGTTGTGTTATGTATTATTTTTCCGCTGCTTTGTAATTTAAATCTCTAATATTTTTTCTTATGTATATTATTTATTTATACTCTGTTATATTCTTGTACTCTAATGTAGTTGTTTTAATAAGCAATGAAATGTTCTATATTTTGTGTTATGATTCGTCGTGTTCTCATTACAATCCACGTTTTCTGGTCACCTCGGAGGCTAGCGAATTCGGGTCGTAACAAATATAGAAGCTATTTTCATATTTAAATTTAAATTCTATTTAATATAATCCTAATATTTTTCTAGACATATTTTATTGAAATAAATTCGAACTAATCGAATTCAAATCATTAATCCTAACGGATTTATTTTAGTTCAATTTATATTTTTAACATCAGAATAAATTTCATCGTTTAGTTATTTAAAACGATTCCCCATTTTTGTTTTTAAATTCACATTTGAATTTAAGATTTCAAATTATCAAATGATAATTTTTCCACTTCAGTTATAAACACCATTTATAAGTTCATTTCAATTCTCTGATTACCTAATGAAAATCATTCCATTTTATTTATAAACACCGTTTATAATTTTACTTCAATTTCCTGCGTTATTTAATTTATAAACATCGTTTATAAATTCACCACTTCAATTTCCTGTGTTATTTAATCTATAAACATCGTTTATAAATTCAATACTTGTTTTATTTATTCAAAATAAGTTAATATCTTTGTAGCCTGTAACGACCCGTATTTTTAACGGATAATAATTAATTTATTTTATTATTTATATAGTGATTCAGAGAATTAAACGGTTGTTTAATTAAATAATATTGAATATTTAATTGATATAATTAACAGAATAATATATTTAATTCCGAAATAATCAGAATATAGCTGAAATGGCAGTATTGTGGGGATCAGATTATTTATAATATATAATTCAGTCTAGAGTTGAATTATAATAACGAATATATTATTTAAACGAAGTTTGAACATATAATTATATAATAATTTTAATCGAGCTCGAAATGGTGTGGTAGCTCGTAATTTGGCGATTTGAACTTTAAACGAATATACAGAATCCATTTTAAGCCGGATTTCTGTGAGACAAGAAACGTTCGAAGCTGGTGAAGTATAATTTTCTAACGGAAGAGAAAAATCGAGATTTCGTCGTGCAGATTGTGAGTTGTGTCCAAATCAAATTTTCGAAAAGTCTCTATGGACTTCCTTTATAATTTATAACGATTTATTTATATTATAAATGGATTTTTAATATAAATTGGGTATCGATTTAATCTGGATTTGAAATATGGAGTTATAAATCCCAATATATTTATTCTGGTGCTGTATGATATTTTAATTTGAATATATACCATAATATTAAATTATTAACATTAAAGTTAATTATTTTTAAATATATTAATATTTAAATGGGTTTATTTAGGGATTTAAAACTAGCTAGTTTTGCAAACGACCTTTGTTTTCGACTAAACTAATTTTGTTTGATCCGGAATATTAAATTATTGTTAGTTTTCAGTTTTCGTGATTTTTGGAATCAGTATGTGGCCATAAGGGATTTTAATGTGAAAAGCAATCGATAAGCTGACTTTAAAAATACGCTATGTGAGAAAACAGGCACGGAATTCGACGAAACAAGTTACGTTGGGTCCGTAATGTCAAATTGTAGTTGTTGTCTATTTTCATTAGAGTTCGGTATCAGATGTGATCGTAAGCATTTTTAATGATAAATACAAATAGCGATTGATTAAAAATGAATAAAATAATAAATATAATACTATTTAATTTTTCCTATAAATACTCTACATTACTTCCTAACCCTAATCTCAATCATTCAGTAGTCAACGATTTTTCTGCCGTTGGGTTCTTATTCCAAACAGGAAAATCGATCCTTTGAAAATCAAAGGAAATCAAAGTAAAATTCTATAAATCCCGTAGTTAGTATATTTGCAACCTATGGAACTCGTTCTTCAGTTTCATAAGAATTTGGGTTTATTTGAAATGCTTTTCGTTTGCTGCCCTCTTTGGTACAGTAGTTAGGGCACGAGATTTTGATCAGGGTAGTAGCTTGTTTGAGGATTGGTTAGTATATTCAAGTTCGTTATAGGATTTGGGGTTTGTATGCAAACTTTTATGGGATCTGAAGATGGAATGTGACGTGCGATGTCTGTACAGTGGGTAAACACCCTGTTCGATGCATCTTGCTTCTAGCCTGCGAGTTTATAACGGTAAGGTCGGGGAAGATGAGATTTTAATGAGGAGTATAATGGAGTTGGTTTCAAATTGAATGGTGGAGAAACGAGAGAGAGAATGGAGTTAAAAGATTCAGAAATGGCCATGTTTTTGCTGTTCGATTATTGAAAACATATGGAGGAGAAGGAGGAGGCAAATATATACGGGTTTGGGTATTATCCAGATTTAGACGGGCCAAGATAAGGGTGAGGCCCATTAGAATTAAAAATCTAAGTTTTATCTATTTAAAATAGTGTAATGTCTTGTAATTACAACATCTTTCTCATACGTTATCAGTTTTGGGAACAGTAGGATCCTTTGGGATCGAATGGACGGTGGCTACACAATGAAACTGACTGGGAGTGAATTGGAGCCGTTATAATTTATAGCGAAATAAATTGTATGTCTGAATCAGCCGACAATTATCGTTATTTAACGATGATCGTCCAATGTGAGTAAATCTCACTAACTCTATATAGTTTATATTTTTATAAATATAATCTAGTATTGATAAATGATGATTGATTGCTGTGTTTTGATTATTTGGTTGAATTGTTGATTTATTCGTTGAAATTATAAATAACGATATATATATAAATCATTAATCAATTATTGATTCTGTTTATCAGAATATATCATACTGAAATGAAATTGATGTTATTTATATTGTTTGACATCTGTGAATGCAGGGAAATATGTTGGAGGGATCCAACTGGATTCCTCAATATTTATAATATTGTTTATTTTCATATATTATGATATATGATGTGATATATAATCTGTGATTGATCATGATGACACTGGTCATGTTATTTGGTATTTTAAATACCATTTGAAATACTGGAATGTAAAAAGGAAATTTTCATATATGAAATAAATAGGATATTATAAAAGGTAATATTTGGAAAACAAATATTGGAAAATATGAAAGGATTTATATAAAATGAATAGAATTATATAAAAGGATTTGTATAGAATGAATAGAATTATATAGAGGGAATTATAAATGAGATTTAAATGTTGGAAATAAAAGGAGATTTGTATAAATAATTCTGCAAATAAAAATATAAATAGAATTTGGATGTGATATATTGTTTTTAAATACGAAATCAAACTGTTTTGATTATATAAAAAATATTATTCACATTTTATGTGAGAAATTAGATTAAAGTAAATATTTTGCAAATAAAATATTATAATGGAGTTTGAATTAGGAATTTAAGTGGAATTACTAAAATTAGAAACTGACTGGAAATTAGTTGAGTTGAATGGCTTTCTGGGCATCGATCTGATATTGGTTTCGGCCTTCGGGGTTTATGCTTGGGAAGTTTTTCTCTAACTAGTTTACAGTTAGAGACTGATAGAGGTGGGAAGATATTGATGCGTGAATCAGAAATGGAAACGTTTTCCAAAGTTAATAACGAATATTTTCTAATTTTAGAAAATAAGGAATTAATGAATATATGGAAACGATAAATGGGAAATTGGGAAATGAAATGATGATTGATCGGTAAGATTTCCATTTGGGAATACGACCGTTGTTTGTACACATGTTTTCCTATGATAGTTAAATCACCGACTATCAAAGATTTTGATCATTTATGTTGTCAATACGGAGAGACCGGGATCAGATTCATTATCTGAAAACTACTCTGTATGGGCGTTAGTGTTGCGATCAAATATGATGAAGATAACTGAAGACGAAATTATGCAAGGGTTTCCCTGTTTACAAAATAGTGCCTTTGGTCTGTCCAGTCCTAGGGCGACCTGTATGGAAGAATGTCTGACAGAGTATATTTAATAGATCGCGTAAGTTGATCTCTTCAAACGTATTTACATTCGATGGCGGAGGAATTCGTTTCTCTTAGCTATATACCCATGGTAATTTTGGGGAAATCAATTTGTGATTTGGTGGGTATGGCGATGTGACACTCAAAGTAAATAAAGATGTGATCTGTACGTTATAGCCTCTAACCTCACAACCAGGAAATGATATAAAATCGGGTAGGTCGCATAGCTAAGTGGTTAGCTGCCAATTAGGGTGTATTGTCACCTGATCTAGAGAAATTCCATTTACTTCTATAATCTGTTTCGATGTTGTCCCTTTCGGGAAACGGTTGTTGATCCCAACAATTGGTGATAATGCATTTGGTACACTCAAGCGAAATGAGTGACCGGTCATGTTTAGCCAAGGTTACAAGATATTCTTGTTGAACCCAGTGTATTCCTCTCTAGAGATACACTGTCGGAAGGTGGTCCCATACCTTGCCAGTTGGAATTCATTAACAAATAAGTGCCCGCGGTTTTTGATTATATATTATGTATGTGGAACGTGAGATGAAAGCGTTTTACTAGATGATTATTATATTGTGGTTGATAGACACTATAATAATATCAAGGGAGTTTTGATATAAAAGATCATTGTTTCTTGCAAAAGGATTTTTGATGTTAAATCAAACGCTTTGGATTCTTATAAGGGAAAACCCCATTCCGTGTTATACGGCGTGGTCTTACGAGATATCGTTTATTTTCTCAAACTATTTTAAATTGTTTACTCACACCGGTCCCATGACTAACCCGGAGTTTATTTTGTTTTGTTTTCCCTAAACTCTTAGGTGCCCAAATTTGTAAGGGCAGTCAAGTAGTCAAGATTTTACATATATACTGAGAGCTTGGAGTAGGAGGCTTTACGATTTTATAGCAGTTGTTTATTTCCGCTATGCTGTAACTGTTGTACTCTGATAAATGTTATTGTATACATATGCTGGTTTTATTTCAAAGTTATGTTATATTTTATTCGTTCCGCTGTGAGATTCGTGTTACTCTGATATTGTATGTTCTTCTTCTTCTTCTATTCTAATTTTCTATCTCATCTATCCTCACCCTCTAACTTCTTTCATTAACTATCTGGTATTTCCGATGCTTGGATAGTCGACATTGAGTTTATGTCGATAACCAAGGTCGCAAAATCCCCGGGTCGTTACAGTGGTTTCATAGCTTAAGGATAAGTAATTACCTTGGCTCTGCGGCGTGACTCAGTAGAGATTGGGTTAGCAATGCCCTAGATTGAGTTTGAGTGTATATATATGATCGCGTATTTGTTATTCAATATAAAATGATTTTATATTGTGGAGATTTATCGATTGAGCTGTTTATGAGTTCTGATCGATCAGTTTGATCCACTGTATCGGTAGAAGTTTATAAACACTTGAATACGATGGACCAACACTGTATGTTTTGGAAAGAAGGTAAATGAAATAATTTTACCCAAAATATATTTTTTATATAAACAAAGTATTGATATTTGAAATATTATAGTATATTAGATGTGTTGGTTGTGATTATAATCAGATATGGTTATAATTGAAACGGTTATGTAAATAACCAGTTAAAATTCTATAAGTTTTACGAAATGAATTAAAACTGAATTTAAATCAGAATTGAAATTTATAACTCTGGGGTTTGGAAAGGTGTTTGTAAATGGATTTGGATTAAGTATATGAGAATTTTAAAATCCTAGGAGATTTTAAATTGTTTTACAAGCATTGTGAATGGTATTTTGAATTGTATTTCAAAATTGAAGTGTTTAGAAATGGTTTTAAAAGTGATATAGTATTGAACTCACTTCGATAGCTGGGAAATAACCCTGATGATGAATCGCGGCATCATTAGTATTCATTTTCGAGTTGTAAGTGACGGACTACTACCAATGTAATGACCCGCATTTTTCAGCGATATAATAATTAATTTATTATATTATTTAAATAATGAATTAGAGAATTTAAATGGTCAGTTAATTAAATAATATTGAATATTTAATTAAAATAAATAATAGAATAATATATTTAATTCAGAAATAATCTAAAATAGTGGAATTCACAATATGATGTGAATTGGATTATTTAAAATATATAATTCAGTTTAGAGTTGAATTATATTCACGAAAATATTATATAAACGAAGTTTGAACGTATAATTATATTATAATTAAAATCGAGCTCAAAATGGCGTGGCAGTTCGATATTTGGCAAATTGAACTTCAACTAAATGTAAAGGCTCGTTTTAAATAGGATTTCTGTGAAACAAGAAACGTTATGAGCTGGTAAAGTATATTTTTCTAATGGAGGAGAAAAATCGAGATTTCGTCGTCTAGATTTTGATTTATGTCCAAATCAAATTTTAGAAAAGTCGTTGTGGAATTCCTTTATAATTTTAATGAATTATTTATATTTTAAAAAGGAATTACATTATAAATCGAATATCGATTTAATTAGGGTTTGAAATATCGAGCTAGAAATTCATATAGGAATATTCTGAAGGGTTATTTAGAGCTTTAAAAATAGCCAGTTTTGCAAACGACCTCAGAATTTGACGAAACTAATTTTGTTGGATCTGCAATGTTAAATTATTGCTAGATTTCAATTTTCGTGATCTTTGAAGTCATTATGTGACCGTACGGGATTTTAATGTGAAACACAATCGATAATTTGACCTTTAAAAATACGTTGTGTGAACAAACGGAGTCGGAATTCGACGAAACCAGGTTCGTTGGAACCGTAATGTTGAACTATAGCCGCATGTTCATTTTCGTGTTTTTTGGGTATCGTATGTGGTCACAGGATTTTTTAGAAGACCAATACAAGCAATGATACAATAAAAACAATTATAATAATCAATAAAAATATCCTAGTCTATATGTGGTCAAAGCGAGGCCACGCACTCTTTGTTCTCAACCACACCCTCATCTCTTTTAAACACGAGAATCATTCTCGTTCACCCACAAACAAAACGCAGAAGAAAAGAAAACAAATAAAATCCATGGTCTTCATAAATCCATCTAAATCCAAATAAAATCCTAAAAATTGTTAAAGCCATATATCTAAGCTCATTTTCATTTGAGCTTTTCGTTGATGTCCTTCAGCCCAGATGCAATGGAGTTTACCGAAGTGCGATTTTGAAGCAGCAAATCAAGGGCTTCGAATCATGTGAAATCGAGGCGATGAAATGGAGATTCAACATTGAATTCTTGATCAGCATGAAGGATAGCACCTGATGTGAATTTTTGGAAGGATTTGAGGCAACTTGATGTCGCACCTGTACGGGTATTCGCGCGAAACAGTGTTCGAACGCGTCTTCAAAAGGGAGTGCGGGTTGTGGGTTTATGGTATGAGATGAAAGAGTTTTTGAAGGAGAAAAGAATGAGGATATTGGTTGGTGGAATGGTGGTGTATAGATGGAGGAAGGGTTGAGTAGGTCGCGTTAATGTCTGAGGGATATTTCCTAGAGTCGGGTTCGGTTATGCGGAAGAGAGGGAGAAGGTACTGTGTAATTTGGTGCGGTGGGTTTAAAGGTAAATGGGCTTGACAAAGGGTAAGGCCCATTAGTGAAAAAAATCCAAGTTTATTTTAATTTAAAGTGTATATTAACTTGTAACTATCATAACTTTGTCACATGTTAACGGAATTTAGCGAAACAAGATCCGTTGGGATCATATGGACGATGGCTACATCGTGGAACTGACGGAAAGCGAACTGTAGTTCATTACAATTTATAGTGAAATAAATTGTCCGATCTGAATCGACAACGGTTATCGATATTTAACGATAAACCGCAATGTGAGTAAAACTCACCAACTCTGAACAGTTATATTTTTATAACATATTTTTAGAACTGTTAATCATCTGTTGATTGCTGTGTGTTAACTGTTTGGTTGAATTGCTTGTGTATTGGTTGAAAGTATTGATAACGATATATATATAAATCGTTAATCAAATATTGATTCTGTCTAGCAGAATATTTCATATTGAAATGAAATCGATGTTAATGATATTGTTTAACATCCGTGATGCAGGAAAACAGGTTGGAGGAATCCAACTGGATTCCTCAACATTTATTTTACTGTTTTCATATATTGTAATATATGATGTGATATATAATCTGTTGATGATTATGTGTGTTTGGATGATATCGATCACTGTGTTTGGTATTTTAAATACTGCAAGAAATAGTGGGATGTAAAAAGGGGATTTTCAAAGTACATTTTGGAAATAATTTATTTATATAAAATCAATGGATTTTATATAGAAAAGGAAAAGGATTTTTTAAAAGGAAATAAATTATAAAATCAAAAGATTTAAAAAGAATATATTTATGAAATAAATATAAGGGAAAAATATTTGTAAAACAAATGTAAAGGAAAATATTTGTAAAACAAATAGAAAGAGAAATATTTGTGAAACATTTACAAATAAAATAGAAAGGAAAATATTTGTAAAACATTTACAAATGGAATTGGAAAGAGGAATATTTGTAAAACATTTTACAAATAGAATTTAAAGAAGAAATATTTGTAAAACATTTACAAATAGATTAAATGGAAATATTTATTTATAGGACAAATAAAGTTATAAAAAGGAATATTTGTTAGAAACAAATAGAGTTATAAAAGAATATTTGTTAGAAAACAAATAAAGTTATAAAAAGGAATATTTGTTAGAAACAAATAGAGTTATAAATGAATATTTGTTAGAAAATAAATAAAGCTATAAAAAGGAATATTTTTTAGAAAACAAATAGAGTTATAATGGAATATTTGTTAGAAAAACAAATAGAATTAAAAAGGAATATTTATTTGAGATATAAATAGAAAATAAAGGCATATTTATTTAGAAACAAATAGAATTAAAAAGGAGATAATTCAAAATCAAAGGAGTTAATTCAAAGGAGTTAATTCAAAGGAATTAATCAAAGGAGCTAATTCAAAGGAATTAATCAAAGGAGATAATTCAAAGGAATAAATCAAAAGAGTTAATCGAAATGAGTTAATCGAATATTAGTTATTCGATTAGAGTTAGAACTAACCAGTTAGAGTTAATCAATTAGGGTTGACCAGTTAGAGTTGATCGGTTAGAGTTAACCAGTTAGAGTAAATCAATTAGGGTTGACCAGTTAGAGTTGATCAGTTAGAGTTAACCAGTTAGAGTTAATCAATTAGGGTTGACCAATTAGAGTTGATCAGTTAGAGTTAACCAGTTAGAGTTAATCAATTAGGGTTGATCAGTTAGAGTTGATCAGTTAGAGTTAACCAGTTAGAGTTGATCAATTAGGGTTGACCAGTTAGAGTTGATTAGTTAGAGTTAAAGTTAACCAGTTATAGTAGAGTTAACCAATAGAGTAATTAATAGAGTTAATCGAATTAGAATAAATCGATTAGAGTTAGTCGAATTAGGAGTTATCGAATATCATTTATTTGAATCAAGTTAAAAGGAGTTATCGAATATTAGTTATTCGAATCAAGTTAAAAGGAGTTATCGAATACTAGTTATTCGAATCAAGTTAAAAGGAGTTATCGAATATTAGTTATTCGAATCGGGTTAAAAGGAGTTATCGAATCTAGTTATTCAAAAGGAGTTATCGAATCTAGTTATTCGAAAGTGAGATTATCGAATATAGTAATTCGAAAAGAGATTATCAAATATAGCGTATTCGAAAGAAAGAGATCGAATATAGTTTATTCGAAAGAGTGAGTTAATCTAATATAAGTTATTCGAAGGGAATAAATCGAATATAGGTTATTCGAAGAAGAGTTAATCAAATAGAGAGTACTCGAAGAGAGTTAATCGGCGAATTCGATTATATCGAATTTGGGGAAGTATTATTTACTTTCCAGTTTTTAAATCAGGATTTATTTACTTATAAATAAATTAGAGTAGGTTAATTATTCAAATTAAAGAATAAAAGTTATAATTGAAGTTAGATATTTCGAAAGTAGGGATTTTAACGTTATCGTTAAAATCAATGTTTTCGATAAAAAATTGGATTCGTAAATAGAATCTGAGAGTTCGTAAGGAAGTTTGTTAAAGGTTTAAAATATAAACTTTGACTATTTCGAAGTTAAAACGTTGTTCAGTTAAGGTCTGAGAGGTAATTATACCCCAACTTGATTGACTTCCTTCTTAACTAAGGAATGGTAAGGTTTGATAATGAATGATGGTTAAGTGAATTTAGTAAATGGTTTGAGTTAGCATAGCGATGTTTTATTTAAACATCTGTTTAAATCCAATGAAGGAACTTTGGAAACGTTTTCCAAATAATAAATCAGAAATGTTTTCTGATAATAGAAAATAATAAATGTTGAATATATGGAAATAAGAGATAAGTAAATTAATGAACTAAAAAGAAAAATGTTCGATGATGATTGATCCATGTAATTTCCATCTGGAAATAAGATCGTTGTTTGCACACATGTTTTCTTTGATAGTTAACTCACCGACTATCGAAGTTTTCGACCATTTTTAACGTTGTTAGTATGGAGAACTGGTTGGATTATTATCCGAAGAACCACTCTGTATTGGCATAAGCGTTGCAAATCATATATGCTAAAGATAATTGAAGCCAGAGTCAAGTGCAAGGGCTGTTGTATAAATCTTAGGTAAAGATTGCCTAAGATGGTTATACTGAATAGTGCCTTCGGTTTGTCTAGTCCCAGGACGACCTGTATGGAAGAATGTCTGACAGAGTACATTTAATAGATCGCGTAAGTTGATCTCTTCAAACGTATTTACGTTTTGTGGCGGAGGAATTCGTTTCACTTAGCTGTATACCCGTGGTATTTTTGGGGAAATCAATTTTTGATTTGGCGGGTATGACAATGTGACATTCAAAGTGAATAAATGGGTGATCTGTCAGAGATAAGCATAGCCTCTAGCCTCACAACTAGGAAACGACAAAATCAGGCAGGCAGCATGGCTATGTAGGTCGCACCTATTAGGGTGTATAATCACCTGATCTAGAGTTTCATTTACTTCTAAAAATCTATTGTCGATGTTGTCCCATTCGGGAAACAGTTGCTGATCCCAACCGTTGGTGATATACATTCGATACACTCAAGCGAAATGAGTGGTCGGTCATGTGTGGTTGGGTTGCAAGATGTTCTTGTTGAACCCAGTGTATTCCTCTCTAGAGGTACACTAGCGATAGGTGGTTCCATACCTTGTCATAGTTGGAAATCCATTACCCAATACGTGCTTGTAGTTTCGATTGTATACTATATATGTAGAACATGAGATGAAAGTGTTTCTGCTAGATGATTATTATATTGTGGTTGATGGACATTATTATAATATCAAAAGGTTTTTGATATAAGGATGTTTTGGATTCTCATAAGCGAAAAACCCATTCCATTATACGGCGTGGTAATATGAGATATCGTTTACTTGTTCAAACTGTTTTTAACTATTTTACTCATACCAGTCACATGACTGACCCGGAGTTTATGTTGTTTTGTTTTCCCTAAACTCTTGGGTGCCCAATTTTGTACAGGCAGTCAAGTAGTCGGGATTTACAGTTTCTTGAAGAGCTGGAGCAGGAGGCTTCAGAATTATATAGCTATGGTTATTTTCCGCTGTGTTATAAGTGCTGTACTTTGGAAATGATATGTATATTCAAGTACAGATTTATATTTCAAAGTTATATTATATATTATATGTTATTCGTTCCGCTGTGAGGTTCGTGTTGCTTTGATGTTGTGTTGTTCTTCTTCTTCTATTCTAAGTTTCTATCTTATCTATTCTCACCCTCTAATTTCTTTCATTAACTACCGGTATTTTTCAGTGTTTGGTTAGTTGTCATTGAGTTTATGTCGATAATCAAAGTCATCAAAAACCGGGTCGTTACAGTTGGTATCAGAGCTTAAGGTTAATTATTACCTTGGCTCTGTGGCGTGACTCGGTAGAGATGGTGTTAGTAATACCCTAGATTGAGTTTGAGTGTATATATATATATATATATATATATATATGAGCACGTATTTGTTATTCAATATTAAAATGATTTTATATTGTGAAGATTTATTGATTGAGTTGTTTGTGAATTCTGGTCGATCAGTTTGGTCCACTGTATCGATAGGGGTTTCTAAACACTCGAATACGATGAACCGACACAGTTTGTTTTGAAAAAAGGGTAAATGGAATAATTTTACCTAGATTATATTTTGATATAAAGGAATTATTAATATTGGAAATATTAATATATTAGATGGGTTGGTTGTTATTATAATCGAGTAAGATTATAAAAGTGAAACGGTTATGTAAATAACCAATTAAGATTCGTATAAGTGTTACGAATGAGTTAAATCTGAAATTAAATCAGAATTGAAATTTAAACATGAAAATTTGGAGAAGTGCCTGTAAAAGAACATGCATTAAATATACGTGAATTTTAAAATCCTAGGAGATTTTAAATTTGTTACAATCATTGAAATGATGTTTTGAACTGATTTCAAAATGGAAGTATGTGGAAATGATTTTGAAAGTGGTATAGTATTGAACTCACTTTATCGCTGGAAAATAGATTTTGATGATGACAGCTGCATCATCAGTGTTCATTTTCGAGTTGTAAGTGATGGATTACTACCAAAGATTTTATTTTAAATTGTTTGCGAAAACAAGTTATTCAGAAATTCAAAGGTTTTGAATTGTGATTTATGATTTCAAATTGATTGAAGTAAAAAGAAAACCCAAGAATTTAAATTCTAGAATTTAAATTTAACTTGTGAAGTTAATTCGAATGGGATGATGAAAGAAAATAATAAACCAGAATTTAACTTGAGATGATAAGTTAAGCAAAACTGAAAGGGATTAGAGGATAATCTGGAATGGAATTGAGTTGATGAGTTAAGAGTTTGAAATTTGATATTGAAATTTGAATGGAATTTGGCTTGGATAGAACCAAATGTTTGAGTTGAGGAGTTTGATTAAGATGACATTGGTATATGTTAAATTGGTAACAGATGCAAAGGATATAATGATATGCCCGACAAAAAGGTACAAGTTTATATTTGGTATAAGCATGAGATTTATGAGCCCATTTGGCAAGCCACTTGGCTGTTTGGTTTTCTTTTGGGTTGGAGATGGCCCAGAGAGGCGAGTTGTGGTTGTACCGACTGACCAACACAAAGGAGGTGCTGGCGAAATTTTTTCGAAAGTTAAGGCATTAGAAATTTTTCAGGATTTTTGAAAAAATTTCGTTGATAAGAACTAATTAATATTTAATTGAAATTAAATTGGTTCAGTTGAAACTTAAGATAAAAAGTGAACAAAAAAGCTCTAACCAGTCAATGGGGTTTGTTTTATACCTTAGCAATTTCGAGGACAAAATTATTTTAAGTGGGGAAGAATGTAACGACCTGCATTTTTTAGCGATATAATAATTAATTTATTTAATTATTTAAATAATGAATTTGAGAATTTAAATGGTCGGTTAATTAAATAATATTGAATATTTAATTAAAATAAATAATAGAATAAGATATTTAATTCAGAAATAATCCAAAATAGTGGAATTCATAATATGGTGTGAATTGGATTATTTAAAATATATAATTCAGTTTAGAGTTGAATTATATTCACGAATATATTATATAAATGAAGTTTGAACGTATAATTATATTATAATTAAAATCGAGCTCGAAATGGCGCGGTAGTTCGCTATTTGGTGATTTTAACTTCAACTGAATGTACAAGATTCGTTTTAAATCGGATTTCTGTGAAACAAGAAACGTTATGAGCTGGTGAAGTATATTTTTCTAATGGAGGAGAAAAATCGGGATTTCGTCATGTAGATTTTGATTTATGTCCAAATCAAATTTTAGAAAAGTCGCTGTAGAATTCCTTTATAATTTATAACTAATTATTTATATTTTAAAAAGGAATTTCATTATAAATCGAATATCAATTTAATTAGGGTTTGAAATATCGAGCTAGAAATTCATATAGGAATATTCTGAAGCTGTATGATATTCTGTTGTGAATACATACGATTATATTTATTTTTATAATATTAAATTTAATTGTTTTTAAATATATTTATATATTTAAAAGGGTTATTTAGAGCTTTAAAAATAGCCAGTTTTGCAAACGACCTCAGAATTCGACGTAACTAATTTTGTTGGATCCACTATGTTATATTATTGCTAGATTTCAATTTCCGTGATTTTTGAAGTCAGTGTGGCCGTATGGGATTTTAATGTGAAATATAGTCGATAATTTGACCTTTAAAAATACGTTGTGTGAACAAACGGAGTCGGAATTCGACGAAACCGGTTTCGTTGGAACCGTAATGTTGAACTGTAGCTGCATGTTCATTTTCGTGATTTTTGGGTATCGTATGTGGTCACAGGAATTTTTAGAAGACCAATACAAGCAATGATACAATAAAAACAATTATAATAATCAATAAAAATATCCTAATCTATATGTGGTCAAAGCGAGGCCACGCACTCTTTGTTCTCAGCCACACCCTCATCTCTTTTGAACACGAGAATCATTCTCGTTCACCCACAAACAAAACGCAGAAGAAAAGAAAATAAATAAAATCCATCTAAATCCAAATAAAATCCTAAAAATTGTTAAAGCCATATATCTAAGCTCGTTTTCATCTGAGCTTTTCGTTGATGTCCTTCAGCCCAGACGCGATGGAGTTTACCGGAGTGCGATTTAGAAGCAGCAAGTCTAGGGCTTCGAATCATGTGAAATCGAGGCGATGAAATGGAGATTCAACATTGGATTTTTGATCAGCATGAAGGATAGCACCTGATGTGAATTCTTGGAAGGATTCGAGGCAACTTGATGTCGCACCTGTACTGGTGTTCGCGCGAAACACTGTTCGAACGCGCCTTCAAAAGGGAGTGCGAGTTGTGGGTTTATGGTATGAGATGAAAGAGTTTTTGAAGGAGAAAAGAATGAGGATATCGGTTGGTTGAATGGTGGTGTATGGATGGAGGAAGGGTTGAGGAAGTCGCGTTAATGGTTGAGGGATATTTCCTGGAGTCAGGTTCGGTTATGCGGAAGAGAGGGAGAAGGTACTATGTAATTTGGTGCGGTGGGTTTAAAGGTGAATGGGCTTGACAAAGGGTATGGCCCATTAGAGAAAAAAAATCCAAGTTTATTTTAATTTAAAGTGTGTATTAACTTGCAACTATCATAACTTTGTCACATGTTAACGGAATTTAACGAAACAAGATCCGTTGGGATCGTATGGACGACGGCTATACCGTGGAACTGACGGGAAGCGAACTGGGGCTCGTTACAATTTATAGCAAAATAAATTGTCCGATCTGAATTGATCTGGAGCTGTTTGATATTTTAGTTTGAATATATATGATAATATTAATTTAATAATATTAAATTTAATTATTTTTAAATATTTTAATATTTAAATGGGTTTATTTAGGGATTTAAAAATAGCCAGTTTTGCAAACGACCTCCATTTTCGACGAAACTAATTTTATTGGATCCGGAATATTCAATTATTGTTAGATTTCAATTTTCTTGACTTTTGGAGTCAGTATGTAGTCGTACGGGATTTTAATGTGAAAAATAGTTGATAACCTGACTTTAAAAATACACTGTATGAGAAAACGGACTCGGAATTCGACGAAACAAGTTTTGTTGGGTCTGTAATGTCAAACTGTAGCTGTGTGTCCATTTTCATTGGAATTGGGTATCGTATGTGATCATACGTATATTTAATGATAAATACAAATAACGATTGATTAAAAATGAATAAAATAATAAGTATAAAACTTTTTAATTTTTCCTATAAATACTCTACATTACTTCCGAACCCTAATCTCATTCATTCAGTAGTTAATGATTTTTCCGCCGCTGGTTTCTTATTCCAAACATGAAAATCGATCCTTCAAAAATCAAAGGAAATTAAAGTAAAATTCTATAAATCCTGTAATTAGTATATTTGCAACCTATGGAACTCGCTCTTCAGTTTCATATGAATTTAGGTTTATTCGAAATGCTTTCCATTCGCTGTCCTCTTTGGTACAACAGCTATGACACGAGATTTTGATCAGGGTAGTGGCTTGTTTGAGGATTGGTTAGTATATTCAAGTTCGTGATAGGATTTGGGGCTTATATGCAAACTTTTGTGGGATCTGAAGATGGAAAGTGATGTGCATGTCTGTACAGTGGGTAAACACCCTGTTCGATGCATCTTGCTTCTAGCCTGCGAGTTTATAACGGTAAGGTTAGGGAAGATGAGATTTGAATGAGGAGTATAATGGAGTTGGTTTCAAATTGAATGGTGGAGAAACGAGAGAGAGAGAATGAAGTTAAAAGATTTAGAAATGGCCATGTTTTTGCTGTTCGATTATTGAAAACATACGGAGGAGAAGGAGGAGGCAAATATATACGAGTTTGGGTATTATGCAGTTTTAGATGGGCCAAGATAAGGGTGAGGCCCATTATAATTAAAAATCTAAGTTTTATTTATTTTAAATAGTGTATTGTCTTGTAATTATAACACCTTTCTCATACGTTATCAGTTTTGGGAACTGTCAGATCCTATGGGATTGTATGGACGGTGGCTACACCATGAAACTGACTGGGAGTGAATTGGAGCTCGTTGCAATTTATAGCAAAATAAATTGTCTGTCTGAATCAGCCGACTGTTATTTAACGATGACCATCCAATGTGAGTAAATCTCATTAACTCTCTACAGTTTATATTTTCATAAATATAATCTAGTATTGATAAATGACTATTGATTGTTGTGTGTTGATTGTTTGGTTGAATTATTGATTTATTGGTTGAAATTATAAATAACGATATATATATAAATCGTCAATCAAATATTGATTCTGTTTATCAGAATATTTCATATTGAAATGAAATTGATGTTATTTATATTGTTTAACATCTATGAATGCAGGGAAACAGGTTGGAGGGATCCAACTGGATTCCTCAATATTTATGATATTGTTTGTTTTCATATATTGTGATATATGATGTGATATATAATCTGTGATTTATTATGATGACACTGGTCATGTTATCTGGTATTTTAAATACGATATGAAATACTGGAATGTAAAAAGAAAATTTTCAAAGTGAATATTGTAAATAAAATATTTGTATATGAAACAAATAGGATATTATAAAAGGTAATATTTGGAAAACAAATATTGGAAAATATAAAAGGATTTATATAAAATGAATAGAATTATATAAAAGGATTTGTATAGAATGAATAGAATTATATAAAGGGAATTATATATGAGATTTAAATGTTGGAAATGAAAGGAGATTTGTATGAATAATTCTGCAAATAAAAATATAAATCGAATTTGGGTTTGAGATATTGTTTTTAAATACGAAATCAAACTGTTTTGATTATATAAAGAAAGACTATTCACATTCTATGTGAGAAATTAGATTAAAGTAAATATTTTGAAAATAAAATATTATAAAGGAATTTGGAGTTTGAATTAGGAATTTAAATGGAATTACTGAAATTAGAAACTGGTTGGAAATTAGTTGAGTTGAATGGCTTTCTGGGTATCAATCTGATGTTGGTTTCGGCCTTCAAGGTTTATGCTTGGGAAGTTGTTCTCTTACTAGTTTATAGTTAGAGACTGATAGAGGTGGGAAGATATTGTTGTGTGAATCAGAAATGGAAACGTTTTCCAAAGTTAATAAAGTATATTTTCTAATTTTAGAAAATAAGGAATTTGAATATATGGAAACGATAAATGGGAAATGAAATGATGATTGATCGGTAAGATTTCCATTTGGGAATACGACAGTTGTTTGTACACATGTTTTCCTTTGACAGTTAAATCACCAACTATCAAAGATTTTGACCATTTCCGATAACCAAGGGTGCAAAATCCCTGGGTCGTTACATAGCCCATTCGAAATTTAAATTTTATTTTTGAAAAATAGTTTTTCCATTTTAAATCTCAAAATATTCTTTTAATGATATTCTTATAAATCAACATTTTCAACCTAGTGATATTTAAACAATCAATTCACCCAATTATCAATCAATATATCATATATGATAATATATATGTGAAAACAAACAATAATAAATTTTGAGGAATCCAGTTGGATCCCTCCAACCTGTTTTCCTGCATCCATAGACGTTAGCCAACATAAATAGTACCCATCCTGCTTCGAGGCAGGATATCGTGGTATAGAAGGTCATACATTATCATAGCGTGGGGTGTATAGGGTCATCCACTAATGATATTGCGGGAATCCAACGCCAATATATATATATATATATGTATATATATATATATAACCGTAATCACCAAGCCTAAATAACTAATACATATAATAGCCACGATAACTTATTCAAGCATCCAAGCAACCAACAAATTTATTTTTAACATTAAAAATAAATTTAAATAAAATATGAGTGAGATTTACTCACCATGATTTTTCTTTGACGAATATCCCATTAAATTTCATCTCATCGCGGCTACGGATCATCTCAATTAAATCTACTTCGCACCTATGATTTATTTAATTTATCAATTAAACGATATTATTTTAAATTAACGATAACAAATAAATTCTATGAAAATTAAATTTCGAAAAATCATATACCTTACGGTTACTAAAATTTTCTTGACCAATTGACAAAAGAATCCTCAAAAAGTTCCAAACTCCCCACTCTCACAGATCTGAACCCTCCTACCATTCCACTGTCAAAATCAGATCATACATTTTGTCGTCAATACATTCGAACCCCACAAAACACCTATTGCCGAACACTCCATTTCAACCCAGTACACCACCTGATATCGCACCCGTTCATCAATAAGAAATGGAATTCCTGTACCATCATTTCTAGAAAAACACGGACCAATCTCCCAATGGCCAACTACACACTTCCCAAGCATGTCAATCACTCATGAACCGCTCCCCTAATCCAACTGTCCATCAAAATAACGACCTTCCCCTACAAATTGCATTACTTCTCGACTTTTACAGATAGCCTCAAACTCATTCACCAGTCCACCAATGCTGCTACAATCATTTGGTCCACCATCGCTTACCACTTCTAACACATGAATACTTGACGTAGTTCAACCTGAAACCACCAATGGACTTCTAACCCTTTCACAGATCGCAATTTACAAAATTCAAAATCCAGGAATTCAAAAACTCAAATCCATCTTCAACCACGAACAAAATTTCTTCGCATTCTTCTAGCTTTGATTTTCGTGCCTTCTTCCATCTTTGATTTTCGCACCTTAAATCAACCTCCGCAAATCTCGGCACACCCCATTGCGTTCTGGAGCTCATCGCAACTTCAGAATTCCTGAAACAGCTTCACGCGCCCCCAAGGTTACCGAGAAAAGCCCAAAAATCCGAGCCCCTAGTATCATCATTCAAACATCGATCTCTATGAAGGATTCACACTTCAGAAAAGATCAGATTTTGATAATAGAAAGGGGGATTCTGAAATGATCGGTTTTCAATTTTCTTTGGGATGGAAGTGCAACCTTGTTTATTTTAATTTTATGGAGGGAAGGCAGTGTAAATATCGGCTACCATTTACTTGATTTTTATTTTATTCGAAGCTTTCATTAGTTTTCCCCTGGGAATGAATTCAAACAGAACAAAGAAAAGAGGTCGTCGCGATTTATAGATGGAGGATGCTTAAGGATTAAGGAAATATAGTCTACGCTAGTACACTATAGGTTATAGGTAGGGGAAGACTTTGCAGTGTACTTCATTTCTTAGCTTAGGAGGAAAGTGAAGGTTTTTTATTTTTTTTATTTTTCTATTTTGAGTTGAGCCGGTGATTTTACCTTATTTAAACTACACTATGATCCCGGACTCCTTTCTGAACACAACAACAGGCATTCCTAGGGTTATAACACTATTCTGAACACACTAAGACAAGTATCAAAGCCCAATTCAATCAAATGGAGAAGATATTAATTTAAATCTATATAAATTAAATTCAAAACAATTAGTTCTTCGAAAATAAATTAATATTATTATTCTAATTCAAACAGAAGTTTGTATTGATCATTTGAATTGTTTTCAATTCGGTTTTAAATTTTAAATTCAATTAAATTCATTTTCATATTACGATGGTTATATATATTTGAAATAAATCATATTTCAATTATTAAATCGATAACTCAATATAAAAATCAATTTATATTATCAATTCGATATTTAAATCCATATTAAATATTTAAATCTAACCGACCAAAAAATTCGAGTCGTTACATTCTTCCCCCTTAAAAGAATTTCGTCCCCGAAATTACTAAGGTAGGAAAAATGGTACAAACCCATTACTTTTCAAAACCCGCCTATATGAAACTCAACATTTCATATTTCTGCAATTTTAGTTCTACCAAAACTTTGGTTTTTATTTATTTAGTCTGAATGATTTACAATCAGTATATTCAATTCATATTCTGTTCATATGTATCCAAATTCATTTAAACTAATTTTAATCAATTTATTCACTTCGATCCTTTTAACTTGCTTGAGTTAAATTTAAATTCCATAATTCAAATTCCTGGATTTCTATTTCAAATCCTTTTGAAACCACATAAATATATACACATATATTTATATCCATTTCAAATTCCAAACATTTGAATGTTCAAACCAGTTTGTTTTCTTTCAAATAAAATTCCGTCAGAAACTTTTCTAAGGTTGTAACTTGTCACTTAGAAACTCGAAATGAACACTGATGATGTCGCGATCATCATCAGAAATATTTTCCATCCACTGAAGTGATTTCAGTGCTTTATCAATTTCAAAATCCATTCAAAAATGGTTTTCATTCCAAATCCTTTCAAAACAAGGCTATATTCTTTCAATATACTTCAAAAAAAAATCCAACTTCCCAGGATTCAAATTCCAAATTCTGGTTTTAATCCAACTCCAGTTCATCTTATTTGTATATTTAATTCATATACAAGTTATATTTGGCTATATATAACCATTCTCGTTTTATAATCTCATTTGATTATAATATCAACCAACACCTCCATATTTAATAATAATTTAATAAAATTATTCTTTCTATATCAAAAATAGAATTTTGGGTAAAATTATTTCATTTACACGCTTTAAAACAATATCATGTCAAATTTTCTATTCAAGTGTTTAGAAATTCTTATCGACTTCGTGGTGTCCCATGATTCGATCAGAATTCATAAACCACTTAATAGACTAGCCAACACAATATAAAACAATTTTTTATATTAATTAACAAATATGCTCTCTCGTATATATATATATATATATATATATATATATATATACACACACATATATACATACACACACTCAATTCATTCTAGGGTTCTACTGACCCTATCTCTAATTAGTACATTCCCACCAAAGCCAAGGTATTCGCTCAACATAAGCTCTAATACCAACTGTAATGTCCCGCAAATCCATACTATCTGATTTGACTACATACATCACACGTCCAACGCAAATATCGCAGAAATACGAATCATTTTTTTAGAAGAAAAAGGTAGAAGAAGAACAGAAATAACAACACAGAATCTCACATTGTAGCCGAACAAAATATAATATATCATAACTTTTGAAATACAAAACTTTAACTGTATAACATACAATTATCAGAGTACAACACAACGGAAATAAAAATACTATATATCTAACACTGAAGCCTCGTACTCAAAGCTCCTTTAGATAGATTTGTAAAATCCTTAACTACTTGACTGCCCGTACAAAATTGGGCACCCAAGAGTTTAGGTAAAACAAAACAAAATAAACTCTGGGTCAGTCATGGGACTGGTATGAGTAAACAATTTAAAACAGTTTGAGAAAATAAACGATATCTCATTAGACCACGCCGTATAACACGGAACGGGTTTTTCCCATATGAGAAACCAAAATACTTGATTTAACTTTCAAACGGGGTTTTTCCCTTATGAGAAACCAAAATACTTGATTTAACTTTCAAAATCCTTTTGAAAGAAACAATATTCTTTATATCAAAACTCTCTTGATATTATAATAGTGTCTAAATCAAATAAATAGAAATCTAGTCGAACGCTTTCATCTCACGCTCAACATACATAATATACAATCAAAATCGCAGGCACTTACTGGGTGATAAATTTTCAACTATGACAAGGTATGGAACTACCTTCCGATAGTGTATCTCTAGAGAAGAATACACTGGGTTCAACAAGAATATCTTGTAACCCGACCACACATGGTCGACCACTCATTTCGCTTGAGTGTATCGAATGTATATCACCAACGGTTGGGATTAGCAACTGTCCAGAATGGGACAACATAAATGAATTTCTCTAGATAGGTGATAATACACCCTAATTGGGAGCTACCCACTTAGCCATGCTGCCTGCCCAAATTTTGTCATTTCCCGGTTGTTGAGGCCTGAGGCTACGCTTTCTTACTATTCATTAATAACACAATCAGTTTGAATGCCACATTGCCAGATCAGTTAATCATTAAGTGGTTTGCATAAATATAAATCTATATATTATAATAAGAGAATAAATTCTCCACCATCATATATATTTATGCAGACCAACATATGCGATCATTGGAAATACTCTGTTAGACCTACGTCCATATACATTCGTTTTGGGGTTGAACGAAACCAAACGCACAATTTCCATTAATCCATCTTACGCAATTTTTACTAAGGATTAATAGAAAAAGCCCTTGCACTTCACTCCATCTTCGATTATCTTCATATGATCTGATTCGCAATGCTACTACCAATACGGAGTGGTTCTCGGATAATAATCCAACCGGTTTCTCCATATCGACAACAATATTGGCAAATACTTCGTTAGTCAGTTATTTAACTATCGAAGAAAACAAACATCCATTCAAAGCATCAAACAATCACTGGACCCTTTAATTTAATATTTCATTAATTTAAATCACTTCTCCATTTCCTTATCAATATTCGTTAACATGATATTTTCGACAATCATCTTGGCCTCTTACATTATTTGGAAAACATTTCCATATATCGACTCCTTTTATTTTCTACAAGTAGAAAATATATTATATTTATAATTGGAAAACATTCCAATTACTTATCTCTTTTCTCGACTCGTTTTTTCCATACTTAGGAAATATTTATTATTATATTTCCAAAATTCCACTTTCTTGGGTTAAAATGAATGTTGTGTAAAACATCGTTACAACAATCCAAAATACTGCATTCAACTAAATTATATTCGAACGTTTCTCTTCGAGACTGAATCTTGCTATTTATTGGTAAATAATGAAATTAATCAAGTTGGGGTACAACTACCTCTCAGACATTGACTGAATAACATTCTTAACTTCAAAATGGACAAGACCACTTACCTCGAATAATTAACACCATAAAAATCAATTATTCATTTTTAGAACTATATACATTTCTCTATCTATTTTTACTAGATTTAATTATAGATTTCCTTTTTTTATGATATATTCTATTCTAAGTTCGTTTCCTTATTGAATTTTATATCTATCGATGTATTAATGTCTAATTATCCAATTTTCTTAAAAATATTCTAACTCCTTAAAATTCCAGAAAATTTTGCCAGCACCTCCTTTGTACCGATCAATAGTTCAAACCTCAACTCGCTTCTCTAGGCCATTCCCATTCAAAAAAAATTAAAAAGCCAAGCGGCTTGCCGATTAGGCACATAAAAACTCATATGGAATTTAAACGTGTACCTTTTTGTCGGGCACTCGAATTATAATCTTCATACACTTCATTCCATATCTGTCTAACCCATATACATCCACTCACAATTTGTTTCAACTCAACTGGCCATTTTTAACTTAATTTGTAATTTATCTTTAATCAGCTATTTACCCATTTCATCTTTTTAATTGAACATATCACTTCTGGATATGCTTTTATTTTACATAAAAACCAATCTAATTCCATTTTCAACTTGAGTTTCATAATCGATTTCGAATATGAATTTATAAACCCCATTCACTTATCCAATGCCCAATTTTGATTCAAAACACGATTAACTAATTATTCTTCAAATAAGTTAATTCTATTCAATAATTAAAAATCTGATTTTCATTTCACAGATCGTTTTATTACTCCACTTGAGTTCAGGTATATTTTACAACTCAAGTATGGATTTTTCTAATGTAAATCTAAGTTTTATTTGCCCAAAATACTTATATTTAATTAAATAAACCATTATGGTTATGGCGCGACTTTTCTAAAAATCTGATTTTGACATAACCCAAAATCTACAAGACGAAATCCAAATTTTTCTCTTCCATTAGAAAACTATTATTCAAACGGTCCTGATGATTCTTATTTCAAAGAATTCCGACTTAAATTGAGTTCTATATACTCAATTGAAGTTAGGAATGCCAATTTACGAACTGTCGCGCTTCAGCGAGTTCGTTTTAATTATATTTAATATATAAACGTTTTAAACTTCGTTTATATATAAATTCTAACTTCATTCTAATATATTTTAATATATACTAAACCAAATTTTCCAATTCAACTTAATAATTCTGATTATCCCAGATCGCCAATTATTTTGTATCTCAGTTATAAATTTATTTATAATTCAATTTCTATATTAAATTTTAATTCCTTTATAAATAAATTATTTATAAAATTCGATATAATCAAATTTCAAATTATAAATCCTTCTGATTTATCTCACCTCAGTTTATATTTTGAATTCCAAAAATAAAACCACCGTTTATTTTTCAAAATAATTTCCAATTCACCATTAAATTCATATTTTAATTTAAATTCCTAAATTATAAAATGATAATTTATTTCACTAAATTTATAACACCGTTTATAAATTCAACTTCCTTGTTTCATATATTAAAACAAGTTCCATTTCAAATCTATGTGAAACCCAATTCATTTTATATTCCGAATTTGGGATAAAACTGTCATTTCTTTTTCGAAATGATTTCAAATTATATTTTAAATTCGTACTTATATAAAAATTACATAATATCTCCAGATAATTAATTCATTGTATTTATAAACATTGTTTATAAATTTGCTTGTTTTATAAATTCCAACAAGGACCATTTCGAAATCTATTTAAAACCAAAATCTTATTTTGGAATATTCTATTTGTTATAACTTATCTATATAGATATAGAATCTATTTTCATATTTAAATTTAACTTCTATTTAATATAATCCTAATATTTTTCTAGACATATTTTATTGAATTAAATTCGAACTATTCGAATTCAAATCATAAATCCGAATGGATTTATTTTAGTTATGAACATCAGAATAAATTTCGTCGTTTAGTTATTTAAAATAATTCCCCATTTCTATTTTAAATTCACATTTGAATCTAAATTTTCAAATTATCAAATGATAATTTTTCCACTTCAATTATAAATGTCGTTTATAAATTCGTTTCAATTCCCTGATTACCCAATGAAAATCATTCCATTGTATTTATAAACACCATTTATAAATTTACTTCAATTTCCTTCGTTATTTAATTTATAAACATCGTTTATAAATTCACCACTTCAATTTCCTATATTATTTAATTTATAAACATCATTTATAAATTCAATACTTGTTTTATTTATATAAATCAAGTTAATATCTTTATAGCCCATTCGAAATTCAAATTCTATTTTTGAAAAGTAGATTTTCAATTTTAAATCTTGAAATTTCCTTTTCATGACATTTTTATAAATCAACATTTTGGGCCCAGTGATATTTAAACAATCAAACCACCCAAATATCAATCAACACATCATATATTTTAGTATATATGTTAAAACAATCAATAACCAAATTTGAAGAATCCAGTTGGATCCCTCCAACCTGTTTTCCTGCATCTACAGACGTTAGCCAACATAAATAATACCCATCCTGCTTCGAGGTAGGATATCACAGTACAGAAGGTCATCCACTATCATAGCGTGAGGCGCATAGGGTCATCTTCTAATGATACTACGAGAATCCAACCGCCAATATATATATATATATATATATATATAATAACAACAATCACCAAGCCTAAATAACTAATATATATACACATATATAATAGCCACGATAATTTATTCAAGCATCCAAGCAACCAACAAATTTATTTTTAACATTAAAAATAAATTTAAATAAAATATGAGTGAGATTTACTCACCATGATTTTTCTTTGATGAATATCCCGTTAAATTTCATCTCATCGCGGCTATGGATCATCTCAATTAAATATACTTTGCACCTATGATTAATTTCATTTATCGTTAAATGATATTTTTTTAAATTAACGACTAACAAATAAATTTTATGAAATATAAATATCGAAAAATCATATACCTTACGGTTACTGAATTTTTTTTGACCAATCGACAAAAGAATCCTCAAAAAGTTCCAAACTCCCCACTCTCACAGATCTGAATCCTCACACCATTCCACTGTCAAAATCAGATCATTCATTTTATCATCAATCCATTCAAAATCCACAAAACACCTACTGCTGAGCACTCCATGTCAACCTAGTACACCACCTGACATCGCACCCGTTCATCAATCAGTAATGGAACTCTTGTAGCATCATTTCCTAGAAAAACACGGACCAATCTTCCAATGGCTGACTACACACCTCCCAACCATGTCAATCACTCATGAATCTCTCCCCTAATCCAAGTGTCGATCAAAACAGCGTTCATCCCCTACAAAATGCAATACTTCCCAGTTTTAACAGACAACCTCAAACTCATTCACCAGTCCACCAATGCTGCTACAATCATTCGGTCCACCATCGCCGACCACTTCTAACACACGAATACTCAACGCAGTTCAACTTGAGACTACCAATGGACTTCTAACCCTTTCACAGATCGCAGTTTACAAAATTCAAAATCCAGGAATTCAAAAACTCGAATCCATCTTCAGTCACAACCAAAAGCCCTTCGCAACCTTCCATCTTTGATTTTTGCACCTTAAATCAAACTCCGCAAATATCAGCACACCCATCGCGCTCTGGAGCTCATCGCAACTTCAGAATTCCTAAAACAACTTCACGCGCCTCCAAGGTTACCGAGAAAAGCCCAGAAATCCAAGCCCCTATTATTGTCATTCGAACATTGATCTCCAAGAAGGATTCGCGCTTCAGAAATGATCGGATTTTGATAATAGAAAAGGGGATTTTGGAAATGGTCGGTTTTATATCTTCTTTGGGATGGAAGTGCGGCCTTATTTTATTTTGATTTTAAGGAGGCAAGGCAGTGTAAATATCATATACCATTTACTTGATTTTTACTTTATTCGAAGCTTTCATTAATTTTCCCCTGGGAATGATGTCAAACAGAACAAATGAAAAGAGGTCATCGTGATTTATAGATGGAGGATGCTTAAGGATTAAGGAAATATAGTCTTCGCTGGTACACTATAGGTTATAGGCAGTGGAAGACTTTGCACTGTACTTCATTTCTTAGCTTAGGAGGATAGTAAAGGTTTTATATTATTTTTATTTTTCTATTTTGAGTTGAGCCGGTGATTTTACCTTATTTAAAATACCTTTTGATCCCGGACTCCTTTCTGAACACAACAACAGGCATTCCTAGGGTAATTACACTATTCTGGACACACTAACACAAGTATCGAAGCCCAATTCGATCATATGGAGAAGATATTAATTTAAATAAACATTTCAGAAATTCAAAATTAGTTCAAAAATCGAAGGCAGGACAATATGGGAATCAGGCTCGTTGGGGGTCAACCCCTGCCTTAGGGGTGTCAACCAACGGGTCGACAAGATAAGGGGGTGTCGACACCCAGGTCAACACCCCCAGATCCGAGCCTAATACGTTCCTGGGTATGCGAACTTGTTTTCTGATCAGATTCTGAACCTTTGGCTATAAACAAGACCTCATTCTCATTGTTTTACTCATTCTAAAATAATGGAGAACTAGATGCTTCCTCTGCCTAGATTAAAATAGCCTATTCAACAAATAAGTCATTCTAATGCAGAGATTTGTTCTTCAATAGCTACAATCAAGTCTCTTGTTCTTTAGATCCAATCACAGTGAGTCTATGTTATTTTTGGATAGAAATAATTAAGATGTAATCTTGACATGCCTATAAGTTTGGATCCAAGCCTATGCCTATTGAGTAATCTGGATCATAACAGATCTGTCATTTCTTGTATATCTTACTTGCTGTTTAGATCTCATATGCCTATTTGTGACACCCCTATTATGTTTGTTTTCCTAATCATGTCACTATTCCTAATTAGTTCTATTATCACTTGTTCATCAGATCTGTTCCTATATGCATATCTTGTCATTACGCCAAATTCTGTCACTATATGCTTATTCTGTTGCTATTCCTACTTCTGCCATCATATGTCTATCTTGTTATTATGCTTATTTCTGTTATTTTACCTTCTTCTTTTCCCTTTTTATTTTATAGCCAGGTTACCTTCAAGCCTAGGCATACCGCTGAAATATGCGACTGCGTGAAATTGGAAAAGAGGGGAAAACGTTAAAATTGGAGCATAACTTGTATTGGGAATTTTGGGGCATAACTTGAATTGAAAACATGAATATGGATTTGCGGCATAAACCAAAATTGTGATTAAAGATCCAAAATTGGGGCATATGGTACATGATGAATATGACTTGGAAAAGGGGCATGAAAACCTATATAATGAGACAGGGATAATTGTTGAGTAATGAAAATGCCTAGATTTACAGTAATTGGAAACTGTAACCACACTTAGACACGAGGTTAGATTACACTTATGGTAGAAGTCCGACCGGCATATCTAGCGACCACAAGTGGTGAATCTAATGTGAGGGGTCTAAGTGCATAAATACGTAACATGCTAAGACAAGAGGTTAAGTCCGACTTGTGGAAGAAGTCTACCCGGACATTCCTGGCATATCCAGCGTCCACAAGTTGTAGGCTTAGTGTGGGAGGTTTGGCGCATTATAACCATAAATGAATAAATGGTAGTGAACTTGTAATACTTAATCTATTTGAATCCATAGGGATTACACAGACATGTTAACGTGAGTAGGGGTTAAGTAAACTTGCTTGAAACAGTAGGAGAGCTAAGTATATCTTGGGGTGGTGGGTAATATTTATATAGGCCCACAAACTTAACCTATTGGGATTATGCACTCTTGTTACATTAGTAGGTATAACCTGTGGAAATCCTAGTAGTGGGGATGCAAGCCTAGGGGGAAGCTTGTATCATCTTGTATGTGGGACCTGTTTCAGTCAGTAACCCACATATATGTATCAAACGAGTACTCCGAACTAGATCGGAGTCAGGGCACACTACTGAGCTGATTGTAAGAGATCCAAAAGAGGGGACGGTGTGGGCGGCGCATTCCAACGGGATAATGTACGTGCATAGGTCCAGACAAGGGAGGCTAAGAAGTCATGACATCAGTATATATGGTTGTGCACATCTTGTAAACGAAGAGTTACCACTTTAGAGAGTGATACATCCTACTGTGGGGCCAGCACAAGGTATCTACGGAGTTGGGAGCCGATCGATTGGGGGGGTAGTAATAGGGTACGTCTAGTCTCGCTTGTTTACGAACCCGTTATTATCCTTAGGGGTAACACTAGTATGTTCAGTTTGGCTGCCTGTTATTGTATGGGGTAAAAACCTCTCACTAGATGTACGCCTAAGTCTACCATGTTGTTGGGGATCATCTTGTTCATATGATACTAGTATTGGTGCAAAGATACAGAGAAAGGTATTAGAGAAGCGCTAAATGTATATGTTCTATTCAATTTATCCTGTTTACCTTGCCATCCCTGCTTTATATACTGTTATTCCTCTTATCCAGTTAATATGCCTGTCATGATGCTTTTACTTATTTATATGCTAAAAGTAACTGTTCTCGCCAGACTTTATGTCTGACCTATTTTGTTTCCTCTTCTTTCTCTTCTCCCCCCCAGGTTCTTAGGGTGGGAATACTCATGCTTGATCAGGATTCTACTTTCCTTTTACTTGGAGCTCCTAGATGTACTGCTTGATTTTAGTACAAGACGGAAGTTTTAAATTTTTGTACTGGGTTTGTGATGTAACAATGTTTTGAACCATGTTGTTTTATGATTAAATAAAATTTTAAATTCCATTGATATTTTATATCCGTGTTGTAATATTTCTGTTTCTGTTTACCTATAATGCTTCATGAAACCTAACGCATTCTCTTAAAGAGTGACGTTAACGGACGTCGGGTGTCACAAATTCAATATGCCAAAAATTTGATTGAAAATATTCCCTTTATAAAAATTAATTAATTAATTTTTAGTGCAGTCCTTGGTGGTACAACTCAACTAAAATATGTAAGTCGACAATGAGTTATCCAACCTTTTGACCAGGGCATATTTGAACGAACCTGATCAGTTCGATTTAAAATTTATCTAAGTTAAAAGCTCAGAGAAACTTCTAACAAGCCTAGAAGCCAAGTGCGATCAAGACCACAAGGTGAATGTGTGTAGCCATATTAAAGTTCGAATAGCACAAATCTGTCAAAATGAATTTTCTATCAAATAGAAAAGTACCGAGTTTTGTGCAATAAAATTGCAAACATACGATGTACAATCGTAGTACATTTTTGTATACAGGTAGATCCCACAAGGAAAACATCAAAAATTCAAAATTAGTCAATCAAATTATCGGAAAAATGTGTAAATTTGTTTAATTAAAAAGTCAAGAAAGAATTCAAATAAAAGAAATGTGATTCAGAGAAATTTAAAGCTTAACACATTTTCATGTTTAAGGACTTTACGCCTCAGTAATAGTGGTGCGGGTTCGAAACCCGGAATGACATGCTAAGTGCCTATCATGTGCATATGCTAAGATTGGCCACTTATGTGGTGCTCGCGGAATGAGCTAGGTGCATTAGGGTGGGTTCTTCGAATTCGATTGGTTTCCCTCCTGAATAAAGTCAAAAAAAAGCATTTTCATGTTCATTTAAATCAACAGAATGAATGTTTATGCATTTTGCTAAAATTTGGGTTTCTAAGAAAATTGTACCTCAAATTTGTAATTCTAGCTCTATGGACATAGAACTGGATATACAAACATCTGGAGACTTCGTTAATGCTACATAATGTACTTACCAGAGAGGTTTTACCTCAAAGTGATTGTAGTAAAGGGCAAGAGCAGCTCCTAATGTAGACAGAAGAAGCTAGTTCTTTTTCTAATACTGAAGATATGTATTTCATGGCTATGGAAGAGGATGTGATAGGAAAGGATGGTAGTAATTTGGACAGCAAAACTGTGAGACAATCTAGCACGAGGTCGAAGGCGGCACATAAAGGTAGAACTGATGAGACCTCATCTAATGTTCCAGTGCATAATGACTTTGGAGTAACCAACAATCCTGAATGGAATTATATGATTTGTCATATTAAGTGGAAAAAAAAGCTAAAAAGTTCCAAAAAAAATAAAGTCTCTAACTAATTCTAGTCCAGGTACTTCCTCCGGATAGTAATATTTGTGTGATACACTACCCCGAAACCCACCGTAATAAAGGATATTAACTGTCGTCTATTAGAGCTAAGAATAGGGTTAGTTAGCGGCGACCTTCCTTAAT
This sequence comes from Allium sativum, assembly GCA_030737875.1. Taxonomy (NCBI): domain Eukaryota; kingdom Viridiplantae; phylum Streptophyta; class Magnoliopsida; order Asparagales; family Amaryllidaceae; genus Allium; species Allium sativum. The sequence goes on along the minus strand of CM060915.1, from coordinate 615,051,946 downwards.
TTTGTTTTAGAGGAGTAAAGAATATGTCAATTTGGTGAATAAAATTTTCTTTTCTTATGTGGATCGACATACTCAATACTTATAATAAGAAATCACGATAGCTAAGGATCACTTCAGAATAATATAAAATACAGCACAGTCACAGATCATAGAATAGATACATACTTATACAATCATTGAGTATAACCTATACATGTTCTAAATCTCAAATTAATATACAACATGGATACAACTAGGTCCAGTGATACAAATATACAATAACATGAATATACGATGGAACAACAGGTAAACGACTCGAAAGAATAGTCCAAGCTTCACCAGCTAGCAACGGATCACTAAACCTAAAAAAAACTCGGTCTCACTCGAGTATTACATACACGGACCAGTCTAGTTAACGTATCAGTTTCCGATCAATAAAAGATATGAAAACATAAAATAAGGTAATTTCTCTCATTCTGAAAGGAATCATATAACCCAAGACATCGATCGTCTCTTGAGAAACTAAGGATAAGCAACCATTAACATCTTAAGAAAACATAGTAACCCCAAAAGGGTTTATTAATCATTATGCCATAAGCTAAGCACCAAGATACGACAATGACAAGAAAAGTCCAAACAATACACTTAAACTCGTAAATGATTTTAAGTGACATAAAAGAAATCTTCATTAAAAATGCCACTAAACTAACTCAGGGCTATTAAAAATCAACATGCTATTATAAAATAGGATCCAAATCAACCGCAATCATGAAATCAACGAGACAACATAAAGTGTATCCAAATAATCAATTAACGAGTATCAATAATTGAATTTATTTGCTAAGTACTATATTTTTTGATCTACCCAGATTCACAATCAATTGGATCTATGCAGAATATAAATTTTGGATCTACCCAGAACTATGACATTTGAATCTACCTAGAACAATAATACTTAGATCTACCTAGAAATGGACATATATGGATCTACCTAAGAAACAGCTGTTGGATCTACCCAAAGTCACAAAAGGATATTGGATTAACCCAAAATATCATTATAATATTGGATCTACCCAGAAGTACGACATAGTACTAAATCTACCCTAAAATACAGCCTTTTGGATCTACCCCGATTACAACATTTGGATCTATCTAGAATTTCAATGTAATTGAACCGAAGGTCTAGTACTGGAAATAAAAACATGATGTATCACATACTTACGATAAGTAGTCCAGCCGTGGTAACCGCGTGCTTATACCACACGTTCTCACTACTGGTTTCCTAATTGCTCATGGATTCCACGTCAGAAACAACAACATACAAATCACAAAACACTAATCATGGAAACATCAAATCGTCTACTTCGCTTAGACGGGTCTATAATTAACCAAAAGAATATACATACATGTCCCAAACCACAAGATTAACTCTACTGTTTAACCATGAATGCGTCATCCTGAAAGGTGCAATAGTGCGTATTTTATATTAGAAAAATACCTGGTTTAGAAACGGGTCAAAATCGGTTTTCCGAAAAATATAAGAAAACGATTCATCTTAAATCTTCCCTCTATAGTGGGGATAATATAGATTTTTTTATTCTAAAATACTTTGGAAAGCATATAATAATTAGACATTGAGTTTGGGAAACAATAGAAAACATTTCATAGAAAATGGTTCATAAAACGTGTGTGTTAACATCAACCAATTACATAATTATATAGCAGTAATTCGTATGAAACAACGTCAATTCGATTTTTGAATTGAAGAGAGTCTTGGCACTTCATGTTGTAGATAATGGCCAATTTAGAATCATTCACAACCATAAACATAATTGGGCTAAAACCCTTCGCAAATTTTAGGAAATTAAGTATAGAAACCAAGTAACAAGCTTGGACAAAAAATGCTTCATCCAGGAAAAGCCTCGTCCAAACACATATACAGGGGTCGACCCTAGGGTCGACACCCTTTGAGCAAGTGGTAGACCCTTAAATCAATCGCTCTTGCCTAGGGGTCGATTGTCAGGTCGACCCCTCTAGGGGACTTGAGGAAGGGACATCGAACTCAACTTTTCAGCGTTTGTATCCAACTTTACTGACTTATTACAGTGTCCAAACATCATAAGAAACATATCAAATTTTTCGTGCATAAAGAGGATTATCCGGACAATAATCTAGGACAAATTCGAAAACATTCCATGGAAAATTGAGGAATTTAAACTTTTCAAAGTAGGCACTAGGTCGAGATGATACAGAAACAAACATTCACTGTAAATAATAAAGGCAAAAACTGATGTATTTTCTCAAAATCATCTCAGATAAAAAAAATAAAGTAAACTAGAAGGCATGAGTCGCATAGTTCACCTAAGATCGGAATAATGTAACACCCAAAATTTTGGTAATAATGAATTTAGTTATTTAATTAGGTGCCAAAAACAATTTTTTTGTAAACAATGGAATTTGACAGTGAAACTTCCACGATTGCGTTCGTTACAGAATTTTGGTCAACTTTCATGTTTGAAACTTCGCGAATAGAGTTTGCATGAAAAAGTTACAGATGAAATATAAAAACGAATGGAAAACAAATAAAATAGGAGAACTAATATATGGTAATAAATTAATTACCTCCCCGCCAACTACCAAGTCGATCAGAGCGATCGACCGCTTGGTCGATGACAGCAGGCGACGACTAGGTTTTTGATGTATGTTTTATTATATTAGAAGGTAGACATTTATTAAATTAAATGTAACGATCTAGGATCAATTCTATGATTATAAGTAAAGGGCTAGAACCCTATTCTCTTATTCATATTTTCTAAAAGAAGTATCTAAGCTCTGTCATTTCCAATCCTCCAATCTCTTCAAAAACATAAATTACCAACATATACAAATCAAATTTACAAGATTGGAGAGATTAGATTCAGGTTTATGAAAAAGAAGTGATTCTTCGCTTAGGTAATCTACATTATTGAATTTTCTTCTTATTTTCCTATTTCTTTTCTAGATCTCCAAATATGAACCTTTGTTTGCCAATTCCTTTTTGAAATAAATTGTAGATCTGTAAGATATGGGAATTTTAGGGCTAAAAGCTATGTTAGATTTGGATAGCTTTCACGTGAGTGGGAAATTATATACATTGTTTATAGTAAAATTGTATAACTTATTCGCGTTGAATTAGAATTACATTCCTAAAATTTTATCAGATCTGTTTCTTCTAATCAAATCTAAAATATTTTGTTGGACGTTTGGACGTAGATTGTAGGCCTTTCTAAATAAATTTCGTTGTATAGCCTAAAATTGTGTTTTAGATTTATTGTGGTTATTGTAAACACCTTAGATCTGGAAATTAGTCCCAAAACCATTGTCAGGCTTGTAGTTTTATTCCAGATTTATAAAACTGGGTGTTGAATCGTAATTGTGCAATATTGGTTAAAATAATTAATAATCTTATTGTGTTTGGTATTGTTTGTAGTTTTACTTGATTATTGTAATTTTGTCCTTTTCGTTTATAGAAAGGTGTTATTTGAAATCTACAAGGAAAAAAAATAAGAAGAGATGTGCAAATTCACTTAATTCATTATGTAGTTTGCAACAGCTATTCTGAATAAAACATTAACTTGATTCCTTATGATTCGAAATGACGCCAAATCTCCCTTTTTAAAATAAGTTTGGACAAATTATACAATAATTATAGTAAATAACCTTGTATAAGACTTTGAATCTTAAAACAAGATTGAACACAATAAGGGTTGTTTTAGTCGTTAGTTTGGACCAAAGCATAAGTAATGTATGTTAAATAAATAAAATTAGTAACTACATTAAGTATGCATTTAAAATATAAATAACTATTTATTCATATTATATAATCTAATCCATCCAAATCTATGTAAGAAAATGTTATTATAATAAATGTTTGTTGTTAAGTGCTTGAATAGTGTCCAATTTTATGGGTATGTGTATGAAAATACAATCCGTATCGAACAGAAATAATATTATGATAGTTATAGCAATAAATGTAATTAATTTGCTATATAAATAAAAATGGTCATAAGTAAAGTAATAATTATTTTAACCATGAACGTTTTGGGGAATTAATCGAATAAATATGCCTAAATTATTACAATTAAAATTGACATTTAGGAATAAAGATTGTAACTCCAACCAGGGAATAAATAAATAGAATATGTGTGTGTATATATATATACATACACATGTATTGTAACACCCCACCTCCGCCAATGTCACTCTTGCAAGCACACTAGCATTGGAGGGGCGTTAAACGAGGTAAACATGCATGCAGATATCACAAGACCGAACATATAAGTAAAACAGAGTAAATAAAGCAGCGGATAAAACTACTATTTCAAAATCATAGTCAAGTTACATCAAAGTATTGTCATTATTTTCCAACTACTACAAGTCTAGAAAACATAAACTGAAAACTGTAAATAACATAAAGTAATTATGCCCAAAGTAGAATAAAACCATAGCATGCTCAAGTCCAAACCATACATGAGCTATCCAGAAAAGCAGCTAAAGATCCAGCTAGGTGCTAGTGTTCCCACCCTGAGAACCTGGGGGGAAACGGAAGAAAAGAGGCGAAAGAAAACGGGTCAGTCAAAAAGACTGGTAAGCCCTACCTACTATTAGTATAAAAACTAATAAAGTTAACTGGACATGTAAAGCAGAGATGAAACATAGGATGATAACTGGCATGATGAAAAGTTAACAAGACAGATCAAGTGTGGCATCGCATATACAAGGTTAGGTTGCACCAAGTGTGTACTAGTATTCCAATCCATGTCAAGTATAAACAAGAAATGATCCCTTGGCCCAAAGTTGGCCCAACATCATGAGGTGACCTAAATCAAGGTCCAACTACTCGGTCTATTCGATCGGCTCCCTATAAGCCTAACTCGTCGTGTATCGGTGTCATACGGCTTAATCGTGTAATGTAGTTAACTGTGCAAGGTCCACCCCAGGGTGTATCCAGCCCTAGGGTGTAAACCACAGACACAATTCAAGCACACAAAGTCTAAACCTACTGGTGCCCATATTCAACTCCGGACTTAATATGCACGACCATGGTCCTCCTGAACAACCGGTGCACCCTTCAGCCGTCTCTTTTGGTCTCTTACAATCAGTCCAGTAATCGTGCCCCGCCCTAGCCTAGTCCAGGGTACCCATGATACTTCCAAGTGGTTTACTGCTGAAAAGGACCACGTAACTAGGATTTCAAGAGGGTTAAGTGTGGTTAACCCTATCCTAACCATGTATTGAGTTGGTCAAGTGTATTCAAGCAGTTCATGACTTAACCCTATCAATACATCGGGTTTAATTGGTTAAGTATTCAAGTAATCCATGTCTTAACCCTACCAATCCATCGTGTTTAATTGGTTAAGTATATTCAAGTAGTCCATGACTTAACCCTACCAATCCATCGTGTTTAATTGGTTAAGTATATTCAAGTAGTCCATGACTTAACCCTACCAATCCATCATGTTTAATTGGTTAAGTATTCAAGTAGTCCATGACTTAACCCTACCATGTGGCATTAATTAACTTAATGCACCCCAACCTCTCACATTAGACCTTGTTGTGGTTACTAGTTAAGCCGGGCGGGTCCGGGTAGCTTTACACCACAACCTAGTCTAACCTCGGGTTTTAAGTGCGATATGACCAACTACTCACATTGGGTCCTATTGTTTGTAGCCACTAGTTAAGCCGGTCGGTTCCGGGTAGATTTATGCTACAAACTCAACCCAACCTCGAGTTGGCCATTCTCATGTTTTCTAGAAGTCATTTCCAAGTCCATGTTTTCAAGCATAAACACATGTCAAACTTTCATGTCATATTTTCAAGTCATGTTCTCATGTTATTTAAGTTTGCCCAACTACCCATAATGTATTCCCATCGCACGTAAATTCGCATTAACGCAAATAGATCAAAGAGGGAACATAACTATATGACAAGGTGGGCATAAGATGGCAAAGTCTATCACAAATTAAACATGGTGATATTTGAGGCCAAAAGGGGTTCAACATACTAGCATATGGCCTCAACATGTATGATAGCATAAAAGGTGACTTGGCCTCAAACATATCAAATAGCATAAGGGTGATTTGGCCACAAGCATGCATAATAGCATAAGGGTGATTTGGCCAAAAGCATATTAAGGAACATGAGGGGTTAAGGTTTTGCCACAAGTTAAACATGGTGGCATATGAGGCAAATGTGTTCATAAACTTGCATATTACATTATAAGCCTCAAAACATGCATGATATCAACTTTAGCAAAATAGGTGAAACATGGCCATAAATAACATGGGATGATAGCAAGTGATTCGCATATAACATCATATGCAAGTTAACATAAGGTTTATGAGAGTTTCTATGTTGCTTTATGCAACATTTCAAATCAAAGTTCATAGCTTTCTATGCACAAAGTCAAGGTGATAGCTTTACAAACATGCATAGAATAAATCTATGCATAACATTATAGGATCAAAGCTCATAGTTTTCTATGCACAAAGTCAAGGTGATAGCTTTACAAACATGCATAGAATAAATCTATGCATAACATGATAGAATCAAAGCACAAATCATACTTAGGCCCAAACTCAAACTTGCACATGTCATATTTAACTTCATAGTTAGAATCTAAGAGTAGAATAGGGCTTACAATGCTATGAAGACCTATGAAATAAAATAAGATTGAGACGAAGCCACTAGCAACTCTAAAAAACCCCAATCGCATATAAGCTCCAAGTTGTTTTGAGAAACAATAAGCTCCTTTGATTTGTATGAAGAAAGACCCTCGTTTTGATGAAGAAAGGTGGCTCTTTTACTAGCTTAGGACACTCAAACTTTCATGAAGAGGATGGAGGCCATGATATGAAGATGGAGGCCATGATCAAGAAACATTTTGGCATAGTTTAGTTGTAGGAAAGATTAATGAGGGTTTAGGCTAGGTCTTAGGGTCCTTTTATAGAAGATTAGGTTAGTTTAGGCCATAGGATTAACCCTAGTTCAGATCTGGGCCATCAATTCACGTCACTAGCCTCCAAACATGTCTTGAGAAACAAGTCAGGTGCACCCAGGCCAGACTGGCCGACCACCCAAGTCGATAGGGGTGTCGACTAGGCAGTCGACACCACCTGGGGTGTGTCGACTCCCAAGTCGACTCCCCAGTCGACTTGGGGTGGTGGGAATTTTTCCCGCCTTTCCTGCCCAGCTGAATTGGAAATCTGTTTTTAAATTTGAATTTTCTGAAAACTTTGACGGGCCATAACTTGGTCATACGGACTCCGATTTTCGAAAACTCGGACTCTATTTCGCGTATTTTTCCGAGACGAACGCAATGGCATAGCCCGTTTCCCTTGATTCAGATTTTATCATTTAATTCTGCCTTGGTTTATGTTATAACATGTTATTTAAAAATACGGGTTGTTACATTCTCCCCTCCTTAAAGGATTTCGTCCCCGAAATCTCTAAGTTAGGAAGGACGTATCCTACCATCCATCATCCATCTACTCAAAACATCATCCACGTGCAGTCATTGTCCTTAAAGGATTCTAAATGCTGTATGATTATATGCAAAGTGTGTGTATATGTACTTATCTAATGCGAAAATCAGGCGGTTACTGATTCAGTAAACCTCCTTAATGCAAAGTATGTTAGTGAAATGAGTCCATATGTATGCAAATTCCTAACATAATTCATAATCTCTATATGAGTGCACATAACATTCATCCATATGCAACATCCACGTGATAGCATAACAAGTTTCAACCATGAATAAGCATAAACACTCATGCATATGCAATATGAAAGTGTGTGAGCCGATCTTAGTGCCTAATGTGTATCATGCATCCACGAGTATCCACCTGCAAACACTTGCAACCACTTGCAAACATCAAGCATAACATGTTTCATCCAAAGGGTTTCTACCTAAGGTTATCATGACAAGGTTAACGAGATAACAAGATAAACATGGATAGTGAAAGAAAGATATGCTGGCTAGGAAAAGAGATCGAGAATGTACCCTCAAAAAGAAATGGGTGAAGCGCGCGCATCTTCTCCTCGGTTTCCCAAGTTGCATCCTCTTCGGCTTCACTCCACTGAACCTTTACTAACTTGACTTCCCGATTCCTCAGCTTCTTGATCTCCGTTCCCAAGATGCGAATCAGAGCTCGCCTCAAGGTCGCCTCTTTCTATACCTCCGTGTCTTCAAGAATACTTGGTTCAACTACCTTGGCTGACTCATGTAGGCACTTTCGGAGATGCGAGACATGAAAAACATTGTGAACTCCGGCCAGCTTCTCGGGCAACTCCACCTTATAAGTCATCTTCCCAACTCTTTCTATAATAGGGAAGGGTCCTACGAACCTTGGTGTCAGTTTCCCAACTGCTCCAAAATGAACCACATTTCGCAAAGGAGAAATCTTCATAAAACCATATCTCCAACTTTAAATTCTAAGTCTGTCCTTCGCTTGTCTGCATAGGATTTCTGTCTGTCTTGGGCCGTTTTCATCCGTCTTCGAATCAATTCAACCCTCTCGGATGTGTCCCTTATCATGTCGGGCCCAATTATAAGCTTATCCGTCGTCTCCCACCAACATGTTGGTGGCTTGCACGGCCTCCCATACAAAGCTTCGAATGGTGTCATTCCTATGCTTGCTTGGTAGCTGTTATTATAAGCAAACTCTACAAGAGGAAGGTGGTCTTCCCAAGTACCACCAAGTTAAGAACACAAAGTCTCAAAAGATCTTCTAGCACTCTATTCACCCTCTTGGTTTGGTCATCCGTCTGGGGGTGACAGGCTGTACTTAGATTCAATCGCGTACCCATTGCTTCTTGCAAACTATTCCAGAACTGGATGGTGAAGATTGGGTCACGACCGCTAACTATGCTGGAAGGAACTCCATGCAATCGCACTATCTCTCGAAGATAAACAGATGCTAAACCTGATACAGTCCTCTTGTTCTTTACTGGAATGAAATGGGTGCTCTTCGTAAGTCTATCAACTATGACCCATATCCCATAAAGCCCAAATAGTTTGGTCATCTTAATGGACATCTTCACCCCAACTATAAATCACAAACAGGCGAGTCATACTCCTTATGGGGTTTGCAACAGAACTAAGATTGAGAATAGGACCGAGAGGATATACTTAAAAGATAGCATGCGAGTAAGCTCTACAGAATAATAGGGATCAAGGATATACTCTTAGAAAGAGATATAATGCGCGTATCTAGTCTTCAATCTTCTAAGCCGCATTTTCTTGTTCTTAATCCCATCGTGCCTTGACCGTCTTTCAATTTCGTAGCTCTTAATTCTTATTTCCAAAATATGAGTTAGAACTCATTTCACCGTTGCCTCTCGTTCCACTTCCACTTATTCTTTTCCTAAAATACTTGGCTTAAACATAACTGCGTGCTCATGGTTTCATGCAAGCTTTCCAAAATTCGTTAGTGAATCCTGGATCTCGTTTACATACCATACGGTATTCCACGCAGAAGAACTATCTCTTGAAAACAAATGCCACTCTACGTTGCCAAATGTTCTTACTAGGGTGATTTCTATAACCCATGCTTAAGCGGAATGGACTATCCGCCTTAGTGGCGAACACTACTCGATTGGATTACAAATTTCCAAAAAGTGCCAAGGGATTCTAGATAACTAATCAGGATGGAACCCTAAAGGTCACACGAGATTTCGAGGGTATTACCGAGGCGAGTCATGAGCCTCGCAACCCTATGTTCAAAGTCAAGAATGGCTCCATAACCGGACAACCCATCCACGCCCACAATCAACCCGTGTCCCATAAACCCGAGAACATAAGCATTACACATGAATTCTACGCTCAAGATAGAGATTTTCAAATCCATACAAGTCACAGATAGATGGGCGGAACCCCCAATCGGATTTGAAATACTAACGGGATTTTCAACTAGACTAGTACTTAGGTGCAAACTTTCAACAAGATCAGAAATAAAACTATGCGATGCGCCAGAATCAAATAAGGTATGAACAGGGAAATCAGAAATGTAAACATGACTTTCTATAGAAACACTACCTCGAATCAAAAGCTGGAAGAGCGAGGGGAGCCTGCAACTGCCCTCCAGAGGGTCCTGCTTGCTGAATTTGCCTTTTCCCTTGTCCTCGCTTTTTCGGGCAATCCTTACTATAGTGTCCAGACTCTCCACAATGAAAGCATTCTCCCAACTTCCTTTTCTTCTTCCTACAGTCTTTGGCTATGTGCCCAGTAATCCCACAGAAGTTGCACTTCCTCCTTTCTCTTGACTTGTTGTCCTTGCTATTGTTGTTCTTGCCTCCTTTTCCGGAATCTACCTTCTCGCCTTGAGACTCATTTGTCTTGACCTCCTTCTTGCCACTCTTATCTTCCTCTTGAAGCAGGGCCATATTCACCAAACTCTCGAAGGTCACCCCCATGGGTATATGAGACATGGCCAAACCGCGCAATGGCTCATTCAATCCTAGAGCAAAGCGTAGGGCCTTTCTCTGAGCTGTGTTAGTCAAGTCTAGACCGAACCGAGCAAGTTGATTAAACGTATCCACATATTCCCTAACTGTCATGTCCCCTTGCTTTATAGATAGGAACCTCTCCATCCGAAGGTTCTCTTCTGTCGATGATAGAAACCTCAATCTGAACCTTTTCCTAAAGTCATCCCAAGTCTGAATTGGTCTAGTAGTGGTGGTGACTACCCACCAATATGCAGCTTCCTCTTTCAATAACCATACCGCTAACAGAACTTTCCTACGGTCTTCTATATCAAAGATAGCAAAGAGGTCTTCAGTTTCCTTTAACCAGTTTCTTGCCTCAACAAAAGTCTCCGTCCCAATAAAATTCTTGCCACCTATCGCCTTAAAGTCCTTGCAAATCTTCGCGAAATCCGCTTGTGGATGCGGAGGAAGAGGAGTGTTAGCCACGGGGGAAGGAGGAGGAATGTCCGTGGGGCCGGCTTCATTCGTCCTTGCCTCCATGTACCTTCTAAACCAAATAGGTACTGGTACGCCCTCCAGAATGGCAAAATTATTGGCCATACTGAAACGAAGAAAAAGATAGATTGAGAACGAGGAAACAAAGGATAGTGCTAATGGCTTTTGGGGAGTAGACTTTTGAAATAAACTAGACTTTTCCTGGAAAATACTTAATTGGTTTTGAAAATAGTTTTTCAAAAGGTAAGTTTTAAAAAACCTTTTGGCTCAAATCTTGTAAACCTTATGCTCTGATACCAAATGTAACACCCCACCTCCGCCAATGCCACTCTTGCAAGCACACTAGCATTGGAGGGGCGTTAAATGAGGTAAACATGCATGCAGATATCACAAGACCGTACATATAAGTAAAACAGAGTAAATAAAGCAGCGGATAAAACTACTATTTCAAAACCATAGTCAAGTTACATCAAAGTATTGTCATTATTTTCCAACTACTACAAGTCTAGAAAACATAAACTGAAAACTGGAAATAACATAAAGTAACTATCCCCAAAGTAGAATAAAACCATATCATGCTCAAGTCCAAACCATACATGAGCTATCCAGAAAAGCAGCTAAAGATCCAGCTAGGTGCTAGTGTTCCCACCCTGAGAACCTTGGGGGGGGGGGGAAACGGAAGAAAAGGGGCGAAAGAAAACGGGTCAGTCAAAAAGACTGGTAAGCCCTACCTACTATTAGTATAAAAACTAATAAAGTTAACTGGACATGTAAAGCAGAGATGAAACATAGGATGATAACTGGCATGGTGAAAAGTTAACAAGATAGATCAAGTGTGGCATCGCATATACAAGGTTAGGTTGCACCAAGTGTGTACTAGTATTCCAATCCATGTCAAGTATAAACAAGAAATGATCCCTTGGCCCAAAGTTGGCCCAACATCATGAGGTGACCTAAATCAAGGTCCAACTACTCGGTCTAGTCGATCGGCTCCCTATAAGCCTAACTCGTCGTGTATCGGTGTCATACAGCTTAATCATGGAATGTAGTTAACTGTGCAAGGTCCACCCCAGGGTGTATCCAGCCCTAGGGTGTAAACCACAGACACAATTCAAGCACGCATAGTCTAAACCTACTGGTGCCCATGTTCAACTCCGGACTTAATGTGCACGACCATGGTCCGCCTGAACAACTGGTGCACCCTTCAGCCGTCTCTTTTGGTCTCTTACAATCAGTCCAGTAATCGTGCCCCACCCTAGCCTAGTCCAGGGTACCCATGATACTTCCAAGTGGTTTACTGCTGAATAGGACCACGTAACTAGGATTTCAAGAGGGTTAAGTGTGGTTAACCCTATCCTAAACATGTATTGAGTTGGTCAAGTGTATTCAAGCAGTTCATGACTTAACCCTATCAATACATCGGGTTTAATTGGTTAAGTATTCAAGTAATCCATGTCTTAACCCTACCAATCCATCGTGTTTAATTGGTTAAGTATATTCAAGTAGTAAATGACTTAACCCTATCAATCCATCGTGTTTAATTGGTTAAGTATATTCAAGTAGTCCATGACTTAACCCTACCAATCCATCGTGTTTAATTGGTTAAGTATTCAAGTAGTCCATGACTTAACCCTACCATGTGGCATTAATTAACATAATGCACCCCAACCTCTCACATTAGACCTTGTTGTGGTTACTAGTTAAGCCGGGCGGGTCCGGGTAGCTTTACACCACAACCTAGTCTAACCTCGGGTTTTAAGTGCGATATGACCAACTACTCACATTGGGTCCTATTGTTTGTAGCCACTAGTTAAGCCGGTCGGTTCCGGGTAGATTTATACTACAAACTCAACCCAACCTCGAGTTGGCCATTCTCATGTTTTCTAGAAGTCATGTCCAAGTCCATGTTTTCAAGCATAAACACATGTCAAACTTTCATGTCATATTTTCAAGTCATGTTCTCATGTTATTTAAGTTTGCCTAACTACCCATAACGTATTCCCATCGCACGTAAATTCGCATTAACGCAAATAGATCAAAGAGGGAACATAACTATATGACAAGGTGGGCATAAGATGGCAAAGTCTATCACAAATTAAACATGGTGATATTTGAGGCCAAAAGGGGTTCAACATACTAGCATATGGCCTCAACATGTATGATAGCATAAAAGGTGACTTGGCCTCAAACATATCAAATAGCATAAGGGTGATTTGGCCACAAGAATGCATAATAGCATAACGGTGATTTGGCCAAAAGCATATTAAGGAACATGAGGGGTTAAGGTTTTGCCACAAGTTAAACATGGTGGCATATGAGGCAAATGTGTTAATAAACTTGCATATTACATTATAAGCCTCAAAACATGCATGATATCAACTTTAGCAAAATAGGTGAAACATGGCCATAAATAACATGGGATGATAGCAAGTGATTCGCATATAACATCATATGCAAGTTAACATAAGGTTTATGAGAGTTTCTATGTTGCTTTATGCAACATTTCAAATCAAAGTTCATAGCTTTCTATGCACAAAGTCAAGGTGATAGCTTTACAAACATGCATAAAATAAATCTATGCATAACATGATAGGATCAAAGCTCATAGTTTTCTATGCACAAAGTCAAGGTGATAGCTTTACAAATATGCATAGAATAAATCTATGCATAACATGATAGAATCAAAGAACAAATCATACTTAGGCCCAAACTCAAACTTGCACATGTCATATTTAACTTCATAGTTAGAATCTAAGAGTAGAATAGGGCTTACAATGCTATGAAGACCTATGAAATAAAATAAGATTGAGACGAAGCCACTAGCAACTCTAAAAAACCCCAATCGCATATAAGATCCAAGTTGTTTTGAGAAACAATAAGCTCCTTTGATTTGTATGAAGAAAGACCCTCGTTTTGATGAAGAAAGGTGGCTCTTTTACTAGCTTAGGACACTCAAACTTTCATGAAGAGGATGGAGGCCATGATATGAAGATGGAGGCCATGATCAAGAAACATTTTGGCATAGTTTAGTTGTAGGAATGATTAATGAGGGTTTAGGCTTGGTCTTAGGGTCCTTTTATAGAAGATTAGGTTAGTTTAGGCCATAGGATTAACCCTAGTTCAGATCTAGGCCATCAATTCACGTCACTAGCCTCCAAACATGTCTTGAGAAACAAGTCAGGTGCACCCAGGCCAGACTGGCCGACCACCCAAGTCGACAGGGGTGTCGACTGGGCAGTCGACACCACTTGGGGTGTGTCGACTCCCAAGTCGACTCCCCAGTCGACTTGGGGTGGCGGGAATTTTTCCCGCCTTTCCTGCCCAGCTGAATTTGAAATCTGTTTTTAAATTTGAATTTTCTGAAAACTTTGACGGGCCATAACTTGGTCATAAGGACTCCGATTTTCGAAAACTCGGACTCTATTTCGCGTATTTTTCCGAGACGAACGCAATGGAACAGCCCGTTTCCCTTGATTCAGATTTTATCATTTAATTCTGCCTTGGTTTATGTTATAACATGTTATTTAAAAATACGGGTTGTTACATGTATGCATATATTCACATAAGAATTAATCAATATTAACAATAATTAGATTGAAATTCAGAAGAGACCGATATAAATTGCATTTAATAGTATAATGAATCCCGTAGGAAAATATGACCGTTAGTGTCATAAATGGTATTGAATAGGTTAACTAATGCCTTAGGAAATATGATCGTTAACGTCATTAGTGGAAAGTAACCCAATTAATAATAATAAAAGGAATAGAAAGAGGAATTAATAGGGATTGATTGGCGCAGTAAATACTAAATCCAATAAGGAAAATAATAAATAAACGTTATATGATAGGAAGTCATAGGCTTTCGTAGTCAATCGTAACGTCCTGCATTTTTATCGGTTTGTATTCGAATATTTAAATCAGTTTAAATATTGAATTCGTAATATAAGTGGATTTATATTAAAAAAAGTTGAACGTATAAAAATATATATTAAATATAATCGAGCCCGTAATATCGCGGCAGTTCGTAATTTAACGTTCTGAACTTCAACTGAGTGTACAGGACCCGTTACTAGTCGGATTTCTTCGAAACAAGAAACGTTGGAATCTGTTGGACTGTATCTTTCTAATGGAAGTGAAAAACCAAGATTTTGTATTATAAATGAGAAGTTTTGTCCAAATTAAATATTTAGAAAAGTAGCGGCATATTCGTTTTTGGCCATAACGGGTTATTTGAAATAACTATATATCGGATTCGAATTTGGACAAGGTTCTATTGAGACGTAGTGATAATTTAATTTTTAGAATTTTACTGAAATTTTTAATTAATTAAATGAGCAACTTTTTATTTGGAGTGTTTTGCACCCTATAACAACATTTTTGGGTTTCACCATATGAGTTAACCTACCGATATTATTATATATTTGGGATCGTGGCACCTCGCTGGACACTACTGTATTTTTATTTCTGTCTGTAGCGGCTCAGACATTAACGAACTCCTAAGTAATGCAATACACTAAAAATTGGAAATATAAAATAATATATAGAACGTGCATACCCTAACTAATTAAAGCTTCATACCCTATATTCGTGGCCTTGCATCCTACCAAGAAGCTTCAAAATCCAAAGAAAAGGGAAGTTGTCATTCTCTCGATTGTACCATGTACATAGAAATAAAAGAACCCACACTAAGCTTGCAAATTAGACTGCTGTAATGCTATTACTTCATGTGCAAGTGGACACGCTACACTAAACTAGCTACCTACCCTAATCTAAGTCTTCTATGGAATGACAAATCAAAATATATAGCTTAATGTTTAAGCAACAGAAGGTACACCTAACTCATTCCCCTAAGAGACTAGTCCATACCCTTTACATAAATGAATCCATACCTTTCATTAAATGAATTTGTACATAACCTACTCTATGTATCAATGCCTTAACAATTAAGTTATCTTCTATGCTATAAATAGGGACGCAATTCTTCTCCTTGATAACCAAATGCGGTCTCACTTCTTCTCTTTTCACTTCTGGAAATCATCATGCCAATGATTTAATTGTAACGACCCGCATCTTTTCAATGATATAATTAATTTATTTAATTATTTAAATAATGGTTTGGTTATTTAAAATGATCAGAATTAAATAATATCGAATATTTAATTAAAATAAATAATATAATAATATATTTAATTTCTGAAATAGTCAGAAATAGTGAAATTTAGAATATGGTGTGAACTTGATCATCAGTGATATTTAATTCAGTTTAGAATTGAATTACAATAACGAATATATTATTTAAACGAAGTTTGAACGTATAATTATAATAATCGAGCTCGAAATGGCGTGGCAGTTCGTAATTTGGCGATTCGAACTTTAAACGAATATACAGAATCCGTTTTAAGTCGGATTTCTGTGAAACAAGAAACGTTGGAATCTGTTGAACTGTATTTTTCTGATGGAAGAGAAAATTCGGGATTTTGACATGTGGATTTTGAGGTATATCCAAATCAAATTTTAAAATAATCGCTATAGAATCGTTTATTGACCGTAACAGTTTATTTGATATAACTAGATATCAGTTTCGAATTTAGACAAGGTTCTTTTGAGACGTAGTGATAAATTAATTTTTAGAATTTTACTGTAATTTTTAATTAATTAAATAAGTAACTTTTTATTTGAAGTATTTTGCACCCTATATCAACATTTTGGGGTTTCAAAATATGAGTCAACCTACCGATATTATAATATTTTTGGGATCGTGGCACCTCGTTGTACACAACCGTATCCTTATTTCTGTTCATAACAGCTCGGATATGAACGTAATCTTATATAATACGGTACACTCAAAAATAAAAAGAGAAAGGAATAAAGAAATAAAACAAAACATAAAATACATGCCGTGCTACTGGAAAGGGTACCTAAGTGGTATAACTAAAGTGTGCTTAGCACCTTCCACGTGTGAGACTAACAATTCAATCTAGTTTAGATATGTTCATATATGCCAGGAAAGAAATGAACAAAGTAAGGTGTAATAAATATCATCATCCTATTTCTTGTGCCTAGCAGACCATGAAGCCACGTCCTATCTAAATTCTTACATTTTAAATACTCCCTACCCTCATGACATGCTTCATGCCTAAACCGATTCGCATATCTCCACTGTCATGACTATTTGCAAAATAAAAATAGTTTGCTAGTACAACAGATAACGACAGCTACCCTACGCCTAAAGCTTGGAAATGAAAATCATCATACAATTGATGGCACCCTTTGAAAAAATAAATAGATGCACGTTAGTCCTTAGCTACAACTCTTAGCTACAACCTTCTCCACTTAAACCGCTGTCACCTACCGTTGTATAACAGCCGACCTTCCACACATAGATTGTACAGCTTCCAATGCAGGACTAAGAACTATAAAATATAGGCCTATGACTTATCAAGGCATACCTAAACAAGTATTCACACTGTCACACCTTCCCCTGTTACTTCATTGCCAAGGAAAGTAAAAATATTCTGCAGACCTCTTGCTATTATAATTCAATTCTTATGAAAAGAAAACTCAAGCCTAATAGCAGATAGCCTATACCCTAATACGTGATGCCCAAGCCGTTGTCTCCTATAAATACAGGAATTTCCCATTCGTTCTGCATCAAGAACAAAACAAGGTTCTATTTTATTTTTAAGTCTTTCCTCAAATCTTAAAAAAAAATCTAAAATGAATTCGCTTGCTCATTAAAATCTTGAGAATATTATACGCGAATCGAGATATAGTCCCCTTCCATCTCCTGTACTTCTCGACGGTGAGACGCCTGTTAATGAAGGTGGATTGTAGGTTTGAACGGAGAGCGGAGGAGGGGTTGTTTTGGCCAGTGGGTGGCATGCTCTGTCACTTGCGGATTCTGGGAAGTGGAGACTGGAGACATGGCGGGAAGGGGAGCGGCTTCATTTGCTATAGTAGGGTGGGGTTCGAGAAGTTCAGTATTTGAAGCAACTGGATGGTCGGCTCTCGAACTACAGATGGGCAGTAGGTAGTCTAGGGATTGGAGTGCCAGAGTTTAAGAGAAGCGAGGGTGTCGGTTTCGTGAAGAAAGTGGGCATGCGAAGTGGAAACAAGGAGCAGGTCACGACATTTTTAAATTAATGAAGATGACCCTGTAGCTGCGTATGGGCGTATCGGAGTTTTTGGGGTGGGCTGTAGCTTTTAAGATGATAAGCCCGTTTAGTTTAAAAAGAAAAAGAAAGGAAAAGAAAAAAAAAATCTGAACAAAACGAGGACAGGCAAGTTGGAAAAGTGTATTTGCGGTCGGAGTTTTGAAGGGAAGAAGAAAGCAAATATTGAGAGCAGATCGAGTTATTTATGTGTGAATATTGGACCAGTTAATGTAAGGCCCAAGAAAAAGGAAAAAAATAGAAGATGAGAAAGAAACGAAATCTGGGGTTGGGGAAATTGAGACACGGGTGGCAGTTGAGAGGGGCCTTGGGCCGTGAAGGTGGTTTCAAATGGAGATGTGTGGATTGTAAAATAAGGGTAAGACACAATTTATGATAAAATTCAAGTTAAGTTTTGAATTAAAAATATATATTTGTTAGCTTAATAATTCATTCATACGTGATCAGAATTAAATGCCGTCTGAAGAATTGAAATCGTACAGACAATATCTACGTACTGAAATTAGGTTAAAGAGATTTGAAGACCGTTTCAACTTATGAAAAAATTAAACGCTGTAATTTATCCATTGAACGCTAATCAACGATTAACAAACAAGGTGAGTAAATCTCACTAACTCTAATCAATTTATATTTTTATAAAATATTTTCAGAATATATAAATGATGGTTGTTTGTTGTATGTTGGCTGTTTGTTTGAACTGCTAGTTAAATTGGTTGAAAATATCGATAACGATATATGCAAATCGTTAATCGAATACTGATTCTGTTTATCCGAATATTTCATACTCGTGTATTTATGTTGATTAACATCTGTGGATGCAGGGAAACAGGTCGGAGGGACCCAAATGGGTTCCTCAACATTTATTTTCTGTTTTTCATATATTGTGACATATGATATGATTGATGATCTGTTGTTGATCATGGATGTTTGTTCATTGTTATTTGGCACCTTTAAATACCAAAAAGAAACTCTGAAATGATAGAAAGAAATTTTCAAAGTGTATAATGAAATAAGAATGGTTATATAAAACCAAAGGATCTTATATAAAAAGAATTTGAAGTGTATAGTAAATTTTGAAAGTTTATAAAATAAAAAGGGCTTATTTAAAAAGAAAATTTGTGAAGTATATGTTGAAATAAGGATTTTATAAATCAAAAAGATTTTATAAAAAGAAGGGATATGTGAAAGTGAAATCAGAAACTTCTTTATAAAATTATTAACAGTTACGTGAAAGTTTAAAAGACCGTCATTAGTAAATTACTTAATAAAAGTAATAAGAAGTAAGTAGAGAAATCTCTAAAAGAAAATAGATATAAAAGGGAGTTTTTGAAGTAAATATTGAATTTAAGGATTTTTTTTTAAAATCAATGGATTTATAAAAAGAATTTATTTAGAAAGTTTATAGAATTATAAAGGGAATGGGTGAGATATAAAAGGGAATTTATAATTTGGTGTTAACACCAGTATTTTAAATAAAATGGGAACTCGACATTTATAAAGGATGTATAAATGAGTATCAGGTGTTAGGAATGTAAAAGAAGATTTCTCTGAATAAAACTATAAATAGAAGTAAATGGGATTTGGTAAAATGGGATATTGGTTCGAAATATAAAATCAAACTGAATAGATTATATAAAAGGAATATTTTTCACATTTGGTGTGAATAATGAATTTAGACAAATATTTTGTGAATAAACACTTTTATAAAAGAAAGTGGATTTTTGAAATAGAAGTTATGTAGAATTGTGGTTTCAAATGTTTAGAAATAAATAACTTGTTTAATAATGAAAGCGAGTGTTATGATTTATAAACGAAGTTTATAACTGGACCAAAATATAATTATCAGTGAATAATTGAAATTGTAAATTCAATAGTGAATGGAAAAGGGGAAATTGGGAGTTAGTTTCAAAGGAACGATGAATCCATTTCGATATTCGAAATGTAAAGGGATTAAATAGAATCCGTGAAGGAGAGTAATTCGAATATAAGTCATTCGAAGGAGAGTAATTCGAATATAAGTTATTCAAGAGAAAGAATAATCGAACATATAGTTTATTCGAAAGGAAGAGTTATCGAATATAGAATATTTGAAAGAGAATTATCGAATGGGAAGTATTCGAGAGAGAGTTATACGTTAGAATTCGATTATATTGAATTAAGGAAAGTAATGTTTACTTTCTGTTTCAAATCAAGTTTTACTTATTTGTTAATAAATTAATGTTTGTTTATTTACCCAAATTAAGATATAAAAGTTATATTTAAGTTAATATGTTTCGAAAGCATGAAATTATAACACTAGCGTTATAATCAAAGAATTTTCATAAAAGAAGTGGATTCGTAATATGGAATCCGAGAGTTTTGTAAGGAAATTGGTTAAAGTATTAAAAAGTGAACTTTGTCTATTTCGAAGTTAGAAATGTTGTTCAGTTAAGATCTGAGAGGTATCTATACCCCAACTTGATTGACTTCGTTTTTAACTAAGGAATGGTTAAGGTTCGTGAAGATTGGTTAAGTAATTTTGGTTAGTGAGTGAAATGGCTTGAATGTGCAAAGCGATGTTTTATTTAAACATCAATTTAAATCCGATAAAGAAGTTTGGAAATGTTTTCCAAATAAGAACCAGAAACATTTTCTAAAATAGAAGATAAGAATTTACACATATATAGAATGGGTAAATGGGTAAATTAAAGATGTTTTAATATAAAGAGTTAAACGTGAATGATGATTGGTCAATAGAATTTCCATCTGGAAATAATATCGTTGGTTGCACACCTATTTTTCTTTGATAGTTATATCACCGACTATCGAAGTTTTTGACCATTTTTACGTCGTCAATACGGAGAGGCCGGGATCAGATTCATTATCTGAAAACCACTCTGTATGGACGTTAGCGTTGCGATCAGATATTGAAGACGGAGTTATGCAAGGACTATCCTGTTTACAGAATAGTGCCTTTGGTTTGTCCAGTCCCAGGACAAACGTGAATGGACGAATGTATGACAGAGTATATCTAACGGATCGCGTAAGTTGATCTCTTCAAACGTACTTACGTTTGGTGGCGGAGGAATTCGTTCCTCTTAGCATTATACCATGGTATTTTTGAGGAAATCAATTTGTGATTTGACGGGTATGACGATGTGGCATTCAAAGTGAATGATGGTCAAGTGTTTCAAAAGATACGTAATGACCTCAAGCCTCATCAGCCGGGAAATGACAGAAATCGGGCAGGCGGCATGGCTATGTGGGTCGCAACCATTAGGGTGTATATCACCTATCTAGAGAAAATCCATTTCATTCATTATCTATGTTCGATGCTGTCCCTTTTCGGGAAGACGATGGGTAGCTCCCAACCGTTGGTGATATACATTCGATACACTCAAGCGAAATGAGTGGTCAGTCATGTGAGGGCCGGGTTGCAAGATGTTTTTGTTGAACCAGTGTATTTGCATCTAGAGATACACTGTCGGCAGGTGGTCCCATACCTTGTCAAGGTTGGAATCCAAATTTCCAATAAGAGCCCGCGGGTTTTGTTTGTATACTATATAGAGATGTAAGCGTTCTGCTAGATTCTATGTACTTGTGATTAGACATTATCATAATATCAGAAAAGTATCGATTTCTAAAAATGTTTTGGTTATCGTAAGGTAAAAACCGTCCGTGTTTATGTATTGATCGGTCTTACGATTATCTTTTCTTTTGAAAAGTTAAACCGATGATTTGAGTTTACTCACACCAGTCCCATGACTGACCCAGAGTTTATTTTGTTTTGTTTTTCCTAAACTCTTTGGTGCCCAAATTTGTAGGGAAGTCAAGTAGTTTCAGGTCTTTACAGATACTTTGAGGAACTTGAAGTAGGAGGCTTCAGGATTATATAGCTATTGTTACTTCCGATGTGTGTAAGTGTTGTGCTCTGATAGTGTTATTGTGTATACATATACTGTTTTATTTCAAAGTTACGTTATATATTATATTTTATTCGTTCCGCTGTGAGATTTGTGTTTACTCTGATTGTGTGGTTCTTCTTCTTCTATTCTAATTTTCTATCTTATCTATTCTCACCCTCTAATTTCTTTCTATTAATGATCAGGTATTTCTGATGTTCGAATAGTCAACATGGCAGTTGTGTGTTGATGTTCGGAGTCGAAAACCCTGGGTCGTTACAGTGGTATCAGAGCTGAAAGTTAAATGATTACCTTGGCTCTGTGGCGTGACTCAGTAGAGATGGGGTTAGTAATACCCTAGATTGAGTTGAGTGTATATATACGAGTGAACGTATTTGTAGATTTTTATAAAATCGTTTTGTATTGTGTAGATTTGTTGGTTGAGTAGTTTGTGAATTCTGGTCGATCAGTTTGATCCACTGTATCGATAGGGGCTTCTAAACACTCAAGTACGATAAACCGACAGAGTATGTTTTGAAAGAGGGTAAACGAGATAATTTTACCCAAAGTATATTTCGATATAAAGAAAATATTTATATTCGAATTATTATAGTATGTTTGATGTGTTGGTTGATTATAAGTAAAATGGTTATATAAATAACCAAACAGAATTCGTATAAGTGTATATGTAAAAGCAGATTAATCAAATCTGAATTTAAAATCAGAATTGGAATTAAAATTCCTAAAATTTGAATAAGTATTAGTAAATGAATTGGGGTTAAGTATAAGAAAATTTAAAGATCCTGGGAGATTTTAAATTGTTTACGACCATCGTGAATGATATTTTGAAAAAGATTTCAAAATGAAAGTGTTTAAATATGGTTTTGATAAGTAATATAGTATTGAACTCACTTCGATAGCTGGGAAATAACTCTGATGATACTGTCCACATCATTAGTGTTTATTTTCGAGTTGTAAGTGACAGATTACTACCAGAGATTTTGTTTTCGAATTATTTTGGGAAAAGGAAGTTGTTTTGAATCCTGAAAGGGAATAATTTATTTTAGAAAAACTAAATTGTTTAAATTCCCCAGGAAGATAGTATGAATTAAAAACAAATTAAAGAAATTTATGAAAGCAGATATGAATTGAATTAGATCAATTAACTGGAAATTAAATGGGAATAAAATATATCTAGTAAAATCAGATTTTGAATTATGAGATAACAATCTGAAATGGTATTGGATTGGTGAGTTAGGAGTTGGAATCGAGAATGGAACTCGAGTTTGAAATGGAATTTGGCTTTGGATATGAAAATAATGGTGTTGAGATTTGATTGATTGAAATTGATTGGAAATCGATTGGTATAGATGGATATATGATCAGCAGGTATTGAGTAGAAGCAAGTGCAAGGGTATAATGATATGCCCGACAAAAAGGTACATGTTTAAATTTCCATATGACGTTTTATGCGCCGAATCGGCAAGCCGCTTGGCTTTTTGATTTTCTTTTTGAAAGGAAAGGGCCTAGAGAGGCGAGTTGGGGTTTGAACTATTGACCGGTACAGGGGAGGTGCTGGCGAAATTTTCGAAAAATTTAAGGTGTTAGAATATTTTCAGAATTTTTGAAAATTTTCATTAGTAAGAATAAATTAATAATTAAATTGAAAGAAATTAATTCAGTTGAAACTGAAGTTAAAAGTGAACGAAAATTTTTTAACCCAGTTAATAGGGTCTGTCTTCTACCTTAGCAATTTCGAGGACGAAATTATTTTAAGGGGGGAAAATGTAATGACCCGCGTCTTTTCAACGATATAATTAATTAATTAATTTATTTAAATAATGGTTTGGTTATTTAAAATGACCAGAATTAAATAATATTGAATATTTAATTAAAATAAATAATATAATAATATATTTAATTTCTGAAATAGTCAGAAATAGTGAAATTTAGAATATGGTGTGAACTAGATCATCAGTGATATTTAATTCAGTATAGAATTGAATTATAATAACGAATATATTATTTAAACGAAGTTTGAACGTATAATTATAATAATCGAGCTCGAAATGGCGCGGCAGTTCGTAATTTGGCGATTCGAACTTTAAACGAATATACAGAATCCGTTTTAAGTCGGATTTCTGTGAAACAAGAAACGTTGGAATCTGTTGAACTGTATTTTTCTGATGGAAGAGAAAATTCGAGATTTTGACGTGTGGATTTTGAGGTATATCCAAATCAAATTTTAAAATAATCGCTATAGAATCGTTTATCGACCGTAACGGTTTATTTGATATAACTAGATATCAGTTTCGAATTTAGACAAGGTTCTTTTGAGACGTAGTGATAAATTAATTTTTAGAATTTTACTGTAATTTTTAATTAATTAAATAAGTAACTTTTTATTTGAAGTATTTTGCACCCTATATCAATATTTTGGGGTTTCAAAATATGAGTCAACCTACCGATATTATTATATTTTTGGGATCGTGGCAGCTCGTTGGACACAACCGTATCCTTATTTCTATTCGTAACAGCTCGGATATGAATGTAATCTTATATAATACGGTACACTCAAAAATAAAAAGAGAAAGGAATAAGGAAATAAAACAAAACATAAAATACATGCCGTGCTATTGGAAAGGGTACCTAAGTGGTATAACTAAAGTGTGCTTGGCACCTTCCACGTGTGAGACTAACAATTCAATCTAGTTTAGATATGTTCATATATGCCAGGAAAGAAATGAACAAAGTAAGGTGTAATAAATATCATCATCCTATTTCTTGTGCCTAGCAGACCATGAAGCCACGTCCTATCTAAAGTCCTCGTTTTAAATACTCCCTACCCTCATGACATGCTTCATGCCTAAACCGATTCGCATATCTCCAATGTCATGACCATTTGCAAAATAAAAATAGTTTGCTAGTAGAACAGATAACGACAGCTACCCTACGCCTAAAGCTTGGAAATGAAAATCATCATACAATTGATGGTACCCTTTGAAAAAATAAATAGATGCACGTTAGTCCTTAGATACAACTCTTAGCTACAACCTTCTCCACTTAAACCGCTGTCACCTACCGTTGTACAACAGCCAACCTTCCATACATAGAATGTACAACTTCCAACGCAGGACTAAGAACTATAAAATATAGGCCTATGACTTATCAAGGCATACCTAAACAAGTATTCACACTATCACACCTTCCCCTGTTACTTCATTGCCAAGGAAAGTAAAAATATTCTGCAGACCTCTCGCTGTTATAATTCAATTCTTATGAAAAGAAAACTCAAGCCTAATAGCAGATAGCCTATACCCTAATACGTGATGCCCAAGCCGTTATCTCCTATAAATATAGGAGTTTCCCATTCGTTCTACATCAAGAACAAAACAAGGTTCTATTTTATTTTTAAGTCTTTCCTCAAATCTTAAAAAAAATATAAAACAAATTCGCTTGCTCATTAAAATCTTGAGAATATTATATGCGAATCGACATATAGTCCCCTTCCATCTCCTGTACTTCTCGACGGTGAGACGCCTGTTAATGAAGGTGGATGGTAGGTTTGAATGGCGAGCGGAGGAGGGGTTGTTTTGGCCAGTGGGTGGCATGCTCTGTCATTTGCGGATTCTGGGAAGTGGAGACTGGAGACATGGCGGGAAGGGGAGCGGCTTCGTTTGCTATAGTAGAGTGGGGTTCGAGAAGTTCAGTATTTGAAGCAACTGGATGGTCGGCTCTCGAACTACAGATGGGCAGTAGGTAGTCTAGGGCTTGGAGTGCCAGAGTTTAAGAGAAGTAAGGTTGTCAGTTTCGTGAAGAAAGTGGGCATGCGAAGTGGAAACAAGGAGCAGGTCACGGCATTTTTAAATTAATGAAGATGACATTGTAGCTGCGTATGGGCGTATCGGAGTTTTTGGGGTGGGCTGTTGCTTTTAAGATGATAAGCCCATTTAGTTTAAAAAGGAAAAGAAAGGAAAAGAAAAAAAATTCTGAACAAAACTGTAACACCCCACGCCCGCTATGGTCACTCTCTAAGGGAATGCCATAACATCGGTGGAGTATTTTGAGTGAATATAGAACATAGTAATTACAGCAAGACAGATATAAGTAATACTTGAAAATTTAAAACATCATTTCAACTTGCAGCGGAAAATAGAACATGTCTGGTTACATCACAAAACCATAATAGGAGTCAAGTACAAATATCCATCATGATAAATAAAAATACATAATCCCAATACATGAACTGATAGCCATAAAAGAAAAGGGTAAGCTGAGCTCTACATCTAGGGTCCAAGCTCCAAGAGAGTAATAAAAGCAGCCTGATCAAAGCCCACTCGTGCTGGGCCCACTCTGAGAACCTGAGGGTTGGGAAAAAGATAAAAAAACAACGGGGTCAGACATAAGTCTGAGCGAGTCCTATAACCTTAACAATGTAATCATTAAAGTAATAAGGATATGATATAACTTGGTACGGTGTGACTGGGGATAAATGACTACACTCAGTAGCCAATCAGACTTAGAGTGAACTAAGATAACGATAAAGACGCATTCACCCTCCCAAGGATAATTACTACACTGCACCACACCAGTCATTCTTACTTAAAGGTTGATCCCTCCCAAGGACTTAGAAAATTTACCCAGTAGTTTCGTATACCCCTAGCTGACTACATAGGTGCCGTCTTCCCCTATCTCCACTAGGTGTACCCACTACTCCCAAGCGATCGGCTCCCTACCGTAGATACCCGTGCCGGCCCCACAGTGGGGTGTATCACTCCCCAAAGTGGCAACCTGATATAATTAACGGTGCACGGCTTATATCTACACGATGCAACAACGTCTTACCTACCAGCCCGGGTCCACACACGCATATGAAACCCGTTGGACTTGCGTTGCCACCGCTAACCCGTTTTGGCCTCTTATAGTCAAGCCCAGTACGCGTGTCCCGTCCTCGACATGGGTCGAGCCCAATAAGATACATATGGGTTACTGGTTGAAATGGGCCCCCCACAAGCTACCCACCTAAGCTTGTCCCTTTTTCTAGTGCATCCCACTTAACCCTTTAATCATGTTTAATTACATGTTTCCACTTGGTTAAGTATTCTAATCGTATTTTCTATTGCCACCCAAGGCAACCCACTAGATTTCCACATGCCACCCAAGGCACCCACTTAACCCCTCATGTCCCTCTACATGCTAATATGGTTAAGTGTTTCTTAATTAATTAATTAAGATCATGACCTCATAAAGACCTCTCACATTAGACCGTCTTTTATGACTGCTGGATATGCCGGTTGGTTCCGGGCAGACTTCTGTCATCAAAAGGGCCTAACCTCGTGTCTTTACTTTAATCACGTATTTAATTTATGACTAAGACCTCTCACATTGGGCCAATCATTTGTAGCCGCTGGATGGCCGGTCGGTTCCGGGCAGACTTCCGCTACAAAAGGGTCCAACCTCGTGTCTTAGTTGATTAATTACACCTAATTAATCACCCCCATAATTAATTATCCCTAATTAATTACACTTTTTTAAGAATATGGGTAGACCTAACTCAATAAGTAAATTCCCAATTCCATAGTGTGGATAGACCTAACTTAATAGGTAAATTCCCAACTCCATAATGTGGGTAGACCTAACTTAATAGGTAAATTCCCAATTATGTCCATTCATTTTATGTTATGCTTAATCATAACAACTTTACACCTTTTTATAATCATGCATATTAACCCCATCGTTTTCCCACGTAATTCGTTTACATAACATGTCATTCATAGGGGCAACCTTGCATATGTTATGCACGTCATAAAAAGAGACAAACTTGCATATGAACTTGCATATGAACTTGCATAAAACTTGCATATGAACTTGCATATAAACTCGCATAAAACTTGCATATGAACTTGCATATGAACTTGCATAGAACTTGCATATGAACTTGCATATGAACTTGCATAGAACTTGCATATGAACTTGCATAAAACTTGCATAGAACTTGCATATGAACTTGCATAAAACTTGCATATCATGTCATATCACAAAGGCAAACTTGCATATATCATGCATATCATAAAAAGAGACTAACTTGCACATGAATCATGTCATATCACAAAGGCAAACTCGCATATGTTATGCATATCATAAAAAGAGACTAACTTGCATATGATCTTACATATAAACTTGCATAAAACTTGCATATGAACTTACATGACACATCATATCATAAAAGAGGCAAGTTTACATATGAACTTATAACATATGACAACCACAACTTGCATAATCCACATTTACATCCATAGCCTCCTAATATCCTATCCTAATTAGTTTAGCAATTACTTGCTAAAGGCATAGGAACTCACCAAAACCAAGATTAGCAAACTTAGGAAGTAGAACTAGTTGCTAAATATGAAGAAGATGATGATTAGAGGTTGATTAGCTTGCAACTTCCTTCATAAATTAGTGGAGGCTCCTCTTAAGTTTGATTTTGGCGGCATGAGGCCATCATTTCTATTTTTAGTATGGATTAGGCTTGCATTAGGGTGTATTTATAGGATTAGGGTGTGTTTTAGACCATAGGATTAACCCTAGGTTAGATTAGGTCCGTCAGATTTAGGAAATCTCTAGAACACAGCCCAGTCCTAGCCAGAAAACCAGATCTGGTGCACCCAAGCCAACTGGCTCGACACCCCCTGTCGACAGGCAAGTCGACAGGGCAGTCGACTCCCCAGTCGACAGGCCTGTCGACAGCCCTGTCGACATGGGTAGGGCGGGAAGTTTCCCGCCTGGCCCCCTGCTGGCTCCAATTTCGAAATCTGATTTTTAATTTTTAAATCTGTTTTTAACTTTGAATTTTCTGCAAACTTCATTGGGCCATAACTGGGCCATACGGACTCCGATTTACAAAATTTCGGACTCTATTCTGCGTATTTTTCCGAGACGAACGCAATGACGCAGCCCGTTTCCCCCAATTCTCACATTTGAGATTATTTATTCTGCAATTAGTGAATTTAGCATTAACCGAAATTCGGGGTGTTACATTCTCCCCTCCTTAAAGGATTTCGTCCCCGAAATCTCAAAGCTAAGGAGAATGCATATCCTACCATCCAAACAACCATCTACTCAATCCATCAACCACGGGCATCCATTGTCCTTAAAACAATTTCTAATGATGTATGAGCATATGCAAAGAGTGTGTGTATATGTTCCCTATCTAATGTATGAACATATGCAAACCATGATAGTGCCATGCATCCATTATGTATGCGAGAGAACCCTATCGACACATACAATATCTACATGAGTGCACAATCATTCACCAAAATGCATCATCCATATGATAACACAACCATTATACATCCATAAATATAGCTATCTACACACAATTATATGCAATATGCAATATGAAGTGACTGAGCCGATCTAGTGCCTAGAGTGTGTATATATGCATCCACGAGCAACCACTAGCAACCACTTACATCCACATGCATCCATCAAACATAACATGTCTCAAACACATGTTTCAACCATAGGTTTACCCTATCTAAAGGTCAAAGGTACAAATGAGAGGACATACTAAAGATAAGATAAGTACTAGACAAACGATAAAGGAGAAGTTAAAAGACATACCCTCAAAAAGGAACGGGTACAATGAACGCATCTTCGCTTCCGTTTCCCAAGTTGCGTTGCTCTCGTCTTCTCCCCATTGTATTTTGACTAGTTGAACCTCTCGATTCCTCAATTTCCTAGTCTCTGACCCAAGGATGTGGGTAGGAGCTCGTCGAATTGTCGCATCACGCTCTACTTCCACTTCTTTAAGCAAGCTCGGCTCTACCACCTCTGCGGTCTCATGTAAGCATTTCCTCAAATGGGACACATGGAATACATCATGTACACCACTAAGTCTGTCGGGCAACTCCACTCTATACGCCATCCGTCCAATCCTCTCCTTAATAGGAAATGGCCCTACGAACCTTGGTGCCAACTTCCCAACAGATCCAAAGCGAACCACATTTCGTAATGGAGACACTTTGACAAAGACCATGTCCCCAACTTCAAACTCAAGATCCATCCTTCTCTTGTCCGCATAAGATTTTTGCCTATCCTGCGCTGCTTTCATCCTCCTTCGAATCAAGTCAATCTTCTCAGAAGTCTCCCTAACCATATCAGGCCCAAGCAAGATCTTATCTGTAGATTCCCACCAACATGTAGGCGATCGACAAGGCCTTCCATAGAGAGCTTCGAAAGGAGCCATACCAATACTGGACTGAAAGCTGTTATTATATGCGAACTCCACCAATGGAAGATGCTCTTCCCATGTACCTCCAAAATCCAAGATACAAAGCCTCAAAAGGTCTTCTAGGACACGATTCACCCTCTCAGTCTGGCCGTCTGTCTGAGGATGATATGCGGTGCTCAGACACAATTGAGTCCCTACTGCTTCTTGCAAACTTTTCCAGAACTCGCTAGTGAAGATAGGATCTCGATCGCTCACTATACTAGAGGGTACCCCATGTAACCGAACTATCTCTCGAAGATATACTGAAGCTAGCCATGGAGCCGTCCTCTTGCTCTTCACAGGTATGAAATGGGCGCTTTTAGTAAGTCTGTCTACCACCACCCAAATTCCCGTATTACCCTTTCTTGATCTGGGTAACCCGTCAATAAAATCCATCGAGACGCTATCCCACTTCCATTGCGGAACTTCCAATGGGTGAAGCAACCCACCTGGTTTCTTTTGCTCCGCCTTCACTTGTTGGCAGACCAAGCATCGAGCGACATATTCGGCCACATCTTTCTTCATACCGGCCCAGAAGAAAACCCGCCTCATGTCTTGGTACATCTTGTCCCCACCGGGATGAATGGTCATCCTAGAACGGTGTGCATCATCAAGAATAACCTTCCTCAAACCCTCATCTTGCGGTACACAAAGTCTACCGTCTCTATGCAAGCACCCCCTATCGTCTAGGGTGTACCTACTCAAATGGCTGGACGATTCCCCCCTTATGAGCTTCTCTACCAACTCAACCAACTGTGGGTCGTCCCTCTGTGCTTCTCCAATCCGCCCCAAAAGAGTAGGTCTGACCTCCAAGGATGCTAGCAAACCGGGTATATAGTCAATGGAAGGTCTGAAATCAAACATCGAGATAAATTCCAAGCTTCGTTGTTCCACGAACAATGGACTTAAGGACAACCTTTTTCTGCTCAAGGCGTCCGCCACCACATTACCCTTGCCAGGGGTATACGCTATCTCGAAATCATAGGATGCTAAGAACTCCATCCACCTTTGCTGTCTCAAATTCAAATCCTTCTGAGAAAACAAGTACTTCAATGATTTGTGGTCAGTGAACAATTCGAACCTCTCACCAAGAAGATAATGGCGCCAAATCTTAAGCGCAAAAACAATAGCGGCCAACTCTAAATCATGGGTAGGGTAATTTTTCTCATGCACTCTCAACTGCCTTCCACCATAGGCTATTACCCTTCCCTCTTGCATTAAGACTGCGCCTAGTCCTGTCCCACAAGCATCGGTATAGACAACAAATGGCTTGCTCCCATCTGGAAATACTAAAACTGGAGCAGTGGTTAAAGCTCTCTTTAACCGTCGGAACGCATCATCACAATCTACGTCCCATGTGAAAATAAGATTCTTCTTCGTTAAGCGGGTTAATGGGGCTGATATCTTCGTGAAGTCTTTGATAAACTTCCTATAATAACCCGCCAAACCCAAGAAACGTCTCACTTCGGTAGCATTCTTTGGAACCTTCCAATCCTGAATTGATACTACCTTTGCGGGATCCACGGCTATCCCTTCCTTGGAGACCACGTGCCCCAAGAACCGCACTTCCTTCCTCCAGAAGTGACATTTAGAGAATTTCGCCTTAAGGCTATGTGCTCGAAGAGTCTTCAACACCTCCCCAAGATGTAGGGCATGCTCTTCTTCACTCTTAGAAAATACTAAGATATCATCCACAAAGACCACCACGAACTTATTAAGGAACTCCCTGAACACCCTACTCATCAAATCAACAAAGTATGCAGGGGCGTTCGTCAACCCAAATGGCATCACCAGCCACTCATAGAAACCATCCGGAGTCCTAAAGGCAGTCTTGTCTATGCTATCCTCAGCCACCCTCAACTGATGAAACCCCGTGGCTAAGTCCAACTGAGAAAATACTGAAGCGCCAACCAACTGATCGAAAAGATCATCAATCCTCGGCAATGGGTGTCTATTCTTCTTTGTGAGCTTGTTGAGTTCTCTATAGTCTACACAAAGTCTGAGGGACCTATCCGCCTTCGTAGCAAAAACTACTGGAGCACCCCACTCCGATATACTTCGTCTTATGAACCCCTTCTCAAGCAACTCCCCTACTTGCTTATGGAGTTCCCTCCTCTCACGAGGAGCCATGTGGCGCACTGGTAAAGATACAGGTTTAGCATTATCCACCAGATATATTCGGAAGTCAATCTCCCGCTTTGGAGGTAAGCCCTTCACCTCCTCAAACACATCCGAGTATTCCCGGACCACTCTAACAGATTGCAAACTCTCGACCGAAACGTCAAGCGATTCAAGATAACTTAGCATAACAGAATCCATGGGATTACAAGAGATCTCGAGAGTGTTACCCAAGCGGGTCATGAGCCTAACAACTCTCCTTTCGCAATCAAGAACGACACCATTACTGGATAACCAGTCCATGCCCAAAATCAACCCATAGCCCGTGAAGCCCAAAACAAAAGCATCACATCTAAACTCAATGCTAAGTATAGAAATCTTCAAACCCAAACATATCATGGACAAATAAGTGGAGCCCCCAATTGGGTTTGAAACAACCAAGGGATCATCTACCAGACTGGTGTCTAAGTGTAGTGACTCAACTAATGATGATGAGATAAACGAATGCGATGCGCCTGAATCAAACAATGTACGGACAGGATGATCAAATAGAAAAACCAGACTTTCAACGGAGATAGTTCTACCTCTTTCCTGAATCGGTGGAACCGCGAGAGCCTGTACTTGCCATCTAGCCTGACTCGGTGCCATAAGAGCTTGCACCTGTCCTCCTGAGGTAGATCCCGTACTTTGCCCCTTCTTAGGGCAATCCTTCACTAGATGCCCTGTTTCGCCACAGTGGAAGCAGCCAGTCTTCTTCTTCTTGCGACAATCCTTGCTTAGATGGCCAGGTGTCCCACAATTGAAACACTTCTTCTTGCCCTTGCCACCGTTGCCTTTCCCACCTTTGTTTTGCTGTTGTTGCTGAGGTTTCTTTTGATCTCCCTTCTTCTCAGGTGCCTTATTAGCATTGGGACCCTTCTCTTCTTCATGCATGAGTGCCATGTCAACTAGCTTCTCAAAGGTGGCCCCCATAGGGATATGAGTCATAGCCAAACCATGCATCGGTTCATTCAAGCCTTTCACGAACCTCAAAGCCTTCTTCTCCGGTGTATTCACCATGTCTAGGCCAAACCTTGCCAATTGATTAAACTTGTTAACATATTCCTTCACTGAGAGATTTCCTTGCTTTAGCAAGAATCTTTCCATATACAAGTTTTCCTCCGCCCTTGAGAGAAACTTTGCCACCAATCTTTGCCTAAAATCCGCCCAAGAGTCAACGGGGCGTTCTCCATTAGTGACCTCCCACCAGAATGAGGCCTCTCCCTTCATTAACCAAGCAGCTAACTTGACTTTCTTTCCTTCTTCCATCTCAAAGATATCTATCAACTCTTCCACCTCCTTAAGCCAATCTCTAGCCTCCACAAAAGTTTCAGATCCTTGAAAAGGTTTCCCTCCCATAGCTTTGAATTCCTTGCAAGTCTTAGCAAAAGTATCCGTGCGAGGAGGAGGGGGAGGGGGAAGATCGGGTGCTACGGTTGGTGGAGGAACATTTGCTGGACCCGCAGTGGTGGCCCTAGCCTCCATCAATCTCCTATACCATACTGGTATCGTCACACCCTCCGGAAAGTTAAGATCCTCAACCATGCTGAAACGAAAAAGGAAAGATTCAAAACGGAGAATTTGAAGGACAAAGATATGGCCATTGGGGATTATGCTTTTCTTTCAAAAACTTTTCTCTTTAAAGACATGTTTTTGAAAATATTTCTTCCAAAAATGTTTTTAGAAAAATAGTTTTCTAAAAATTTTATCTGTTCCGGTAACCTCGCTCTGATACCACGTGTAACACCCCACGCCCGCTATGGTCACTCTCTAAGGGAATGCCATAACATCGGTGGAGTATTTTGAGTGAATATAGAACAGAGTAATTACAGCAAGACAGATATAAGTAATACTTGAAAATTTAAAACATCATTTCAACTTGCAGCGGAAAATAGAACATGTCTGGTTACATCACAAAACCATAATAGGAGTCAAGTACAAATATCCATCATGATAAATAAAAATACATAATCCCAATACATGAACTGATAGCCATAAAAGAAAAGGGTAAGCTGAGCTCTACATCTAGGGTCCAAGCTCCAAGAGAGTAATAAAAGCAGCCTGATCAAAGCCCACTCGTGCTGGGCCCACTCTGAGAACCTGAGGGTTGGGAAAAAGATAAAAAAACAACGGGGTCAGACATAAGTCTGAGCGAGTCCTATAACCTTAACAATGTAATCATTAAAGTAATAAGGATATGATATAACTTGGTACGGTGTGACTGGGGATAAATGACTACACTCAGTAGCCAATCAGACTTAGAGTGAACTAAGATAACGATAAAGACGCATTCACCCTCCCAAGGATAATTACTACACTGCACCACACCAGTCATTCTTACTTAAAGGTTGATCCCTCCCAAGGACTTAGAAAATTTACCCAGTAGTTTCGTATACCCCTAGCTGACTACATAGGTGCCGTCTTCCCCTATCTCCACTAGGTGTACCCACTACTCCCAAGCGATCGGCTCCCTACCGTAGATACCCGTGCCGGCCCCACAGTGGGGTGTATCACTCCCCAAAGTGGCAACCTGATATAATTAACGGTGCACGGCTTATATCTACACGATGCAACAACGTCTTACCTACCAGCCCGGGTCCACACACGCATATGAAACCCGTTGGACTTGCGTTGCCACCGCTAACCCGTTTTGGCCTCTTATAGTCAAGCCCAGTACGCGTGTCCCGTCCTCGACATGGGTCGAGCCCAATAAGATACATATGGGTTACTGGTTGAAATGGGCCCCCCACAAGCTACCCACCTAAGCTTGTCCCTTTTTCTAGTGCATCCCACTTAACCCTTTAATCATGTTTAATTACATGTTTCCACTTGGTTAAGTATTCTAATCGTATTTTCTATTGCCACCCAAGGCAACCCACTAGATTTCCACATGCCACCCAAGGCACCCACTTAACCCCTCATGTCCCTCTACATGCTAATATGGTTAAGTGTTTCTTAATTAATTAATTAAGATCATGACCTCATAAAGACCTCTCACATTAGACCGTCTTTTATGACTGCTGGATATGCCGGTTGGTTCTGGGCAGACTTCTGTCATCAAAAGGGCCTAACCTCGTGTCTTTACTTTAATCACGCATTTAATTTATGACTAAGACCTCTCACATTGGGCCAATCATTTGTAGCCGCTGGATGGCCGGTCGGTTCCGGGCAGACTTCCGCTACAAAAGGGTCCAACCTCGTGTCTTAGTTGATTAATTACACCTAATTAATCACCCCCATAATTAATTATCCCTAATTAATTACACTTTTTTAAGAATATGGGTAGACCTAACTCAATAGGTAAATTCCCAATTCCATAGTGTGGGTAGACCTAACTTAATAGGTAAATTCCCAACTCCATAATGTGGGTAGACCTAACTTAATAGGTAAATTCCCAATTATGTCCATTCATTTTATGTTATGCTTAATCATAACAACTTTACACCTTTTTATAATCATGCATATTAACCCCATCGTTTTCCCACGTAATTCGTTTACATAACATGTCATTCATAGGGGCAACCTTGCATATGTTATGCACGTCATAAAAAGAGACAAACTTGCATATGAACTTGCATATGAACTTGCATAAAACTTGCATATGAACTTGCATATAAACTCGCATAAAACTTGCATATGAACTTGCATATGAACTTGCATAGAACTTGCATATGAACTTGCATATGAACTTGCATAGAACTTGCATATGAACTTGCATAAAACTTGCATAGAACTTGCATAAAACTTGCATATCATGTCATATCACAAAGGCAAACTTGCATATATCATGCATATCATAAAAAGAGACTAACTTGCACATGAATCATGTCATATCACAAAGGCAAACTCGCATATGTTATGCATATCATAAAAAGAGACTAACTTGCATATGATCTTACATATAAACTTGCATAAAACTTGCATATGAACTTACATGACACATCATATCATAAAAGAGGCAAGTTTACATATGAACTTATAACATATGACAACCACAACTTGCATAATCCACATTTACATCCATAGCCTCCTAATATCCTATCCTAATTAGTTTAGCAATTACTTGCTAAAGGCATAGGAACTCACCAAAACCAAGATTAGCAAACTTAGGAAGTAGAACTAGTTGCTAAATATGAAGAAGATGATGATTAGAGGTTGATTAGCTTGCAACTTCCTTCATAAATTAGTGGAGGCTCCTCTTAAGTTTGATTTTGGCGGCATGAGGCCATCATTTCTATTTTTAGTATGGATTAGGCTTGCATTAGCGTGTATTTATAGGATTAGGGTGTGTTTTAGACCATAGGATTAACCCTAGGTTAGATTAGGTCCGTCAGATTTAGGAAATCTCTAGAACACAGCCCAGCCCTAGCCAGAAAACCAGATCTGGTGCACCCAAGCCAACTGGCTCGACACCCCCTGTCGACATGCAAGTCGACAGGGCAGTCGACTCCCCAGTCGACAGGCCTGTCGACAGCCATGTCGACATGGGTAGGGCGGGAAGTTTCCCGCCTGGCCCCCTGCTGGCTCCAATTTCGAAATCTGATTTTTAATTTTTAAATCTGTTTTTAACTTTGAATTTTCTGCAAACTTCATTGGGCCATAACTGGGCCATACGGACTCCGATTTACAAAATTTCGGACTCTATTCTGCGTATTTTTCCGAGACGAAGGCAGTGACGCAGCCCGTTTCCCCCAATTCTCACATTTGAGATTATTTATTCTGCAATTAGTGAATTTAGCATTAACCGAAATTCGGGGTGTTACAAAAACGAGGACAGGCAAGTTGGAAAAGTGTATTTGCGGTCGGAGTTTTGAAGGGAAGAAGAAAGCAAATATTGAGAGCAGATCGAGTTATTTAGGCGTGAATATTGGGCCAGTTAATGTAAGGCCCAAGAAAAAGGAAAAAAATAGAAGATGAGAAAGAAACGAAATCTGGGATTGGGGAAATTGAGACACGGGTGGCAGTTGAGAGGGACCTTTGGCCGTGAAGGTGGTTTCAAATGGAGATGTGCGGATTGTAAAATAAGGGTAAGACACAATTTATGATAAAATTCAAGTTAAGTTTTGAATTAAAAATATATATTTGTTAGCTTAATAATTCATTCATACGTGATCAGAATTAAACGCCGTCTGAAGCGTTGAAATCGTACAGACAATATCTACGTACTGAAATTGGGTTGAAGAGATTTGAAGACCGTTTCAACTTATGACAAAATTAAACGCTGGAATTTATCCATTGAACGTTAATCAATGATTAACGAACAAGGTGAGTAAATCTCACTAACTCTACTCAATTTATATTTTTATAAAATATTTTTAGAATATATAAATGATGGTTGTTTGCTGTATGTTGGCTGTTTGGTTGAACTGCTAGTTAAATTGGTTGAAAATATCGATAACGATATATGCAAATCGTTAATCGAATACTGATTCTGTTTATCCGAATATTTCATACTCGTGTATTTATGTTGATTAACATCTGTGGATGCAGGGAAACAGGTCAGAGGGACTCAACTGGGTTCCTCAACATTTATTTACTGTTTTTCATATATTGTGACATATGATATGATTGATGATCTGTTGTTGATCATGGATGTTTGTTCATTGTTATTTGGCACCTTTAAATACCAAAAAGAAACTCTGAAATGATAGAAAGAAATTTTCAAAGTGTATAATGAAATAAGAATGGTTATATAAAACCAAAGGATCTTATATAAAAAGAATTTGAAGTGTATAGTAAATTTTGAAAGTTTATAAAATAAAAAGGGCTTATTTAAAAAGAAAATTTGTGAAGTATATGTTGAAATAAGGATTTTATGAATCAAAAAGATTTTATAAAAAGAAGGGATATGTGAAAGTGAAATCAGAAACTCCTTTATAAAATTATTAACAGTTACGTGAAAGTTTAAAAGACCGTCATTGGTAAATTACTTAATAAACGTAATAAGAAGTAAGTAGAGAAATCTCTAAAAGAAAATAGATATAAAAGGGAGTTTTTGAAGTAAATATTGAATTTAAGGATTTTTTTTTAAATCAATGGATTTATAAAAAGAATTTAATTAGAAAGTTTATAGAATTATAAAGGGAATGGGCGAGATATAAAAGGGAATTTATAATTTGGTGTTAACACCAGTATTTTAAATAAAATGGGAACTCGACATTTATAAAGGATGTATAAATGAGTATCAGGTGTTAGGAATGTAAAAGAAGATTTCTCTGAATAAAACTATAAATAGAAGTAAATGGGATTTGGTAAAATAGGATATTGGTTCGAAATATAAAATCAAACTGAATAGATTATATAAAAGGAATATTTTTCACATTTGGTGTGAATAATGAATTTAGACAAATATTTTGTGAATAAACACTTTTATAAAAGAAAGTGGATTTTTGAAATAGAAGTTATGTAGAATTGTAGTTTCAAATGTTTAGAAATAAATAACTTGTTTAATAATGAAAGCGAGTGTTATGATTTATAAACGAAGTTTATAACTGGACCAAAATATAATTATCAGTGAATAATTGAAATTGTAAATTCAACAGTGAATAGAAAAGGGGAAATTGGGAGTTAGTTTCAAAGGAACGTTGAATCCATTTCGATATTCGAAATGTAAAGGGATTAAATAGAATCCGTGAAGGAGAGTAATTCGAATATAAGTCATTCGAAGGAGAGTAATTCGAATAAAAGTTATTCAAGAGAAAGAGCAATCGAACATATAGTTTATTCGAAAGGAAGAGTTATCGAATATAGAATATTCGAAAGAGATTTATCGAATGGGAAGTATTCGAGAGAGAGTTATACGTTAGAATTCGATTATATTGAATTAAGGAAAGTAATGTTTACTTTCTGTTTCAAATCAAGTTTTACTTATTTGTTAATAAATTAATGTTTGTTTATTTACCCATATTAAGATATAAAAGTTATGTTTAAGTTAATATGTTTCGAAAGCATGAAATTATAACACTAGCGTTATAATCAAAGAATTTTCATAAAAGAAGTGGATTCGTAATATGGAATCCGAGAGTTTTGTAAGGAAATTGGTTAAAGTTTTAAAAAGTGAACTTTGTCTATTTCGAAGTTAGAAATGTTGTTCAGTTAAGGTCTGAAAGGTATCTATACACCAACTTGATTGACTTCGTTTTTAACTAAGGAATGGTTAAGGTTCGTGAAGATTGGTTAAGTAAATTTGGTTAGTGAGTGAAATGGCTTAAATGTGCAAAGCGATGTTTTATTTAAACATCAGTTTAAATCCGATAAAGAAGTTTGGAAATGTTTTCCAAATAAGAACCAGAAATGTTTTCTAAAATAGAATATAAGAATTTACACATATATAGAATGGGTAAATGGGTAAATTAAAGATGTTTAATATAAAGAGTTAAACGTGAATGATGATTGGTCAATAGAATTTCCATCTAGAAATAATATCGCTGGTTGCAGACCTATTTTTCTTTGATAATTAAATCACCGACTATCGAAGTTTTTGACCATTTTTACGTCGTCAATACGGAGAGTTCGGGATCAGATTCATTATCTGATAAACACTCTGTATGGACGTTAGCGTTGCAATCAGATATTGAAGACGGAGTTATGCAAGGACTATCCTGTTCACAGAATAGTGCCTTCGGTTTGTCCAGTCCCAAGACAAACGTGAATGGACGAATGTCTGACAGAGTATATCTAACGGATCGCGTAAGTTGATCTCTTCAAACGTACTTACGTTTGGTGGCGGAGGAATTCGTTCCTCTTAGCATTATACCATGGTATTTTTGAGGAAATCAATTTGTGATTTGACGGGTATGACGATGTGGCATTCAAAGTGAATGGTGGTCAAGTGTTTCAAAAGATACGTAATGACCTCAAGCCTCATCAGCCGGGAAATGACAGAAATCGGGCAGGCGGCATGGCTATGTGGGTCGCAACCATTAGGGTGTATATCACCTATCTAGAGAAAATCCATTTCATTCATTATCTATGTTCGATGCTGTCCCTTTTCGGGAAGACGATGGGTAGCTCCCAACCGTTGGTGATATACATTCGATACACTCAAGCGAAATGAGTGGTCAGTCATGTGAGGGCCGGGTTGCAAGATGTTTTTGTTGAACCAGTGTATTTGCATCTAGAGATACACTGTCGGCAGGTGGTCCCATACCTTGTCAAGGTTGGAATCCAAATTTCCAATAAGAGCCCGCGGGTTTTGTTTGTATACTATATATGTGGAACGTGAGATGAAAGCGTTTGCTAGATTCTATGTACTTGTGATTAGACATTATCATAATATCAGAAAAGTATCAATTTCTAAAAATGTTTTGGTTATCGTAAGGTAAAAACCGTCCGTGTTTATGTGTGGATCGGTCTTACGATTATCTTTTCTTTTGAAAAGGATTTTGAAAAGTTAAACCGATGATTTGAGTTTACTCACACCAGTCCCATGACTGACCCAGAGTTTATTTTGTTTTGTTTTCCCTAAACTCTTGGGTGCCCAAATTTGTACGGACAGTCAAGTAGTTTCAGGTCTTTACAGATACTTGGAGGAGCTTGAAGTAGGAGGCTTCAGGATTATATAGCTATTGTTATTTCCGCTGTGTGTAAGTGTTGTGCTCTGATAGTGTTATTGTGTATACATATACTGTTTTATTTCAAAGTTACGTTATATATTATATTTTATTCGTTCCGCTGTGAGATTCGTGTTTACTCTGATTGTGTGGTTCTTCTTCTTATATTCTAATTTTCTATCTTATCTATTCTCACCTTCTAATTTCTTTCTATTAATGATTAGGTATTTACGATGTTCGAATAGTCAACATGGCAGTTGTGTGTTGATGTTCAGAGTCAAAAACCCTGGGTCGTTACATTAATAAATAGGACAAATTTCAAAATACGCTTGTTTTTAAAACTAATAGCAGATTTAGGCTAGTTTTGAAACTATTTGCAAAAATAAGCTTGTTTTTGGCAATAGTTGTTCAAAAACAAGCCTATTTCTGCAAATAGTTTCAAAGCTAGCCCAAATCTACTATTAGTTTTAAAAACATTCCTATTTTGAAATTTTGTCCCGTATATTTTTATAAGGGGTGCACTTCATAAATCTGGTCACGTGTTTTTTTTTTAAACAACTGGCCACCTCAGCGCTGAGGTGGACAAAACAAGCCTATTTCTGCAAATAGTTTTAAAACTAGCCTAAATCCGCTATTAGTTTTTAAAAAAAGGCTATTTTGAAAATTTGTCCTAATAAATAAAATAATAAAAATCTCTTCCATATAATCTTACCCGTACGCTCACTTCTCTTGTCTCTGATGTCCTCTTCAACTAAACAAAATCATAACCAGTTAAATACTCCAACGCATGAAAAAAGACTGTACGTGCATTAACTGATGGGTATATCTGTCGCCGTTCTCACGTGCAATGTGCGAGGGCAGAAATGGTGAGGAAGATATGCATGGGAGGGTTGTTCGTCTGTGTATGGAAGAAGAGGTGGGATGCTATGTGCATGAGCTAGAAGCTCGCCGGTGTTTGGTTAAAGGAGTAGGTGAAGAAGACTTTGATCCATGTGGTCTGGGTCACGTAAGAATGGGCTATGAAAGGGTTTCAACGTTTTTCTTATTCGTATATGTACTAACGGTGAAGTTCGCAAACAGTAAAGTAAATAAGGGAAGGTGAGGGGTTTAAGACTGCATGTTTTGGATACTTGAAAGGGTTCAGCGTCCAGCTTGGTTATGGGAGATGAGTGGGATGAGCGTGTATGATGCAGGGCAAGACAAGTATGTGTAGACGAGAAACGGAAATCAA
Organism: Allium sativum; assembly: GCA_030737875.1. Taxonomy (NCBI): domain Eukaryota; kingdom Viridiplantae; phylum Streptophyta; class Magnoliopsida; order Asparagales; family Amaryllidaceae; genus Allium; species Allium sativum. Next base: position 615,009,738 of record CM060915.1, on the reverse strand, counting down.
GTCTTCACTGGCAGCTCGTCGGAGTGGAGGACACAAAGAGCAGGTGCGAATATAGTGTTAGAGTTATGAAGGAAAGGTAGAAGTTCAAAGTGTGCTTTTGTGGTGAAAGAAGTGTTCAGTGATGCCGTCAAGATGAGCGTGGAAGTGGTTAAGGAAGAAGACATGCGGATGGGGTATTCTGACATGAGGGAGAGTGTTTACATGTAAAGGATGAGATGAGGACAGTTGAAGGACTTAAACATTTGAAGTGGCGGGCATATATGCATGAAAGTGTACACGTGGAGAAATTGTTGGAAGATAATGAGTACGTGAAGGCACTACAAGGTGAATGCTGGTTAGATGATGTCCGTATTACCTTAAACTAGGTGTGTAGAAATGTTGTGGTTAGTTTGATTGGTGCAGCGTGGCATGGCAACAAGATTGAACTGGCGGTATGTTGTTTTAATGAGTGTCCATGTGTGTTATTAATATTGGATGAGAAGGGTCAGTAAGTAGAAACAGTGCGGTGTTTAAGCAGATCGAGAATGATTCAGGCAGTTTCGAACTGTGGAGGAGCTCAGTGGTAAGTACGGACGTCGGAGGAGTGATGGTGATGGCTTTAAATGATGGACGCTGCGGAGCGCGACGGTGTCGGTAGAAAAGATCAAGCATCGTGTTTCAGATACCACAAATGGGAAACCGCGTGAACATCCTTCGACGTAGCACAGTTGATTAAGGAATTAAACGCCTGATAAGATTTACTGACGCAAATCATTATTTAACGGTTAACGCGCCAAGGTGAGTAAATTCACTAACTCTGATCATTTTTATAATATTATAATCGTAATTTAATATTGATAAGTAATGGTTAAATGATGTATGATGGTTGTTTGGATAAATTGCTGATAAAATGGTTGAGATAATTATATCGTTGTTTTTCATATATTGCACTATATGATGTGATAAATAATTGGTCATTGATTGTTGTTTGTTGGGGATGTAGAATCACACTGGCCCTAAAATAACCAATATTGAAATATCGTAAAATATAGTGGATAAGAATTCAAGTTTTAAAAAGGAAATCTATTATTTATTATTTTTAAATAATTGAGTTTAATCTCGATTTGAGCTAGAATACGATATCTTGTTTTAATTACATTAAAACAAGTAATTTGATTTATGAATTATATTTAGAGATTAAGTGAATAATTATTATTAAATAATTTATAAGAATACATTTAGGAAGGGAAATGGGAGAATCATCTCAAAAGATAACGATGACATCATTTCGGTATTTGAAATGTGCTTAGAACTAAATACAACCATTAGGATTTGGGTTTTTAATACAACGATGTCGAATATTATTTAAAATGAATTATTTTTAGGAATTATATATTATATAATTTAGAGTTGGACAAAATGGTTAATATTTGATGTCGAAACCCATAAATTAAAATCAAATAGGAAATCGACTTGTAGTGATGAATTTGAGAATAAGGTGTTTACTTATAAAGGAAATATAATAGCGTATTGCATTAGTTATAAAAGGAAATATAACAGCGTATTGCATTAGTAATAAAGGGGAATATAGCAGCGTATTGCATTAGTTATAAAGGAAATATGGCAGCGTATTACAGTAGTTATAAAGGGGAATATAGCAGCGTATTACATTAGTTATAAAGGAAATATGGCAGCGTATTACAGTAGTTATAAAGGGAAATAGAGAAGAGTTTATAAAAATATGTGAAACTAGAAAGTTAGTATTAAATAAAAGGGCCAGTGTTTGCGTGATGTTTAGTTATACATTAGAATGGATGTTTGTTTTACTTCGATAGTTAAATAACCGTCTATCGAAGTGTTTTGACCATCGTTGTCAATACGGAGAGACCGTTTGGGTTTATTATACGAAAACCACTCCGTACAGGCATAAGCGCTACGAATTATATTATGCTGAAGAAAATTGAAGACGGAGTGAAATGCAAGGGTCGTTCTGTCCCAGAATGGTGCTTTCTATTTGTCCAGTCCCAGGACAACTTGTATGGACGAGTGTCTGACAGAGTATACCTAACAAATCACGTATACTTGATCTCTTAAAGGTATTACATCTGGTGGCGGAGGAATTCGTTCCTCTTAGATTTTTACACCCGTGATATGTTTGCGAATCGATTAGTGAATTGACGGGTTTGACGATGTGGCATTCAAAGTGAATGGTGATCAGATGTTCTGAATATAGACGTAGCCTCTAGCCTCACAAGCAGGAAGTAACAAAAGTTGGGCTAGGCAGCATGGCTAGTTGGATCATCCCCAAGCAGGGTGTATTGTTACCGATCTAGAGAAAATTCATAATTGTTCTTCTATTTCGATTTTGTATCTTCGGATTATGGTTGGATGGCCAACAACCATGGGTGGTAATATATTCGCGACACTCAAGCTAAATGAGTGAGCGGTCATGTGTGGCCGGGTTGCAAGACGTTCTTGTTGAACCCTGAGTGTATCCCCTCTAGAGTACACTGATCAGAAGGTGCTCCCATACCTTGTCTGTTGAAATCCAATCTCCAATAAGCGCCCTGCAGTTTATGATTTTATACTATATATATATGGAGCGTGAGATGCAAGCGTTCTGCTACTTGTATATTTATTTGTTTAGACATTATCATAATATCACTGGATTTGATATCAAATATATTTTGGGTTATAGTAAGGTAAAAACCGTCCGTGTTTATGTGTGGGCTGGTCTTACTATTATCCTTTTGTTTTCAAAAGGATTTTTAAAGTTAAACGAAATGATTGGGATTTACTCACACCAGTCCCATGACTGACCCAGAGTTTATTTTGTTTGTTTTTCCTAAACTCTTGGGTGCCCAAAATTTGTATGGGCAGACAAGTGTTTCAGGCTTTGCAGATTCACTTGGAGGAGCTCGAAGCAGAAGGCTCCACCGTTAGTATTTAGAGATGATTTCCGCTGTGATATGATGTATTGTACTCTGATAATGGTATGTATATACAATACAATTTTGTATTCAAAGTTATGTTATATAATACATTTTATTTGTTCCGTTGTGAGATTCGTGTTTACTCTGATTCTGATGTTCTTCTTCTTCTATTCTGTTAGTTCTATCTTATCTATCTCATCCTCTTATTTATTTCTATTAATGACCAGGATTTTCGTATACTTTGGGTTAAATGCGTAGAATATTTGTCAGCTCAAATTGGTACGGATTTTCGGGCCATTACAGTTGGTATCAGAGCTGAAGGTTAAGTGATTAACTTGGCTCTGTGGCGTAACTCAATATAGATGGAGTTAGTAATACTCTAGATTGAGTATGAGTGTATATATATGAGCGCGTATTTGTAAATTAATATAAAAACTGTTTTATATTGCGTTGACTGGTCTGTCGAGTGGTTTATGAATTCTGGTCGAAACAGTAATGCAAACTGTGTCGATAGGTGTTTATAAACTCTTGAACAGAGTAATTCGACACAGTATGTTTTGAAAGCTGGGTAAACGAAATAATTTTACCCAAAATATATTTTGATATAAAGAAAATATATATTATCGGAATTATTTAATATATTGGATATATTGGTTGTAATTATAATCGACTAAGATTATAATGAAATTAAAAGGCCAATCAGGATTTGTATTAATATAATATATATAAATCATATGAATTAAATATGAAATTTAAACCATAATTGGAAATAAAATTCTAAAACATAAAAAAAATGTTTGTAAATGGAATTTGAATTAAATATATGGAATTTTAAGATCCTGGGGAAATTTTTGAAATATTATCCAAGTGTCGAAAAGATGTTTTTGAAGTAATTTCGAAAATGAAGTGTTTAAATGGTTTTGAAAGTGATATAGTATTGAACTCACTCCGACGGCTGGAAAATAATTCTGATGATGACTGCAGCATCATCAGTGTTCATTTTCGAGTTTCTAAGTGACGGATTACCATTGATTTTGTTTTGAATTATTTTGAGAAAATAAGTGGTTTAGAAATTCAAATGTTTTGAATTACTATTGATTTTAACTAATTTGAAAATAAACCCAGGAAATTAAATTTCGAAATTTCAATAAAGTCAAATAGATTGAAATGGCAAAGTGAATAAATAAATTAGAATTTTACTTAAACTAAGTTAGATTGGATTAACGATAATCTAAAATGGAATTGAGCTGTTAAGAAAGGATTTGGGATCGAGATTGGAACTGGAGTTTTAAATGGAATTTGGCTCAAATATGAGCGAAGGATTGGATTTAAGGATAAGCTGGTTGGAGATCAACATTTGGATTGTATGGGTATATGCTGAATTGAAAGCAGATAAGGGAGATAGAGCTGAATGCCAACAAAATAGGTACATGTTTGAATTATATTTAGATACGAGATTTATGGGCTATTTTGAAAGCCATTTGGCTGTTTCATTTTATTTTGGATTGGAGAGGGCCCAGAGAGGCAAGCTGTAGATGTACCGATTTAGCTGTGTAATGGAGATGCTGGCAAAACTTTCCAAAAATTCCAAGTGTTAAAGAATTTTCAGAATTTTGAAAATATTCGTTAATTAGAAAGAATTAATACTGAAATTAATCGGTCTAATAAAAACTGAAGTTAAGAAATTAAATAAAATTTTTTAACCTGGTTATAATATATGGATTGTAGTATTTTCGCTACCTTAGTAATTTTGAGGACGAAATTCCTTTAAGGGGGAAGGAATGTAACGTCCCGCATTTTTATCGATCTGTATTTGAATATTTAAATCAGTTTAAATATTGAATTCGTAATATAAGTGGATTTATATTTAAACAAAGTTGAACGTATAAAAATATATATTAAATATAATCGAGCCCGTAATATCGCGGCTGTTCGTAATTTAACGTTCTGAACTTCAACTGAGTGTACAGGACCCATTACTAGTCGGATTTCTTCGAAACAAGAAACATTGGAATATGTTGGACTGTATCTTTCTAATGGAAGTGAAAAACCAAGATTTCGTATTATAAATGAGAAGTTATGTCCAAATTAAATATTCAGAAAAGCAGCGGCATATTCGTTTTTGGCCATTACGGGTTATTTGAAATAACTATATATCGGATTCGAATTTGGACAAGGTTCTTTTGAGACGTAGTGATAATTTAATTTTTAGAATTTTACTGAAATTTTTAATTAATTAAATGAGCAACTTTTTATTTGGAGTGTTTTGCACCCTGTAACAACATTTTGGGGTTTCACCATATGAGTTAACCTACCGATATTGTTATATATTTGGGATCGTGACACCTCGCTGGACACTACTGTATTTTTATTTCTGTCTGTAGCGGCTCAGACATTAACGAAATCCTAAGTAATGCAATACACTAAAAATTGGAAATATAAAATAATATATAGAACGTGCATACCCTAAGTAATTAAAGCTTCATACCCTATATCCGTGGCCCTGCATCCTACCAAGAAGCTTCAAAATCCAAAGGAAAGGAAAGTTGCCATTCTCTCGATTGTACCGTGTACATAGAAAAAAAAAAGAACCCACACTAAGCTAGTAAATTAGACTGTTGTAATGCTATTACTTCATATGCAAGTGGACACGCTACACTAAACTAGCTACCTACCCTAATCTAAGTCTTCTATGGAATGGCAAATCAAAATATATAGCTTAACATTTAAGCAACAGAAGGTACACCTAACTCATTCCCCTAAGAGACTAGTCCATACCCTTTACATAAATGAATCCATACCTTTCATTAAATGAATTTGTACAGAACCTACTCTATGTATCTATGCCTTAACAATTAAGTTATCTTCTACGCTATAAATAGGGACGCAATTCTTCTCCTTGATAACCAAATGCGGTCTCACTTCTTCTCTTTTCACTTCTGGAAATCATCATGCCAATGATTTAATAAATAAAATAATAAAAATCTCTTCTATATAATCTTACCCATACGCTCACTTCTCTTGTCTCTGATGTCCTCTTCAACTAAAAAAAATCATAACCACTTAAATACTCCAACGCATGAAAGAAGACTGTACATGCATTAACTGATGGGTATATCTGTCGCCGTTCTCACATGCAGTGTGCGAGGGCAGAAATGGTAAGGGAGATATGCATGGGAGGGGTGTTCGTCTGTGTATGGAAGAAGAGGTGGGATGCTATGTGCGTGTGCTGGAAGCTCGCCGGTGTTTGGTTAAAGGAGTAGGTGAAGAAGACTTTGATCCATGCGGTCTGGGTCACGTAAGAATGGGCTATGAAAGGGTTTCAACGTTTTTTTATTTATATATGTACTAGCGGTGAAGTTCATTGCAAACAGTAAAGTAAATAAGGAAAGGTGAGGGGTTGATGACTGCATGTTTTGGATACTTGAAAGGGTTCAGCGTCTAGCTTGGTTATGGGAGATGAGTGGGATGAGCGTGTATAATGCAGGGCAGGACAAGTATGTGTAGACGGGAAATGGAAATCAAGTCTTCATTGGCAGCTCGCCGGAGTGGAGGACACAAAGAGCAGGTGCGAATATAGTGTTAGAGTTATGAAGGAAAGGTAGGAAGTTCAAATTGTGCTTTTGTGGTGAAAGAAGTGTTCAGTGCTTCCATCAGGATGAGCGTGGAAGTGGTTAAGGAAGTGGACATGCGGATGGGGTATTCTGATATGAGGGAGAGTGTTTACATGTAAAGGATGAGACGAGGACAGTTGAAGGACTTAAACATTTGAAGTGGTGGACATATATGCATGAAAGTGTACACGTAGAGAAATTGTTGGAAGATAATGAGTACGTGAAGGCACTACAAGGTGAATGCTGGTTAGATTATGTCCGTGTTACCTTAATCTAGGTGTGTAGAAATGTTGTGGTTAGTTTGATTAGTGCAGCGTGGCATGGCAACAAGATTGAACTGGCGGTATGTTGTTTTAATGAGTGTCCAAGTGTGTTATTAATGTTGGATGAGAAGGGTCAGTAAGTAGAAACAGTGCGGTGTTTAAGGAGATCGAGAATGATTTAGGCAGTTTCGAACAGTGGAGGAGTTCAGTGGTAAGTACGGACATCGGAGGAGTGATGGTGATGGCTTTGAATGATGGACGATGTGGAGCACGACGGTGTTGGTAGAAAAGAACAAGCATCGTGTTTCAGATACCACGAATGGGAAACCGCGTGAACATCCTTCGACGTAGCACAGTTGATTAAGGAATTAAACACCTGATCAGATTTACTGACGCAAATCGTTATTTAACGGTTAACGCGCCAAGGTGAGTAAATTCACTAACTCTGATCATTTTTATAATTTTATAATCATTATTTAATATTGATAAATAATGGTTAAATGATGTGTGATGGTTGTTTGGATAAATTGGTTGAAATAATTATATCGTTGTTTTTCATATATTGCGCTATATGATGTGATAAATAATCGGTCATTGATTGTTGTTTGTTGGGGATGTAGAATCACACTGGCCCTAGAATAACCGATATTGAAATATCGTAAAATATATTGGATAAGAATTCAAGTTTTAAAAAGGAAATCTATTATTTATTATTTTTAAATAATTGAGTTTAATCTCGATTTAAGCTAGAATACGATATCTTGTTTTTATTACATTAAAACAAGTAATTTGATTTATGAATGATATTTAGAGATTAAGTGAATAATTATTATTAAATAATTTATAAGAATACAATTAGGAAGGGGAAATGGGAGAATCATCTCAAAAGATAACGATGACATCATTTCGGTATTTGAAATGTGCTTAGAACTAAATACAACCATTCGGATTTGGGTTTTTAATTCGACGATGTCGAATATTATTTAAAATGAATTATTTTTAGGAATTAAATATTATATAATTTAGAGTTGGACAAAATGGTTAATATTTGATGTCGAAACCCATAAATTAAAATCAAATAGGAAATCAACTTGTAGTGATGAACTTGAGAATAAGGAGTTTACTTATAAAGGAAATATAACAGCGTATTGCATTAGTTATAAAAGGAAATATAACAACGTATTGCATTAGTAATAAAGGGGAATATAGCAGCGTATTGCATTAGTTATAAAGGAAATATGGCAGCGTATTATAGTAGTTATAAAGGGGAATATAGCAGCGTATTGCATTAGTTATAAAGGAAATATGGCAGCGTATTACAGTGGTTATACAGGGAAATAAAGAAGTGTTTATAAAAATATGGGAAACTAAAAAGTTAGTATTAAATAAAAGGGCCAGTGTTTGTGTGATGTTTAATTATACATTAGAATGGATGTTTGTTTTACTTCCATAGTTAAATAACCGACTATCGAAGTGTTTTGACCATCGTTGTCAATACGGAGAGACCGTTTGGGTTTATTATACGAAAACCACTCCGTATAGGCATAAGCGCTACGAATTATATTATGCTGAAGAAAATTGAAGACGGATTGAAATGCAAGGGTCGTTCTGTCCCAGAATGGTGCTTTCTGTTTGTCCAGTCCCAGGACAACTTGTATGGACGAGTGTCTGACAGAGTATACCTAACAAATCACATATAGTTGATCTCTTAAAGGTATTACGTCTGGTGGCGGAAGAATTCCTTCCTCTTAGCTTTTTATACCCGTGATATGTTTGGGAATCGATTAGTGAATTGACGGGTTTGACAATGTGGCATTCAAAGTGAATGGTGATCAGATGTTCTAAAGATAGACGTAGCCTTTAGCCTCACAACCAGGAAGTAACAAAAGTTGGGCTAGGCAGCATGGCTAGTTGGGTCATCCCCTAGCAGGGTGTATTGTCACCGATCTAGAGAAAATTCATAATTGTTCTTCTATTTTGATTTTGTATCTTCGATTACGGTTTGATGGCCAACAACCATGGGTGGCAATATATTCGCGACACTCAAGCTAAATGAGTGAGCGGTCATGTGTGGCCAGGTTGCAAGACGTTCTTGTTGAACCGTGAGTGTATCCCCTCTAGAGTACACTGATCAGAAGGTGCTCCCATACCTTGTCTGTTGTAATCCAATCTCCAATAAGCACCCTGCAGTTTATGATTTTATACTATATATATGTGGAGCGTGAGATGCAAGCATTCTGCTACTTGTATATTTATTTGTTTAGACATTATCATAATATCACTGGATTTGATATCAAAGATATTTTGGGTTATAGTAAGGTAAAAACCGTCCGTGTTTATGTGTGGGCTGGTCTTACTGTTATCCTTTTGTTTTCAAAAGGATTTTTAAAGTTAAACGAAATGATTGGGATTTACTCACACCAGTCCCGTGACTGACCCAGAGTTTATTTTGTTTGTTTTTCCTAAACTCTTGGGTGCCCAAAATTTGTATGGGCAGACAAGTGTTTCAGGCTTTGCAGATTCACTTGGAGGAGCTCGAAGCAGAAGGCTCCACCGTTAGTATTTAGAGATTATTTCCACTGTGATATGATGTATCGTACTCTGATAATGGTATGTATATACAATACAATTTTGTATTCAAAGTTATGTTATATAATACATTTTATTCATTCAGTTGTGAGATTCGTGTTTACTCTGATTCTGATCTTCTTCTTCTTCTTCTATTCTGTTAGTTCTATCTTATCTATCTCATCCTCTTATTTCTTTCTATTAATGACCAGGATTTTCGTATACTTTGGGTTAAATGCATAGAATATTTTTCAGCTCAAATTGGTACGGATTTTCGGGCCATTACATCAATCTAGAATTAATATAATTAAGAATCAAGATTGGACTTAGTAGGTTAATGATGCAAGCTCAGTTTCCGTATTCGACAGAAATCTGCAATTTCCAATAGACGAATATATGTACGACTAACGTGAGATACCATTAACCGTAGGAAACCCGAGACAATAGTTAGTTGTGTAGCTAGGATTATTTCCAAAATGTGGTTTATTCCAAGTGTAGGTTGTAGGACCCACTCTTTCCCAAAAGAGGAAACCTTAAAATTGTAAGCATAAGCCTGCTTCGGGATAGCGGTATTAAGTAGTTAGATCCACCCTTAAAGGCTATTAAGTGATCGCGTAGCTCACCTCCTTATAAATAAAAAGTACTAAATGACTAATGAGTACGAGCATTGTAACACCTTGCGATTTTAAGATAATAAAATACAAGTAACTTAATTAAATAATGACAATTATGTAAAACGGACTGCGCCATTGCGTCCGTCTCAGAATTCTGGTCAAGATGGGCACTTGGTTTGCGTAAAATGGACATCGTATGAAGAAGTTATTAAGCCTAGAATTTTGTATATGAGCAAGAGAATTATATATATACAAACAAATAAAAATATATTACAAAAATTCAAACCAGTGAAGCGAAAGTCCCAAAAATGGAACCTACCATTTTTGGGGGTCGAACCAAGGGTCGACCCAGGCTCTTTGGGGTCGACCCATGGGTCGACCCCGGGGTTGACACCCAAAAGGGGAGGGGGTCGACCCCCATACAGATCTGGGTAGAATTAGGTTTTGTGAACGTGGACTCGTTTCTTGACCAAATACGTTGCTGAACACCTATAAATAATCTTGTAGATCCTACCCTAAGTCTCATATTTCTAAGACAACGCAGAAGCTCTGCCATTCCTCTTCCTACTCAAATCTCTTCAGAAATTTTAAATTATTAGTTTAGGAAAATTCTGAATCTAGATCCGGAGGAAAAGGATGAAAACCAATTAGAAGGTTTTCAGATCTCTTATCAAAGCGAGGTAATTTTCTAGATCTAGTCTATTTCAATCTCTTTTCTTTCTTTCCTTTTTCGTTTAGTAAAAATTGTAGATCCATGGTTGTTAGGTTCTGAATCCAATTAAGTGAAAACCACGGAATGCTAGATCTGGACCTGATCCAGGATTGGGAAAGCATATGAGGTGAGTGGATTTAAGTTATATCATTTTAGATAATGATATATAATCGTTTAGCACTCCCCGTTATCATGAAATATGAATTTTCAAGAATAATTAAAAGTGTTTAAATGTTGTTATAACAAGTTGAGATATTAATATGAATATGTTGGAACATTCATATGTTGAATCGGTTAAAGTGTTGAATGTTTACATGTTGAAAACCAAACTTGTTAGAATATGAGTAGCGACTAATATTGTTATAATTACATGATTCACTTGGGTCATATTATGTATTTGAATTATTAGATGTAGAATTGAGAAAATGACATGTTAACTTGTTAGATTTTAACAACTACCCGATTAAGTGATTACATGTAAGGATAGAATTAAATACGTTTTAAAAAGTACATGCGGCATAATATAGGCATAATTTGATGACATGTAAATTAGATTACAGTAACATATGAAAAGGATAATATGCCTAAAATTTACAATAAATAGGAAACTGTAACTGCACTTAGACACGAGGTTAGATTACACTTATGGTAGAAGTCTGCCCGGAACCGCCCTGTAAATCCAGCATCCACAAGTGGTAAATCTAATATGAGGGTTCTAAGTGCATAAATAAAACATGTAATGGTGCTAAACACGAGGTTAAGTCAACTTGTGGAAGAAGTCTGCTCGGAACCGCCCGGCAAATCCAGCATCCATAATTGTAGGCTTAATGTGAGAGGTATAGTGCATAAATATATACATATATATAAATAAATATACATAAATAGCAGGACTGATAAACAGCATTAATTGTAATTAATTGAAATAAATGGAATTGAAAGAAAGTTACAACAATAAAAAGGAATGGAATGAACAGGGAATGATAATAACCTATTATAAATAAATTACATTAATAAGAATGTTGTATAATAGGTAGACTTGTCCTAGGGACAAGTGAAGATTATAACTTAGGTTATAATAAACTAGTAAGCACATGAGATAACTGGTGAAATGAGATAAGTGGCACTTAATTTTAAATTAAGTAATCAGTAAATGGGGAAAATTGAAACCAGTTGTTTGTGATAAGTAGAGAAAAGGGGGTAAGTTTATGAAATGTAAGAACTTGTACTTAATTATAAATTAAGTAATTTGTAAACTTGGAAGTATGAAATCTGCTGGTAAGAATAACATGTTTAGCCTTGTCCTAGGGACAAGTGGAAATTAAAACTTAGGTTATAATAAACGGTAAAGGGAATAAAAAACTTATGTAAGGGGATAAGTTGTACTTAATTGTAAATTAAGTTATTTACAAGAACAAGAATCTGAAATCTGCAGATGAGGACAATATAAGTTATATTTATGGGAAGAGAAACTTATTAGTGGACCTTAGTTAAGAGAACTAAGTTAATAAGTAAGCAACGATAAGTTGTAGTGATGGTGTAAAATGGAATTATGATTAAATGAGAAATAATGAGTAAAACTTATGAAATGAAATAAGTTATATTTAATCATAAATAGTGACTGACATGTTAAAAAGAAAACATGTGAATTGAGATATACTTAGTCTCATGTTAAGTAGAACATGTTATTGTGACAACGAAATCAAACGAATATAAAAGGATTGTGGATTACAGACCTTGGAACACAATCTAGAGGATAACATGTTGTGGGCTTATTAATAAACTTAAATGGGTAAAGTTATATGGATGAAATTAATAAGCAAGAGAGGCCCATTACTTAGAGATATAAGGGGCTAGAAAGAACTTGGTAACCTGAATAAAAAGTAAAGGTGATAACCAAGTTAAATGGAAACCTGATGAGGTAAAGAAAGTGCATAAAAGATTGTTTAGACATAGGGTATAATAACATATTAAAGTGAGGCGCTTGGACCGGTCCACATGTTTGAGGGTGAATAACCCAACATAGTAGATCATCGTGATGTCACAAGGCATGAGCGGGGCGCACGTTCATATGATTATTCTGTCGGCTCCGAAGGACTGGAAGGGGAAGCATGCGACTTCCTGAGGTACACAAGGTGCCCCTGGTAGTCCTCTATGTGGTGGCAGATGTTTAGGCTGTGCTTTCAGAGGTTGGGTCTACGCGTAACTACTAGGTGGGTGGACCTTGACTATAAAAGTAGCTTTGCAGTTAGAATGCTATGACGAGGTGACACTGGGGTGATTCGGCGGTTGCCACAACGGGGAGGCAGAGGGTCACGACCAATAAGGATAGTAGATCGTCGGGTACTCGTCATCGGTAGCCAGTGGGATGCGAAAAGACTAGAGCTAAACCCAACAGACCATTCACCTTTCACTATCGAGGTATTGTGGTTGAGGGGTATGCCAACTGGATGTTTAGATTGTTTGTTGTTAGGGGCATGTCACTTAGCTCTTGTAGTCTTTACTAGTTGAGGGAGGGGCCGAGGTGGAGCTATAACCACCATGAAAAACAGATCCTAGGAATATATGTATTTTGAGGCTCTTAAAGACGGACCTGTACAGATATGAAAAAGCTCCCGACCGAGTTCCATGTTTCTTGTATAGCCCTGCCACGGAACTCGGTGCACATCAGAGGACGTGCAGTTAAGGCATCGAGCTACAGTTGACGATACATACGTGGGAAAGTCTAAATACACGCATGTCTGCTCTGGGTGGTGTATCATAGACTTGAGTGCATTACTCTGGTATGGAATCTGATTCGATCGAAGGTGGTAGTCCATACGCTTACGTAACATAGTAATGACAGTTAAATGCGGAATGTAACATTGTTATATAGAGATCTGTACGCCACTACGACGTAGGATGAGGGACTGCATATATTTCGATGGTGTTACGGTGGAGACCATGCGAGTGGGGTACCATAGGGTGTAGGGGGTAGCTACATATATATTGTATTAGCCTAATCCACTAGAAAGTAAATAGGTACGACATGTGTGTATGCCTTGAGTGTTGTTAACCCAAGTAACCTAATAAATAAGAAAATGTGACTAAACGGTATATGTTGGATTATCCAAAGTGTATAGTTTAAATCCAGTCATCAGAACTTGTGTTCTGACCCCCTTCTCATAACATACTCGCATGTTAGATTTGTGGCAGAGGCATGATAGCTTTGGATGCTAGTTAGCCAGTATTATTAATATGGTAAGCCTATATTTTGATTACATTATATTTTATCCCTTCTAGTATGGGACATTTTCTAAGCTCTGACATGTTTTATGTCTCTGTTTTTTCTTTAGGATACCAAGCAAACCAACACAAGTTTCGATACATTGAAATTTTAAAGAAAAAAATTGGTCTATCGAAATTCGAGTTGTTACAAGCATGGTAATCTCTGCGTTGGTCCGCTTCCTCTAGGTAGTAAGTGACTGGAGTGAGGGTCTGCCATGTGATTAGGTATTAAATGACCGCTGCAAAGGTACCGTAGGTCTTCCTATCTTACTGGAAGCAGTAAGTGGCTAGGGGATTAACTAATGATCCTAGCTAGATAGTAACATGGGAGTCACCGAGGGAAGGTCATAGATAACGAAATGTCGTCTACCTATTCTATAGGTAATAAGTGACTACTTTCTATCTCTCACCTCATGCGGGGTATGGGTATATGCTCGAATGACGGAAGCCTTAAATTAGTACGATTTAGTAGCATTTAGTAGCTAGTGTCTTCTAATTTATAGTAGTGTAGAATAAACCACCGAATAAGGTATTAAGTGATCGAGAGGTCCACCTTAGGTCTTAAGTGATCAGAAGGATCCAACCTAATCTTATATTGGCAGTGTAATCGAAAGGATCAACCTTTATCTTATATATATATATGTGTGTGTGTGTGTGTGTGTGTGTGTGTAGTGAGGTCTTAAGTGGCTATACAGAAATAATTAACCTCCTTATGGAATTGTGAGTAGTTGAGAGCCCACCTCTTACTTTTTGGTAGTTGGTTATACAGTGGTTTAAATGCTTCATACTTATTCGTAAATGTTCTATCTCAGTATTGTGATATCGTTATCATTGGGAATGCAACCTTGGGCATGGTAGTTAGTTGTCATGCATAAATCTTTAAGGTTAGGTTAGAATTACTAGCCTTGTTAGGCATATGTTATGGTTCTGACCAAACAGGTTACATTTGTGTATTGTAGATTTATACATAATCTATTCACCCGGACTTGTTGTTCTGACCCCCCCTCCTTATAACAACTCTCAGATTTAGCTCAAAGAAGATAGGTCTTAGCAGATGTTCAGTTTGGTTCTCGGTTCACATTATCTCATGCTCGATGCCAATGTGGCAATATATTTTAAGGTAGTCGCCTTAATCGGTATTAATTATCTTATTTCATTTCTGCTGTGAGTTAGCTTTATTTTATTTCGATTATGCTTATGCTCACTATTTCCATGTACCATATATATATTCTCCATGCTTGGATGATTTTGAATTTAAATTTTTATCGAAATTTAGGCTCGTAAAAGTGTAAGGTGTTACAAATATAAACTAAAATTGAAGAAATTCAATAAGAATTGGTTGCTAGTAAATGGTTCACCGACACTAAAACCAGTCTGAGAGAAGAACAACAACACGTAGTAACAGAAGCTATCGTTTCTTCTTATTTGAGAGTAATTGAGAGCATTAGCCTGATGCATGTGATGGAAGTGCATTAAAGATGAAGATCTCTTTTGATTACATATAAATAAAGTAGATTTTGATAGATAAAATGGAAGAGGAGGCCATTGATGACACTGATGGAAGCTTTCGGCTTGAAAAGGAACAAGGAAGATGCAAACTAAAAGTGTCATATTTCTCTTACTCCCTTTCAGAAATAGATATGACAAGGTATAATGAACTAAACAACTCATTAAGGCCCAAAAGAGTTCATATAAGCTAAATACCCTTTAATTACCCAAATTAGCACAACAAACACTATTAACACATTACTAAATTACTTGACACAAACAATCAATTTGTGTTTGATTTTGAAACACAACAAACTCATTAACAACTTATAAATATTTATTTTCCTAGATACATTAATATAAACATGTTTAACACAACAATTATTTTGCCCTTTAAAACATCTTTTTATTTACAAAACAATATTCACATTCTTTATTGATTTAACAATTTGAAACTATTAACTACAACTGTAACACCCCGTGTATTCCATAACAGTGAAATTCACAAATTAAAGTATAATTAATTTCAAATCAAAGAATTAAGGGAAACGGGATACGCCATTGTGTTCGTCTCGGAAAAATACGCGAAATAGAGTCCGAGTTTTCGAAAAACGGAGTCCGTATGAAGAAGATATGGCCTCCGGAAGTTTCAGAATTCAGGTTAAAATTCAAACAGACGAAAACAGCTCTGAAAAACAAGTTTAAAATTCAAAATCGGGCCCAATTGGCCAAGGCGGGAAAATTCCCGCCTAAGGCACCCAGGTCGACTTGGCAGTCGACCTGGGCTAGCCAGGTCGACAGGGCTGTCGACAGGGCTGTCGACTGGGCTGTCGACCTGGCCCTAGAGCCAGGTCGAACCCAGCCCACCCTGGATGGCCTGGTCTATGTTTAGTCGATTTTCTGAGCCTTGCCTTGTCACTAGGGCTAGGTGTCAGCTCCGGATTGGCCTCTCCTTCAAACGAACGACTATTATTGAATCAAGCTCCATCGACGGTCTAAAACAACTCACAAACATTATAAAAAGGACCTAAGACCTAGCCTAAATCATACTATTTCATTTTAGCCTCAGGCCGCCGCCATTAAACCTAGAACTATGAATTAAAAATACAAAGAATAAAATTATAGAAGATGGAGGACGATTCTTGAAGGCTACAACTAGAAGCTACAACAACTACGACGCTTTAGACAACGAATTTGGGACTATTTGATTTGGGATTTTTATTTGGATTATTTGCTTCATACTGTAAGTTCTATGTTACTTTTTAGGCAAAAACGCTAAAACAATATGGACATGCCATGAATTGAAACCGGATTTATGAACTATTGTTAATCCATTGTTTATATTGTTTATCTTTGAATTATAATTTGGGGATATTGCTATGGCAACGTTGCAAGTTAAACTTGTCATGATTTTGATGTTGTTATGAATCACTTGGGCTTAATTATGTGGCAAGTTGGACTAATACATGTCCATGGAATCACTATGTTTATCGAAATCTTTATGTTGATTAAACCATGACTATGGTGCTAATTAAACCATGGCTATGACTATTGATGGAATTATGCCTGCGATGTTAATATACCCATCCTGATTAATGAAAAATTGGGTATTGCTAGGCTATGATGAAAAGTTGAAATTTGTTATGTTTATAATGTTAGATATGTTAAAAATGCTAAATTGGAATCATTATGTCTATAATGTTAATTGAGAATCATTATGTTAAAAACGCTAAAATTGGAATCATTATGTTTATAATGTTAGTTGAGAATCATTATGCTAAAAACACTAAATTGGAATCATTATGTCTATAATACTAGTTGAGGATCATTATGTTAAAAATGCTAAGTTGGAACCATTATGTTTATAATGTTAGATGAGAATCATTATGATAAATTGGAATCATTATGTTTATGAGAATTTTTATGATAAAAATGCTAAATTGGAATCCACTATGCCTATTAGGATTAAAATGCCTTTAATGTTTCATGTTTGTAATAAAGATTATTATTATGCCCGCAATGATTATTATTATGCCTATGATGTAAAGTTGAAATCATCATGTTAAATTAAGTTGGAATCATTACTATGCCAAATTATCATCATGCGAGTATTGAAACTATGTGATATGTTATAGCCTGTTTATTATGCAAGTGATGTTGGAATTGTCACATATGCCTATCACATGTTTAGTATTATTCCCCTTTTATCTCTTGAATTGTTTATGCTTGTGAACGAAGTACGTTTATATACGTTGGGGATACGATTGGGTAGAATAGGCAAAACTTGAATTAATTATAGGCATGAACTGTGAAATTTGGCATAAGTAGAACATGAAATATGGCACGAAAACTTGACTTGAACATGCCATAACTTGACCTTAAAACATGCCTTAGTTGGGCACGAAATTGACATATGAACATGCTATGGAAATAGCGCAAAATCTGATAAGAACATGGGCATGACTTTAGAAAACAAGAAAGTGGCCAACTCGAGGTTGGGTTGAGTTTGTAGTGTAAATCTGCCCGGAACCGCCCGGCAAATCCAGTTGCTACAAACAATAGGATCCAATGTGGGTAGTTGGTCACATCGCGCTTGAAACCCGAGGTTGGGTTGAGTTCGTAGCGTAAACCTGCCCGGAACCGCCCGGCAAATCCAGTGGCTACGAACAATAGGATCCAATGTGAGTGGTTCGGTGCATTAACGAATCAATTAATGCCAATTAAGGTTAAGTCATGAACATGAAAAGGCAACTTAACCAACTTGAACACGATTTGTAGGGCTAAGTCATGAACTTGAAAACGACAACACTTAGCCAATTTGACATGACACGTAGGCGGGTTAAGTCGCGAACTGAAATGACATACTTAACCATCTTGACATGACTAGACTATAAAAGGATTAAGTCACGAATTACATGACTTAATCTGTTAGGTGGGTTAGGTCACGAATTACATGACCTAATCTATTAGGCGAAACCCTAGACACGACCCCTTTCAGCAGTAACCCTCTAGAAGTATCAAGGTACCCTGGGGCTAGGCCGGGTGGGGCACGATTACTGGGCTGATTGTAAGAGTTGAACGACGGCAGTAGGGTACGCCAGTGTAGGTTCGGCGGACTACGATCGTGCACGTATCCGGGGCAGACACTGGGTATCCGTAGATTTATCTGTGCATCTTGAATCGTGTCAGGGGTTGACACCCTAAGGCTGATACACCCGAAGGTGGACCCAGCACAGGTGACTACATTCGTGATTAGCCGTATGACACGGACACTTGACGAGCTAGAACTTGTAGGGAGCCGATCGACTAGATAATCGCTCCGTAGGACCCCGTACTTGGGTCAGACCCCGTTTCAGGGTCATTTCATGATATTGGGCCGTGGGATTTATTTCGTGATTAACTAGTGACATGGGCTTAGTATACTAGTACAGTCGAGGCAACGAATCTTGAACATGCGATGCTTTATTTGACTTGTCTTGACTTATCATGATCACCTTAGTCTATCTTGTCCACCTTGACATCATTCTTGAGTTTAGTTCCAGTTCATACATGACATGTTGTTTTAACCATCTTTACACTGAAAGTCACTAGAACTTACTCAGTCTTTATGACTGACCCTTTTTCCTTTCGCCTCTTTTTCTTCCGTTTCCCCCCCCCCCAGGTTCTCAGGGAGGGAATACCGCAGCTTGACCAGTTTTCACATCCAGCTTGAAGAGAAAGAATGTATTGCTTGGATCTTTTCCGTTTTGGACTATGGCTTTGGACAGCAATTTGGGGACTTTTGCAGTTTATTTATGTTTTCTTCATGCTTCTTTAAATAATGTAATCAAGGCAGTTATGATTTTGGGAAGTATTATGGCATGGTTTGTATAACACGTATTTTGAAGAAATAAAAGTTGTTGTTTTCCGCTGTTCAAAAATATGTGTTATTATATATGTCTTGTATATCTGTGACTTGTACTTATAAACCTCCACCAAAATTAGGGCATTCCCCTTTGAGAGTGACCCTAACGGAGGTGGGGTGTTTCAACAACGATATTTCAAAACCAAAAATATTGAATCACATTTAATATATATATTGAAAAATTCAATTAAAAAACCAATAATGTTGTTTTATTATTATTATAGTAAAAGCCGCAAATTTATTTATTAGCAACAATAAACAAATCCAACGTTACATCTGTGCAGTTAATTCCTCGCTATTACCCCGTTATAACCCAGCTATATCCCATAGCGGATTACCACCACCACGCTTTTCCCAAATAGCCTTTGATATATCCCCTCCCCTTTAATCCCCACTATATTCCGCTATTCCTGACATGTCTAGTTATTTCCTCTATATTACGCTATTCCCGCTATATCTTTGATGAAAGAAATGAACAAAAAAATGACATCTATGCATTATAAAAATTAGGACAAATTTTCAAAATAGGTTTATTTTTAAAACTAGTAGCAGATTTAGGTTAGTTTTGAACCTATTAGTAGAAATAGGCTTGTTTTGGCCACCTCAGCGCTGAGGTGTCCCATGCTTAAGAAAAAATATAAGGAAGTGTGCCCCTTAAAATATATAAGGGCGCACTTACTAAGTGCGCCCTTCCAGAAATACATAGGCGCACTTCACAAGTGCGCCCAGGTAGTCTTATACATGCGCATCTGCAAGGTGCGCCTGCTATAAGTTGCTGTTAACAACAGCTCCTACTTCACCTTCCTATAAGCTGTTGTTATCTAAGAAATACTTATGTTCTCAGAATGCTTATGCTGCAAAGTAAACAAGACCTGTAAGATTATTAGGGTGAGAAGGTGAGTTCAATTTAATTCTTGGGTAAGTTTTCCTTTGAGCAATTTCCCAGTTATGCATATAACATTCAATTGTGCTTGGTCTTTGGTAAAATATATAGTCGAATGTCAATCATACAGTTATGTGAAAAAGCTTTTGGCTTTTTATTTCCATTGATCAAGTAGGTTTTAATAATTTTAGGGCTTTAACAGGTCTGTAATCATATTTAGTAGTATAACATTTGGGTCCCATAGCAATGTAGTAACAGTAACAGGTTAAGAAATACGAAACAAGTAGGAAAACATTATAGTGTAAAATACTCTAATCAAATTCTGGGAATGTGTTATATAAATATCGTTAATCATATGTATCAAACTTTCACCACATCCAAGTTGATTCCCAGCTCCTCAGCCTACAATATAACAAATCGCGTTATAGAGTAAAGCTATTGTTATTGTTCTATGACAAAATTTACAAATATATGCGTTAAATGCAAGGAATGAGGAAGTAAAATCAAACCATAGACGAAGCTGCTACCATAGCCATGGCGAGGAGAGTCAGCAGAAGGACGATGTTGCTAGATCTACCCATTTTGAAAGGAAAAAAAAATCGAACCAGAAAATATTATTGTTTTCTCAATGAAAAGTGAGTGCCAGTTTTAGAAATACTCATGTACAGTTTGGAATTGAAATAGGAGATGTTGTTAATAACAGCTTATAGCAGGTGCACCTTGCAGGTGCACCTGTATAAAATTACATGGGCACACTTGTGAAGTTCTCCCATGCATTTCCGGAAGGGCGCACTTAGTAAGTGTGCCCTTATATATTTTAAGGGGCGCACTTCACAAGTGTGCCCCCATGTATTTTTTTAAACAATGGCCACATCAGAGCTGAGGTGGTCAAAACAAGCCTATTTCTGCTAATAGTTTCAAAACTAGCCTAAATATGCTATTAGTTTTAAGAATAAGCCTATTCTGAAAATTTGTCCTAAAAATTATGAAGTTAGTTTTTTTTAATTGAATTTTAAAATATATATTTTTAGAAACAAAAATATTTATATTTTGTAAAATTTAATTAATTTAAATAACAATTTATGTTTTTTTATAGATATTTGCATATGTTTTGTTTAAAATTAAAGATTGTACTAATTATAGTCAAACTAGATGCTAAGTTTTCATTTGATTATCATTTTTACATTCACTAAAACATTATGAACGAGTTACATATGTTTTTAGAGTCATCTGCTATATTCTGCTATTTTCGCTTTATTCAGGCCATGACTTTTTGGACCTCCCCGCATTGGATCCGCTAAGCGCTTTAACTGCACAGCGTTACATGACTACTATTAATAATACCATAAATCTTCCAATATAGTTTAAAACACAATTCTCTCTTCTATTTGGAAAAAATTTACTTCTTATAATTAAAACGCAATTTAATAGTTTAATAATTATTTCAACCAACAATTTATCATAGATATCGAAAATTTAATTTCCTCTAAAATATTGATTAACAATCAACATTATATATTTTCAATATTCACTTTAATCAACAAGAGGAGATTTATAAGCACATATTGGAGCAAATTAATTTTAAATTTAAGAACATATAATTTATTCCAAACACACTAATTTGAAAACCCCCAAATTACTTATTTCTTCTTTTAAATATCAAACAAGTTGGGCTTCCGAACTCGTATTTTATTCACTTTAGATTTAAAATCTAGAAAACATGTTGTAGTTTGTTTAGCCCGAATACCCAAAATCCGAGTTATGGACTCCACCTTAAATAAATTGCGTCCCCGCAGTTTGTTTACTTAAGACAAAACCTAAATAAATTTTCATTCCAAATAATTAATCCATCATTTATCAACTTGGGAAAAGTTTAGTTTATACAAAATCCACATAGTTCTCAAACTTTTATACTTATTTAATACTCAACTCATTAAATTTTGAAAATTTTAAACACCAGTTCTTACAAGGATGAATTTTTTTATTCCAGAAATCATGTCACAAAAACTCAAAACATACATCTCTTTCACAAAGTTGATTATTTAGAATACACATTCATCTCCATCAGATTTCAAACCAATAGAAACATCGCCACACCAAATCCTTTTTATATAAATTCCACAAATGATTTCAAACTAATAGAAACATTGCCTCACCATTAACTGTGTCTTGTCACAAATTTAATGGCTACAAATATTTCTTAGCTCAACTTTTGGAGTGAGTATTCTAAATATCGCTTATGCTCAAGATTGTTTAGCATATCAAACACCATAAGCTAATGAAACGCTTACATTTAATCATCTTCCATTTCTAAAACATTAAAATTTTCGCTAAGAAATTCTATAATTCGATTTGAAAAGTATTAAACCATTTATTCATCGCCAATCATCCGGTTACGTGGCTGAGAGGTCGACACGAGATTTCCATCGCCTCGCCATCCAATTCTAATATTATCAACTAATGTAGTGGTTTAACACCATTCTCATGAACTATTCCTTTATTCATTATCGAAAACATTTTTTTAACCACATGTTATTCACTTATCAGACGTATCGATTAGAACCCCTTAAAATACCCAATGAGCAATCCAACACAAAAGAAATCCTTAGATTTTCAAATCTAATAATGGTTGTTCTATTACTTATCATTTCAATTTAATACCATATTATCTCGACATAAAGTTATTCTGTAACGACCCGCCTGATTAAACTGACTCAAACCGTTTATAAAGAAGGGTTATTAGGGGTACTTGCATATTTGCACAAAAGTAGAAGAACTTTTCATTATCAATACAACAACTTTACATCAGAGTTACAATGAATATTAGAGTACGACAGAAACATAGCAGAAATAAATACAAATGTACTCTCAGTTGAAGAAAATCTATCCAAAATATAGCTCTAGCTCCAATACTGAATCCAGCTCAGAAGACTAAATCTGCAAACCAAACTACTAGCTGCCCATGTAAAAAAATATGGGAACCCAAAGTTTAGACGTAGGAACAATAAACTCCAAGTCAGCCATGGTGACTGGTATGAGAACTCAAAACAGTTGTTTTTAGGTTTATTTTAAAGTCAGGTAAATCAGGGACCATGCCGCTAAACGCAGAACGAGTTACTCCATGTGAATACCAATGCACAGAAATTTGCAATGACTTTTTGAAAATGAAACTGACATAAGGTCTCGCAGCACACACACCATAATGCAAATGCACATATGGGCGAGATTTCTCCCTATAATAGTAAAAAATGCTTGATACGTGAAAATCCTTTTTCATATTATTATTATTATTGCATGGAGTGGGAAATCCTTTCACAAGTAAGTGTATTAGACATATGAAGCATAATGCCATATCCCATTATACTGATGTATTCCCACAGGTAAATAGTAGACTATACAACTAAAACCGTAAAGGATCATAATGGATATTGGATTTCCAACAAATGACAAGCAAAGGAACTTCCTTGCCGAACCGATGGGTACGCCTCTACAGAGACGCCCCGAAAACCAAATGGGCTCTCTACCAGCACGAGGCTGTCTCTCCATTATTGGATTGATTAGACCACGTGTAAGGACCCAAAACTTCCCCGGTCTCTGAAGAGAAGAGGAAGAACAAATTGCTTTAAGGACAAGACGAATAGGAACACAAACAGAAGAACATTTCATTGCTTATTACAACAATTCAATCAGAATACAAGAATATACAGAGTATTAACAAATAATATACGTTTGATAAATATCAGAGATTACAGTACATATAAATACATAGCAGCGGAAAACAATACAAAACACAACTGAAAGTAATACACGGAAATAGAGCTTTCCGAATATCGCTTCAGCTGTAAACCAGGATCCTGTGAATATAAATATGCAAAACCAAAAGTACTACCTAACCGTGTGGAAAATAGGGGCAGCCAGAGTTTAGGTTAAAACAATAAACTCCAGGTCAGTGATGTGACTGGTGTGAGAACTAAAACAGTTATTAATCTTTATTTTAAAGTTTGGTAAATCAAGGGACCACACTGTATAACACGGAACGGGTTTCCTCCCAAGAATACCAGTGCATAAAACAAATAGTCCAATGCTAAATAAAGAACAATGAAGCTATTATAAGACTCAGGTCCCATCACACAATGCAACGCAAGCCGAAGGATAGAGTTTTTACCTTATAATAGCCAAAAATGCTTGGTACATGAAATTTCTTATTTTATTACTACTATAAGTGTATAGTGTCAAAACAATTTCAATCATAAGTATCAATCATAGACCGCATAAGTGCCCCATCCCACTATGTCGCCATATATAGGAATACAACTAAAACCAAAATGTCGTATTGGAAGTTGGATTTCCATCTGTGAACCAAGGCAAAAAATCGTCCTTACCGCTTCGAGACGCTCTAGCCGTGTCTCAGGAACAAAATGCATCGTCCCTTGGATCGTCAGGGCCGGTCCACTTGATGTGGATTAAAATGCCTGAACACTACGTTTCCATGCCCTATGAGGCGTCAATTGGTCATATCCCGACCAAACTATCGGCCCCAGAACGACTGATATAACCGAGGCGCCTCGCTATCCATCATCCACATAAGTAAAATGTCCAGGCGTGTAAAACCTAAAACATCACTCCTAGCTAGAAGAAAACGCATGTCCTCCCTGAAGTCCTCTTCCATTTCTGGTTCACAACGGGTGTGAGGCTCGCGAATTAACGCTACACAAAGCTATGCCACAAAGGTCGTGCTTTGATCATCAACCACAAGACTCTGCTTTTCAACAGAAGCCTTGATCATTTGCATCTCAGCATGCCATACAGGCAATTCAGGCTATGTAACCGATGTCTATCAATCACAGAGAATGAAATCCGATGTCAGACACACATCCATTTACAAGTTCATTCTGGGTCTGAACGAAACCGGAGGCACCTTATTCCTCCCCCATATGTCCAATACAAGGGAAAGGTCCTCGCATATCTGGTCGATCTCCAAGTACGTATGGACGACCACCACTTATTACCTTGTCTTGGGTGTACAACCCAATCAAGACATCAATAATCATCCAAACGATATGAAGACCTCTAGTCTTCAACCACTGTCTTCATCCTCGACATATCGTCGAATCAGTTATTCAGAATGGGATAAACCTGGTCTTTCTGAATAACTCACGTATATAATAAACAAGTGCTATGAAAACACAACATATGCCCCATTCCAATCCAGAATATTCCTTTATTCAAATATTCTTATACTTCAAAGATAAATTTTTTAAATTTATTCTTTAATCTCCCTGTGGATATCATTTCAATCTAATTAAAGATGCATTAGAACTCCACTTGGTTTTAATCTTCCCAAAAATCAATATTAATGATTGTTTAACTTGGGAAATCATATCCTGTCTTTAACTGGGTTAGAGAACCAATGTAATTTAAAACACAGTTTATGATAAACCCAAAATCACATTTCGTTACATCATCCTTTAACCGTAAATTAGCAAGTGAACAATTCCCTAAGTATTAACCCCGAAGGCCAAAACCAACATCAAATCAATACCCAGGAAACCATTCAACTTAACTAATCTCCAGTTAGTTTCTGATTTTCTTAACCCCATTGGGTTTAAGAATAGTATTATTAAACATACCATTCACGACAACCCAAAATCTTATTCCTGTCTTTATCTGGGTTAAAGAACCAATGTCCTTTAAAACATGGTTCACGATTGTAATGACCCGTAATTTGGCAGGAGAATAATTAACTAATTTAATTATTAAATATCGATTTAACGATATCAATAACTGGAATTAAATAATATTTATATTTAATTAATATAAATAATAGGATTATATATTTCCGGAATAATCGGGGATAACGGAATTCACAATATTGTGTAAACTGGACAGTTGAAAATATATAATTCAGTTTATATTGAATTATATTGACGAATATATTTATATAAGCCAGTTGAATTTATAATTTATATTATAATTAAAATCGAGCTCGAAATGGTGCTGCAGTTCGCTATTTGGCGATTTGAACTTCAACTGAATATACAGGGTCCGTTTTAAGTCGGATTTCTGTGAAACAAGAACCGTCAGGACCGATTTGATAATAGTTTTCTAATGGAATAGAAAAATCGGGATTTCGTCGTGTAGATTTTGATTTATGGCCAAATCAAATTTTAGAAAAGTCGCTATGGAATTCCTTTGAAATTTATTAATATATTTATTTATATTATAAATGGATATTCAATATAAATTGAATATCGGTTCAACCGGGATTTGAATATCGAACTATAAATCCAATTGAAGTTGTTGGTATTCCACTGGGAATATATACGATAATATTAAATTATTAATATTTAATTTAATTTAATTAAATATATTTATATATTTAAATGGGCTATTTAGAGCTTTAAAAATAGCCACTTTTGCAAACGAACTCCGTTTTCGACGAAACTAATTTTGTTGGATCCGCAATGTCAAATTATTGTTAGATGTCAAGTTTCGTGATTTTTAGAATCACTGTGTGGCCGTACGGATTTTTAGAGTGGAAAACAGTCAGTATTTCGACGGTGAAAAATACGCTGTGTGAGCAAACGCAGTCGGAATTCGACGAAACCAGTTTCGTTGCGACCGTAATGACGAACTGAAGGTGTATTCCAAT
Source organism: Allium sativum (assembly GCA_030737875.1). Classification (NCBI taxonomy): domain Eukaryota; kingdom Viridiplantae; phylum Streptophyta; class Magnoliopsida; order Asparagales; family Amaryllidaceae; genus Allium; species Allium sativum. The sequence goes on along the minus strand of CM060915.1, from coordinate 614,982,864 downwards.
TTTCGTGATTTTTGGTTATCATATGTGGTCCCGGGGATTTTAGAGGACAAATATACACAGTAGTTGAATAAGAATGAATATAATATTGAATATAAAAATATTAAATTCTTCACTATAAAATGCCCTTAACTGTTTAAACCTAAATTTCATTCTCCAGAAGTCAAAACTATTTCCACCTCCATTCATTTTCGTTCCACAGTAAAATGCAACTTCTAAAATCAAAGGAAAATTCAAATAAAAACTTTAAAAATCCAAAGCAAGTTGGTTTAGCTTCCTGGTGAGCTGCTCTTCTCGTTGGTGGTTGTTTTCTTGAGTTCGGTGTTCGTTCTGTGCATTGGGGTTTTTGTTTCAGCGAGTAGGGTTCGAACTCTTGGATTATTGAGGTAGAAATTTGGGTTTTCAATGTGATATTTGGGTTTGTGGTGAGAAACCGCACTTGCGGTGAGTTTTTGGTGGATTCCGATGATGAAAGGGGACCAGCGACTTCCTGTATCGCGAGTATTGAGATGAGAACGCGATGTTGTATGGGGTAGCGAGTTGTATGTTTTTGATGAGGGTTGAAAGAGGGATTGAAGAGAAGTTCATTTGTGAAATTTGTTTTGGGTTTCGATTTAAGAAATGGGTGCGGTGGTCAATTGAAATCGTGAAATTGGTTGTGGGAGTTGTTCCTGGTATTCGACGGAAGGAAGGAGAAGTAAGGGGAATCGGGTATGGGCTTGGGAATTTTGGTATTGGACTTGAGGTAAAGGGTGAGGCCCATTAAAATAAAATCCATGTTTTTATTTAATTATTCAAAAATTTATACAAACTTCGAATGTTGATATCTTTACCATACGATGTTGAAATTCAGCGAAACAAGATCCGTTAGGATCGTATGGACCGGAGCAAGGCAATGGAACTGACTGGGAGTGGATCGGAGTTCGTTTGAATTTATGGCGAAATAAATTGTTTGATTCAAATAAAACAAACAGTTTATCGTTCTTTAACGATGAACTGCCAAAGTGAGTAAATCTCACTAACTCTAAACAGTTTATAATTTCATGTTTTATTTTTAGAACTGTTAAATATTGGTTGATTGACTGTGTGTTGACTGTTTGATTGAATTGCTAGTCAGTTAGTTAAATTTTTATATTGATTCTGTTTAACAGAATATATCATATGAAACTGAAAGTGATGTTGATTTGATTGTGTAACATCTGTGGATGCAGGGAAACAGGTTGGAGGAATCCAGCTGGATTCCTCAACAGTTATTTTATTGTTTTCATATATTTTGATATATGATGTGAATTATAACCTATTGTTGATTGTGTGTGTATGGACGACATTGGACATCGTAATTTGATATGTTAAACACCATAACATACCGGAATGTTGAAAAGGGTATTTTCAGAATGAATATTGAAAATAGATTATTTATAAAATCAAGGGATTTTAAAGAGGAGAAAATATTTATAAAATCAAAGAAGATTTTATAAAAGGAATTATTTATAAATGGGATATTTATAAATGGGATATTTATAAATAGAAATTTAATTATAAATGGATTATTTATAAATAGGAAATACTTAGAAATAAAACACAAAAGGGATTATTTGCAAACCATTTGCAAACAGATTAGAAAGAGAAAGTTTTGAAAACCATTTTCAAACCAAACAGAAAGAGAAAGGTTTGAAAACCATTTTCAAATGAAATCGAAAAGGAGATATTTGTAAAACCATTTACAAATAGAGTTGAAAAGGAAATATTTAGAAAATAAATAGAGTTAATAAAGAAGGGAATTTGTTTAGAACGGTATAAGATGTTATAAAAAGGAAAACGTTATTAAAAGGAAATCCTTATAAGTGGGAAAACGTTACTAAAAGAACATTTATAAAGTGAAGAACCGTTACTAAAAAGTAAATCTTTATAAATGAATAAACGTTGTTAAAAAGGAATCTTTTTAAATGGAAAAACGTTATCAAAAAGGAGAAATCGAATATGGTATTCAAAGTTAGTTAATCGAATATGGTATTCGAAGTTAGTTAATCGAATATGGTGTTCGAAGTTAGTTAATCGAATATGGTATTCGAAAGGAGTTAATCGAATATGGTATTCGAAGTTAGTTAATCGAATATGGTATTCGAAGTTAGTTAATCGAATATGTTATTCGAAAGTTAGTTAATCGAATATGTTATTCGAAAGAGGTTATTCGAGTCGAGTTAGTTGAATAGAGTTGAACCGATAGAGTTAACCAGTTAGAGTTAATCAGTTAGAGTTAACCAATTAGAGTTAACCAGTTAGAATTAATCAGTTAGAGTTAATCCAAATGAGATGCCATTTAGCACGACTGCTAGCGTAATTCACAGGGCTGCTGATAGCTTAAGGCGGTCAGATGTTTCCTGAGGGAATCAGGCGTAACCATTGAGATCGCTGCGATCTAGAGTCAAGCGAATGGAGTTAAATCGAATATTAGCTATTCGAAATAAAGTTAAACAGGCATAGTAATTCGAATATAAGTTAATCGAATATTAGTTATTCGAATAGAGTTAAAGGAGTTAGTCGAATATTAGTTATTCGAATAGAGTTAAAGGAGTTAGTCGAATATTAGTTATTCGAATAGAGTTAAAGGAGTTAGTCGAATATTAGTTATTCGAATAGAGTTAAAGGAGTTAGTCGAATATTAGTTATTCGAATAGAGTTAAAGGAGTTAGTCGAATATTAGTTATTTGAATAGAGTTAAAGGAGTTAGTTGAATATTAGTTATTCGAATAGAGTAAAGGAGTTAGTCGAATATAGTTTATTCGAATAGAGTTAAAGGAAAGTTGTTATCGATTATAGTTTAATCGAAATGAGTTATCGATTTATATTTTAATCGAAAGGAGTTATCGATTATAGTTTAATCGAAAGGAGTTATCGATTATAGTTTAATCGAAAGGGGTTATCGATTAGTTAATCGAAAGGAGATTATCGAATATAGCGTATTCGAAAGAAAGAGATCGAATATAGTTTATTCAAAAGATAGAGAATTCGAATATAATTTATTTGAAGAGAGATAATCGAATATAGGTTATTCGAAGAAGAGTTAATCAAATAGAGATTACTCGGAAGAGAATTATACGTCGAATTCAATTATATCGAATTCGGGAAAGTAATATTTACTTTCCGGTTTTAAATCAAAAGTATACACTAATAAATTAGGGTTAGGTTTAATTATTCGAATTAAAGAATAAAGGTTATAATTGAAGTTAGATATTGCAAAAGTAGGGATTATAACGTTATCGTTATAATCAATGTTTTCGATAAAGAAGTGGATTCGTAAATTGAATCTGAGAGTTACGTAAAGATGTTGTTAAAGGTTTAAAAGATAAACTGTTACTATTTCGAAGTTATAACGTTGTTCAGTTAAGGTCTGAGAGGTAATTATACCCCAACTTGATTGACTTCCTTCTTAACTAAGGAATGGTAAGGTTTGATAGTGAATGATGGTTAAGTCAATTTAATAAACGGTTTGAGTTGGCATAGCGATGTTTTATTTAAACATCTGTTTATATCCAATGAAGTAACTTTGGAAATGTTTTCCAAATAAGAAATCAGAAATGTTTTCTATATAGTAAACAGGAAAAGGGAAATGTTTTCCATTGTTAATAAAGTATATTTTCAAAAAAATAAGAAATGTTGAATATAGGGAAAAAGGAGATAAGTAACTAATGAACTAAAGAAATAAATGTTAAATGATGATTGATCGATATAATTTCCATTTGGAAATAATATCGTTGTTTGCACACGAGTTTTTCTTTGATAGTTAAGTCACAGACTATCAATGTTTGACCATTTTACGTTGTTAATATGGAGAGACCGGTTGGATTATTATCCAAAGAACCACTCTGTATTGGCATAAGCATTGCGAATCATATATGCCAAAGATAATTGAAGATGGAGTAACGTGCAAGGGCTATTGTATAAGTCTTAGATAACAGTGCCTAAGATGGATGTACTGAATAGTACCTTCGGTTCATCCTGTTCCTGGATGACTTGTATGGATGAATGTCTGACAGAGTATTTCCAGAAAGGTCACGTACATTGATTTCTTCAACCGTACCAAGAGTGGAAGCGGAGAAGGGCACTTCTTTAGCTAACACGTAATGTACTGTTGTAGACGTCCATTAGTGATTTTCGATGGATCTGACAATGTGGCATTCGAAGTGAATCTGATGTGATGATAAAGCGTAACCTCTAGCCTCACATCTGGTAAATGACATAAATCGGGCAGGCAACATGGCTAAGTCGGTCGCTCCGAAGTAGGGTGTATATTCACCTATCTCGAGAATATTCATTTGCTTCTTTTAATCTATCAATGTTGTCCCATATATATATGGGAAACGGTTGCTGATCCCAACCGTTGGTGTTGTACATTCGATACACTCAAGCGAAATGAGTGGTCGGTCATGTGTGGCTGAGTTGCAAAATGTTCTTGTTGAACTCTAGTGTATCGTTCCTAGAGTACACTGATCGGAAGGTGGTTCCAGACCTTGTCATAGTTGGAAATCCATTACCCAATACGTGCTTGCGGTTTTGATTGTATACTATATAGTAGAACGTGAGATGAAAGCGTTTCTGCTAGATTGATATCTATTTGTACTTAGACATTATTATAATATCAGAATGATATTTCTTTACAAAATTGTTTGGATTTTCATATGGGAAAACCCATTCCGTTTTCACGGCGTGGTCTTATGATATATCCGTTATTAAACCAAGTGTTAGGAGTTTTACTCATACCAGTCCCATGACTGACCCAGAGTATATTTGTTTTGTTTCCCTAAACTCTTGGGTGCCTAAATTTGTATGGGCAGTCAAGTAGTCGGGATTTTTCAGATACACTTGGAGAGCTTAGAGCAGGAGGCTTCAGGATTCTATAGATATTATTATTTCTGCTGTTGTTGTAAGTGTTGTACTCTGATAAGTGCTATTGTATATATAACTGTTGTATTTCAGAAGTTATGTTATATTTTATTCGTTCCGCTGTGAGATTCGTGTTTACTCTGATGATGATGTTCTTCTTCTTCTTCTATTCTATTAGTTCTACCTTATCTATCCTCACCCTCTAATTTCTTTCATTAACTATTCGGTTATTTTTGGTCCTTGGATGTTCGATATGTGTTGTATATCGAATAACCAAGATCGCATTTTTTCGGGTCGTTACAGTTGGTATCAGAGCTTAAGGTTAAGTGATTTACCTTGGCTCTATGGCGAAATTCAGTACAGATGGGATTAGTAATATCCTAGACTGAATTTGATTGTATGTATACGAGTGCGTATTTGTTAGTTAATATAAAGTGATTTATATTGTGGAGACTCATTGGTTGAGTGGCTTATGAATTCTGGTCGATCAGTTTGATCCACTATATCGATAGGGGTTACTGAACACTCGAATACGATGAACCAACATGATATGTTTTGAAATTAACATAGTATATTGGTTGTATTGGTTGTTATTATAATCGAATAAGATTATAAAAGGTAAAATGATTATAAATAACTAATCAGAATTCATATATGGAAAATATATGAAATAAGATGAAGTAAAATCTGAATTTAAACCACATTTGGAATTAAAATATGGAAATTTTAAGTTCCTGGGAGATTTTGAAAACGTTTTTCAAACTGAAAGTGATATGGTATTGAACTCACTTCGATAGCTGGAAAATAGAATCTGATGATGAATCGCGACATCATCAGTGTTCATTTTCGAGTTCTAAGTGACGGATTACTACCAAAGGTTTTGTTATTGAATTGTTTTGAGAAAACAAGTTGTTTAGAAATTCAAAGGTTTTGAATTGGGATTTATGATTTCAAATTGATTTGAAAGAAAACCAGGAATTTAAGTTCTGGAATTAAAATTTAACTAATGAAGTAAATAGATTGAGATGGTATAAATAAATAAATAAATTGAAATTTAACTTGAACTAAGTTAAATAAAATTGAATTGGATTAGAGATAATCTAGAATGGAACTAAATTGATAAGTCAATAATTTGGAATTTGATATTGGGGTTCGAATGAAATTCGATTTGGATTTGAGGATATGAACTGATTTGAAATTTAATTGAGATGACACTGGTATATGCTGAGTTGATAGCATATGGAAGTGATAGAGTTGATATGCCCGACAAAAACGGTACCAGATTATATTATATATGGGTTTGAGATTTTGATCAGCCGAATTGGCAAGTCGCTTGGCTGTTTGATTTTCTTTTGGGTTGGAGAAGGCCCAGAGAGGCGAGTTGGAGTTTTACCGATAGGGCTGTACAAAGGAGGTTATGGCGAAATTTTTCGAAAAGTTAAGGTGTTAGAAAATTTTCAGTATTTTTGAAAATTTTCGTTGGTAAGAATCAATTAATGTTTAATTGAAATTAAATTGGTTCAGTTGAAACCGAAGATAAGAGGTAAACAGATAAAATTTTACCCAATAGACAGGGTCTTCCCCTACCTTAGCAATTTCGAGGACGAAATTATTTTAAGGGGGAATGATTGTAATGACCCGTAATTTGGCAGGAGAATAATTAACTAATTTAATTATTAAATATCGATTTAACGATATCAATAACTGGAATAAAATAATATTTATATTTAATTAATATAAATAACAGGATAATATATTTCTGGAATAATCGGGGATAACGGAATTCACAATATTGTGTAAACTGGACAGTTGAAAATATATAATTCAGTTTATATTGAATTATATTGACGAATATATTTATATAAGCCAGTTGAATTTATAATTTATATTATAATTAAAATCGAGCTCGAAATGGCGCTGTAGTTCGCTGTAACGACCCAGAAAATCTGAACCAATTTAAAATTTTTAAATTGGCTAAAATAATGGATTTTAAATATTTAAAATAAATATTCTAAATAATGGCGATGAAAACTGAGTTTGAATCGACAATAGAAAACGAATATAATTGATTATAATTATAAACAAGGCCTGAAATGGCGTGGCAGTTTCAAAAATTGAATTCAAACTTTGTCGGACTGTACCGGGTGCAAAACAATCCGGATTTTAGTAAAACCAAAAATAATGGAATCTAATTGATAATATCTTTCTAATGAATCTGACCAATCGAAATTTGATAACGGGAATCAAAAGATATGTCCAGTTGGAAATACTGAAAAGTCGCTATGGAATTCAGGCCCTTAAAAATGGATATTTTGCAAATGACCTCGGATTTCGACGAAACCACTTTTGTTGGATCCGCAGGGTCAAGTTATTGTTAGGTTTCAAATTTCATAATTTTTCGAATCAATATGTGAGCGTGGCAAGGGAAAACGCGTTTGACCAGATTCTGTTGATTTTAATCGACTGGAAATTGGCCATTTTTCAAACGGTCTCAGAATTCGACGAAACTAGTTTTGTTAGGACCGTATCGTCAATACGAAGCTAGAAAATATTTTTCTGGAATTTTTCTAGTCAGTATGTGACCCCGGTAATTTGAAATGTACGTTTAAAATTCAATATAGTGATTTAAATGAAAATTCAAAAGGAAACTGATTGTAACAATCGAATCAGCTTGCGATACATATCCCATTGTGTTCGGGATGGGGGTAAAACGCTATGGACGGCAGGCGGTGGGCCTCGTTTCGAGGTCGTATGTAAAAGTCAACCCTTTTGCAAAAATATAAATAATTAAATAAAAAAATAAAATAATAAAATAATATAATTTCCCTCCTTTATCTCCTTTCTGCCCCCCCCCCCCCCCGATTCATTTAAACAGAAGAAAAAAAAAAAGAAGAAACCCTAAAACTCGACGGCGACGCCACCACCGAAGACCACCTCCGACCTGCGCCACTCTCTCCTCCGCTTCACTCTCCCTCCTCCGCATCGCGACACCCGATTAGCCCCCCCTCGAAGCCATCGCTCCCTCCCCCCCCGTCGAATCAAATCACGAGTCCTCCTCGAAGCCATCGCTCCACCCTCCGCTTCGCCGACTCTCCCTCCTGCTGCCGACATCGACGCCGTCCCCCTCGAAGCCATCGCTTCCCCCCCCTTCGCAGATTACAATAAGCATTTAATCTTATTTTTATTTTTATTTTAATACTGTAAATTTCGTTTTTTATTATTTATGGAAAACTGATTTTTTAAGAGAATAAAAACTGATTTTTTTAAGAGAATAAAAACTGATATTTTTAAAAGAATAAAAACTGATTTTTTTAAAAGAATAAAACTGATATTTTTAAAAGAATAAAACTGATATTTTTAAAAGAATAAAACTGATATTTTTAAAAGAATAAAAACTGATATTTTTAAAAGAATAAAAACTGATATTTTTAAAAGAATAAAAACTGATATTTTTAAAAGAATAAAAACTGATTTTTAATAAAAAGAAAAACTAATTTTTATATAAAGTAAAAACTGATTTTATTTTAAACTTTAAAAGCATTTTAAAAACTGATATTTTTAAATGATTTAGAAAAAAGATTTAAACTTTAGAATAGAAAAAAAATTTAAACTTTAGAATAGAAAAAGATTAGAACTTTAGAAAAAATAAAGATCATATTTTTAAAATAGAAAAGATCAGATTTTTAGAATGGAAAGGATCATATTTTTAAAATAGAAAAGACGGAATTTTTTTTAAGTAAAAGAGGTAAGATATGATTTTTATATTTTTAAAGTAATAAAAATATAATTTTTACATCATAGGAATATTAAAAATATAATCTTTATTTTTGAAAAGGCGGAATCTATATTTTTGAAATTCGATTTTTATATATTGAATAGCATAATAAAAATTCGATTTTTACATATGTAGAGAATACGGGCAACGAAGCGACAAAAAGGCGAGAAAGGCGAAGATTTCTCTAGGTGAAGTGTCGTGAAGTTGGATAGCTATTGGTGAGATTTCTGATTTAAAAATATTATATATGTGTGAAATGAAAGTGAATTGCTATATATAAATATATATCTATATATATATATATATATACGCCCCTCGTCCACAAACCATGGACGATATTTATCGATTGAAATTGTTGTGAAAATTGGTTGATAGTGAATGATTGTTTGGGATTGTTTGTGATTGATATTGGTTGATTGTGGTTGAAAAATACCCGTTTGTGATTGTGAAATATTTGGTTGAAACCACATAGGATTAGTTTGTGGAAATGAAATAAATATATACATGCCGCCTGCGTGCGAACTAGATGCATGAACCCCATTGTCAAAAACCGCGAGGTTTTAAGGTAGAGCGAGGAGCCGTACTAGGGACGGTCCCGGTTTAACTACCCTGCCGTTATGCTGCCGAAATTTTGAATAATATTCGTGTGTTTGAATTATTTTCATATGCTTAAACTATATTTATTCATTGAATAGAAAACATTCATGTGTTGAATTGATATTCATTCGTTGATTAGAAATTCATGTGTTGAATGGTATTCATATTTTGAAAATAAATTGTTTGATAATAAAAATCACCTTTTATCGACTATATGAACTGTGTAAAATAATCTCGTTTTAAAAGAAATTGTTTTATGATAAAAATCCTGTTTTTATCACCAACTTGAACTATATAGAAAAAAAAGGTTTTGAAATGAATTGTTTTACAATAAAAATCACATTTTTATTGTATGCATAAATCGTTGAAATGTGAAGTGTTAAAAATAGCCACTTGTTCAAAATAAACATATATGAGTTGAAATATTCATTAATTAGCTAATGAAATGATTTGCACCTATTTATGTAACATTAGAATGAATGGTGTTTTTAAACCAAATAGAAATCAAATATGAAGTTGAATAGAAAATGATAAATGATATGAACTGCATATATATGTACATGCATATTCATTGAACAGGTTATAGCAAAGGGGCTAGGGAAGAGGAATAAAATTTTGTGCCCGACAAATAGGTACACATTTACTGTTTTGTTTGGGTGATGATTTTATGAGCCTGTTGGCTAGCCGCTTGGCTTTTTCTTTTTCTTTTTGAGATTAGAAGGACCGGGAACGCTATTTGCGATTTCCCGATGCTCCCGGTGCAGGGGAGGTTATGGCGAAATTTTCCAAAATTTTAAGGTGTTAGAAAAATATTTGAAGTGAAAACGATATGGAAATCATTGAATGAACTATATTTATATGAATATATAAATATAAATAAAATTAAAACGAAACGAGGCCGTGCAGTTCGTATTTTGAAACCGTGATTTCAAACGACTAGTACGGGAAATCCGACCATTGGATTTTCCCGAAACCTCAACCGTCGGGTTCGCCTTGGAAATATCTTCCCAACGGCACCAACTTTGTAAAAATCCAACGGTTGGATTGTCTGGAATGTTTAATTCAAATCTGAAGAAAAACAGCGCCAGAAGCGATTATATTTATATATATATAAATATAAATATATATTTAATCGAATAACGACGCTGCAGTTCGTATTTTGAAATCGAAATTTCAAACGATTGTACCGGGAGATCCGACCGTCGGATTTTCCCGAAACTGGAACCGTTGGGTTCGTTTTGAAAAGACCTTTCTAATACTGTAAATTTTGTGAAGATCCAACGGTTAGATTTTCAGATATGTGTAAATCAAATCTGAAGAAAAACAGCGCCACGGCCGCCTTATGGCCCGAAGCGTCGTTTTGGATAAAATAGCTATTTTAAAATAAATAAAAATAGCGATAAATAGTTATAAAATATCATAAGCGATATGGAATAGAAATAAACTGAATTTGCTTGATTTATGTGATATTTGATGGTTGAATGTGTTTGGTGTGAAAATTACATTAAAGAACAAAAGTGATGTTGTCAAATAATTTAACCATTGAAATAAATTGAATTGAAATTCTAAATATACTTGAATTATTTGAAAAGGCCGAGTTAATTCTCATTTCGAATAATTGACCGACGATTGAAAGTCGAAGATGAAGACGACGGTCGAAGACCGGAGATCTTCACCTCGTTTGGATGGTAACCGAGGTCCTGATTGGGAGGCATCCCGAAATATGGATAATGAGTGGTGATCGTCCAGACGTACGTGGTGATCGAAGGGTTTGCGAGGTATTTAGTGCCTCCGGTTTCGTTCAGACCCAAAACGGACTTGTAAATGGACTGTGTGTCTGACATTGGATTTTATTCTATGTTGATTGATCTCTGTTAAATATACATCTGTTTGGCGGCGAAGAATTTATTCTTTTGCTTAACGCCCTTCTTTGAGACGCACGAGCTCAGAGGTTGTATATCGATGGACATCAGTCGCATGGCATGAATTGCCTGTGTGGCATGCTAAGATGCAGTGATCAGGGCTTCTGTTGAAAAGCAAAGTCTTGTGGTGATGATCAAAGCACCGCCTGTGTGGCGTAGCTTTGTGTATAACGTGAATTCGCGAGCCTCACACCCCGGTATGAACCTAAAACGGGAGAAGGACCTCAGGGAGGGCATGCGTTTCTTTCTAGCTAGGGTGGTGTCAGTGACCTACCAGCCCTGACATTTATATACTTTTCACCTATGTGGTTGTTGCTGTTGCGAGGCGCCTCGGTTTGATCGGGCAATTCGGGTCCGATGGAGTCATTCGTTGGCTCATTTACACCCCAAAGGGTGGGGAAACGTAGTGTTCAGGCATTCTTAATCCACATCGGTGGACCGGCCCTGTCGCTCCAAGGGTCGATGCGTTCTGATCCTGAGACACGGGCTAGAGCGTCTCGAATTCGGTAAGGACTATCTTTTGCCTTGGTTCATGACGGAAATCCAATTTCCAAATACGACATCGTGCGGTTTTGATTGTATACCTATATATGGCGACATAGTGGTATGGGGCATTAATGTCGTCTATGATTGATAGTTATGATTTGAAATTGTTTTCAAAACATATAAACACTAGCAATAATATCAAATGCCTTTGTTTTATTCGTATCAAGCATATCTTGGCCGTTATAAGGTAAAAACTCTATCCTCCGGTTTGCATTGCATTGTGTGATGGGAACTGAGTCTTATAACGGCTTCATTTTTATAAAAAGCATAGCGATGTTTAAAAGAAAGAGTTGTTTTAATGCACTGGCAATCCAATGGAGTAAACCCGTTCCACGAAAGTGGCGTGGTCCTGTGATTAGCCAAAATATATGTGTTGAGTAGATTTCTCATACCAGTCCCATGACTGACTCGTAGTATGTTTCACTTTCAAACTCGGGTGCCCCCTTTTTCTACACGGGCAGCCTTGTATTCAGGTTTAGCTGGTTCTTTCTGGATAGCTGGAGCTGAAGATGGATTCTATCATTTATTTCTGTTTATGCTGTTCAGCTCCTATTGTACATATTTTGTTTATTTCCGCTATAGACATTTATGTATAGCTGAACTGTATTTGTACTAAGTAAGATCCTGTATACTGTGTAACTCTGATGATTACTTTTATCTAGTATATTTTGTTGTTCATTCTGGTGTATTTATTTAATTCTGTTCTGCTATTATATGTTTCTGTGTTATATTCCAAAGATAACCTTGTTTCCGTGAGAACGGGAATTCGGGTCGTCTCAACGTGGTATCAGAGCTTTGGTTAAGCTTAGTCCTGGAATATAACATTTGAACGAACTCGTCAGAAATAGAACCAGTAGTGTTCTAGGACGGGTAACTCCATACAGATAGGATCAGTAATATCCTAGTATGAGTAGCAGAATCAGAACAACTCGTTAGAGATGGGGTCAGAAGTTCCTCAGAACGAGTCGAGAGTAATATGTTTTTAAATAACATATTTGTGATTATATTTATATATAGTCTGGTTTTAGAAATATAATTTTTGAATATATAAAAGATATATATTTGAAAAGTTAAAAAGGTTAAAAACAATTGGATTGGTTGTAGTGTTGTGTGATCGTAGATTTATCAAACCACTTTCGACTTTGTTCCTTTTCGGGGACGAAAAGTTTTAAGTGGGGGAGATTGTAACGACCCAGAAAATCTGAACCAATTTAAAAATTTTAAATTGGCTAAAATAATGGATTTTAAATATTTAAAATAAATATTCTAAATAATGGCGATGAAAACTGAGTTTGAATCGACAATAGAAAACGAATATAATTGATTATAATTATAAACAAGGCCTGAAATGGCGTGGCAGTTTCAAAAATTGAATTCAAACTTTGTCGGACTGTACCGGGTGCAAAACAATCCGGATTTTAGTAAAACCAAAAATAATGGAATCTAATTGATAATATCTTTCTAACGAATCTGACCAATCGAAATTTGATAGCGGGAATCAAAAGATATGTCCAGTTGGAAATACTGAAAAGTCGCTATGGAATTCAGGCCCTTAAAAATGGATATTTTGCAAATGACCTCGGATTTCGACGAAACCACTTTTGTTGGATCCGCAGGGTCAAGTTATTGTTAGGTTTCAAATTTCATAATTTTTCGAATCAATATGTGAGCGTGGCAAGGGAAAACGCGTTTGACCAGATTTTGTTGATTTTAATCAACTGGAAATTGGCCATTTTTCAAACGGTCTCAGAATTCGACGAAACTAGTTTTGTTAGGACCGTATCATCAATACGAAGCTAGAAAATATTTTTCTGGAATTTTTTTAGTCAGTATGTGACCCCGGTAATTTGAAATGTACGTTTAAAATTCAATATAGTGATTTAAATGAAAATTCAAAAGGAAACTGATTGTAACAATCGAATCAGCTTGCGATACATATCCCATTGTGTTCGGGATGGGGGTAAAACGCTATGGACGGCAGGCGGTGGGCCTCGTTTCGAGGTCGTATGTAAAAGTCAACCCTTTTGCAAAAATATAAATAATTAAATAAAAAAATAAAAAAATAATATAATTTCCCTCCTTTATCTCCTTTCTGGCCCCCCCCCCCGATTCATTTAAACAGAAAAAAAAAAAGAAGAAACCCTAAAACTCGACGGCGACGCCACCACCGAAGACCACCTTCGACCTGCGCCACTCTCTCCTTCGCTTCACTCTCCCTCCTCCGCATCGCGACACCCGATTAACCCCCCCTCGAAGCCATCGCTCCCTCCCCCCCTCCCCCCCCCCCCGTCGAATCAAATCGCGAGTCCTCCTCGAAGCCATCGCTCCACCCTCCGCTTCGCCGACTCTCCCTCCTGCTGCCGACATCGACGCCGTCCCCCTCGAAGCCATCGCTTCCCCCCCTTCGCAGATTACAGTAAGCATTTAATCTTATTTTTATTTTTATTATAATACTGTAAATTTCGTTTTTTATTATTTATGGAAAACTGGTTTTTTAAGAGAATAAAAACTGATTTTTTTAAGAGAATAAAAACTGATATTTTTAAAAGAATAAAAACTGATTTTTTTAAAAGAATAAAACTGATATTTTTAAAAGAATAAAACTGATATTTTTAAAAGAATAAAACTCATATTTTTAAAAGAATAAAAACTGATATTTTTAAAAGAATAAAAACTGATATTTTTAAAAGAATAAAAACTGATTTTTAATAAAAAGAAAAACTGATTTTTATATAAAGTAAAAACTGATTTTATTTTAAACTTTAAAAGCATTTTAAAAACTGATATTTTTAAATGATTTAGAAAAAAGATTTAAACTTTAGAATAGAAAAAAAAATTAAACTTTAGAATAGAAAAAGATTAGAACTTTAGAAAAAATAAAGATCATATTTTTAAAATAGAAAAGATCAGATTTTTAGAATGGAAAGGATCATATTTTTAAAATAGAAAAGACGGAATTTTTTTTAAGTAAAAGAGGTAAGATATGATTTTTATATTTTTAAAGTAATAAAAATATAATTTTTACATCATAGGAATATTAAAAATATAATCTTTATTTTTGAAAAGGCGGAATCTATATTTTTGAAATTCGATTTTTATATATTGAATAGCATAATAAAAATTCGATTTTTACATATGTAGAGAATACGGGCAACGAAGCGACAAAAAGGCGAGAAAGGCGAAGATTTCTCTAGGTGAAGTGTCGTGAAGTTGGATAGCTATTGGTGAGATTTCTGATTTAAAAATATTATATATGTGTGAAATGAAAGTGAATTGCTATATATAAATATATATCTATATATATATATATACGCCCCTCGTCCACAAACCATGGACGATATTTATCGATTGAAATTGTTGTGAAAATTGGTTGATAGTGAATGATTGTTTGGGATTGTTTGTGATTGATATTGGTTGATTGTGGTTGAAAAATACCCGTTTGTGATTGTGAAATATTTGGTTGAAACCACATAGGATTAGTTTGTGGAAATGAAATAAATATATACATGCCGCCTGCGTGCGAACTAGATGCATGAACCCCATTATCAAAAACCGCGAGGTTTTAAGGTAGAGCGAGGAGCCGTACTAGGGACGGTCCCGGTTTAACTACCCTGCCGTTATGCTGCCGAAATTTTGAATAATATTCGTGTGTTTGAATTATTTTCATATGCTTAAACTATATTTATTCATTGAATAGAAAACATTCATGTGTTGAATTGATATTCATTCGTTGATTAGAAATTCATGTGTTGAATGGTATTCATATTTTGAAAATAAATTGTTTGATAATAAAAATCACCTTTTATCGACTATATGAACTGTGTAAAATAATCTCGTTTTAAAAGAAATTGTTTTATGATAAAAATCCTGTTTTTATCACCAACTTGAACTATATAGAAAAAAAAAGGTTTTGAAATGAATTGTTTTACAATAAAAATCACATTTTTATTGTATGCATAAATCGTTGAAATGTGAAGTGTTAAAAATAGCCACTTGTTCAAAATAAACATATATGAGTTGAAATATTCATTAATTAGCTAATGAAATGATTTGCACCTATTTATGTAACATTAGATGAATGGTGTTTTTAAACCAAATAGAAATCAAATATGAAGTTGAATAGAAAATGATAAATGATATGAACTGCATATATATGTACATGCATATTCATTGAACAGGTTATAGCAAAGGGGCTAGGGAAGAGGAATAAAATTTTGTGCCCGACAAATAGGTACACATTTACTGTTTTGTTTGGGTGATGATTTTATGAGCCTGTTGGCTAGCCGCTTGGCTTTTTCTTTTTCTTTTTGAGATTAGAAGGACCGGGAACGCTATTTGCGATTTCCCGATGCAGGGGAGGTTATGGCGAAATTTTCCAAAATTTTAAGGTGTTAGAAAAATATTTGAAGTGAAAACGATATGGAAATCATTGAATGAACTATATTTATATGAATATATAAATATAAATAAAATTAAAACGAAACGAGGCCGTGCAGTTCGTATTTTGAAACCGTGATTTCAAACGACTAGTACGGGAAATCCGACCATTGGATTTTCCCGAAACCTCAACCGTCGGGTTCGCCTTGGAAATATCTTCCCAACGGCACCAACTTTGTAAAAATCCAACGGTTGGATTGTCTGGAATGTTTAATTCAAATCTGAAGAAAAACAGCGCCAGAAGCGATTATATTTATATATATATAAATATAAATATATATTTAATCGAATAACGACGCTGCAGTTCGTATTTTGAAATCGAAATTTCAAACGATTGTACCGGGAGATCCGACCGTCGGATTTTCCCGAAACTGGAACCGTTGGGTTCGTTTTGAAAAGACCTTTCTAATACTGTAAATTTTGTGAAGATCCAATGGTTAGATTTTCAGATATGTGTAAATCAAATCTGAAGAAAAACAGCGCCACGGCCGCCTTATGGCCCGAAGCGTCGTTTTGGATAAAATAGCTATTTTAAAATAAATAAAAATAGCGATAAATAGTTATAAAATATCATAAGCGATATGGAATAGAAATAAACTGAATTTGCTTGATTTATGTGATATTTGATGGTTGAATGTGTTTGGTGTGAAAATTACATTAAAGAACAAAAGTGATGTTGTCAAATAATTTAACCATTGAAATAAATTGAATTGAAATTCTAAATATACTTGAATTATTTGAAAAGGCCGAGTTAATTCTCATTTCGAATAATTGACCGACGATTGAAAGTCGAAGATGAAGACGACGGTCGAAGACCGGAGATCTTCACCTCGTTTGGATGGTAACCGAGGTCCTGATTGGGAGGCATCCCGAAATATGGATAATGAGTGGTGATCGTCCAGACGTACGTGGTGATCGAAGGGTTTGCGAGGTATTTAGTGCCTCCGGTTTCGTTCAGACCCAGAACGGACTTGTAAATGGACTGTGTGTCTGACATTGGATTTTATTCTATGTTGATTGATCTCTGTTAAATATACATCTGTTTGGCGGCGAAGAATTTATTCTTTTGCTTAACGCCCTTCTTTGAGACGCACGAGCTCAGAGGTTGTATATCGATGGACATCAGTCGCATGGCATGAATTGCCTGTGTGGCATGCTAAGATGTAGTGATCAGGGCTTCTGTTGAAAAGCAAAGACTTGTGGTGATGATCAAAGCACCGCCTGTGTGGCGTAGCTTTGTGTATAACGTGAATTCGCGAGCCTCACACCCCGGTATGAACCTAAAACGAGAGAAGGACCTCAGGGAGGGCATGCGTTTCTTTCTAGCTAGGGTGGTGTCAATGACCTACCAGCCCTGACATTTATATACTTTTCACCCATGTGGTTGTTGCTGTTGCGAGGCGCCTCGGTTTGATCGGGCAATTCGGGTCCGATGGAGTCATTCGTTGGCTCATTTACACCCCAAAGGGTGGGGAAACGTAGTGTTCAGGCATTCTTAATCCACGTCGGTGGACCGGCCCTGTCGCTCCAAGGGTCGATGCGTTCTGATCCTGAGACACGGGCTAGAGCGTCTCGAATTCGGTAAGGACTATCTTTTGCCTTGGTTCATGACGGAAATCCAATTTCCAAATACGACATCGTGCGGTTTTGATTGTATACCTATATATGGCGACATAGTGGTATGGGGCATTAATGCCGTCTATGATTGATAGTTATGATTTGAAATTGTTTTCAAAACATATAAACACTAGCAATAATATCAAATGCCTTTGTTTTATTCGTATCAAGCATATCTTGGCCGTTATAAGGTAAAAACTCTATCCTCCGGTTTGCGTTGCATTGTGTGATGGGAACTGAGTCTTATAACGGCTTCATTTTTATAAAAAGCATAGCGATGTTTAAAAGAAAGAGTTGTTTTAATGCACTGGCAATCCAATGGAGTAAACCCGTTCCACGAAAGTGGCGTGGTCCTGTGATTAGCCAAAATATATGTGTTGAGTAGATTTCTCATACCAGTCCCATGACTGACTCGTAGTTTGTTTCACTTTCAAACTCGGGTGCCCCCTTTTTCTACACGGGCAGCCTTGTATTCAGGTTTAGCTGGTTCTTTCTGGATAGCTGGAGCTGAAGATGGATTCTATCATTTATTTCTTTTTATGCTGTTCAGCTCCTATTGTACATATTTTGTTTATTTCCGCTATAGACATTTATGTATAGCTGAACTGTATTTGTACTAAGTAAGATCCTGTATACTGTGTAACTCTGATGATTACTTTTATCCAGTATATTTTGTTGTTCATTCTGGTGTATTTATTTAATTCTGTTCTGCTATTATATGTTTCTGTGTTATATTCCAAAGATAACCTTGTTTCCGTGAGAACGGGAATTCGGGTCGTCTCATTCGCTATTTGGCGATTTGAACTTCAACTGAATATACAGGGTCTGTTTTAAGTCGGATTTCTGTGAAACAAGAACCGTCAGGACCGCTTTGATAATAGTTTTCTAATGGAAGAGAAAAATCGGGATTTCGTCGTGTATATTTTGATTTATGGCCAAATCAAATTTTAGAAAAGTCGCTATGGAATTCCTTTGAAATTTATTAATATATTTATTTATATTATAAATGGATATTCAATATAAATCGAATATCGGTTCAACCGGGATTTAAATATCGAACTATAAATCCAATTGAAGCTGTATGGTATTCCACTGTGAATATATACGATAATATTAAATTATTAATATTTAATTTATTTAAATATATTTATATATTTAAATGGGCTATTTAGAGCTTTAAAAATAGCCACTTTTGCAAACGAACTCCGTTTTCGACGAAACTAATTTTGTTGGATCCGCAATGTCAAATTATTGTTAGATGTCAAGTTTCAACATTTTTAGAGTCACTGTGTGGCCGTACAAATTTTTAGAGTGGAAAACAGTCAGTATTTCGACGGTTAAAAATACACTGTGTGAGCAAACGGAGTCGGAATTCGACAAAACCAGTTTCGTTGGGACCGTAATGACGAACTGAAGGTTAATGCCAGTTTTCGTGATTTTTGGTTATCATATGTGGTCCCGGGGATTTTAGAGGACAAATATACACAGTAGTTGAATAAGAATGAATATAATATTGAATATAAAAATATTAAATTCTTCACTATAAAATGCCCTTAACTGTGTAAACCTAAATTTCATTCTCCAGAAGTCAAAACTATTTCCGCCTCCATTCATTTTCGTTCCACAGTAAAATGCAACTTCTAAAATCAAAGGAAAATTCAAATAAAAACTTTAAAAATCCAAAGCAAGTTGGTTTAGCTTCCTGGTGAGCTGCTCTTCTCGTTGGTGGTTGTTTTCTTGAGTTCGGTGTTCGTTCTGTGCATTGGGGTTTTTGTTTTAGCGAGTAGGGTTCGAACTCTTGGATTATTGAGGTAGCAATTTGGGTTTTCAATGTGATATTTGGGTTTGTGGTGAGAAACTGCACTTGCGGTTAGTTTTTGGTGGATTCCGATGATGAAAGGGGACCAGCGACTTCCTGTTTCGCGAGTATTAAGCGGAGAACGTGATGCCGTATGGGGTAGCGAGTTGTATGTTTTTGATGAGGGTTGAAAGAGGGATTGAAGAGAATTTCGTTTGTGAAATTTGTTTTGGGTTTCGATTTAAGAAATGGGTGCGGTGGTCAATTGGAATCGTGAAATTGGTTGTGGGAGTTGTTCCTGGTATTCGACGGAAGGAAGGAGAAGTAAGGGGAATCGGGTATGGGCTTGGGAATTTTGGTATTGGACTTGAGGTAAAGGGTGAGGCCCAATAAAATAAAATCCATGTTTTTATTTAATTATTCAAAAATGTATACAAACTTCGAATGTTGATATCTTTACCATACGATGTTGAAATTCAGCGAAACAAGATCCGTTAGGATCGTATGGATGGGAGCAACGCAATGGAACTGACTGGGAGTGGATCGGAGTTCGTTTGAATTTATGGCGAAATAATTTGTTTGATTCAAATCAAACAAACAGTTTATCGTTCTTTAACGATGAACTGCCAAAGTGAGTAAATCTCACTAACTCTGAATAGTTTATAATTTCTTGTTGTATTTTTAGAACTGTTAAATATTGGTTGATTGACTGTGTGTTGACTTTTTGATTGAACTGCTAGTCAGTTAGTTAAATTTTTATATTGATTTTGTTTAAGAGAATATATCATATGAAACTGAAAGTGATGTTGATTTTATTGTGTAACATCTGTGGATGCAGGGAAACAGGTTGGAGGAATCCAGCTGGATTCCTCAACAGTTATTTTATTGTTTCCATATATTTTGATATATGATGTGAATTATAACCTGTTGTTGATTGTGTGTGTATGGACGACATTGGACATCGTAATTTGATATGTTAAACACCATAACATACCGAAATGTTGAAAAGGGTATTTTCAGAATGAATATTGAAAATAGATTATTTATAAAATCAAGGGATTTTAAAGAGGAGAAAATATTTATAAAATCAAAGAAGATTTTATAAAAGGAATTATTTATAAATGGGATATTTATAAATAGAAATTTAATTATAAATGGATTATTTATAAATAGGAAATACTTAGAAATAAAACACAAAAGGGATTATTTGCAAACCATTTGTAAACAGATTAGAAAGAGAAAGGTTTGAAACCCATTTTCAAACCAAACAGAAAGAGAAAGGTTTGAAAACCATTTTCAAATGAAATCGAAAAGGAGATATTTGTAAAACCATTTACAAATAGAGTTGAAAAGGAAATATTTAGAAAATAAATAGAGTTAATAAAGAAGGGAATTTGTTTAGAACGGTATAAGATGTTATAAAAAGGAAAACGTTATTAAAAGGAAATCCTTATAAGTGGGAAAACGTTACTAAAAGAACATTTATAAAGTGAAGAACCGTTACTAAAAAGTAAATCTTTATAAATGAATAAACGTTGTTAAAAGGGAATCTTTTTAAATGGAAAAACGTTATCAAAAAGGAGAAATCGAATATGGTATTCAAAGTTAGTTAATCGAATATGGTATTCGAAGTTAGTTAATCGAATATGGTGTTCGAAGTTAGTTAATCGAATATGGTGTTCGAAAGGAGTTAATCGAATATGGTATTCGAAGTTAGTTAATCGAATATGGTATTCGAAGTTAGTTAATCGAATATGGTATTCGAAAGTTAGTTAATCGAATATGTTATTCGAAAGAGGTTAGTCAAGTCGAGTTAGTTGAAAAGAGTTGAACCGATAGAGTTAACCAGTTAGAGTTAATCTGTTAGAGTTAACCAGTTAGAGTTAACCAGTTAGAATTAATCAGTTAGAGTTAATCCAAATGTAACGACCCAGAAAATCTGAACCAATTTAAAAATTTTAAATTGGCTAAAATAATGGATTTTAAATATTTAAAATAAATATTCTAAATAATGGCGATGAAAACTGAGTTTGAATCGACATTTGAAAACGAATATAATTAATTATAATTATATATAGAATTGAAAATGGCGCGGTAGTTCGATAATTCGATTTCAAACTTCAATTGAATATACCGGGTGTAAAACAATCCGTATTTTAGCCGTTATAAGGTAAAACTCTATCCTCCGGTTTGCGTTACATTGTGTGATGGGAACTGAGTCTTATAATGGCTTCATTTTTATAAAAAGCATAGCGATGTTTAAAAGAAAGTTCTGTTTTAAAAGCACTGGCAATCCAATGGAGTAAACCCGTTCCATGAAAGTGGCGTGGTCCTGTGATTAGCCAATTATATATGTGTTGAGTGGATTTCTCACACCAGTCCCATGACTGACTCGTAGTTTGTTTCACTCTCAAACTCGGGTGCCCCTTTTTTCCACACGGGCAGCCTTGTATTCAGGTTTAGCTGGTTCTTTTTCTGGATAGCTGGAGCTGAAGATGGATTCTATCATTTATTCTTTTTATGATGTTCAGCTCCTATTGTACATATTTTGTTTATTTCCGCTGTAGACATTTATGTATAGCTGAACTGTATTTGTACTAAGTAAGATCCTGTATACTGTGTAACTCTGATGATTACTTTTATCCAGTATATTCTATTGTTCATTATCTGGTGTATTTATTTAATTCAGTTCTGCTATTATATGTTTCTGTGTTATATTCCGAAGATAGCCCTATTTCCGTGAGTACGGGATTTCGGGTCGTCTCACCAAATGAGATGCCATTTAGCACGACTGCTAGCGTAATTCGCAGGGCTACTGATAGCCTAAGGCGGTCGGATGTTTCCTGAGGGAATCAGGCGTAACCATTGTGATCGCTGCGATCTAGAGTCAAGCGAATGGAGTTAAATCGAATATTAGCTATTCGAAATAAAGTTAAACAGGCATAGTAATGCGAATATAAGTTAATCAAATATTAGTTATTCGAATAGAGTTAAAGGAGTTAGTCGAATATTACTTATTCGAATAGAGTTAAAGGAGTTAGTCGAATATTAGTTATTCGAATAGAGTTAAAGGAGTTAGTCGAATATTAGTTATTCGAATAGAGTTAAAGGAGTTAGTCGAATATTAGTTATTCGAATAGAGTTAAAGGAGTTAGTCGAATATTAGTTATTCGAATAGAGTTAAAGGAGTTAGTCGAATATTAGTTATTCGAATAGAGTTAAAGGAGTTAGTCGAATATTAGTTATTCGAATAGAGTTAAAGGAGTTAGTCGAATATTACTTATTCGAATAGAGTTAAAGGAGTTAGTCGAATATTAGTTATTCGAATAGAGTTAAAGGAGTTAGTCGAATATTAGTTATTTGAATAGAGTTAAAGGAGTTAGTCGAATATTAGTTATTCGAATAGAGTAAAGGAGTTAGTCGAATATAGTTTATTCGAATAGAGTTAAAGGAAAGGAGTTATCAATTATAGTTTAGTGAATATTAGGCACACATCCCTAAAATGAAACTTAATTAGGCTCACATCCGGTCCTAAACTTATTGTAAATTAGGTCCCTATTTTTCAAAAACATATAAAAATATATTAAAAAACCATGTAAATTCGTATTTAATTAAAACAATTAATCGTGAAAAAAATCAGATCAAAAAAACATTAAAAACAACGTCAAAATCATGAAATACAGAAAATCAACGAAATGCAGTAAATTGCATCAAAACATGCATATAAATCGATTAGTTGCATACATGTATGCATTTATTTCAAATCTGCGTCAAAACTGCAGTATAAATGCATACATGTATGCACATATTGTTAAAACATGCATCTGCTGATGCATTTATTTAAAAACTGCATACCTACGTGCAACTTATTCACGTTTGCATATATTTTGACATATATGCACACATGTATGCAGTTATATAGAAAAACTGCATACATGTATGCAATTTTTCAAACAGGCGTGCATAAATATATGCATGTGTATTCGAATAGTTGCATAAATGTATGCAACTATTCGTAAAAGTTGCATACATTTATGCAACTTTTTTTTTTAATTTCTGTGGACTTCCGAGAATATTTATAGATTTTAGAATTTTTTTTTTTTTAAGTGATAGCGCCTGAAAATTTGGACAGAAAACGAAAGAGGCGGAGGAATGGAAAGTGGCAGGCGGAAGATTCCAGGCGGCAGCTAAAATAGGGGGCGGGTTTACAGAGAAAACATTACAGGGATGTGGTGTGAATTTAAAACTTGCAAATAGTGGCATACATGTATGCAACTTTTGCCAAAGTTGCATACTTGTATGCAAGTATTTCTGAAGCTGTTTTAGTTGAAAATGTATGCAGAAACTTGCATACATGTGTGCAACTATTTGAAATACTAGCACACATGTATGCAAGTATTTACATGTGAAAATAAAATGTGTGCAGAAACTTGCATACATGTATGCAACTATTTTAAATACTTGCACACATGTATGCAAGTATTGCATGTAAAAATATAACAGAGAAATACTTGCACAGATGAATGCAAGTATTCCAAATATGTGCATGATTTGATGCAAATTACTGCATTTTTCGTTGTTTTCTGTATTTTTTTGATTTTGATGCATGTTTTGATTTTATTATGATCTGAATTTTTGGGCGAGTACATGTTTAATTTAAATACGAATTATCGTGATTTTTTTATATTTTTTTTATGAATTTTCGAAAAATAGGGACTAAATTTACAATAAGTTTATGACCGGGTTTTTTTTATATTTTGAAACTTAATAGGGACCTCTAAAAAACGCACCCCTTAATCGAAATGAGTTATCGATTTATAGTTTAATCGAAAGGAGTTATCGATTATAGTTTAATCGAAAGGAGTTATCGATTATAGTTTAATCGAAAGGGGTTATCGATTAGTTAATCGAAAGGAGATTATCGATTATAGCGTATTCGAAAGAAAGAGATCGAATATAGTTTATTCGAAAGATAGAGAATTCGAATATAAGTCATTCGAAGAGAGATAATCAAATATAGGTTATTCGAAGAAGAGTTAATCAAATAGAGATTACGCGGAAGAGAATTATACGTCGAATTCAATTATATCGAATTCGGGAAAGTAATATTTACTTTCCGGTTTTTAAATCAAAAGTATACACTAATAAATTAGGGTTAGGTTTAATTATTCGAATTAAAGAATAAAGGTTATAATTGAAGTTAGATATTGCAAAAGTAGGGATTATAACTTTATCATTATAATCAATGTTTTCAATAAAGAAGTGGATTCGTAAATTGAATCTGAGAGTTACGTAAAGAAGTTGTTAAAGGTTTAAAAGATAAACTGTTACTATTTCGAAGTTATAACGTTGTTCAGTTAAGGTCTGAGAGGTAATTATACCCCAACTTGATTGACTTCCTTCTTAACTAAGGAATGGTAAGGTTTGATAGTGAATGATGGTTAAGTGAATTTAATAAGTGGTTTGTGTTGGCATAGCGATGTTTTATTTAAACATCTGTTTATATCCAATGAAGGAACTTTGGAAATGTTTTCCAAATAAGAAATCAGAAATGTTTTCTATATAGTAAACAGGAAAAGGGAAATGTTTTCCATTGTTAATAAAGTATACTTTCAAAAAAATAAGAAATGTTGAATATAGGGAAACAGGAGATAAGTAACTAATGAACTAAAGAGATAAATGTTAAATGATGATTGATCGATATAATTTCCATCTGGAAATAATATCGTTGTTTGCACACGAGTGTTTCTTTGATAGTTAATTCACAGACTATCAATGTTTTACCATTTTACGTTGTTAATATGGAGAGACCAGTTGGATTATTATCCAAAGAACCACTCTGTATTGGCATAAGCGTTGCGAATCATATATGCCAAACATAATTGAAGACGGAGTAACGTGCAAGGGCTATTGTATAAGTCTTAGATAACAGTGCCTAAGATGGATGTACTGAATAGTACCTTCGGTTCATCCTGCTCCTGGATGACTTGTATGGATGAATGTCTGACAGAGTATTTCCAGAAAGGTCA
Organism: Allium sativum; assembly: GCA_030737875.1. Lineage (NCBI taxonomy): Eukaryota > Viridiplantae > Streptophyta > Magnoliopsida > Asparagales > Amaryllidaceae > Allium > Allium sativum. The sequence continues at coordinate 614,957,262 of CM060915.1, read as the reverse complement.
CGTACATTGATTTCTTCAACCGTACCAAGAGTGGAAGCGGAGAAGGGCACTTCTTTAGCTAACATGTAATGTACTGTTGTAGACGTCCATTAGTGATTTTCGATGGATCTGACAATGTGGCATTCGAAGTGAATCTGATGTGATGATAAAGCGTAACCTCTAGCCTCACATCCGGTAAATGACAGAAATCAGGCAGGCAGCATGGCTAAGTCAGTCGCTCCGAAGTAGGGTGTATAATCACCTATCTAGAGAATATTCATTTGCTTCTTTTAATCTATCAATGTTGTCCTATATATATACGGGAAACGGTTGCTGATCCCAACCGTTAGTGATGTACATTCGATACACTCAAGCGAAATGAGTGGTCGGTCATGTGTGGCTGAGTTGCAAGATGTTCTTGTTGAACTCCAGTGTATCGTTCCTAGAGTACACTGATCGGAAGGTGGTTCCATACCTTGTCATAGTTGGAAATCCATTACCCAATACGTGCTTGCGGTTTTGATTGTATACTATATAGTAGAACGTGAGATGAAAGCGTTTCTGCTAGATTGATATCTATTTGTACTTAGACATTATTATAATATCAGAATGATATTGCTTTACAAAATTGTTTGGATTTTCATAAGGGAAAACCCGTTCCGTTTTCACGGCGTGGTCTTATGATATAACCGTTATTAAACCAAGTGTTAGGAGTTTTACTCATACCAGTCCCATGACTGACCCGGAGTTTATTTGTTTTGTTTCCCTAAACTCTTGGGTGCCTAAATTTGTATGGGCAGTCAAGTAGTCGGAATTTTTCAGATACACTTGGAGAGCTTGGAGCAGGACGCTTCAGGATTCTATAGCTATTATTATTTCCGCTGTTGTTGTAAGTGTTGTACTCTGATAAGTGCTATTGTATATATAACTGTTGTATTTCAGAAGTTATGTTATATTTTATTCGTTCCGCTGTGAGATTCGTGATTACTCTGATGATGATGTTCTTCTTCTTCTTCTATTCTATTAGTTCTACCTTATCTATCCTCACCCTCTAATTTCTTTCATTAACTATTCGGTTATTTTCGATCCTTGGATGTTCGATATGTGTTGTATATCGGATAACCAAGATCGCATTTTTCCGGGTCGTTACAACGATAAACCCAAAATCACATTCCATTCCATCAGCCTTTAACCGTAAATTAGCAAGTGAATAATTCCCTAAGTATTAACCCTGAAGGCCGAAACCAACATCAGATCAATACCCAGGAAACCATTCAACCTAACTAATCTCCAGTTAGTTTCTGATTTTCTTAACTCCATTGGGTCAAAGAACAGTATTATTAAAGATACCATTCATGACAAACCAAAATCACATTCCATTAACAATGGAATCTTCATGGAAAACAAATCGATATATATATATATATAATCGATCTAAATTTCCATATCCAACCGATAATATAAGTGGAATAACGACAAGGCCTTTTAAATTCCATATATATTAAGCGTCTTCCTCTACAGAAGCTTACTTCGATTATTACCAAATCGAATTCCAATTTAATACGTTAAATTGGAAAACTTTACTTTGGAATATCTCCTTTAAATCTTAACAAAAGATTTATAAATTCCAAATCCCATTTAACTGTAAATCAGGTTAAAGAATTAATGTCACTAAAACACAGTTCACGATAAACCCAATTCACATTCCATTTTATTCCAATTATTAAATATAATTGGAAACTCTAACAATCTTAACTAAAAGAATAATTCTCTTCACATGGGGTTCAAAAAACGTGTTACTGAAGACACCGTTCATGAAAAATCCAAAATCTCATTTGATATTAAATACAAGACTTTGAATAGAAAATATATTGGCTTATATTCGATATCAAATTCTACAACCAACAAATATCGTATTGCAAATAACGATATAAATATATCTTTCAAATTTCCATAACAATATCTGTGTAATCACGAAATCCAACATCGATATATTCCAAAGACAATTTCGATTCAAATCCATTCCAATTTATATATTGGAAATTCTGGTTATTTTTAAAACCATTTGAAATCCAATTTATTTATTTTAAAAATAATTAGATTATAATTTTAGTTCAAAACTTGTTCATTTCGATAAAAATCTATTTTTATCTTTTCAAATATGGGATTTTTCATCCCAGTTCATTCCAAATCATTTATTATGATTTTATACAAATTAATGATATTTTTAATAATTTTATCAAGGCCCGTACAGTCGATTTCCATAAACGGCCATCGAACTGCACTTACATCGACCTTTTACAAATTTGATTTGGACATAATTCCAAATCCAAACGTTAGATTTCAAATATCTAATATTCTTTAGCAAGCTCATTTCGATACAAACCCAACGGTTCCTGTTTTAGGAGAATCCGACGGTCGGATCTCTCGTAATGTCCATTGGAAGTCAATGGTCGAAATTCGCGAACTGCCGCAGTGCGGCGCATTCTGTTCATGCAATTATATTATATATATAATATATATTTCGATGATTTACATTTTAAAACGTGTTTTATAAATCGTTTTAAATTCGTTTCAAAAACGATTTCAACTTCATATCTAATTTCAAATCAAAATTCAATATTCCATATCATCGATATATAAATGATAATATTTTCAAAACATTAGATTTTGAAATCAATTCCTTTTCGATATTCATTATAAAAATGAATAAAATCGATATAAATATCATTCATGTCAAAATGGCGTTAATCTAATCAACACGACTTTATATATTTAAATATAATCGTGTCCATCCCAAACCGGATATCAAAATCATATGTTGATTCTTTTCTGAATATTATTTGAAAATATTCGATATTTTAAAATACTCATTCTTTCTGAATTGGAATCAGACACAGTCAATTACCATATAATTTGATTATTTGGATTTCATATAATACATGTATACAACAACAGTGATGAATAATCATCCATCATCCAGAGTGCATTCTACACTGTATAAGCATTAAATATAAATATTCAACGCTTACACAGCTTGTCAACCAATCGATTGACATACAACTAAATATTGGGATTAGTATGTATCTAATATCATCCCAATACCCATGTGGGGTTTTCAATCAACAAATACAGATTTATTTGTGTAGTTGGGCGATGTGTAAAATTTATCATCCCAATCAGTATCAGTCAAATCAGTGAAAATAAACAAATCATCCAATTTGTTTATAAATATTTATTTTATTCATATACACATTAAAAATTATATTTTTAACTATAAAATATTTATTCCATTCCACATCACACAATCAATTTTCACCACACAATCAATCAAACAAGCAAGTCGTCCATGGTCTGTGGACAACGGGTATCGGGTGCTGCTAAGCACCGTCTGCATCCCAGTATATATTTCTAACTAGAAAATAAATTAAAGTGAGGAGTTCTCCCCTTTGGGATCCACTCCATCATTCTTTGAAGGATGGTTTCAATTTGCCCAAAATTCCAATGCGATCTTTTCCCGCTGTTCATAGTAAAAATCAAATTTTTTTGTAACGGCCCGCAAATCCGTACTATCTGAGTTGAATAATGACACCACACGTCCAACCCAATGACACAGAGATATGAATCATTAGTAAAAAGAAGTTAGAGGATGACGAATAGAAAGAAAAGTTAGAATAGAAGAAAAACGAAGAACACAAATCTCACAGCGGAACGAATAAAATATATTAAATAACATAACTTTTGAAATACAAATCAGTAACTGTATATGCATACCATTATCAGAGCACAATAGTTATTCCTGGAACAGTTATAAACATCTGTTTCCAGATACAACATAGTACACAGCGGAAATATGTTAGTTTATAGCTAACTGGTGAAGCCTCCTGCTTCCAGCTCTTCCAAGTGAATCTGAAAAATCCCGACTACTTGATTGCCCATACAAATTTGGGCACCCAAGAGTTTAGGGAAAACAAAAACAAAATAAACTCTGGGTCAGTCATGGGACTGGTGTGAGTAAACTCCAATCATTTTTTTAACTTTAAAAAAATCCTTACGAAAGAAATGGTAACCGTAAGACTGATCCACACATAACCACGGATGGTTTTTACCTTACGATAACCCAAAATACTTTGATATCAAATCGAGTGATATTATAATAATGTCTACATCAAATAAATTGAATCTTGCGGAATGCTTACATCTCACGCTCCATATATAATATAAAACCAAAAATCGCAGGGTGCTTATTGGAGATTGGATTTCCAACATGACAAGGTATGGAACCACCTTCCGATAGTGTATCTCTAGAGGGGAATACACTGGGTTCAACAAGAACATCTTGCAACCCGGCCCACACATGACCGACCACTCATTTCGCTTGAGTGTATCGAATGTATATCACCAACGGTTGGGATCAGCAACCGTTTCCCGAAAAGGGACAGCATCGATGGATTAAAGAAGTAAAAGGAATTTCTCTAGATAGGTGATTATACACCCTAATGGGAGCGACCCACAAAGCCATGCTACCTGCTTGATTTTTGTCACTTCCCGGTTGTTGAGGCCTGACGCTACGATTTCTTATCATTCATTGATAGCACAATGATTTTGAATGCCACATTGTCAGATCCGTAAATCACCAATTGATTGCATAAATATATTCTAGACATTATGCTAAGAGAATAAATTCTCCTCCACCATATATATCTATACAGACCAACATATGCGATCATTGGAAATACTCTGTCAGACATTGGTCCATACAATTTATTCTGGGACTGAACGAAATCGAAGGCACAATTTCTATTAATATAAAAAGTCCTTACACTTTACTCCGTCTTTGATTATCTTCATATAATCTGATTCGCAACGCTGCTGCCAATATAGAGTGGTTCTTGAATAATAATCCAACCGGTCTCTCCATATTGACAACGATATTGGCAAATACTTCGATTGTCAGTTATTTATCTATCGATGAAAAATAAACAAACATTCCAACCATCAAACAAATCACTGAGCCTCTTAATTAATATTTCATTAATCAAATCACTTCTTCATTTCCTTACCAATATTTGTTAACCAAATATTTTCAATAATTCATCTTGGTCTCTTACGCTGTTTGGAAACATTTCCATATTTCGCCATCTTTTATTTTCTATACTTAGAAAATATCTTCTATTAATAATTGGAAAATATTCCAATTACTTCTCCGTTTCACGACAATTCATTCCTATACTTAGGAATTATTATATTTCCAAAATTCCACTTAATAAGGTTAAAACGAATGTTATGTAAAACATCGCTACAACAACCCAAAATACTGCATTCAACTAAATTTCTTTAAACATTTCTCTTCGAGACTGAATCTTGCTATTTGTCAGCTAATAATGAATCAATCGAGTTGGGGTGTAATTACCTCTAAGACCTTGACTGAAAATAATATTAACTTCAAAACAGACAGCTTACTCGAATAATCAACACCATATTAAATCACTTTTCCATTTCTAAAACGTATATACATTTCTCTTTCTATTTTTACCAGATTTAGTTATAGATTTCCTTTTTGTTTATAATATTCTATTTTTAAGTTTGTTTCCCTATTGAATTCTATATATATCGATACATTGATTTCTAACTACCAAATTTTCTTAAAAATACTCTAACTCCTTAAATTTCCGGAAAAATTCGCCATAAGCTCCTTTGTACCGGTCAACAGTTCAAACTCAACTCGCCTCTCTAGGCCCTTTTCATTCAAAAAGCCAAGTGGCTTGCCGATTCGGCGTATAAAACCTCATATGGAATTTAAACATGTACATTATTGTCGGGCACTAAATTTATAAACTTCATTCTCTTCATTCCATACCTGCTTAACACATGTTCACCTGTTTTCAATTCAATTCAACTCAATCCAATTGTTTGAATTCAGTTTCGCCCATTTATTCTTTAATTAGCTTCTTAGCCTATTTCACTTGTTATTTTAATGTATCATGTTCGTATGTATTTTAGTTTGCTTATAAATCAATTGAATCCCATTTTCATTTCAGGTTTCATATTCGATTTCGAGTATGAAATTCACAATCTCATTTACTTATCAAAAGAAATATCTTGATCTAAAATTCGATTAACGAATTATTCTTCCACTTAATTAATTCTATTCAAAAATAAATAACTGATTTTGTTTCAAAAATCAATCCATTTACTCCACTCGAGTTCATATTTATTTTATAACTCAAGTCCAGATTTTTCAAATGGAAATTCAGATTTTATTTGTTTAAAAATCCTTATATTTATTTATATAAACCATTATGGTTTTTAAATGATTTTGGTGCTTCTTTTCTGAAAATTTGATTTTGACATAACTCAAAATCTATCAAACGAAATCCAGATTTTTCTCTTTCATTAGAAAACTATTATTCAACTAGTCCTGACGATTCTTATTTCAAAGAATTCCGATTTAATTTGAGTTCTATATACTCAAATGAAGTTCGAAACACTAATTTAAGAACTGTCATGCTGTGGTGAGTTCGTTTTTAATTATATTTAGTATATTAACATTTTAAACTTCGTTTATATATAAATTCCACTTCCATTCTAATATATTATATATATATATATATAAGATCGTCTTTCCAAATCTAAGTTAAACATTTTGATTTTTCTAAATCATCGATTTTCATAACTCAATTGTAAATTTTATTTACAACTCTATCTTATATATAATATTCCAATTCTTTTGGAGATAAAATATAAATCCTTATATTTATTTCAATTCTGTTTACAATCCGCATTCTGATATATATTTTGTCGTTCCCACTAAATGATTTCAAATTTCTATTTTCAACTTCTACTTTCAATTTCTATTTTCAATTTCTATTTTCAAATTTTTATTTTTCAACTTTAAACTCTAAATTATCCAATGATAATCTATTTCACCAGATTTATAAATATTGTTTATAAATCCAACTTCGTTGTTTTATATAATGAAACAAGTTTCATTTCAAAATCTATTTAAAACCAAAATTGTATTTTGGAATATTCTATTTATTTAACTTATCCATATATAACATAGAATCTATTTTTATATTTAAATTTAACTTCTATTTAATATAATCGTAATATTTTTTCTAGATATATAAATTCGAACTAATCGAATTCAAATCATAAATCCTTACGGATTTATTTTAGTTCAATTTATATTCTGAGCATCAGAATAAACTTTATGGTTTACTTCTTTAAAACGATTCCCCATTTCTATTTTAAATTCACATTTGAATTTAAATATTCAAATTATCAAATGATAATTTTTTCCCACTTTATTTATAAACACCGTTTATAAATTCATTTCAATTCACTTATCCAATGAAAATCAGTCCATTTTATTTATAAACACCGTTTATAATTTTACTTCAATTTCCTATATTATTTAATTTATAAACATCGTTTATAAATTTAATACTTGTTTTATTTATTCAAAACAATTTAATATCCTTTAGCTCATTCGAAATTCAAATTCTATTTAAAAAAAAATTCCATTTCAAATCTCAAAATCTCCTTTTTACGATATTTTTATACATCAACATTTTGGGCCTACTGATATTCAACCAATCAAAAACACACAATTATCAACCACAGGTTTTCTAACACATCATATATGATAATATATATGAAACAAACAAACTATAATATTTTTTAGGAATCCAGTTGAATCCCTCCAACCTATTTTCCTGCATCCACAGACGTTAACCAACATAAATAATACCCATCTTGCTTCGAGGCAGGATATCGCGGTATAGAAGGTCATCCAATATCATAGCATGGGGCGTATAGGGTCATCTGCTAATGGTGTTGCGGGCATCCGCTAATGATACTATCCAATCACCAATATATATATATATATATATATATATATATATATATATAATAACCGCAACCCAATCCTAAATAACTAATATATATTTTATAATAGTCACAGTAATATTTTAATGCAACCAAACAAGCATCAAACAATTTTTTTAACGAATAAAATAATTCAAAATAAAAATGAGTGAGATTTACTCACCTGATTTTTATTTGTGACTTATTCCAATTAAATTCCATTGTAGCCTTCGTCCATACAAAATCAAGGGACTTAGTTGCGTGCAATTCTGTTATCATGTTAAATAGTTATTCGCATTATAACTTATAACATATTTAGATGTCATAAACTAAATTAAATTATATATGTTAAATATATGTAACGACCCGGAGAATCTGAACCAATTTAAAATTTTTAAATTGGCTAAAATAGTGGATTTTAAATATTTAAAATAAATATTTTAAATAATAGCAATGAAAAATGAGTTTTAATCGATGTTTGAAAACGAATATAATTAATTCTAATTGTAAACAAGGCCTGAAATGGCGCGGTAGTTTCAAAATTTGAATTCAAACTTTGACTGACTGTACCGGGTGCAAAACAAAACGGATGTTAGTGAAACCAAAAATATTTAAATCTGTTAGTGAATACCTTTCTAACGAATCTGAAAAATGGAAATTTCGTAGCGGGATGCAAAAGTTATGGCCAAATGAATTTTCTGAAAGGTCGCTATGGAGTTTATATAGCCCGTGAAATTGGCCATTTTGCAAATGACCTCGGAATTCGACAAAACCACTTTTGTTGGATCCGGGATGTGAAGTTATTGCTAGGTTTCAAATTTCATAATTTTTGAAGCTAGTATGTGAGCGTGGCCAAGGAAAACGTGTTTTGGTCAATTACAGTTAAATTGGATCGACCAGAAATGGGCCATTTTTCAAACGATCTCAGAATTCGACGAAACTAGTTTTGGTGGGACCGTATCGTCAGAACATAGCCAGATTTATTTTTCTGGAATTTTTTGAATTAGTTTGTGGCCCTGGCAAATTGAAATGTACGTTCAAATTAAATATTGAATGTTATATATTTTAAATTGAAGGAAAACTGACTGAAACAGTCGAATGGACCTTCGAAACATATCCCATTGTGTTTGGAATGGGGGTAAAACGCTAGGGATCACAGTCGTTGGGTTCGAAAAGGAGTTTGCTTATGAAAACCCCAATTTTCTGAATTTTATATACAGCGGCCAATAGGAATTTTCTTTTATATTTTTTTTTAAATCCCTCAAAAAAAACCCGTAACCCATCTCGATTTCGACGGAAGGCGTGTTCTTCCCTTCCCTTCCATTTTCTGGCAAATCTGTTCACCTTTAGCCCCCACTCCAGTTAGGGTTTTTGTAGATCTCGACCTAAGCTTCAAATCCATACCCACCATCATCAGTTTCGTGGCCTATAGGAGGAGAATCACCTCCGGGAAGTTGCGGTCTTCCCAGCGCCGCCGTGAGCAGCCGCCACCACCGAGCTGCACCCCACCACCACGTGCGGAGGCGCCCCTCCTCCCCCTTCGACCTCGCGCAACCCGATCGTGGAACCGTTGCACCGTTTGATCGAAAATCCAAAACCTAGATTTGAACCTCCTCTGAAAGGTATGGCTGTAAATTTTTAAACTGGTTTTGACACTTTAAAGTGTCGTGAAATTCAACCATCTTTGAAAAATCGTATCTTTCTCATGTGTTGACGAAAATCGATGAAACAGGAAACATCGTGACCGTGTGGACGTCTTCTACATTCTAGAAGAGACCGCATATTTTTCTGAGCCTTTTGCTATTTTTGGTGGAGTGGAACCCAATGTGAGATTTCTAAATTATAAACGATATGGAAAACGACGATGTCTAAATTATATAGTCGATGTATGGGTTATATAAGCTTTGTACACCTCATGTATAAGCGTTGTATAAGTTGTACGTTCGATGTATAAGTTATATATGCGTTGTAAAAATTATATATGTGTTGAATAGAAGTGAAATGCTATATATAGATATATATATATATACGCCCCTCGTCCACAAACCATGGACGATATTTATTGGTTGTGATTGGTGTGAAAATTGATTGATAGCGAATGGTTGATTGAAATTGTTTGTGGTTGAAATTGATTGATTGTGGTTGAAAAATACCCGTTTGTGGTTGAGAAATATTTGGTTGAAACCACATAGGATTAGTTTGTGGAAATGAAAAAAATATACATGCCGCTTGCGTGCGAACTAGATGCATGATTCCCCATTGTCAAAAGCTGTGAGGCTTTAAGGTAGAGCGAGGAGCAGTACTAGGGACGGTCCCGGTTTTAACTACCCTGCCGTTATGCTGCCAAAATATTGAATAATATTCATGTGTTAGAATCATTTTCATTTGTTGAAACTATATTTATTCGTTGAATAGAAAACCTTCATGTGTTGAAGTGAAACTCATTCGTTGAATAGAAATTCATGTGTTGAATGGTATTCGTGATTTAAATATAAAAATCACATTTTTACTCTATATATATAAACTATAGAAAACCTTCATGTGTTGAATCGATATTCATTCGTTGAATAGAAATTCATGTGTTGAATGGTATTCGTGCTTTAAATATAAAAATCACATTTTTACTCTCTATATATAAACTATAGAAAACCTTCATGTGTTGAATCGATATTCATTCGTTGAATAGAAATTCATGTGTTGAATAGTATTCGTGTTTTTAATATAAAAATCACATTTTTACTCTATATATATAAACTATAGAAAACCTTCATGTGTTGAATCGATATTCATTCGTTGAATAGAAATTCATGTGTTGAATGGCGTTCGTGATTTAAATATAAAAATCACCTTTTTATCTATATATATAAACTATAGAAAACCTTCATGTGTTGAATCAAAATTCATTCGTTGAATTGAAATTCATGTGTTGAATGGTATTCATATTTTGAAAGAAATTGTTTTATAATAAAAACCCTATTTTTATCATCAATATGAACTATTTAAAATAATATTGTTTTGAAATAAATTGTTTTATAATAAAAATCCTATTTTTATCACCTATATTAACTATATAAAATAGTCGAGTTTTGAAATAAATTGTTTTACATTAAAAATCACATTTTTATTATATACATGAATTGTTAAAAATAGTGAAGTGTTGAAATATAAGACAGTTAGATAAAAATATCATTTTTGTCAAATGTATGAAAATCATATAGTTTTGAAATCGAAGAATCGATATATATATATATATATAGATATATATATAAATAGAATTGAAATATATCGAATAACGAAGCTGCAGTTCGTATTTTGAAACCGTGATTTCAAACGATTAGTGCGGGAGATCCGACCATCGGATTTTCCCGAAACCGCAACCGTTGGGTTCGCTTTGGAAATATCTTTCGAACGGCACCAACTTTGTAAAAATCCAACGATTGATTGTCTGGAATGTTTAATTCAAATCTGAAAAAACAGCGCCAAAATCGATTTTATATATATATATATAAATATAATTATATAAAATCGAATAATGACACTGTAGTTCGTATTTTGAAATCGAAACTTCAAACGATTATATCGGGAGATCCGACCGTCGGATTTTCCCGAAACTGGAACCATTGGATACGTTTTAAAAAGATCTTTCTAATGATGTAAATTTTGTCAGGATCCAACAGTTAGATTTTCAGATATGTGTAAATTAAATCTGAAGAAAAACAGCGCTATGGCCGCGTTATGGCCCGAAGCGTCGTTTTGAATAAATTGGCTATTTAAAATAAATAAAAATAGCGATAAATCGTTATAAAATATTATGAACGATATGGATGTGAAATTTAGAAACTAACAGAAGGTTGCCTAAGTCGAATGGTTTCTTGGGTATTGATCTGATGTTGGTTTCGGCCTTCGGGGTTAATATTTGGGAAATCGTTCTCTTACTGATTGACGGTTAGTGACTAATGAATTGAAATGATGCGTAGTAGTGTTTGTGTAGCACTTGTTTGTTATATACGCGAGTTGCTCAGAAAGACCGGGTTTATCCCATTCTGAATAACTGAATCGATGATAAGAAATCGAAGATGAAGACGGTGGTCGAAGAACGGAGATCTTCACCTCGTTTGGATGGTAACTGATGTCCTGATTGGGAGGCATCCCGAAATATGGATAATAAGTGATGATCGTCCAGACATACGTGGAGATCGAAGGGTTTGCGAGGTATATAGTTCCTCCGGTTTCGTTCAGACCCAGAACGGACTTGCAAATGGACAGTGTGTCTGACATTGGAATTTATTCTGTGTGATTGATAGCTATCAGTTGCACGGTGTGAATTTCCTGTGTGGCATGCTAAGATGCAGTGATCATGGCTTCTGTTGAAAAGCAAAGTCTTGTGGTGATGATCAAAGCACCGCCTGTGTGGCGTAGCTTTGTGTATAACGTGAAATCGCGAGCCTCGCACCCCGGTATGAACCAGAAACGGGAGAGGACCTCAGGGAGGACATGCGTTTCTTTCTAGCTAGAAATGGCGTCAGTGGTTTTACACGCCCTGACGAGATTGACTTATGTGGTTGTTGTTGTTGCGAGGCGCCTCGGTTATATCGGTCGATCCGGGACCGATGGAGTCATTTGTTGGCTCATTTACACCCCAAAGGGCAGGGAACCATATTGCTCAGGCACTATAACCCACTCCGTGTGGACCAGCCCTGTCGCTCCAAGGGGCAGTTGCGGCTGTTCCGGAGGCTCGGGCTAGAGAGTCTCGAAGTTGGTAAGGACTATCTTTTGCCTTGGTTCATGACGGAAATCCAATTTCCAAATACGTGACTGTGCGGTTTTGATTGTATACCTATATATGGCGACATAGTGGTATGGGGCATTAATGCCATCTATGATTGATACTTATTATTTGAAATTGTTTTTGAAACATATAAACACTAGTAGTAATATCAAATGCTTTTGTTTTATTCGTATCAAGCATATTTTGGCCATTATAAGGAAAAACTCTATCCTCCGGTTTGCGTTGCATTGTGTGATGGGAACTGAGTCTTATAATGGCTTCATTTTTATAAAAAGCGTTGCGATGTTTAAAAGAATTATTTGTTTCAAAGCACTGGCGATCCGATGGAGTAAACATGTTCCACGAAATTGGCGTGGTCCTGTGATTAGCCATATTTTAAATGTGTTGAGTAGATTTCTCATACCAGTCCCATGACTGACTCGTAGTTTGTTTCACTTTCAAACTCGGGTGCCCCTTTTTCTACACGGGCAGCCTTGTATTCAGGTTTTAGCTGGCTTTCTCTGGATAGCTGGAGCTGAAGATGGATTCTATTATTTATCTCTTTTTATGTTGTTCAGCTCCTATTGTACGTTATGTTTGTTTTCCGTTGTAGACATTTATGTATAGCTGAACTGTAATTGTACTAAGTATGATCCTGTATACTGTGTAACTTTGATGATTACGTTTATCTTGTATATTCTATTGTGCATTATCTGGTGTATTTATTTAATTCTGTCCTGCTATTATCTGTTTATGTGTTATATTCCAAGGATTACCCTTGCCACCATCAGTACGGGGTTTGGGGTCGTCTCAATTTGGTATCAGAGATTTGGTTAAGCTTAGTTCTGGAATATAACATATTAACGAACTCGTCAGAAATAGAACCAGTAGTGTTCTAGGACGGGTAACTAATTACAAATAGGATCAGTAATATCCTAGTATGAGTAGCAGAATGAAATACACCCCTATAGACACATTTACATTCAAGTATTTGTCTCTGTATTTTGAAATATCTTTTCTGTTACCTGACACTTGATCTGCTATTTATAGAAGTACTAGAAAATGAATGCCAGAAACAGAAGAAGTGATACTGACCCGGATATAGAAGCCATATTCATGAAATATAGAAATCTGGGTGGAAAACCCTTCTCGGGCGAAGAATCTATTATGAAGTCACAAGCTTGGATTCGTTCGGCTGAGAAAATCTTTGAAGGACTAAAGCTGAGGGATGACCAGAAAAGATTACTGGCCTCCTGGGCACTCAAAGACGAAGCTTTGTTCTGGTGGGATTCAGTTATTAAGGATAATCCAGAAGGTGATATCACCTGGGATAGATTCAAAGTGATTTTCCTGAAAAGATTTACTCCTCCTGAAGCAATTGAACGGCTATGTGATGAATTTTCTTATCTGATACAAGGAGATATGACCATTCCCGAATATCATAAGAAATTCAATGAACTTTCTCACTTTGCCCCTCATCTAATTGGAAATCCGAAGAGGAAGAATTTGAGATTCATCAACGGGCTTCAAAGAAAATATCAGAACAGTCTAATGAGGAATGTGAAGCTTCCTTTCTCTGAAATGATATACATGGCTTACCAGTACGAAGATCTAGACAAGAAAGGTATGTTACGCTACGAGGAGGAGGTCAGTTCTAGTAATAAAGTTGAGTCTGAAACTGATCGTCCTGAGGCCAGTATGATGTCTGAGGTCAGTAAGAAGCCCAGTGCCAAGAGAAAAAGGGCCAAATCTGAGAAAGAACCAGTAACGACAGCTGTAAGCTCTAACTGCAATAGGCAAGGACATCTCTCGATAAGTTGTCGATCTCTAAAGAAACAAAGAAAGGAAGGATCTAAGTCTAATAAGAAGTTTCAAGAGACCATAGAATGCATCATTTGCCATCAGTTTGGCCATGTAAAGCAGGATTGCCGGCTGTTAAAGGCAACCAAGGAGGCTCAGGTAAATGAAGTAGCAGAAGCCTCAGCACCCTCAGATAGTCGGGGAAGGTCTTATGTTTTAGAAGGCACGCTTACTGTCAAAAACATTTCGGTCAAAGTACTGTTTGATACAAGCGCGTCGCGAAGCTTCATTGCCAAGAATGCAGTTAAGAAGTTGGATTTGAGTTTGAAGAAGCTCAAAAAACCAATGACTGTCCAAAATCTGGTTGGGGGTTCCATCGATCTCAGTTGGGTTTGTGCTGTACCTGTCTCTTTTTCCTGCTATAAATTCCCTACTGTCTCTATCGTCATGAATTTTACTGAATTCGATCTTATTTTGGTATTGGATTGGCTAACCAAATATGAGGCAGAGGTTAGATGCGCCGAGAGAGTTCAAAATTAATTGTTACTATCCTATGGCGATGTTTATTATTACACACAGAATAACCAGCACTCCGCATCCAATGGCATTCACAGGAGTTGATATAATAATATTTCGCATCCAACTCATTAAGGTTTACCTATTTGTCGGGCACGCAAATAAAATCTTTACTCAACAGCTATCCATTTTCCTGTTCAAACATATATAATGCACAAGTATATATTTCTATCTATTTTCTAATCAGTTCAATGTGTGATTCAATCGAATAAATTCTACCATTATTCTCTTATTAATTAAATTAACTATTGTTTCAACAATTTTAATTAATCAAATCTACTATCACACAACACAAACAACAATCAATTTGTTTTTTTAACTTTTCAAAATCTTACAAATTAATTCATATACCCTTTTTAAATTAAGCAGACTATAGAATTAAAAGTGCACATCCATGGAAAGAAAATAACAATAAAGTAGAGAAGTAATTGGTAATGCAAAGTATGGTAAATGTATCTTGCACCGGAGTCAATTAGAGATATCCACTCGGCATCAGGATAGGCTTTCTAAATGCTCTCCTCAGTTTCCCAAGTACAATCTCGCTGATCTCCACTCCATTGCACTTTGACTAAGTGAACCTTCTTGTTCCTCAGTTCTTTGGTTTCTTTGCCAAAGATCTTGAGCGGCTCTCTTCTCACAGCTAATTCTGGAGTAATTTCAATATCCTGTTGAGCTGCTTCTTCCACGATCAAGTCTGGATCATGAACGTGCTTTCGAAGTTGAGATATGTGAAATACATCATGCACTCCAGGCAACCAATCAGGAAATTTAACCCTATAAGCGAGCATTCCAATCCGTTCTAGTATAGGGAATGGGCCAATGAATTTGGGCGCCAACTTCCCAGTTTTACCGAACCGAATAAGTCCTCTCATCGGCGATACTTTCAAATATACATAGTCGCCAACAGCAAATGATATATCTCTTCTTCTCCTATCGGCATAGCTCTTTTGTCGGCTTTGAGCAGCGAGTAATCGTTTCTTAACGAAATCAACTTTGTCGGCAGCTTCTCAGATCATATCAGGCCCTAACACAAGTCTATCACCGGGTTCGACCCAACAAGAAGGGGATCGGCACGGTCTACCATACAATGCTTCGAATGGCGACATTGTCAGGCTCGCCTGGTAGCTGTTGTTATATGAGAATTCAGCCAAATGCAGATGGTCTTCCCATGATCCACCAAAATCTAGAACACAAGCCCGCAATAGATCTTCTAGTAAACGATTCACCCTCTCAGTTTGACCATCTGTCTGAGGATGATAGGCGGTGCTTAGGTTCATCTTTGTTCCCAGCTCTACTTGAAATGCCTCCCAGAATTTACTAGTAAATATCGGGTCTCTATCACTGACTATACTGAGCGGCACTCCATGTAGTCTAACAATTTCCTTGAAATATATTTGCGCCAGACTCTGAGTAGTTCTGTTTGATCTGACAGGTATGAAATGGGCGGTCTTCGTGAAGCGATTTACGATCACCCAAATACTGTCATTCCCTTTTCTGGTTCTGGGCAGACCATCTATGAAGTCCATAGAAATATGTTCCCACTTCCAACCAGGAACGTCTAGCGGTTGCAATAATCCAGCCAATTTCTGTTGGTCGCTCTTGACCAGCTGGCAAGTAGGGCATCGGCTAACATATATTAAACCATCTCTTTTCATAGCCTTCCACTAGAACGTTCGCTTGAGATCGTTATACATTTTGGCCACACCAGGATGGATACTCAGCATGGACTTGTGACACTCATCTAACACTTCCCTCTTGAGCTCGGGGATGCCAGGAACACAAATCCTTCCTTTCAATCTCAGGATCCCATCGTTATCTATTTGAAAACACGAGGGTTCGCCTTTCTGAATCCTTTTGATCATATCCTTAATAAGGTTATCCTACTTCTTAAGAATAGATATTTTGTCAATCAAGGAAGTCGTAATAATAAAGCTGTCGATCATTACATTCTTTCGACTCAACGCATCGGCCACGACATTGGCTTTCCCTGGAGTGTATAGAATCTCAAAATCATAGGCTGCAAGGAACTCTAGCCAACGTTGTTGCCTCAGATTCAGGTCCTTCTGGGTGAATAGATACATCAATGACTGATGGTCGGTATACAGTTCGAATTTCTCACCCAGAAGATAGTGTCTCCAGATTTTCAACGAGAATACGATAGCCAACAACTCAAGATCATGAGTTACATAGTTCTTCTCGTGTGGTTTCAACTGACGCCTAGCATACGCAATCACTTGACCTCTTTGCATTAACACTGCGCCAAGGCCTTCTCTAAAAGCGTCAGTCCAGACTTTCAATTCTTGATTGCCGTGTTTTAAAGGACACTGATTCTTTAACCCAGTTAAAGTTTAAAACTAAGTGATGTTTTAATGAATCTTTAATTAGATTGAAAAGATCAAGAATGGAGTATCCCCAGTTTTTCTCCAGGCGATAGTTAAATCTTTAATTAGATTTGAACGTGAAATGGTAATTGAATTTACCGATAACACCGTGGTGTTAGATATGAAGTATTACCAGTTTTACTTCATGGGATGAATAGGTTGGGATTGGGAAATTAAAACAAATGATTACTTCGGTAAGGTTCGTTAATCCCGACTAGTTTGAAGTGATATTCAAAGGAAGATTAAAGAATAAATTTCAAAGAATTTATCTTTGATAAAATTAATGGGAACCTTTCCCTAAGAATGTAAAATTTAGAAACTAACTGTAGGTTGGCTAAGATGAATGGTTTCCTGGATATTGTTCTGATGTTGGTTTCGGCCTTCGGGGTTAATATTTGGAGAATTATTCTCTTGTTAACTTACGGTTAGTGACTGATGAATTGGAATGAGGCGTATGTTGTGTTTGTGTAACACGGATTTATTATATACGCGAGTTATTTAGAAAGACCGGGTTTATCCCATTCTGAATAACAGATACGACGATAAGTCGAAGATGAAGACGATGGTAGAAGACCGGAGGTCTTCACGTCGTTTGGATAATTACTGATGATCTTGATTGGGTCGTACACCCAAGAGGAGGGAATCAGTTAGTGGTCGTCCAGACGTACTTGGAGATCGAGGATATGCGGGGTACTAGGTGCCTCCGGTTTCGTTCAGACCCAGAACGAACTTGTAGATGGACTGTGTGTCTGACATCGGATTTCATTCTGTGTGATTGATATCGATTGCATAGCGTGAATTGCATGTGTGGCATGCTAATATGCAAATGATCAAGGCTTCTGTTGAAAAGCAAAGTCTTGTGGTTGATGATCAAAGCACGACCTGTGTGGCATAGCTTTGTGTAACATTGATCCGCGAGCCTCTCACCCCGGTGGTGAACCAAAAACGGGAGAGGACCTCAGGGAGGACATGCGTTTCTTTCTAGCTATAAGTGGCGTCAGTGGTTTTACACGCCCTGACGAGTTTGACTTATGTGGTCGTTGCTGTTGCGAGGCGCCTCGGTTTGATCGGACGATCCGGGTCCGATGGAGTCATTTGTTGGCTCATTTACGCCCCATAGGACGGAGAGACGTATTGTCCAGGCACTATAATCCACTCCGTGTGGACCGGCCATGTCGCTCCAAGGGGCAGTTGCGGTTGTTCCGGAGACATGGGCTAGGTTGTCTCGAATTAGGTAGAGGATGATCCCTTGCCTCGGTTCACAGATGGAAATCCAACATCCAAATACGTGATTTTGCGGTTTTAATTGTAGAACTAGTATGGCGACATGATATATGGTACCCATGCCGTCTATGATTGATACTTATGATTTGAAGTTGTTTTATACACTATGCACTTATTATAGTATCCAACGATTTGTTTTAAACGTACTAAGCATGTTTGGCTATTATAAGGGAAAACCCTATCCCCCGGCTTGCGTTGCATTGTGTGATAGGACCTGGGTCTTATAATAGCTTCATTTTTCCAAAAAGCTTTTCGCTGTTTTGTTGTATGCACTGGTATTCTTGGAAGGAAACCCGTTCCGTGTTATACGGCGTGGTCCCTTGATATATCTGATTTAAAGTAAAGTTTTAAATAACTGTCTTAGTTCTCACACCAGTCACATGACTGACCTGGAGTTTATTGTTTTAACCTAAACTCTGGGTGCCCTTATTTTGGCACGGGCAGCTAGTAGTTTTGGTTTTGCAAATTTATATTCACAGGATCCTGGTTTACAGCTGGAACGATATCCGGAAAGCTTTGTATCCGTATATCTCCTTCAGTTGTGTATTGTATTATTTTCCGCTGCTATGTATTTAAATGTAATTTAAATCTCTGATATTTCTGTGTAATATTCATTTATACTCTCTATATTCTTGTATTCTGATGAATTGTTGTAATAGACAATGAAATGTTCTTCCGTCTGCGTTCTGTTGTGGCTTGTTCTCGACTCTATCCGGTCTTTCCTTACCGGGGAAGTTCGGGTCGTTTCAGCGTCCTTTAAAGTGTCGCGAAATTCGACCATCTTTGAAAAATCGTATCTTTCTCATGTGTTGACGAAAATCGATGAAACAGGAAACATCGTGACCGTGTGACGTCTTCTACATTCTAGAAGAGACCGCATATTATTCTGAGCCTTCTGCTATTTTTGGTGGAGTGGAATCCAATGTGAGATTTCTAAATTATAAACGATATGGAAAACGACGATGTATAAATTATATAGTCGATGTATGGGTTATATAAGCGTTGTACACCTCATGTATAAGCGTTGTATAAGTTGTACGTTCGATGTATAAGTCATATATACATTGTAAAAATTATATATGTGTTGAATAGAAGTGAAATGCTATATATAAATATATATACGCCCCTCGTCCACAAACCATGGACGATATTTATTGGTTGTGATTGGTGTGAAAATTGATTGATAGCGAATGGTTGATTGAAATTGTTTGTGGTTGAAATTGATTGATTGTGGTTGAAAAATACCCGTTTGTGGTTGAGAAATATTTGGTTGAAACCACATAGGATTAGTTTGTGGAAATGAAAAAAATATACATGCCGCATGCGTGCGAACTAGATGCATGATTCCCCATTGTCAAAAGCTGCAAGGCTTTAAGGTAGAGCAAGGAGCCATACTAGGGACGGTCCCGGTTTTAACTACCCTACCGTTATGCTGCCGAAATTTTGAATAATATTCATGTGTTAGAATTATTTTCATTTGTTGAAACTATATTTATTCGTTGAATAGAAAATCATCATGTGTTGAATTGAAACTCATTCGTTGAATAGAAATTCATGTGTTGAATGGTATTCGTGTTTTAAATATAAAAATCACATTTTTACTCTATATATATAAACTATAGAAAACCTTCATGTGTTGAATCGATATTCATTCGTTGAATAGAAATTCATGTGTTGAATGGTATTCGTGTTTTAAATATAAAAATAACATTTTTACTCTCTCTATATATAAACTATAGAAAACCTTCATGTGTTGAATCGATATTCATTCGTTGAATAGAAATTCATGTGTTGAATGGTATTCGTGTTTTTAATATAAAAATCACATTTTTACTCTATATATATAAACTATAGAAAACCATCATGTGTTGAATCGATATTCATTCGTTGAATAGAAATTCATGTGTTGAATGGCATTCGTGTTTTAAATATAAAAATCACCTTTTTATCTATATATATAAACTATAGAAAACCTTCATGTGTTGAATCGAAATTCATTCGTTGAATTGAAATTCATGTGTTGAATGGTATTCATATTTTGAAAGAAATTGTTTTATAATAAAAATTCTATTTTTATCATCAATATGAACTATATAAAATAACATTGTTTTGAAATAAATTGTTTTATAATAAAAATCCTATTTTTATCACCTATATTAACTATATAAAATAGTCGAGTTTTGAAATAAATTGTTTTACAGTAAAAATCACATTTTTATTATATACATGAATTGTTAAAAATAGTGAAGTGTTGAAATAGAAGACAGTTAGATAAAAATATCATTTTTGTCAAATGTATGAAAATCATATAGTTTTGAAATCGAAGAATCGATATATATATATATATATATATATAAATAGAATTGAAATACATCGAATAACGAAGCTACAGTTCGTATTTTGAAACCGTGATTTCAAACGATTAGTGCGGGAGATCCGACCATCGGATTTTCCCGAAACCGCAACCGTTGGGTTCGCTTTGGAAATATCTTTCCAACGGCACCAACTTTGTAAAAATCCAACGGTTGGATTTTCTGGAATGCTTAATTCAAATCTGAAGAAAAACAGCGTCAGAATCGATTATATATATATATATATAATTATATAAAATCGAATAACGACGCTGTAGTTCGTATTTTGAAATCGAAACTTCAAACGATTATACCGGGAGATCCGACCGTCGGATTTTCCCGAAACTGGAACGGTTGGATTCGTTTTGAAAAGATCTTTCTAATGATCTAAATTTTGTGAAGATCCAACGGTTAGATTTTCAGATATATGTAAATCAAATCTGAAGCAAAATAGCGCCACGGCCGCGTTATGGCCCGAAGCTTCGTTTTGAATAAATTGGCTATTTTAAAATAAATAAAAATAGCGATAAATTGTTATAAAATATTATAAACGATATGGATGTAAAATTTAGAAACTAACTGAAGGTTGGCTAAGTCGAATGGTATCTTGGGTATTGATCTGATGTTGGTTTCGGCCTTCGGGGTTAATATTTGGGAAATCGTTCTCTTACTGATTGACGTTTAGTGACTAATGAATTGAAATGATGCGTAGTAGTGTTTGTGTAGTACTTGTTTATTATATATGCGAGTTGCTCAGAAAGACCGGGTTTATCCCATTCTGAATAACTGAATCGACGATAAGAAATCGAAGATGAAGACGGTGGTCGAAGACCGGAGATCTTCACTTCGTTTGGATGGTAACTGATGTCCTGATTGGGAGGCATCCCGAAATATGGATAATAAGTGGTGATCGTCCAGACGTACGTGGAGATCGAAGGGTTTGCGAGGTATATAGTGCCTCCGGTTTCGTTCAGACCCAGAACGGACTTGCAAATGGACAGTGTGTCTGACATTGGAATTTATTCTGTGCGATTGATAGCTATCAGTTGCACAGTGTGAATTGTCTATGTGGCATGCTAAGATGCAGTGATCAGGGCTTTTGTTGAAAAGCAAAGTCTTGTGGTGATGATCAAAGCACCGCTTGTGTGGCGTAGCTTTGTGTATAACGTGAAATCGCGAGCCTCACACCCCGGTATGAACCAGAAACGGGAGAGGACCTCAGGGAGGACATGCGTTTCTTTCTAGCTAGAAGTGGCGTCAGTAGTTTTACACGCCCTGACGAGATTGACTTATGTGGTTGTTGCTGTTGCGAGGCGCCTCGGTTATATCGGTCGATCCGGGACCGATGGAGTCATTTGTTGGCTCATTTACACCCCAAAGGGCGGGGAAACGTATTGTTCAGGCACTATAATCCACTCCGTGTGGACCGGCCCTGTCGCTCCAAGGGGCAATTGCGGCTGTTCCGGAGGCTCGGGCTAGAGAGTCTCGAAGTCGGTAAGGACTATCTTTTGCCTTGGTTCATGACGGAAATCCAATTTCCAAATACGTGACTGTGCGGTTTTGATTGTATACCTATATATGGCGACATAGTGGTATGGGGCATTAATGCCGTCTATGATTGATACTTATGATTTGAAATTGTTTTTGAAACATATAAACACTAGTAGTAATATCAAATGCTTTTGTTTTGTTCGTATCAAGCGTATTTTGGCCATTATAAGGAAAAACTCTATCCTCCGATTTGTGTTGCATTGTGTGATGGGAACTGAGTCTTATAATGGCTTCATTTTTATAAAAGGCATTGCGATGTTTAAAAGAATTATTTGTTTTAAAGCACTGGCGATCCGATGGAGTAAACCCGTTGCACGAAAGTGGCGTGGTCCTGTGATTAGCCATATTTTAAATGTGTTGAGTAGATTTCTCATACCAGTCCCATGACTGACTCGTAGTTTGTTTCACTTTCAAACTCGGGTGCCCCTTTTTCTACACGGGCAGCCTTGTATTCAGGTTTTAGCTGGCTTTCTCTGGATAGCTGGAGCTGAAGATGGATTCTATTATTTATCTCTTTTTATGTTGTTCAGCTCCTATTGTACATTATGTTTGTTTTCCGCTGTAGACATTTATGTATAGCTGAACTGTATTTGTACTAAGTATGATCATGTATACTGTGTAACTCTGATGATTACGTTTATCCAGTATATTCTATTGTGCATTATCTGGTGTATTTATTTAATTTTGTCCTGCTATTATCTGTTTATGTGTTATATTCCAAGGATTACCCTTGCCACCGTCAGTACAGGGTTTGGGGTCGTCTCAATATACATTGGATATTCCTAATCAAATTCAACTACAGAGTGTTTTACCAACAAATTTATCATTCCAATATGACCAAGTGGGTATGGTCCCCAAATTTAACTATAGTCTTGACATATCTCTAAACTATTATAAATTTTAACCATTTTATTTGTTTATGAGTTTGAATATAAATTAAACTAATTTAATTTTAAATAAGAAACATTAACTAAGCTATTTTAATTTAAATTTTCCTTAGTTCATGTTCAACATCTCCTTTGTTACGGCTAAGAAAAATTGACTTGCTTCTGAAGCTTTACTCCCAATCTTATCATTCAAAATCCTTTTACCATTTCTTCTTTTCTTACAGTCAGAATTCACGCCTTTTCTTCCTTCCCTTCTAATAAAACTTTGAACCCGCTGCCGCTTTAATTCGAGCATCCCCAAAACAAATCGCAACTCAACCCAGTTTGGCCTCTCACTAAAAATCGCGACTTTCATCCACTCGCCTAAAATACTCCTCACGCTGTAACCATCGCAACTCAACTTCTCAACACCTCACACTCGACGCCTGAACCCTAAATCACTACCCAGAATTCGAGCGTCGCACTAAAAAATCCTATGTCGCAACCCTCACCGTACTTGAACAATCAAATCTCGAGCCTTAGAAATCTGTTTGTAGGATTTGGGACTCAATTATATTTTTCTCGAAGGACTGGAATGGGATTTAGGCATCGATTTTAATTTAGAGGAGGAGAACAGAAGCCGCTGATTGATTTTACAAATCTAAGAAGTAAGGGTATGGTTTTTGTTGTTGAAGATTTCGATTGAATTACAAAAAAAGAAATGGAAAGAAATAAAGGTGGGTTCTCGCGTTTATATAGATGAAGATACTTCTACATTAAGGAATTTGTATGCGAAAGGTACAAAGGTAGGGTAGGCTAAGTATATTGTTATTAAATACGATTTGATATAAAGCAATTTTTATTCTTTTTAGATGGATATCGATTTGATTTCGAACCTATCCACAGTCAAATATCTCGGGGTCCATTAATTTAAATCACGAATCGCTAATCTAGCGTACCGACCGACATTTCAATATAATGACCCTATTCTTAACTCAACAGTAAATATTCTGGAATTTAATTTCAACATATTTATCATATTAAATTAATATAATATAATTTAAATCCCAAAACCACAAATTCTTTGATAATAAATTATTATTTATTATCATGTACATCAAATAAAATTCCTACTTATCTTCTAAATCATTTTGATTCAGTTTTTAACTTCGATTTCAATTATATTTCGAATTACAATAATTCGATATATTCTAAATTAAATTATATTCGATTATTAAATCGATAACTCAATATAAAAATTTATTTATATTATCAACTCAATCATTAAAACCATATTAAATATTTGAAATAAACGGTTTGAAAAATCTAGGCCGTCACATTCTTTCCCTCTTAAAAGAATTTCGTCCCCGAAATTACTAAGGTAGGAAAGTGCTTCAAACCCATTAACTTTTCAAAACTCATTTAGTTGAACTCAACTTTTCATATTTTCAACAAAGTTTAATTCCTACAAAACTTTTTGTTTTCATTCCTTTGAATGATTTTCAATCAACATATTTCCATTCAATTCAAATTCATTCAAATTGAATTTGATCAATTTATTCACTTCGATTCATTTAACTTATTTAAGTTAAATGTTAAATTTCAGAATTGACATTCCTGGTTTTCATTTCAAATTCCTTTTGAAATAACATATATATATGTACATATATTGATTACCATCTCAAATTCAAAATATTTGAATTTTCAAACTTACTTGTTTTCTCAAGCAAATTTCCTTCAAAAACTTTTCTAAGGCAGCAATCCATCACTTAGAAACTCGAAAATGAACACTGATAATGCTGCAGTCATTATCAGAATTATTTCCCAGCGACTGAAGTGAGTTCAGTGCTTTAGCACTTTTAAAATCCATTCAAAATGATTTCTATTCAAAAATCCTTTCAAAACAAAATTATTTTATTTTAATATACTTTGGAAATATTTTCCAGCTTCCCAGGATTTTAAATTCTAAATTCTGTTTTGAATTTGATTTTAATTCATCTGATTTGTATATTTGATTCTTATACAATTTATAACTGGTTATACATAGCCATTTCAATTTTATGATCATATTTGATTAAAATTTTAACATCCAACACATCCATATATTATAATAATTTCATATATTTATTTTATTTATATCAAAATGGAATTTCAGGTAAAATTATTTCATTTACCCACTTAAAACAATATTGTGTCAAATTTCTCTGTTCAAGTGTTTATAAATTCCCATCGACTTTGTGGCTTCCCACGATTCGATCAAAATTCATAAACCACTAACCAGACTAGCCAACATAATATAAAATAACTTTTATATAAATTAACAAATACGCGCCCTCGTATATGTACACTCAACTCATTCCAGGGTACTACTGACCCTATCTCTAATGAGCACATCCCACCAAAGCCTAGGTATTCGCTCAACCTAAGCTCTGATAACAACTGTAACGGCCCGCAAATCCGTACTATCTGAGTTGACTAATAACACCACACGTCTAACCCAAATGACATAGAGATACGAATCATTAGTAGAAAGAAGTTAGAGGATGAGGAATAGAAAGAAAGAAAAGTTAGAATAAAAGAAAAACGAAGAACATAAATCTCACAGCGGAACAAATAAAATATATTAAATAACATAACTTTTGAAATACAAATCAGTAACTGTATATACATACCATTATCAGAGCACAAAAATTATTCCTGGAATAGTTATAAACATCTGTTTCCGGATACAACATAGTACACAACGGAAATATGATAGTCTATAGCTAACCGGTGAAGCCTCCTGCTTCCAGCTCTTCCAAGTGAATCTGAAAAATCCGGACTACTTGACTGCCCATACAAATTTGGGCACCCAAGAGTTTAGGGAAAACAAAAACAAAATAAACTCCGGGTCAGTCATGGGACTGGTGTGAGTAAACTCCAATCATTTGTTTAACTTTGAAAAAATCCTTTCGAAAGAAATGGTAATCGTAAGACCGATCCACAAATAAACACAGATAGTTTTTACCTTACGATAACCCAAAATACTTTGATATCTAATCCAGTGATATTATAATAATGTCTACATCAAATAAATAGAATCTAGCGGAACGCTTGCATCTCACGATCCATATATAATATAAAACCAAAAATCGCAGGGCGCTTATTGGAGATTGGATTTCCAACATGACAAGGTATGGAACCACCTTCCGACAGTGTATCTCTAGAGGGGAATACACTGGGTTCAACAACAACATCTTGCAACCTGGCCCATACATGATCGACCACTCATTTCGCTTGAGTGTATCGAATGTATATCACTAACGGTTGGGATCAGCAACCATTTCCCGAAAAGGGACAACATCGATAGATTAAAGAAGTAAAAGGAATTTCTCTAGATAGGTGATTATACACCCTAATGGGAGCGACCCACATAGCCATGCTGCCTGCCCGATTTTTGTCACTTCCCGGTTGTTAAGGCCTAACGCTATGATTTCTTATCATTCATTGATAGCACAATGACTTTGAATGCCACATTGTCAGATCCGTAAATCACCAATTGATTGCATAAATATATTCTGGATATTATGCTAAGAGAATAAATTCTCCTCCACCATATATATCTATACAGACCAACATATGCGATCATTAGAAATACTCTGTCAGACATTCGTCCATACAATTTATTCTGGGACTGAACAAAATCGAAGGCACAATTTCTATTAATAGAAAAAGTCCTTACACTTTACTCCGTCTTTGATTATCTTCATATAATCTGATTCGCAACGCTACTGCCAATATAGAGTGGTTCTCGAATAATAATCCAACCGGTCTCTCCATATTGACAACGATATTGGCAAATACTTCGATAGTCAGTTATTTAACTATCGATGAAAAATAAACAAACATTCCAACCATCAAACAAATCACTTAGCCTCTTAATTAATATTTCATTAATCAAATCACTTCTTCATTTCCTTACCAATATTTGTTAACCAAATATTTTCAATAATTCATCTTGGTCTCTTACGCTGTTTGGAAACATTTCCATATTTCGCCATCTTTTATTTTCTATACTTAGGTGATTATACACCCTAATGGGAGCGACCCACATAGCCATGTTGCCTGCCAAATTTTTGTCACTTCTCGGTTGTTGAGGTCTGAGGCTATGATTTCTTATCATTCATAGATAGCACAATCACTTTGAATGCCACATTATCAGATCCGTAAATCACCAATTGATTACACATATATATTCTGGATATTATGCTAAGAGAATAAATTCTCCACCACTATATATATCTATACAGACCAACATATGCGATCATTGGAAATACTGTGTCAGACATTCGTCAATACACTTCGTTCTGGGACTGAACAAAACCCAAGGCATAATTTCTATTAACAGAAAAAGTTCTTGCACTTTACTCCATCTTTGATTATCTTCATATAATCTGATTCGCAATGCTACTGCCAATATGGAGTAGTTCTCGGATAATAATCCAACCGGTCTCTCCATATTGACAACGATATTGGCTAATACTTCGATAGTCGGTTATTTAACTATCGAAGAAAAATAAACAAACATTCCAACCATCAAACAAATCACTGGGCCTCTTAATTAATATTTCATTAATCAAATCACTTCTCATTTCCTTACCAATATTTGTTAACCAAATATTTTCAATAATTCATCTTGGTCTCTTATGCTATTTGAAAACATTTCCATATTTCGCCATCTTTTATTTTCTATACTTAGAAAATACCTTCTATTAATAATTGGAAAATATTCCAATTACTTCTCCCTTTCACGACAATTCATTCCTATACTTAGGAAATATTTATTATTATATTTCCAAAATTCCACTTACTTAGGTTAAAACGAATGTTATGTAAAACATCGCTACAACAACCCAAAATACGGCATTCGACTAAATTTCTTTAGACATTTCTCTTCGAGACTGAATCTTTCTATTTATCAACTAATAATGAAATCAATCGAGCTGGGGTATAATTACCTCTCAGACCTTGACTGAAAATATTATTAACTTCAAAACAGACAAGACCGCTTACTAAAATAATCAACACCATATTAAATCAATTTTCCATTTCTAAAACGTATATACATTTCTTTTTCTATTTTTACCAGATTTAATTATAGATTTCCTTTTTTTATAATATTCTATTTTTAAGTTTGTTTCCTTATCGAATTCTATATATATCGATATATTGATTTCTAATTATCAAATTTTCTTAAAAATATTCTAACTCCTTAAATTTCCGGAAAAATTCGCCATAACCTCCTTTGTACCGGTCAACAGTTCAAACCTCAACTCGCCTCTCTAGGCACTTTTCATTCAAAAACAAAATCAAAAAGCCAAGTAGATTGTCGATTTGGCGCATAAAACCTCATATAGAATTTAAACATGTACCTTATTGTTGGGCACTAAATTTATAAACTTCATTAATTTCATTCCATACCTATTTAATACATGTTCACCTGTTTTCAATTCAATTCAACTCAATCCAATCGTTTGAATTCAGTTCCGCCCATTTATTCTTTAATTAGCTTCTTAGCCTATTTCACTTGTTATTTGAACGCATCATGTTCGTATGTATTTATTTTGATTATAAATCAATTGAATCCCATTTTCATCTCAGGTTTCAAATTCGATTTCGAATATGAAATTCACAAGTCTCATTTACTTATCAAAAGAAATATCTCGATCTAAAATTCGATTAACAAATTATTCTTCCACTTAGTTAATTATATTCAAAAATAAATAACTGATTTTGTTTCAAAAATCAATCCATTTACTCCACTCGAGTTCATATTTATTTTATAACTCAAGTCCATATTTTTCAAATGGAAATTCGGATTTTATTTGCTAAAAAATCCTTATATTTATTTATATAAACCATTATGGTTTTTAAACGATTTTGGCGCATCTTTTCTGAAAATTTGATTTTGACATAACTCAAAATCTATCAGGCGAAATCCAGATTTTTCTCTTTCATTAGAAAACTATTATTCAATCGGTACTGGCAATTCTTTTTTCAAAGAATTCCGACTTCTATATACTCAATTGAAGTTCGAAACGCCAATTTACGAACTGCCATGCTACGGCGAGTTCATTTTTAATTATATTTAATATATAAATGTTTTAAACTTCGTTTATATACAAATTCCACTTCCATTCTAATATATTTTACATATATATACAAGATCGGCTTTTCAAATCTAAGTTAAACATTTTGATTTTTCTAAATCGTCGATTTTCATAACTCAATTGTAAATTTTATTTATAACTCTATCTTATATATAATATTCCAATTCTTTTGGAGATAAAATATAAATCCTTATATTTATTTCAATTCTTTTTACAATCCGCATTCTGAAATATATTTTTTCATTCCTACTAAATGATTTCAAATTTCTATTTTCAACTTCTACTTTCAATTTCTATTTTCAATTTCTATTTTCAAATTTCTGTTTTTCAACTATAAACTCTAAATTATCCAATGATAATCTATTTCACTAGATTTATAAATATTGTTTATAAATCCAACTTCGTTGTTTTATATAATGAAACAAGTTTCATTTCAAAATCTATTTAAAACCAAAATTGTATTTTGGAATATTCTCTTTGTTTAACTTATCCATATAGAACATAGAATCTATTTTTATATTTAAATTTAACTTCTATTTAATATAATCCTAATATTTTTTCTAAACATATAAATTCGAACTAATCGAATTCAAATTATAAATCCTTACGGATTTATTTTAGTTCAATTTATATTCTCAGCATAAGAATAAACTTCATAGTTTACTTCTTTAAAATGATTCCCCGTTTCTATTTTAAATTCACATTTGGATTTAAATATTCAAATTATCAAATGATAATTTTCTCCCACTTCATTTATAAACACCGTTTATAAATTTATTTCAATTCACTTATCCAATGAAAATCAGTCCATTTTATTTATAAACACCGTTTATAATTTTACTTCAATTTCCTATATTATTTATTTTATAAACATTGTTTATAAATTCAATACTTGTTTTATTTATTCAAAACAAGTTAATATCCTTTAGGTCATCCGCTAATGGTACTACGGGCATTCGCTAATGATACTGCGGGAACTATCCAATCACCAATATATATAATAATAACCACAAACCAATCCTAATTAACTAATAAATATTTCATAATAGTCACAGTAATATTTTAATGCAACCAAACAACCGTCGAACAATTTTTTTAACGAATAAAATAATTCGAAATAAAAATGAGTGAGATTTACTCACCTGATTTTTATTCGTGACTTATTCCAATTAAATTACATTGTAGCCTTCGTCCATACAAAATCAAGGGACTTCGTTGCGTGCAATTCTGTTATCATGTTAAATAGTTATTCACATTATAACTTATAACATATTTAGATGTCATAAACTAAATTAAATTATATATGTTAAATATACATTGGATATTCCAAACCAAATTCAACTACAGAGTATTTTACCAACAAATTTATCATTCGGATATGACCAAGTGGGTATGGTCCCCAAATTTAACTATAGTCTTGACATATCTCTAAATTATTATAAATTTTAACCATTTTATTTGTTTATGAGTTCGAATATAAATTAAACTAATTTAAT
This sequence comes from Allium sativum, assembly GCA_030737875.1. Lineage (NCBI taxonomy): Eukaryota > Viridiplantae > Streptophyta > Magnoliopsida > Asparagales > Amaryllidaceae > Allium > Allium sativum. The sequence continues at coordinate 614,926,189 of CM060915.1, read as the reverse complement.
TTTAAATAAGAAACATTAACTAAGCTATTTTAATTTAAATTTACCTTAGTTCATGTTCAACATCTCCTTTGTTACGGCTAAGAAAAATTGACTTGCTTCTGAAGCTCTACTCCCAATCTGATCAATCACAATCCTTTTACCATTTCTTCTTTTCTTACAGTCAGAATTCACGCCTTTTCTTCCTTCCCTTCTAGTAAAACTTTGAACCCGCTGCCGCTCTAATTCGAGTATCCCCAAAACAAAATCGCGACTCAACCCAGTTTGGCCTCTCACTAAAAATCGCGACTTTCATCCACTCACCTAAAATACTCCTTACGTTGTAACCATCGCAACTCAACTTCTGAGCAACTCACACTCGATGCCTGAACCCTAAATCACTACCCAGAATTCGAGCGTAGACCTCAGAAATCCTATGTCGCAACCCTCACCGTACTTGAGCAATCAAATCTCGAGCCTTAGAAATTTGTTTGTAGGATTTGGGACTCAATTATATTTTTCTCGAAGGGCTAGAATGGGATTTAGGCATCTATTTTAATTTAGAGGAGGAGAACAGAAGCCGCTGTTTGATTTTACAAATCTAAGAAGTAAGGGTGCAGTTTTTGCTGTTGAAGATTTCGATTGAATTACAGAAAAAGAAATGGAAAGAAATAAAGGTGGGTTCTCGCGTTTATATAGATGAAGATACTTCTACATTAAGGAAATTGTCTGTGAAAGGTACAAAGGTAGGGTAGGCTAAGTACATTGTTATTAAATACGATTTGATATAAAGTGATTTTTATTCTTTTTAGATGGATATCGATTTGATTTCGAACCTACCCACAATCAAATATCTCGGGGTCCATTAATTTAAATCATGAACCGCTATTCTAGCGTACCACCGACATTTCAATATAATAACCCTTTTCTGAACTCAACAGTCAATATTCTGAAATTTAATTTCTACATATATACCATATTAAATTAATATAATATAATTTAAATCCCAAAACCACAAATTCTTTGATAATAAATTATTATTTATTATCGTATATATCAAATAAAATTGCTACTTATCATCTGAATCATTTTAATTCAGTATTTAACTTCGATTTCAATTATATTTCGAATTACAATAATTCGATATATTCTAAATTAAATTATATTCGATTATTTAATCGATAACTCAGTATAAAAAATTATTTATATTATCAACTCAATATTTAAAACCATATTAAATATTTAAAATAAACTATTTGAAAAATCTGGGTCATTACATTTTTATTTCAATTCTAAAAATTATATTTTTACTTCACTAAAAATTATATTTTTACTTCGCTGAAAATTATATTTTTACTTCAAAACCATATGTGTAAAAATCACATCTTTAACCCGATGTTTACATTATAAAGGTAATATTTTTATTTCAATGTTCATACAATAAAAATCATATTTTTATTATCTCTATAATATAAAAATCATATTTCTATTATCTCTATAATACAAAAATCATATTTTTATTATCAAAAAAATATTTCATACATAGAAGAAATATCACATTTTTATACTATGCTACATATAAATAAAAATCAGATTTTTACCTATGCTAAATCTAATTAAAAACTGAAAATAAAAATAAATAAATAAATAAATAAACTTACTTTTCTATTTTCAGAGGAGGGGAGTTTCTTCGCGCGAATCGAGGAGGCAGAGGGCCTTCAGCGGGTAGATGGGTGGCGCAGCCTCCTTGGAGGCGGCGCGTAGGTCAAGGGGGTTTTGGCATCGGTCGATTTTGGGGAAAAGGGGAGTTCACGTGTGCCTGAAAGGAAAGGGGGGAGGTTGGTCGCCGTTGCGAGACCGGGGGGGCGACGCCTAGGGAGGAGCGGCGAACTGGATCGGGGGCTACGGGTTCGATTTGTTTTTTTCTCTTCGTTTTTCTGAAATGATTTTGAATAGGGGAAGGGGGTGTTGACCAACGTAAGGAGAAAAGGGCAAGGGGTTTTTTTATTATTTTATTTAATTTATCCTCCAAAAAGTAACTTTACATTTCGATCTCCAAACGAGACCCACCGCCTATCGTCCTTAGCTAATTACACTCATTCCGAACACAATGGGATATGTCTTGCAAGCCAATTCTATCGTTTATATCAGTTTCTGCTAAATTTAAAATATAAATCATTATATTTTAAATTCGAATGCACAATTCAGTTTACCTGGGCCACACATGGACTCTAAAAATTCCCGAAAAATATTTTCTAGCTTCGTATTGACGATACGGTTCTAACAAAATCAATTTCATCAAATTTGGAGACCGTTTGAAAAATGGCCATTTTCTGGTCGATCCAAATTGATTGAAACTGACAGAACATGTTATCCTTTGCCACGCTCACATATTACTTTCAAAAATTATGTATTTTGGAATCCAACAATAATTTGACATCCCGGATCCAACAAAAGTGGTTTCGTTGAAAACAGAGGTCATTTGCAAAATTTCCATTTTTAAGGGCTATATTTTCCATAGCGACTGTTTTGAATTTTCAATTGGACATAACTTTTATTCCCTCTATGAAATTTTGATTTTTTGGATTTGTTGAAAATATATTTTCAATTAGATTCTAATATTTTTAGTTTCGCTAAAATCCGGTTTATTTTGAATCATGTACATTCGTTTGAAATCGAATTTTCAAACTACCGCGCCATTTTCAATTCCTTTTATAGATAAAAATAAATATTTATATTCTAACTCGATTCAAATAAGTATATACATTCTAATTCTATTTAAAACAAATTTCTGGTCGTTATTATTTAAAATAATTCATTTTAAATATACGAAATTCATTAAAATTGCCAAAATAAAAAAATTTAATTGGTTTTGATTTCCCGGGTTGTTACACCATGCCTAAGTAGGTCATCCCTCGATCGTTACCAACCTATAAACAAGGATCCCACGTCATCAACAACCACAAAAGTATATGTTTGCCACAAAGGTTAATACCTGGGGTCCATACCATGGTACGACTTTTATCTACAAGGAGATGACTACCCATGTCCTCGCCGCGTCTTTCCTGATTCATACATTTTTCGGGGTATGAAGCTTGTCGAGTTCGCGATATACACAAAATTACGCCTCAATAAGCCATGCTTTAATCAGCAATAGCTCATTACTTAAGTATGCCACATTATCCATTCACCACATATAACTGATATCTATCAATATATAACCTCTAAGCTCATACATCGTAGAGAAGGGTGTTCAGCTAAGAGAATAAATTCTCCGCCACCAAAAAGGTATATTTATTTAATAAATATTAGTTGCTATGTAGTCAATTACAATGTCATACACATAATCCATACAAGTCCATTTTGGGTATGAACATAACTGAAGGCAACTCATTAGAGGTCCTTGGAAATCCAGAAAATCTCCAAATATGTCCGGACCACTAACACTTATAACCTCGTATTGGGTGTACGGCCCAACCGAGACATCAGCAAATAATCCAAAACAATGTGAAGATCCCTGGTTTTCAACCACAGTTTTCAATATCTTCAATTGCTCTATAACGACATATTATTATTTGGAATGGTTTTTGGATATAAATCTGATCTCGGTGTTTCTAAATAATAAGTGTAATTTAAAAACACAATTACGGATCACACTGGATTTCAACCAAATCTCCTCCAATAATTGGTTGATTAAAACCCTTTATAAATTCATTATTAAGTTATTCTCAAAGCCTTTCATTCGATAACTTATTATCCAGAACACGATTTCTTTTGAAAATCCTTAATCCATATTTCAAAATTTCAAACATAATTCCACTTTAAAAGATTACCCGATATCTATCTCTTAAATTGAAAGATTATGATTCTTTCCAAATTCCCTGCTTTTAATTTCATCAAATCAAATATTTGATTAAATCCTCAATTACGATACGAATTTCCACAACCCAATCCTTATTTAGGTTTCAAGAATGATATTATTGATGAAACTTTCCATGGAAAAACCCAAATCAATTGATATTGAACATAAGTTACATAGAAATTATATCTACTTATATTCTATACCAACTCTCATAATCAACGAATACTATAAGAGGAATAACGATATAAATATCTTTCAAATTCCTCAAATAATATACGTTTATACCACGGAATTTCATATCAAACATCCGAAGATTATTTCTATCCAACTTATCTCAATCAAGTAGGGAAACCCTTATCTTAGTTCGAAAGGTTTATCAAACCCTTTGGTATTAGATCTGCATAGAAATTCATCAACTTATCATTAATATTAATCTCTATATCAAACCCATACTATAAGTAGAATAACGGTAAACTACCTTCTAAATTTCGCAAATAGTAAGAGTAATCATCTACAGTATTAATATCAAACATCCAAAGATTCATCTCCCGCCATATCCAATTAATTTATACTTGGAAAACCATTTTTAAGATTAAAAAACCAATTTAAATTCAATATCAATTATTTATAAATTTTTGAACCTTTAAAATATTTTGCCATACAATACCGTTTCAAAAGCATTACAAAAGTGTCACAAAACAGTTCATATTGACTAGTTTGATAAAAATAACCTTTATATTATTCAAATCTAGAAAATGTAAATTAAAATTACATTTAAATAATTTATAATGATTTTTAAATTTTCCATATTTCTATAACATTAAAAATAGTTGTTTACTGTTACGGTCCTCGAACTACAATTACAACGACCTTTTCCAAAATTATTTTAAACATAACTTGAAAACTATATATCGAAATTTGGAAATTCTTTTTAATTTGAAGGTCAATGTTATTTGAAAACAAACGTTTTTCATTTTGCTGAAATCCAACTTAAAATGCTCAAGTTATAAGTGTTCAAAGTTATTGGTCTATTTGTGAACTGTCGTTGCGCGACTACTCCTATTCAGACCAAACTATGACATATAATAAAAATTCGTCCAAATTGCATCACATACAATTATAAACATTTAAAAAAACATATAAAATTATTAGAAAATGATATATCAAATCTTTGACTTCAAATTCAATTTAAATTTAAAAATCAAACATTATAATATTAATATTTTAATAAAATGTAACACCCCGTGTATTCTATAACAGTGAAATTCACAAATTAAAGTATAATTAATTTCAAATCAAAGAATTAAGGGAAACGGGATACGCCATTGCGTTCGTCTCGGAATTCTGCTTGAAATAGAGTCCGAGTTTGCGTAAAACGGACTCCGTATGAAGAAGATATGGCCTCCGGAAGTTTCAGAATTCAGTTTAAAATTCAAATAGACGAAAATAGCTCAGAAAAACAAATTTAAAATTCAAAATCGGGCCCAATTGGCCAGGGCGGGAAAATTCCCGCCCAAGTCACCCAGGTCGACTTGGCAGTCGACCTGGGGCTAGCCAGGTCGATTGGGCAGTCGACCTGGGTAACCCGTGTCGACTGCCAAATCGACTGGGGTGTCGACCTGGCCCCTGAGCCAGGTCGAACCCAGCCCCCCCCCTGGCTGGCCTGGTCTTTGTTTGGTCGATTTTCTAAGTCTTGCCTTGTCACTAGGGCTAGGTGTCAGCTCCTGGTTGGTCTCTCCTTCAAATGAACGGCTATTATTAGAACAAGCTACATCGACGGTCCTAATCAACTCACAAACACTATAAAAAGACCCTAAGACCTAGCCTAAATCATACTATTTCATTTTAGCCTCATGCCGCCACCATTAAACTTAGAGCTCTAAATTAAAAATACAAAGAACAAAATTATAGAAGACGAAGGACGATTCTTGAAGGCTACAAATAGAAGCTACAACAACTACGACGTTTTAGACAACGGATTTGGGGCTATTTAATTTGGAATTTTAATTACTTGCTTCATATTGTAAGTTCTATGTCACTTTTTAGGCAAAAACGCTAAAATAACAAGGACATGCCATGAATTGAAACCGGATTTAGGAACTATTATTAATCCATGTTTATGTTGTTTAACTTTGAATCATAATTTGGGAATATTGCTATGTCAACGTTGCAAGTTAAACTTATCATGATTTTGAGGTTGTTATGAATCACTTGGGCTTAATTGTATGGCAAGTTGGACTAATACATGTCCATGGAATCACTATGAAATCTTTATGTTGATTAAACCATGCCTATGATGCTAATTAAACCATGTCTATGATGTTGATGGAACTATGCCTGTGATGTTAATATACCTATCATGTTAATGACAAAATGGGAATTGCTAGGTTATGATGAAAAGTTGGAATCATTATGTTTATAATGCTAGATGAGAATCATTATGTTAAAAATGCTAAATTGGAATCCACTATGCCTATTAGAATTACCATGCCTTTAATGTTTCATGTTTGTAATAAAATTATTATTATGCCCGCAATGATTATTATGCCAATGATGTAAAGTTGAAATCATCATGTTAAACTAAGTTGGAAACATTACTATGCCAAATTATCATCATGCTAGTATTGAAACCATGTGATATGTTATAGCCTGTTTATTATGCAAGTGATGTTGGAATTGTCACATATGCCTATCACATGTTTGGTGTTATTCCCCTTTATCTCTTGAATTGTTTATGCTTGTGAACGAAGTACGTTTATATACGTTGGGGATACGATTGGGTAGAATAGGCAAAACTTGAATTGATTATAATCAAAAACCGTGAAATTTGGCATAAGTAGAACATGAAATATGGCACGAAAACTTGACTTGAACATGCCATAACTTGACTTGAAACATGCCTTAGTTGGGAACGAAGTTGACATATGAACATGCTATGGAAATAGCACGAATCTGATAAGAACATGGGCATGACTTTAGAAAACAAGAAAGTGGCCAACTCGAGGTTGGGTTGAGTTTGTAGTGTAAATCTGCCCGGAACCGCCCGGTAAATCCAGTTGCTACAAACAATAGGATCCAATGTGGGTAGTTGGTCACATCGCGCTTGAACCCCGAGGTTGGGTTGAGTTCGTAGCGTAAACCTGCCCGGAACCGCCCGGCAAATCCAGTGGCTACGAACAATAGGATCCAATGTGAGTGGTTCGGTGCATTAACGAATCAATTAATGCCAATTAGGGTTAAGTCATGAACATGAAAAGACAACTTAGCCAACTTGAACACGATTTGTAGGGCTAAGTCATGAACTTGAAACGACAAACTTAGCCAACTTGACATGACACGTAGGCGGGTTAAGTCGCGAATTCAAATGACATACTTAACCATCTTGACATGACTAGACTGGAAAAGGATTAAGTCACGAATTACATGACTTAATCGGTTAGGTGGGTTAGGTCACGAATTACATGACCTAATATGTTAGGAGAAACCCTAGACACGACCCTTTTCAGCAGTAACCCTCTAGATGTATCAAGGTACCCTGGGCCTAGGCCGGGTGGGGCACGATTACTGGGCTGATTGTAAGAGGTGAACGACGGCAGTGGGGTACGCCAGTGTAGGTTCGGTGGACTACGGTCGTGCACGTATTCCGGGGCAGACACTGGGTATCCGTAGATTTATCTGTGCATCTTGAATCGTGTCAGGGGTTGACACCCTAGGGCTGATACACCCGAAGGTGGACCCAGCACAGGTGACTACATTCGTGATTAGCCGTATGACACGAACACTTGACGAGCTAGAACTTGTAGGGAGCCGATCGACTAGATAAGCGCTCCGTAGGACCCCGTACTTGGGTCAGACCCCATTTCAGGGTCATTTCACAATATTGGGCCGTGGGATTTACTTCGTGATTAACTTGTGACCTAGGCTTAGTATACTAGTACGGTCGATGCAACGAATCTTGAATATGTGATGCTTTATTTGACTTGTCTTGACTTATCAGGATCACCTTAGTCTATCTTGTCCACCTTGACACCATTCTTAAGTTTAGTTCCAGTTCATACATGACATGTTGTTTTAACCGTTTTTACACTGAAAGTCACTAGGACTTACTCAGTCTTTACGACTGACCCTTTTCCTTTCGCCTCTTTTTCTTTCGTCCCCCCTCCCCCCAAGGTTCTCAGGGAGGGAATACCGCAGCTTGACTAGCTTTCACATCCAGCTTAAAGAGAAAGAATGTATTGCTTGGATCTCTTTCGTTTTGGACTATGGCTTTGGACAGCAATTATGGGACTTATGCAGTTTATTTATGTTTTCTTTAAATAATGTAATCAAGACAGTTAGGAAGATGTTATGTTTTTGGAAGAATTGTAAGACAATTATGGTATGGTTTGAGTAACACGTATTTTAATGAAATAAAAGTTGTTGTTGTGTTATTATATCTGTCTTGTATATCTGTGACTTATACTTATAAACCTCCACCAAAATTAGGGCACTCCCTTTGAGAGTGACCCTAACGGAGGTGGGGGTGTTTCACTTGGTATCAGATCATAGGTTTACCAGATAAGATAAAAAGTTTTGAAAATTTATTTTCAAAAGAAAATTTAAAGAAAGCATTTTTAAAGATAAAATGTTATATTTTAAAAAGGCAAAGTCCCCCAAAGCCATAGGTACTATCTTTTATCCTTCGTTTTGAATCTATCCTTTTTGTTTCAGCATGTCCGAAGAACTTAACTTGCCAGAGGGTATACCAATACCCGGTTGGTTTAGACGATTCTTAGAAGCAAGGGCCAATCAGCCAGGTCCCACCGTTCCTCCTCCCCCAGCTGCAGGAAATCAACCAGCTGCAGCAGCACCTCTTCCTCCACCGCCTCCGTGGGGTAATACTTTTGCTAAGATATGTAAAGATTTTAAAGCTATGGGAGGAAAGGACTTTCATGGAACTGAGTCCTTCGTGGCGGCTAGGAATTGGCTGAAGGAAACCGAGGACCTATTCGTCATCTTTGAGGTAGAAGATAGGCAGAAAGTACAAATGGCAGTATGGCTACTTAAAGGCGAGGCTTCCTACTGGTGGGAAGTCACCAATGCAGAAAGACCAGTGGAAACATGGGAGGACTTTAGGGCAAGGTTTGAGGCTAAATTTCTCTCAGAAGCTGAAAGGAGTTTGCAGTTGGAATTTTTTTTATTTCTTAAGCAAGGGAATATGACAGTCGAAGAGTATGTTAATCAGTTCGATGAGCTGGCTAGGTTCGGACTAGACCTAGTCAAAACCCCGCACAAGAAGGCTCTCCGCTTTGTCAAGGGGTTGAATGAGCCATTACACAGTTTGGCCATGACCCATATACCCATGGGAGCTACGTATGAAAGGTTGGTGCAGATGGCATTGCTGAACGAAGAAGATAAGGGAAAGAAGGAGACAAAGGCAGAAAACTCTCAAGGGAAGAAAGAGGACAAGCCCAACGATTCTCAGAATAAGAAGGTAGACTCCGAGAAAGGAGGCAAGAACGACAACTCATGTGATAAAAGGAAATGCAATTTCTGTGGTACGGAAGGGCACATAGCCAAGGATTGTAGAAAGAGGAAGAGAAAGCAAGGTGAATGTTTTCATTGTGGGGAGACTGGACACATCAGCAAAGACTGCCTTAAAAAGCAGACCGGACCTTCTGGGGGTACATCGTTAACTTCTTCTAAATGCTTTGTTTTATCTTGTTTCTCTCCTCGATCCTATCTTGAGAAGCATAGGTAGAATCTTTTTGGATGTAAACATGTAATTGAAACATGTTATGATTGCGAAATGGTTGCAAGTGGTCGCAAGTGGTTGCTCGTGGATGCATGAATACACATTAGGCACTAGATCGGCTCAGACACATTTTCATGTTGCATATGCATAAATGTATTTATTCGTATATGGATGAAGTTTAGTGTGTTGTCATATGGATGTTGCATTTATATATGAATGGTTGTGCACTCATGTAGAATCATGAATAGGGAAATTTGCATACATAATGGATTCATGGCACTTACATAATTCGCATTAAGGAGGTCAACTGAATCAGAAGACCACCAGATTTTGCATTAGATAAGTACATGTACACACACACTTCGCATATGATCATGAAGCATTAGAAGTCTTTTAAGGAAAATGGAATCTCGTGTTTGATGGATGACTAGATGGATGTTTGGATGTTAGGATATACATTCTTCCTGCACTTGAAGATTTCGGGCACGAAATCGTTTTAAGTGGGGGAGAATGTAACACCCCGTGTATTCTATAACAGTGAAATTCACAAATTAAAGTATAATTAATTTCAAATCAAAGAATTAAGGGAAACGGGATACGCCATTGCATTCGTCTCGGAATTCTGCTTGAAATAGAGTCCGAGTTTGCGTAAAACGGACTCCGTATGAAGAAGATATGGCCTCCGGAAGTTTCAGAATTCAGTTTAAAATTCAAACAGACGAAAACAGCTCAGAAAAACAAATTTAAAATTCAAAATCGGGCCCAATTGGCCAGGGCGGGAAAATTCCCGCCCAAGTCACCCAGGTCGACTTGGCAGTCGACCTGGGGCTAGCCAGGTCGACTGGGCAGTCGACCTGGGTAACCCGTGTCGACTGCCAAGTCGACACGGTGTCGACTGGGGTGTCGACCTGGCCCCTGAGCCAGGTCGAACCCAGCCCCCCCTGGCTGGCCTGGTCTGTGTTTGGTCGATTTTCTGAGCCTTGCCTTGTCACTAGGGCTAGGTGTCGACTCCTGGTTGGTCTCTCCTTCAAATGAACGGCTATTATTAGAACAAGCTACATCGACGGTCCTAATCAACTCACAAACACTATAAAAAGACCCTAAGACCTAGCCTAAATCATACTATTTCATTTTAGCCTCATGCCGCCACCATTAAACCTATAGCTCTAAATTGAAAATACAAAGAACAAAATTATAGAAGACGAAGGACGATTCTTGAAGGCTACAAATAGAAGCTACAACAACTACGACGTTTTAGACAACGGATTTGGGGCTATTTAATTTGGAATTTTAATTACTTGCTTCATATTATAAGTTCTATGTCACTTTTTAGGCAAAAACGCTAAAATAACATGGACATGCCATGAATTGAAACCGGATTTAGGAACTATTATTAATCCATGTTTATGTTGTTTAACTTTGAATCATAATTTGGGAATATTGCTATGTCAGCATTGCAAGTTAAACTTATCATGATTTTGAGGTTGTTATGAATCACTTGGGCTTAATTGTATGGCAAGTTGGACTAATACATGTCCATGGAATCACTATGAAATCTTTATGTTGATTAAACCATGCCTATGATGCTAATTAAACCATGTCTATGATGTTGATGGAACTATGCATGTGATGTTAATATACCTATCATGTTAATGACAAAATGGGAATTGCTAGGTTATGATGAAAAGTTGGAATCATTATGTTTATAATGCTAGATGAGAATCATTATGTTAAAAATGCTAAACTAGAATCCACTATGCCTATTAGAATTACCATGCCTTTAATGTTTCATGTTTGTAATAAAATTATTATTATGCCCGCAATGATTATTATGCCTATGATGTAAAGTTGAAATCATCATGTTAAACTAAGTTGGAAACATTACTATGCCAAGTTATCATCATGCTAGTATTGAAACCATGTGATATGTTATAGCCTGTTTATTATGCAAGTGATGTTGGAATTGTCACATATGCCTATCACATGTTTGGTGTTATTCCCCTTTATCTCTTGAATTGTTTATGCTTGTGAACGAAGTACGTTTATATACGTTGGGGATACGATTGGGTAGAATAGGCAAAACTTGAATTGATTATAATCAAAAACCGTGAAATTTGGCATAAGTAGAACATGAAATATGGCACGAAAACTTGACTTGAACATGCCATAACTTGACTTGAAACATGCCTTAGTTGGGCACGAAGTTGACATATGAACATGCTATGGAAATAGCACGAATCTGATAAGAACATGGGCATGACTTTAGAAAACAAGAAAGTGGCCAACTCGAGGTTGGGTTGAGTTTGTAGTGTAAATCTGCCCGGAACCGCTCGGCAAATCCAGTTGCTACAAACAATAGGATCCAATGTGGGTAGTTGGTCACATCGCGCTTGAAACCCGAGGTTGGGTTGAGTTCGTAGCGTAAACCTGCCCGGAACCGCCCGGCAAATCCAGTGGCTACGAACAATAGGATCCAATGTGAGTGGTTCGGTGCATTAACGAATCAATTAATGCCAATTAGGGTTAAGTCATGAACATGAAAAGACAACTTAACCAACTTGAACACGATTTGTAGGGCTAAGTCATGAACTTGAAACGACAACACTTAGCCAACTTGACATGACACGTAGGCGGGTTAAGTCGCGAATTCAAATGACATACTTAACCATCTTGACATGACTAGACTGGAAAAGGATTAAGTCACGAATTACATGACTTAATCGGTTAGGCGGGTTAGGTCACGAATTACATGACCTAATCTGTTAGGCGAAACCTTAGACACGACCCTTTTCAGCAGTAACCCTCTAGATGTGTCAAGGTACCCTGGGGCTAGGCCGGGTGGGGCACGATTACTGGGCTGATTGTAAGAGGTGAACGACGGCAGTGGGGTACGCCAGTGTAGGTTCGGTGGACTACGGTCGTGCACGTATTCCGGGGCAGACACTGGGTATCCGTAGATTTATCTGTGCATCTTGAATCGTGTCAGGGGTTGACACCCTAGGGCTGATACACCCGAAGGTGGACCCAGCACAGGTGACTACATTCGTGATTAGCCGTATGACACGAACACTTGACGAGCTAGAACTTGTAGGGAGCCGATCGACTAGATAAGCGCTCCGTAGGACCCCGTACTTGGGTCAGACCCCATTTCAGGGTCATTTCACAATATTGGGCCGTGGGATTTACTTCGTGATTAACTTGTGACCTAGGCTTAGTATACTAGTACGGTCGATGCAACGAATCTTGAATATGTGATGCTTTATTTGACTTGTCTTGACTTATCAGGATCACCTTAGTCTATCTTGTCCACCTTGACACCATTCTTAAGTTTAGTTCCAGTTCATACATGACATGTTGTTTTAACCGTTTTTACACTGAAAGTCACTAGGACTTACTCAGTCTTTACGACTGACCCTTTTCCTTTCGCCTCTTTTCTTTCGTTTCCCTCCCCCCCAGGTTCTCAGGGAGGGAATACCGCAGCTTGACCAGCTTTCATATCCAGCTTAAAGAGAAAGAATGTATTGCTTGGATCACTTTCGTTTTGGACTATGGCTTTGGACAGCAATTATGGGACTTATGCAGTTTATTTATGTTTTCTTTAAATAATGTAATCAAGACAGTTATGAAGATGTTATGTTTTTGGAAGAATTGTAAGACAATTATGGCATGGTTTGAGTAACACGTATTTTAATGAAATAAAAGTTGTTGTTGTGTTATTATATTTGTCTTGTATATCTGTGACTTATACTCATAAACCTCCACCAAAATTAGGGCATTCCCTTTGAGAGTGACCCTAACGGAGGTGGGGTGTTTCATAAAATAATATTATTTTCCCAAAATTAATTTAATTAACTTTGAGATTTTACTGAAGCTAATATGAAAAATAAGACCATTGGCACAATTGGTTGAATTAAAACATTTTCTAGATAGGCAAACCAAAATTCTTTTCCAAAACGAAACAAATTTTATCGATTTGTAATCAACACCTCGTTTTATATCAAAAACTCGTTTAATAAAACGTTCCTCTTTACGAAAGTCGTTTGTATACAATTCATCTTCATTCCCAAAGAGTTTCAAAATTCAATTTTGAAAATAAATTTTGAATTCAAATTCTCAATATTATTATAATATTATTACATTTCCCACTGCGAAGGAGATTCAATCGACCACCGGCGTAATACCATAATTGGAGTGTTATAATGTGTAACACAACATTAAAAATAATATAAACATCCATAACAACCATTAACAACATCATTAAAGAAGTAATAGCTACGTGTAAGCGTTATAATAATTAATGCTTAATAGTGTGTTTGTGTTCTCTAACTACCCAACCATCATCCACTATTTCATACAAAATATCATCAACCACTAATCATCCATTACCAATTTAATTAGTAACACTAGTTAACTATACAAAATATAACTTAAATAATTTTCACTAACTAGTGTATAAAATTAAGGAGTTCTCATCCTCGGTGCCTAGCGAACACCGTCGAGCAGAGTATCCCTTGTAGTAATACGTCGACAAAATACGTACGCGTATATATACGTATATATGCATGTATAATTTTTTATTTGAAAGGGGGCGAGTTTTGGACGGAGGGAGGTGGGGTCCCCGGACGAAGGGAGATGTCGGACTGGCTAGCGTTGGGTAGGGTAGGAGGTGGTGGTGATGGCAGACTGTGGGAGGCTAACGCGGGAAGGGAAGGCCGAGAATGAGAGAGTAGAGGTGGAGTTTTTTGGTGATGGAGGTGGCCGGACTTTGTTGGTGGGAAGGAGCCGACGTCGGGGTTGTTGGTGCGGCGCAAGACCGGAAGAAGTAGAGAGGGAGTAAGAGAGAAAATAGAGAGGGGAAAGTGTGGAGAAATGGAGATGTTTATCCGTTCTTATATATCCATGAAGTGAGGGTATATTAGTCTTTTTCCAAGGGACACTTGTCCACCCTAGGAAGCTACTGTATATGCAAGTTGCCACCTCCAAAAGCATGTGCATATACCATGGTTACGTTATCAACACAATTTTCCAATATCGTGTGCATGCCCAAAACCATGTGCATATACCGTTGTTACATTAGCGACACAATTTGCCATGCTTATAGATGTTTCTAATTCGCAACGCATCTCAACCGTCACAAACTCAAAGTGTTCTAGCTCATCGTTTATCAACTTAAACATCCAACGATTAATACGAAAAAATACATCAATGGTCATCATATTACAACCAAAATATGACGACGTTTAACTTAATAAGTTGAATTATAAATCATGTTTTAATAATCGTTACTTAATAAATATAATTTCACAAAATGTCATTTTAAATAATTTTATAGATTTTAAACATTGATAGTTATTGTTATCAGATATTAACAACTTATTTAAATAACAATTTTGATTGTATTAACCATAGGTATATATATCTATTGATTTCATTTTTCCATAATTTAAAAATATATTTATTTAACCAGAAAAGAACCCATTTAAAAATAGTTTTATAAATACGTACTGGAAATTTTGTTATAAAAACGAATAAATTATTACTAAAATTATACCATTATATTTCGACAAAAATCAAGATCTAAAATATTATTTAAACTTATTTGTATTAAAATTATATTTTATAATTAATTCCAAAATTATATTAAATACCTTTTATACTCAGAAAATTAAAATTATATCCCAAAAATTAAGTTTTAAATTGGTAAAAAAATCCTAGATCATCACATTCACCCCTCTTTAAAACTTTTCGTCCTCAAAAGGGAGACCGGGTTACTTGGCAACTTAAATTTCGAAAACTCTTTTAAATTTTTAAAAATGAAATGTCAGACATAATATGTGTGAGTTTATAACAGAACAGAAATACCGTAGTCGACCCAAAAGGAATCATAATAATGTCATGTCAAAGTACATCCGTATCCTAGTACAAAAAATGGTGGTATCATCCAACTCGAGCTTATACTACGTACTTAAGGTGGTCTATGACGTAACAACAAAAAGTTTACCCATCAAAGTACTAGTCCCCAAAATATGTCCTAGCCCAAATCATTTTAGTGCGACTAAGTACTTTAGATAGCTATATATAATATGTACATAGTCCATCTCTTTCAGACTAGTTAATCCTCCAACATATCTGAACCATCACCCGATGGTCCAGAAAAACTGAACTCCGCTGGCTCCTCTTCAGCGAAATCTTCCTAATCAATCATCTCTATCTCATCATCTGCCAAATACTCGTCATCGTTAATAACTACTCCATCACCCTCACCATCTAAGTGCTCCTCCTCATCAACAGTCTCTTCATCCTCGTCTTCAGCTAACTCAAGGGCTAGGTCCCATTTAGGACCTCCATCATCAGGTATCTGCTCCATCTTCTCCTGAGCCTACTCATCTAAAACTTTCTGCCATATCTCATCGATCATAGCATCGTCAAATCATACTGGTATCTCTATGCTAAGGTGAGCTGCTTCCTCTGCTCCATCCATCTGGTCTAGTATCACTACATCATGATGTGCATCATGGTTTACCCCAATGCCACCGTCCTATTATGGAGGTATATCCTCTCCTATTCTAACGACCTAGATTTTTGGCCGTTCAAATCGATAGTAAACCACACAGTCGACCCAAACAAATCTCCAACACAGGTAGTTATTGGGAAAGAGAAGAATGAAATGGAAACAATCACAGAATCTCACAGCGGAAGGACAACATATAATACACAAATAATGATCCAAAAACATTTAAAAACATGTACATTCGAGTTACATTTTCCAGTCATCAGAGTTACACTAATAGAAGTATATACTGTAATGCAGTGGAAATAACATGCAGTGGAAAACATACTTATATCTAATATATATATATACACACCAAATCCTCGTCTACATCCTCCAAGCTATTGCGATCTTCGCTAACTGCAACTTCTGCTGACCCGAGCGTATTGCATAAAAAGGAAACACAACAAACACTCGGATCAACATTAAATCATTCTCATATTAGTCAAATTAAAATACGAAATAACCTAAATGTCATGGGTACAGTAACTCAAGAGATGTCACGGGATTTTCCATCTCTCAAGGATCCGTTAAACTAATACATACATAGTGTAATACGCTATTATTGTAATGTCTATTCAGTAAAGTAAACATAATGAAAATAGCGTAAGCGAGATTACATTTTTACCCTTACACCGTTTATAATACCATAGTCTATACAGTACCATAAACCCACCGTAACCGATGGCATCAGAGGGCACTCCATAGGTACGATACAAATCAAAATCGTATGGGGCTCGATAATGATAAGTATGACAAGGCACTCGAGGCAATGCCCAGGGTAGGATTCTACCAATTGCACTCCCGGACCGGTGGTAACGCATAGCAGCCACTACCGCCCACCTCAGAACACACTACCATATCAAAAAGGGCCCAAATCATCATCATAGTCATAGAAATAGTATATCTCCTAATTTAGGCATTTCAATTATGACCCGAAGTTCAAGGCTATTTCGTCATCGTTCATCTTCATCAATCCAAAATCGCCTCCAAGTCATCATATTTCATTCTGGATACGTCATAACTTTCACAGTTTTTAAATCGGTATCGACACTGACAGAGAGTATGCCATTTGTCGACTCCGGTCTCTTTAACAACCAACGTTTACATTTCTACATTGGTCGGTTCTTTTACTTTTCACAAAGGTTCGCTTTTATGTCAAAATATCATATTTTGCTCGAACCAAAATTTATATTCAACAGAATATAATTTTATATCAAATATCATGAATCATACAAAACCGATTATATTCTAAACTAGAATATATTTCATTTCATTATATTATAATCATATATTATTTCACATAATCGATTTATATTCAAGTAGAATATACTTCATATTAAAGAATATAATTATTTCAATTCGATTTATGTTCGAAATCATTCATATTCAAATAGAATATATATATATATTTCATTACAACTCATTTCAATCCCTTAGGAGATCCATTCATATTCGAGTAGAATATAACTTACATTTCCATATTAAAAATTGGTTTAAAATCGATTCACATTCAAATAGAATATACTTTATCTCAACTCCATTCGAGTAGAATATAATTTACAATTTATACAATATAATTTTGAAAAAAATAGATGCTTATAAGAAAATCTTTATATAAAAAATATATATAATATAATAGTTAAAATAAGATTAGAAAATTTAAAACACAATGTATATACATAAATTTAAAAGTTCTAAGTAGTTTTAAGAAATAAAATATAAGGAAAATTTATTTATTATAAAATTAGTTTATAGGTTAAAAAACTTTTCAAATTTTTTTCTTAAGAAAAGGAATAGTTTATATATGAGCAAGCGACATATATGTATATAATAAATTTCAAACCATAATTGTTTCTTTCTTCCGAATTTCCAATACTTGAATCCATATTCCAGACTCAATGGAGTTCATTATTACATTTCCATATCTCATTTTTCAACATCGTTCAAACAAACCATTCAATTTAAAGGGTTCAAATTCAAATTCATGCCAAATTTGAGGTAACTTCAAGTATCCTCAAACAACTTACATTTCAAAACTCAATTCATGGGAATTTGTCAATTTACATCTTACCATAAATTTGGAAACTCCAAGATATGCTAAAAATCCCATTTACAATCTCAATTTGTTTGAATAATTTCCCTTGACAAACTCATTAACATTCAAGGTTCATGTTTAAAGGAAAAATAAATTTATCAAAAATCGACATATTTCCTTTAAATAAAATTTTTCCATCAAATAGAATTTTGAATCTTTAAAATCATTTAACCAGCCGATGTCCATATATGATTTGTCCTATGGACAAGTGATTTTAAATTTAATTCTTCGATATTTCAGGGATGGATATATCATTCAATCCAAATCGGGGTCACAGATATTTATCATTTCAATCTGTGTTCATTATTTGTTTTTAATCGATTAATCCTTGTCGATGCCCGTAACTTCTAAGGTGAAAATGGAATTAATCATCACAAATAACATGCAATACAATATACTGAATATGGAGCATTAGCAGTGTCAATATCAATTCAGTAATAAATTTCAACCAAACATCCATCACAACCATTGCATTCAACTGATCACTACTAAACTGTTTCAGGATTAGCAAAGATTAGCATTTCCAACTAGAAATTTAATTTAACTAAACAACTAATCATCGACCTAGATTTGCATGTTAACACACTTGCATGTCAATTTTAAGCAACACATCAACAATCAAGCACAACCATACAATCAAACTTATTTCATAATTTAATTCAATAAATATGGGAACAACTCAGTTAATCGTGAGTGAGAAAATCACCCACCATTGGGTCTTTAGTGGATGGATGTCCAACTGAAGCCCAAAATTTCATAGTCTCCAAATGCAGCCAAACCAGTCTCAGATTGTCCGCAATCTCACTATGATTCCAATGCTATGAACCACGCTCAAATCCGACCTCGCATGTGGAAGTTATAGACGTTAGAACGTACGATATACACACATATATAATTAAACAAATAAATAAAACCCACCACACCGGAGTTGCCACATCAGCAGTTCCTTCAAACCCTTTCCCGCTTCTCTCCTTTTTCGCTACAGGAACCGTTCACGAACTTCGAACGCGGAAACCCATCAGGCCGCGATTTTTTACCATCGATTCCTCACAACTCCAGCCATGAAACTGACCGGGACCACCTTTATCGCGAAGATCTCTCCCAGCCGCACCTTCCTGTACCAGTGACATGACCTCCGATGGCCGATAACACCTCCGGTGATGCGAAAGGCGAAACGGGTTTTTGCCCTTTACTGAACAAATTCCGACGATAAACACCTTAATACGACCTCCGACTACCGCTACTAGACTCGTGTCGATGAGAGAAACAAAACCCATGTCTCTGTTTCTCCGATTTACGCCTAAAACAAAAAGCCCCAAATCGAAACCTAGGGTTTCGAATTTCATCAGGTTTGACCGCAATTTCTGGTGAATCCGTCTACTGCATGTCGAAACTAATCACACCCGCAGCTTCGTATCATCAAGAGCTTCGTTTTGACATATAATAAGCTAGGGTTTCGAAGGATTTGATTTTTGAAGCTTGGATTTTTGTTTAAACTGGGGTTTAGAAGTTGGATTTTTCTTTCAGCCATTATAGAAAACGATGGAGAAGTTATATGTAAATGAGAAATGAGCTGATGAGGTGGAGAGGACTTTAATTATATATATATAAGGTCTAATATAAGAACCAAACAATTATCACATTACATTTATTCCTTTCACAAATGATAAGTCCAAATTTAACGAAATTTAGAATCCTACCATATTTCACTGTTCCGTATCCGATGAAACTGGTTTCGTCGGATTCCGAGATAGTTGCTAAAACGGTTAAATTTCCCAATTAATTAATTAATTATTCAATTATTCATTTAGTTGTTTTAATTCAATTTAAATAATTATTAAATTCCATTTAAATCAAATTACAACTTAATTAAATTTTATAAATCAATTTCACAGATTTTAGGTTCTCGAATTTTATTATTTGGATAAAAATTTGAATTTCAAATTTTTACATAAACAACTTAAATTTTATTTAATCATTTAAATATTAATTCTCAAATTACAACATTTCTAAATAAACTAAATTTAAAAATCTACTTAACCCAATTTTATTGAAATTCATTAATATTTAAAATTTCCAGTTCTTAACCAATATAAACTAATTTAGATTTTTGTTTATCTTAAGGTAAGTTATTCCATAAGAAGAATTCTTAAAATTTAAATTTTAACCATAATCATTCAATTTATTCTATTAAATTCAAATTTTAAATATATAGAAAAACATGGGTTGTTACATTCTCTCCCCACTTAAAAATCTTTCATCCTCGAAAAGAGAACGAGATAAGGTATTAAACAAATCATACTTTCAAATCCATACTTATAAATAATATTCATAAAATATGTTATGTAATTGTAAAATCTTATAATTTTTCTAACTCCCAAAATCACAGAAAATTTCGGCAGCATCACCTTTGTACGGAGAGGCCTGGAAAAATCACAATACATATATAAATCTAAATATTCATCTCATCACACGATGAGGTATTCCAAATAATGGGGAAACAATATATATATCCACAAAACTATATAACACGAATACGTACCTTCTTTAGCGTTGTTTGCAATTTATTTACCTTAGCACTTTAGTATTTATCGCAAGCGAGCTCCAAACGTAGTGCACACTTCTTATACCTGCTAAATACTCACATAGGCATAAGAATCCAACATATAAACAATACATAGCAAATGCACATAACCTACACAACATGTATCGAACATTTCAACTACAAAACCAAAATATTCATAATCGGTCAGCGAACAAATTGAGGGTTATCACCCCCCTTAGATGATGGAATTTGTCCATAGCAAGGCAAAAGTTGTTGCAATCATTTCAGGCTTTCTGAATTATACTCGCACATTAAAATCTGATGATTCGTTAAGAAGTTATGGTCAAAAGGATATTGATATACACCTCAGTTTTTAATTTTCTGCACATCGTAGTACGACTAAAACTTAAATTTCAGCACAGTAACATGAAAATTCCAACATGGCTCTATTAATGAAAGTTTTATCTCAGTTTATAAGGTTTCCAAAAAGTCTGGAATCGTTAAATTTAAATCATCCATTCAAAAGTTATGGCCAATTTAGCTTCAGCTTATCGTATATTTCATATTTTTGCATAGCATCAATTTATTTTATTCAAAGTTTCAATCTTTCAACTCCCAAAAAATTTGGTAATTCTTTAACACTTAAATTTGTTATTATTTCCTTACTCGAGAAATGGATTCGAATTCAATTTGTTTACTCCATTTCGATATATTTCCTATCCATTTTTTTTCGTTTTCACTCCAATCATTAAATTACAATTAAAACTTGAATTCATTTTAATTTTTCTAACGAACTTGATTGTATTAAATCCTTAATTCATTACCATGAATTGATTTTTATAACTCATTCCTTCTCTAAGTACTTAATTCTCAATTGATTTTCTAACTTAACCCGTATTGTTTCAATTCACTCAATTCGACTAAGTTAACTTCGTTTCATATTTCATTTGCTAATTTTGTTTACATCTATTCCCTTGCTAATGATTTTATTTTCCAAATAGACTTTAAAATCGCTTTCATGCCTTTTTATTTCAACCAAATTTCCTTAAATGGTGGTTTATTTGAGTTGAAGTCTCAACCTTCAGACTTTTGTACCTTAGCAACCCACGTCCACTAGATTTGGTTATCACTTATTAATGCAATGGTTTACTCTTCAGTTGTTCGTATGAATTAAATAATACTTATTCAATCCAACAATCTATGTCTATATAAACTCTAAATCGACTTTTTTAATTCTCCTAAGTTGATTTCATTTTACTAAATCCATCCAACTCAAGTTAAGTTTTATTTTTTTCTATATCTCATTTCAGTATCTCCATTAACTTATTCCTAGTAAGCTAAATTTTAGGTTTGCATCACATTTTACTTGTTTTGGCATTTATATTCACTCCTTTAACCATTATCTTATTCACTTATCCCCATTTTCATTTTAAATTAAATTCTTATTCCATTAACTCAATTTATTTATTCGACTCACAAATCATGGTTTGAGTTAAGGGCAGTTCACAACTCAAATTTCTCTACTTAGTTCTCAAACCATTATTATACGATTCCCTAAGTTAAATTTCATCGAACTCAGTTCTTTTACTCAACTTAACTTATATTCCAATTGACAAAAGTTGTTATGTTCCATTCATTTTTATCATGCATACCCATCTTTTCATTCGATATATTGTCTTAATTAAGTTTTTCCTGTTTATATTTTCTATGTCTTCATTTCATACGTACTAACTCACCATTTAATATCTTCCATTTATATTTCTTGGCAATTCACATTTTATCAGCAAACATAAATTCCTCTCGACTCCTTTTTGACTAACTTAATATGCTTATTAATTATTCGAGTCATGAGTTGCCACTTTTATTGCATAACCAAATCTTCCAACTCCTTTTAGTTTACTTTAGTTGAATTTTATTTCTCGGTTAATTTCAATTTCTCTAACACTTATATTGTCCAAAATTGTTATTTGTTTAAACTTATTATCGCTCATGCATAAGCATTTCAAGGACCATTTCTCTTCTCTTAATACTTAAATAAATTTCCTGGTTCCATACTCCAAATTCTGATAAATCGATTAACCTTAGTACATAAGTTAATATTATTAGTTAAGATGAATTTAATACTTAATTCTGGGTTTATAAACCAAGTCTTTGAAATAATATATGTACTTACACTATTTATAGAAAATCGTACCATATAAAATTTTAAATTTAAATCCTTTATCTGAACTAATTATAAAATTATCGAGTGGTCTCCCCCACTTAGACTCTTCGGAATAAACATCGATAGTGCGTGCACTCATTACCAAAATATTCTCAAATGTATGAGAAGGGATTGCACACTTGTTCCATTTAAAATCTTTTAAAACCATTTCCCTTTCGAAAACCCTTACCTATAATACAATTTTTCAAAAATCTTGGCAAATCTACTTTCAAAAACACCAGAATCGGGTTCTCAAGTTCAAATTTACATTCATTTCAATTGCAGATTATATTTTATGATCAAACTTTATTAGATTTATTACTCGTCAACCATATTGATAATAACTTAATATTATCATCTTCCAACAACCAATACATATACAATTAAAACCAATAATATTTGATATATTTAAAACATAATCGAAAACCATATTACGTCGGTCCATTCTGTTCGATTATTTAGAAATTCCTATCGATTCTACGGAATCCCATGTATCAACCAGAATCCATAAATATTTAACAGAACGAGTCAACATAATATAAAATCATTTTTATATAAAATACAAGTACGCTCTCTCATATAACACTCAAACTCATTCTAGGATATTACTAATCCCATCTCTAATGAGTTAATTCCCAAGCAGAGCCAAGGTTGTCGTTAACCTGAGTTCTGATACCAACTCTGACGACCTAGATTATTGACCGTTCAAATCAACAATAAACTACACATGTTGACCCAAACAAATCACCAACACAGGTAGTTATTGGGAAAAAGAAGAAAGAAATGGAAATAATCACAGAATCGCACAGCGGAAGGACAACATATAATACACAAATAATGATTCAAAAACATTTAAAAACATATATATTCGAGTTACATTTTCCAGTCATCAGAGTTACACTAATAGAAGTATATACTGTAATGCAGTGGAAATAACATGTAGTGGAAAACATACTTATAGCTGATATATATATACACCAAATCCTCGTCTTCATCCTCCAAGTTATTGCGATCTTCGCTAACTGCAACTTCTGCTGACCCGAGCGTATTGCATAAAAAGGAAACACAACAAACACTCAGATCAGCACTAAATCATTCCTATATTAGTCAAATTAAAATACGAAATAACCTGAGTGTCATGGGTACAGTAACTCAAGAGATGTTACAAGATTTTCCATCTCTCAAGGATCCGTTAAACTAATACATACATAGTATAATACGCTATTATTGTAATATCTGTTCAGTAAAGTAAACATAATGAAAATAGCGTCAGCAGGATTACATTTTTACCCTTACACCGTTTATAATACCATAGTCTATACAGTACCATAAACCCACTGTAACTGATGGCATTAGAGGGCACTCCATATGTACGATACAAATCAAAATCGTATGGGGCTCGATAAGGATAAATATGACAAGGCACTCGAGGCAATGCCCAGGGTAGGATTCTACCAATTGCACTCCCGGACCGGTGGTAACGCATAGCAGCCACTACCGCCCACCTCGGATCACACTCCCATATCAAAAAGGGCCCAAATCATCATCATAGTCATAGAAATAATATCGGAGAAGTGTGTTCGATCAAAGGTGCTACCTCAATTAGTCAAGGTATAGCTCATGTTTTAGTCATTTCAATTATGACCCGAAGGTCAAGGCTGTTTCGTCATCGTTCATCTTCATCAATCCAAAATTGCCTCCAAGTCATCATATTTCATTCTAGATACGTCATAACGTTCACAGCTATTAAAGTGGTATCGACACTGACAGAGAGTATGCCATTTGTTGACTCCGGTCTCTTTAACAACCAACGTTTGCATTTTCCATATTGGTCGGTTCTTTTACTTTTCACAAAGGTTCGCATTTATATCAAAATATCATATTTTGCTCGAACCAAAATTTATATTCAATAGAATATAATTTCATATCAAATGTCATGAATCATACAAAACGGATTATATTCTAAACTAGAATATATTTCATTTCATTATATTATAATCATATAATATTTCACAAAATCGATTTATATTCAAGTAGAATATACTTCATATCAAAGAATATAATTATTTCGATTCGATTTATGTTCAAAATCCATTCATATTCAAATAGAATATATATATTTCATTAGAACTCATTTCAATCCCTTAGGAGATCCATTCATATTCGAGTAGAATATAACTTACATTTCCATATTAAAAATTGGTTTAAAATCGATTCACATTAAATAGAATATACTTTATCTCAACTCCATTTGAACCAACGGTTTAAATCCAAACACTTTCCATTCGGAAGAAATTTACAATTCATAAAATATAATTTTGAAAAAAGTAGATGCTTATAAGAAAATCTTTATATAAAAAATATATATAATATAATAGTTAAAATAAGATAAGAAAATTTAAAACACTATGTATATACATAAATTTAAAAGTTCTAAATAGTTTTAAGAAATAAAATATAAGGAAAATTTATTTATAATAAAATTAATTTATAGGTTAAAAAAGTTTTCAAATAATTTTTTTTAAGAAAAGGAATAGTTTATTTATGAGAAAGCAATATATACATAATAAATTTTAAAACATAATTTTTTCTTTCTTCCGAATTTCCAATACTTGAATCCATATTCCAGTCTCAATGGAGTTCATTACATTTCCATATCTCATTTTTCAACATCGTTCAAACAAACCGTTCGATTTAAAGGGTTCAAATTCATATTCATGCCAAATTCGAGGTAACTTCTAGTATCCTCAAACAACTTACATTCCAAAACTCAATTCATGGGAATTTATCAATTTACATCTTACCATAAATTTGGAAACTCCAAGATATACTAAAAATCCCATTTACAATCTCAATTTGTTTGAATAATTACCCTTGACAAACTCATTAACATTCAAGGTTCATGTTTAAAGGAAAAATAAATTTTATCAAAAATCGACACATTTCCTTTAAGTAGAATTTTCCATCAAATAGAATTTCGAATCATTAAAATCATTTAACCAACCGATGTCCATATCTATGGCCAAGTGATTTTAAATTTAATTCTTCGATATTTCGGGGATGGACAAATCATTTCAATCCAAATCGGGGTCACAGATATTCATCATTTCAATCTATGTTCTTAATTTGTTTTTAATCGATTAATCCCTAGTTTATTCGATGCCCGTAACATCTAAGGTGAAAATGGGATTAATCGTCACAAATAACATGCAATACAATATACTGAATATGGAGCATTAGCAGTGTCAATATCAATTCAGTAATAAATTTCAACCAAACATCCATCACAACCATTCCATTCAGCAGATCAGTACTAAACTGTTTCAGGATTAACAAAGATTAGCATTTCCAACTAGAAATTTAATTTAATTTAATAACTAATCATCAACCTAGATTTGCATGTTAACACACTTGCATGTCAATTTTGAGCAATACGTCAACAATCAAACACAACCATACAATCAAACTTATTTCATAATTTTATTCAATAAATATGGGAACAACTTAGTTAATTGTGAGTGAGAAAATCACTCACCTTTGGGTCTTTAGTGGATCGGACGTCCAACCAAAACCCAAAATTTCACAGTCTCCAAATGCAGCCAAACTAATCTCAGATTGTCCGCAATCTCTCTACGATTCCAATGCAACGAACCACGCTTAAATCCGACCTCGCATGTGGAAATTATGGGCGTTAGAACGTTCGATATACACACATATAGAATTAAACAAATAAATAAAACCCACCACTCCGGAGTTGCCACGACAGCAGTTCCTTCAAACCCTTTCTTGCTTCTCCCATTTTTTGCTACAGGACCCGTTCATGAATTTCGAACGTGGAAACCCATCAAGCCGCGATTTTTTACCATCGATTTCTCACAACTCCGGCCATGAAACTGACCGGGACCACCTCCATCGCGAAGATCTCTCCCAACCGCACCTTCCTGTACCAGTGACATGACCTCCGGTGGCCGATACCACCTCCGGTGATGCGAAAGGCAAAACGGATTTTTGCCGTTTACTGAATAAATTCCGACGATACACGCCTCAATACGACCTTTGACTACCGCCACTAGTGTCAAAAAGAGCAACAAAACCCAAGTCTCTGTTTCTCCGATTTACGCCTAAATCAAAAAGCCCTAAATCGATACCTAGGGTTTCGAATTTCAGCAGGTTTGACCATAATTTCTGGTGAATCCGTCTACTGCATGTCAAAACTAATCACAACCGCCTCTTCGTATCATCGAGAGCTTCGTTTTGACATACAATAAGCTAGGGTTTCGAAGGATTTGATTTTTGAAGCTTGGATTTTTGTTTAAACCGGGGTTTAGAAGTTTGATTTTTCTTTCTGCCATTAGAGAAAACGATGGAGAAATTATACATAAATGAGAAATGAGCTGATGAGGTGGAGAGGACATTAATTATATATATAAGGTCTAATATAAGAACTAAACAATTATCATATTACATTTATTCCTTTCACATTTTATCCCGTACGATCAAATGATAAGTCCAAATTTAAGAAATTTGGAATCCTACCATAATTCACCGTTCCGGATCCGATGAAACTGGTTTCGTCGGATTCCGAAATAGTTGCTAAAACAGTTAAATTTTCCAGTTAATTAATTAATAAAATATTCAATTATTCATTTAACTGTTTTAATTCAATTTAAATAATTATTAAATCCCATTTAAATCAAATTACAACTTAATTAAATTTTATAAATCAATTTCACAGATTTTAGGTTCTCGAATTTTATTATTTGGATAAAAATTTGAATTTCAAATTTTTACTAAAACAACTTAAATTTTATTTAATTATTTAAATATTAATTCTCAAATTACAACATTTCTAAATAAACTGAATTTAAAATCTACTTATACCCAATTTTATTCAAATTCATTAATATTTAAAATTTCCGGTTCTTAATCAATATAAACTAATTTAGATTTTTGTTTATCTTAAGGTAAGTTATTCCATAAGAAAAATTCTTAAAATTTAAATTTTAACCATAATCGTTCAATTTATTCTATTAGATTCAAATTTTAAATATACAGAAAAAATATGGGTTGTTACACCTATATCCATCATATCGTCACCTCTAATAAGAACGTCTATCTACCATACAATGTGGTAAGTCTCTCATCGTTGTCTGGATACTCCATCTCGTCCTCAATAGGTGTGGAGTCGTCAATCTTAAAATTCTTGTGCTCACTAGAGGGAAGGTCCATCGAATGTCCATCACTAGAGTCATCACCGGGTAAATCTTCCATCCAATTCTCCGAGCTAGGCTTAGAATTACTATCATCATTACCTATGAGAAACTGGGACATGTATTATCTAACACTCAAGTGTCTACGATCCTAAAAATTTACAAGAAAAATCTTAGAGTTAGAAGTCGTTCTATTACTACTAAGTCTATTATTATGAAACTTATTGTTTATTTTTACTAATACGTTAACAATTTTTAACCCAAGTTTATATCCTAGTGTGAATTCTACTATATTCTAAAACGTATTAGTCTCAAGAACTTATTTATTTTATGTGAAAAGATTCTCTCTCGAATATAGTACTCCAGAAAATCATTCTAGAGCAATACTATCCCAATTTCTAATGAGTTCATCATTATAGGATATTACTAATCTCATATCTGATGACTCCTTTCTCCTTTGTTCAAATGAGTCGTACCCCAAAGCTTTGTGTAAACCAAAGCTCTGATACCACTTCTGCAATGGCCCACCTTTTTGTTTGGTTCCAAGAAATAATTAAACCGACTCAAACTGTTCATAAAGACAGATTGTTAGCGGTACTTACATATTTGCACAAAAGTAAAAGAACTTTTCATTATCATTACAATAACTTTTCATCAGAGTTACAACGAAAATCAGAGTATAATAGAAACACAGCGGAATGGAATACAAATATACTCTCAATGAAAGAAAAATGATCCAAAATATAGCTCTAGCTTCAATCCTGAATCCAGCACTGAAGACTAAATCTGCAAACCAAACTACTAGCTGCTCGTGTAAAAAATTATGTGCACCTAGAGTTTAGATGTAGGAACAATAAACTCCGGGTCTGCCATGGTGACTGGTATGAGAACTCAAAATAGTTGTTTTTAGGTTTATTTTAAAGTTAGATAAATCACTGGAAAATGCTGCTAAACACAAAATGGGTTTACCCCATGTGAATACCAGCGCATATAAATTTGCAATGACTTTTTGGAAAATGAAACTAACATAAGGTCTCGCGGCACACACACATGGGGGAGATTTCTCTTTATGATAGTCAAAAATGCTGGATACGTGAAAATACACTTTCATATTTTTATTAGTGCATAGTGTTTTTATTAGTACATAGTGTGAAAAATTATTTCGCAAGTAAATGTATTAATCATAGCTAGCATAGTGCCCCATCCTATTATACTAACGTATTCCTACTGGTAACCATTAGGCTATACAACTAAAACCGTAAAAGCTCTTAGTGGAGACTGGATTTCCAACTAATGACCAGGCAAAGTATTGAACTGATAGGTACGCCTCTAGAGCGATGCCTCGAGAACCAAACGGGCTCTCTGCCAATGCGTTGCTGGTCTCTCCCTTAGTGGATTGATTAGATCGCGCCGGAGTAAGTCATCCCCCGGTTATTACAAACCTTTAAACCGGGATCCCACATCGTCAACAACCACAAAAGTTTACGTTTACCACATAGGTTAATACCTTGGCTTTATACCATGGTACACCTTTTATCTTGAAGGAGATTACTACCATGTCCTCGCCGCATTTTCTTGTTTTGGCCATTGTCTAGGGTGTGAGGCTTGTCGAGGTCACGATAAACACAAAGCTAAGCTTCAATAAACCATGCTTTGATCATCAATAGCTCATCACTTAAGTATGTCACATTGTCCATTCACCACATATAAATGATATCAATTAATGTATAACCTCTAAGCTTGTACATCTTAGAAAAGAGTGTTATGCTAAGAGAATAAATTCTCCACCACCAAACAGACATATATTTAATAAAGATCAGTTGTTACGCAGTAAATTACAATGTTAGACACACAATCCATACAAGCCCATTCTAGGTCTGAACGAAACCGAAAGCACCTTATTAGAGGTCCTTACAAATCCAGAAAAACTCCAAATATGTCTGAACCACTACCACTTATAACCTAGTATTGGATGTACGGTCCAACCGAGACATCAACAAATAATCCAAAACAATGTGAAGATCATCAGTCTTCAACCACCTTCTTCAATTTCTTTATAACGTTGTATTATTATTTGGAATGGTTTTCTGATATAAATCTGATCCCGGTCTTCCAAAATAATAAGCGTAGTATAAAAAACAAAATTATGGATCATACATGATTTCAACCAAATCTCCACTAATAATTGGTTAATCAAAACCCTTTATAAATTCATTCTTAAGTTATTCTCAGATCCTTTCATTCGATAACTTATTATCCAAAACACAATTTCTTTTCAAAATCCTTAATCCATATTTCAAAATTTCAAACATAATTCCACTTTAAAAGATTAACCAATATCCATCTCTTAAATTAAAAGATTATGATTCTTTCCAAATTCCTTGCCTTTAATATCCTCAAATCAAAGATTTGATTGGATCCTCAATTATGATATGAATTTCCACAACTCAATCCTTATTTAAGGTTCATGATTGATATTATTAAAGATGTCATCCACGAAAAAACCCAAATCAACTGATATTGAACATGTGTTACATGGAAACTATACTTATATTCGAATCAATTCTCATAATTAACAAATACTATAAACATAATAACGATATAAATATATTCAAATTCCTTATATAGTGTACGTTTACACCATAGAATTTCATGTCAAAAACCTAAGATTATTTCTATTCAACATATCTCAATCAAATCGGGAAACCCTTTTCTTAGTTCGAAAGATTTATCAAACCCTTTGATATTAGATCTAGGTAGAAATTCACTAACTTATCCTCAATATTAATCTCCATATCCAACCCATACTATAAACGGAATAACCATAAACTACCTTCTAAATTCCTCGAATAGTAAGAATAATCATCTATAGTATTAATTTCAAACATCCAATGATTCATCTCTAGCTATATCCGATTAACTTATTCCTGGAAAACCCTTTTTAAAATTAAACAAACCAATTTAAATTCAATATTAAATATTTTAATAAAATTTTGAACCTTCAAAATATTTTGCAAATCATTTAAAAATGATTACTTATGGCTCGTATAATAGTTTGCGAGTTAAAAACTTTAAGACAGATTGCTTTCAAAGAAGCATTACAGTAGTGTTTCAAAAGTGTTACAAAACCGTTCATATTGAATAGTTTGATGAAAATAACCTTTATATTTTCCAAAACTAAAATTTTCCAATTCATAATTGATTTTAAAAAAAATCCATATTTTTCAAACATTAAAAGTAGCTGTTTACATTTACGGTTGACGAACTACACTTACATCGACCTTTTCCAAAACTATTTTAAAAGTAACTTGAAAACTATATATCAGAATTTGAAAATTTCTTTTTAATTTGAAAGCCAGTGTTATTTTAAAACTTTTTTTTATTTTGCTGAAATCCGGTTTAAAATGCTCAAGTTATAAGCGTTCAAAGTTATTGGTCGACATTCGCGAACTGGCGCTGTGTGACCAGTGATATTCATAACAAATTGCAACGTTCAAATCCTTGACTTCAAATTTAATTTAAAAATCGAATATTATAAAATTACTATATTAATGCAATAATATTATTTTTCAAAAGTTAATCCGAATAACTTCAAATTTTGCAGAAGCTAATACAAAAATAGTATAAGACAATTGACACAATTGGTTTGAACTAAAACATTTTCTAGATAGATAAAAAAAATTCACTTTCCAAAACAAAACCGATTTTATCGACTTGTAATCAACACCTCGTTTTATATCAAAAACCCGTTTAATAAAACGTTCCTCTTTATGAAAGCCGTTCGTATACAATTCATCTTCATTTCCAAATCCTTTCAAAATTCAAATTTGAAAATAAATTTTGAATTCGAATTCTCAATATTATTATAATATTATTTACATTTCCAACTGTGAAGGATATTCAATCGACCATCGATGCAATACCATAATAGAGTGTCATAGTGTGTCACATAATACTAACAACAATATAAACATCCATATCAACCATTATCAACGTCATTAAAGAAGTAAGTACTATGTGTAAGCATTATAATAATTATTACTAAATAGTGTGTTTGTGTTCTCTAATTACCCAACCATTATTGCATACAAACAATAATCAACCATTAATCATCCATCATCCATTATCAGTTTAATTAGTAACACTAGTTAACTATACAAAATGTAACTTAAATAATTTTCACTAACTAGTGTACAAAATTGAGAAGTTCTCACCCACATATCTTTCCAATTCTTCGCGTAGGAGAGCCTAGTGGACACCGTCGAGCAGAGTCTCCCTTGCACTAATGGATCGACCAAATACGTATGCGTATTTATACGTGTATATATGTGTATATAAAATTTCTTTTTATATAATTTGAAAGGGGGCCGAGCTTTGGAAGGAGGGAGGTAGGGTTCACAGGCAAATGGAGGAGTTGGACTGGCTAGCGATGGGTGGGGTCAAAGGTGGTGGTGGCGGCAACGGACTGTGGGAGGCTGACGTGGGGAGAGGGAGGTTGAGAATGGGGGAGAGGAGGTGGAGTTTTTTGGTGATGGAGGTGGTCGTACTTTGGAGGTAGGGAGGGACCGATGGCAGGGCTGGTGTTGCGGCGCAAGGCCAGAAGAAGTAGAGAAAGAGAGAGAGAAAACAGAGAGGAGAAAGTTTGGAGAATTGAGGGTGTTTAACCCTTCTTATATAACCATGAAGTGGGGGTATTTTAGTCTTCTTCCAAGGGACACTTGTTCACCCTAGGAAGCTTATGTGCACGCAATGTCACCTCCAAAACCATATTTACCAATACCTTATGCATTCCCAAAGCCGCTTGCATATACCATGGTTACATTGGCAGCACAATTTGCTATGCTTACAAATGTTTCTACTTCGCAATGCCCTTCAACCGTTCACAAATTCAAAGTGTTGTTGCTCATCGTTTATCAACTTAAACATCCGACAATTAATATGACAAAATATGTCAATGGTCATCACATTACCAACAAAATATGAAGACGTTTAACTTAACAATTTCAATTATAAATCATGTTTTAATAATCGCTAATTAATAAATATAATTTGACAAAACATCACTTAAAAATTATTTTATCGATTTTAAACATTGACGGTTATTGATATCAAATATAAACAACTTATTTAAATAATCATTTTGATTGTATTATCCATAGGTATATATATATATCTATTTCATTTATCCATAATTTAAAAATATACTTATTTAACTAGAGAAGAACCCATTTAAAAATAGTTTTGTAAACACGTTTTGGAAAATTTTGTTCTAATAAAATTTGATAAATTCTTACTTTAATTATACCATTATTCTTTGAAAATAGTCAACATCTAAAATATTATTTAAACATATTTGTATTCAAATTACATTTTATAATTAATTCCAAAATTATATTAAGCCCATTTTATATTTAGAAAATTCAAATTATATCCCAAAAATCAAGTTTTAAATTGATAAAAAATTCTGGATCATCACATTTATATGCCTTATCTTGATTTAAATTTGCTAACCCATCCCCATATTTTTATTTAATATAACAACGAACACAAGCGCCAAATGTGAAACACCCCACCTCCGTTAGGGTCACTCTCAAAGGGAATGCCCTAATTTTGGTAGAGGTTTATAAGTATAAGTCACAGATACACAAGACAGATATAAATACACATATTTTTGAACAGCGGAAAACAACAGCACTTTTATTCCATCAAAATACGTGTTTACACAAACCATGCCATAATTGTCTTACAATACTTCCAAAAACCATTACATTTTCATAACTGTCTTGATTTCACAACTTAAAGAAGCATAAAAACAAAAGTAAACTGCATAAGTCCTCATAGTTGCAATCCAAAGCCATAGTCCAAAACGAAAGAGATCCAAGCAATACATTCTTTCTCTTCAAGCTGGATGTGAAAACTGGTCAAGCTACAGTATTCCCTCCCTGTGGACCTGGGGGGGGGGGACGAAAGAAAAGAAGACGAAAGAAAAGTAGAGTCAGACATAAAGCCTGAGTAAGTCTAGGACTATTCAGTCTATGAATAAAGAATTGGGCATGATAAGTATAAACTGGAAATGGGAAAGCACTATAAACTAGGTTAAGTTGTCTAGAGTCGAATATACTATCGTACCCCATATTAATCTCTGCACCCCTATAAACTAGTTCCCAACAGGCACCCCAGAATCAGGGTGAAGTGATCCATTTCTAATGATCGACTCCTACTCGCATAGTTACATGTGTCTTACGGCCCCCGATGTTGTAGTTACCTATGCTGGTCCCACCATGGGGTGTATCAAGTCCCATGGTGGCGGCCCGACACAGTTCTAGAATGCACAGGTATACTACTGGTGCCCAGTGCCTTATTTTTCTGCGCCGGAGTGTGTGCACGCCCGCACCCCGTTAGAACCTACGCTGCTGCACCACCGCCGTCGATTTTGACCTCTTACAGTCAGCCCAGTAATCGTGCCCCACCCTGCCTAGTTCAGGGTATCCTGATACACCTTGTAGGGTTACTGCTGAAAAGGATCCCCCGCTACTAGGTTTTCTATTTCTAGCCAACATGCTAAGTTGGTTAAGTGTTTTGTAAATCTAACCCCCAATCAGTCTGTATAGTTTAGCATGTTCCATTTTGATTAAGTATTAATTCAATTTACTTAATCCTATCAATCCTGACTCAGCCTTAATTGTCTTATTAAAGCCTCGACCTCTCACATTAGACAGGTATTGTTGTGACTGCATGTTCCCGGTTGTTTCCGGGCAGTCTAACGTCACAACTCAGTCTAACCTCGGGTCTTTATTGGGCTCAATGTTTAACCACCCACATTGGATAGGTATTGTTGTGACTACTAGACAGCCGGGCGGTTCCGGGCAGGTTTACATCACAACTCAATCCAACCTCGGGTTAAACACATCGTATTTTCTAAATTTACATATTTTGTCTCTTTTCTTTTTATATGTAAATATTTGCGGCCCATTATTCAAATTCATCTTTATTGGGTAAAATTAATTTATACCACTTAATTGTTTTCAAGGTCGTTGGCATGCGTCAAACATGCCAACACATATGTTTATATTTTTAACCCAACGTCATTACCCCCGTCCTTACGTTTGCTATAATATAACATATGTTGGGTTTAACATTTAAACCCAACTTAGCCACATGAAAAAGGGGAGGCTTAGAACATGGTGTTTATATATTCTAAGTAACATCAAAAGTGGAGTGTGAACGCATGAACTTGCAACATAACGATCTAATTAACATGAATTAGGCACTTGTGAACTTGCATTGTAATAGCATATAATCATGGCATAAACATACCTAAACATGAATCATGGTTTTTAATCTATTCATATAATCATGGCATAAACATACCTAAACATGAATCATGGTTTTTAATCTATTCATGTAAACTTGCAATTGGAATGTAAATCTAACTTAATTATGTGTCACATATATTATCGTATGATTTTGATAACAACATAGGCCTAAAACATGTTTTCAATTAGTCATAACACCAAACATAGTTTAGTCATGTTCATAGAGTCATCACAAGTTCACAAAGATGCTTACTTTTGTCTCTAATACAAAAGTATGGTTTTACACTTGAATCATGATGCCAATTCCAACATAAATTCATATGAGTCATAATACCCAAATGGATCCAACTACACTAAAAGTGATTATAAAAAATATACATCATGTTGGCATAATAGTGAACCATATACTTGCATGAATCTCAAATAAACTACAACAAACATATAGTCGTTAGCTTTCAACATGAATCATATACTTGCAATTATCCAATAGGTCTAACATCGTTATACCACAACATCCCAAATCGATTAGAATCATAGCAACATACAATTATGAATTATTATCACCACAAATTAAGTACAATTCCATTTCTCATTTTACACAAATCAAAACAAAATTATTCATTCACATCGGAATAGCACTCTACTTACAATGTATGACGAATCTTCAATTCAGGAATCTGAATTTGGAGATGCTATCCTTTGTTGTAGGCGTTGTTTTGATTTAGTTGTCGTTGCTTTAAGCTTTTGAATTGTCTCCTAATCGTCTCTCAATTTTGACGGCTACTCCTAGTCTTTCCTCAGCAGCATGACGGTCTCATTCTCATTTTTATTTGTATGAATTAGGTGGAGTCTTAGGTCCTTTTTATAGAGTTTGTGAATTGATTAGAACCGTCGATGGAGCTTGGATTAATATTAGCCGTTCGTTTGAAGGAGAGACCAATCAGGAGCTGACACCTAGCCCTAGTGACAAGGCAAGGCTCAGAAATTCGGCCAAGCACAGGCCAGCCAGGGGGGCTGGGTTCGACCTGGCTCAGGGGCCAAGTCGACTCCCCAGTCGACCTGGGTGCCCCAGGTCGACTACCCAGTCGACCTGGGTAGCCCAGGTCGACTACCCAGTCGACCTGGGTGCCTTGGGCAGGAAAATTCCCGCCCTGCCCAATCTGGCCCGATTTTTGAAATTTGAATTGGTTTTCTGAGCTGTTTCTGTCTGTTTGAATTTTAAACTGAATTCTGAAACTTCCGGAGGCCATATCTTCTTCATACGGAGTCCGTTTTACGCAAACTCGGACTCTATCCCAAGCAGAATTCCGAGACGAACGCAATGGCTTATCCCGTTTCCCTTAATTATTTGATTTGAAATTATACTTTAATTTGTGAATTTCACTGTTATAGAATACATGGGGTGTTACATACTCCCCCACTTAAAAGGATTTCGTCCCCGAAATCTTCAAGTTCAGGAAGAATGTATATCCTAAC
Organism: Allium sativum; assembly: GCA_030737875.1. NCBI lineage: Eukaryota > Viridiplantae > Streptophyta > Magnoliopsida > Asparagales > Amaryllidaceae > Allium > Allium sativum. The sequence continues at coordinate 614,889,219 of CM060915.1, read as the reverse complement.
ATCCAAACGTCCATCTACTCATCCATCAAACACGAGCATCCATTGTCCTTAAAAGACTTCTAATGCTTCATGATCATATGCGAAGTGTGTGTACATGTACTTATCTAATGCAAAATCAGTTGGCCTACTGATTCAGTTGACCTCCTTAATGCAAATTATGTAAGTGTCATGAATCCATTATGTATGCAAATTTTCCTATTCATGATTCTACATGAGTGCACAATCATATAAATGCAACATCCATATGACAACACATTAAACTTCAACCATATAAGAATGTAAATACATATATGCATATGCAATATGAAGTGACTGAGCCGATCTAAAACCTAGATTGTGTGTGTATATGCAACCACTAGCAATCACTTGCAACCACTTGTAACCATCATCCATAACATGTTTCAATTACATGTTTTCATCCAAAGGGTTTCTACCTAAAAGATAAGGTCGAGGAGATATACCTAAAAAGATAGATAAAAGCGCAACTTAAGGAAAAAGAAAGATCAAAGATGTACCCTCGAAAAGAAAAGGGTATGTTGCGCGTATTCTAGCTTCAGTTTCCCAAGTTGCGTCTTCCTCGGCATCGCTCCACTGAACTTTGACGAGCTTGACTTCACGGTTGCGTAGCTTTTTCACTTCCGTTCCTAATATGCGGGTTGGAACTTTCCTCACGGTTGCTTCGCGTTCCACTTCAGCTTCTTCTAGGATGTTTGGCTCTACCACTTCAGCAGATTCATGTAGACATTTTCGGAGGTGCGAAACATGGAAAACGTTGTGAACTCCGGCCAGTTTTTCGGGTAGCTCTAATCTATAGGCCATTTTCCCAATTTTCTCGATAATAGGAAACGGCCCTACGAATCTTGGTGCTAGCTTCCCTGTGGTTTCAAAACGAACAACGTTCCTTAGCGGAGATACCTTAAGAAAAACCCTGTCTCCAACCTCAAATTCAAGGTCGGTCCTCCTCTTGTCGGCGTAGGATTTCTGTCTGTCTTGGGCTGTCTTCATCCTTCTTCGTATCAAGTCTACTTTCTCTGAAGTCTCTCGGATCATATCTGGCCCAAGTATGAGCTTATCAGTAGACTCCCACCAACAAGTGGGCGATCGGCACGGTCTTCCATATAAAGCTTCGAAGGGCGCCATTCCGATGGTGGCTTGGTAGCTGTTGTTGTAGGCAAATTCCACCAAAGGAAGATGGTCTTCCCACGTCCCTCCGAAGTCAAGGACACACAGTCTTAAAAGGTCCTCCAAAACTCTGTTCACTCTTTCTGTCTGGCCGTCGGTTTGGGGGTGATAGGCTGTACTCAAGCATAACTGTGTGCCTACCGCTTCTTGCAGACTCCGCCAAAACTCACTTGTAAAGATAGGGTCTCGGTCACTAACAATGTTGGAGGGTATTCCATGTAGTCGAACAATTTCCTTGGGATAAAGAGATGCTAGGGATGAGGCAGTTCTTTTACTCTTGACAGGTAAAAAGTGGGCGCTTTTAGTAAGCCTATCCACTATTACCCAAATGCTAGTGTTCCCTCTTCTAGACCTAGGCAGCCCATCAATGAAGTCCATTGAGATGCTATCCCTCTTCCACTGTGGGACCTCTAGAGGATGGAGCAGACCGCCAGGCTTTTTCTGTTCCGCCTTAACCTATTGGCACACCATACACTTAGAAACGAAATCTGCCACGTCTTTCTTCATGCCGCTCCAAAAGAAAGTTCTCTTTATGTCCTTGTACATTTTATCTCCGCCTGGATCTATCGTCATCTTGGAGTGATGTGCTTCCTCGAGAACCTTCTTTACTAAATACCTTGTCTGTGGGACGCATAGTCTTCCGTCTCGCCTTAGCCAACCCTTATCGTCGATGGAGTATCTGTTGAGGTGACTTGAAGTCTCACCCCTAATTAGCCTATCATTCGTCTCCACAAGCTGAGGGTCTTCGCGTTGTGCTATCCCTATTGAGTCCACTAAAGTCGGGCGTACTTCGAGAGATGCTAGCAAGCCCGGTACAAAATCGGAGGAAGGACTAAAGTTAAAACTGGCTATAAACTCTAGGCTTTGCCTTTAAACAAACAGCGGGCTTAGGGTCAGTTTCTTTCGGCTCAACGCGTCTGCCACTACGTTGCCTTTGCCCGGAGTGTAGGAGATCTCGAAATCGTACGAGCCAAGAAACTCCATCCATCTCTGTTGCCTTAGGTTAAGATCTTTCTGCGAGAAAAGATACTTCAAAGATTTATGGTCAGTATATAGTTCGAATTTCTCACCTAGGAGATAGTGGCGCCAAGACTTGAGTGCAAAGACGATGGCGGCTAACTCAAGATCGTGGGTCGGGTAGTTCTTTTCGTGCACTTTCAACTGTCTCCCGCCATAAGCTACTACCCTTCCTTCTTGCATTAAGACAGCGCCTAGTCCTGTCCCACATGCATCTGCGTAAACTGTGAACATCTTGCTTCCATCTGGCAACGTCAGAACTGGGGCTGTTGTAAGAGCCCTTTTTAGTCGTTGGAAAGCAAACTCGCAATCCAAGTCCCAATTGAACACTAGATTCTTCTTTGTCAGCCTTGTGAGTGGAGTTGATATTTTTGCCAAGTCTCTGATGAATTTCCGATCGAAACCTGCTAGCCCGAGGAAGCTTCGGACTTCTGTTGCATTCCTTGGTGTCTTCCAATCCTGTACCGCTACTACCTTAGCAGGGTCCACAGCTAACCCTCCTTTGGATACTATGTGCCCAAGGAACCTCACTTCCTCTCTCCAAAAGTGGCATTTGGAGAATTTGGCTTTTAGCTAATGGACTCGCAGAGTTTCCATGATTGCCCTTAGGTGCTGAGCATGTTCCTCTTCACTCTTTGAGAAGATCAAGATATCGTCTACGAAGACCATTACGAACTTGTTGAGGAATTCGCTGAACACCCTACTCATCAGGTCCACGAAGTAAGCGGGTGCGTTTGTCAAGCCGAAGGGCATGACAAGCCATTCAAAGTAGCCGTTTGGGGTTCTGAATGTTGTCTTATCGATGCTATCTTCAGCCACCCTTAGCTGATGAAATCCGGTCGGTAAATCGAGTTGGGAGAAAACAGACGCTCCTACAAGATGATCAAACAGATTGTCAATTCTGGGAAAAGGGTGCCTATTCTTTTTCGTTAGTTTGTTGAGCTCCCTATAGTCAACACATAGACGGAGTGAACCATCCGCCTTTGTGGCGAACACCACTGGAGCGCCCCATTCTGAAATGCTCCTTCTAATGAACCCCTTCTCTAGAAGCTCTTTAACCTGTTTACTGAGTTCTTTCCTTTCCCGTGGAGCCATGTGTCTAACGGGCAACCCAACGGGCTTTGCATTATCTACAAGATATATGCGGAAGTCTATCTCCCGCTTCGGAGGTAAGCCCTTCACCTCTTCGAAGACATCCGGATATTCACGGACCACTCTAACCGATTGCAAACTCTCAACAGAAGCATCTAGCGATTCAAGATAACTAAGCATAACCGCATACGAGGGATTACAAGTAATTTCCAGAGTGATACTGAGTTGGGTCAGAAGCCTAACCACCCTTTTCTCACAATCAAGGATGGCACCATTACTGGATAGCCAATCCATGCCCAAAATCAAACCATATCCCGAGAAGCCTAAAACAAAGGCACTACATCTAAATTCTACGCTTAGAATAGAAATTTTCAATCCCACACAGATCATAGACAAATGAGCCGGGCCCCCGATTGGATTTGAAACAATTAAGGGGTCCTCTACCATACTAGTTTCTAGGTGCAGAGATTCTACTAAAGCAGATGAGATAAAGGAGTGTGATGCCCCAGAATCAAATAAAGTGCGAACTGGGTGATCATAAAGATAAACTACACTTTCTACATAAGTATTTATACCTCGCTGTTGCAGAGGTGGCGCTTCTATCACATGAACCTGTGCCCCTGAGGTGGATCCAGCCCTCTGCCCCTGCCCTCGTTTCTTTGGGAAATCCTTAGCCATGTGGCCTGTCTCACCGCAAGAAAAGCACCCACCATTCATCTTGGCCTTCTTTTTCCGGCAATCTTTCACTAAGTGCCCCACTTTGCCACAGAAATTACACTTCCTCTTCTCTTTGTTGTCTTTCCCGCCCTTCTTAAAGTCTGTCTTCTTAGGCTGTAAACCCTCTTTCTTCCCTTGAGAGCTTTCTGCCTTTGTCTCCTTCTTGCCCTTATCCTCTTCGTTCAGCAATGCCATCTGCACCAGCCTTTCATACGTAGCTCCCATGGGTATATGGGTCATGGCCAAACAGTGTAATGGCTCATTCAACCTTTTGACAAAGCGGAGAGCCTTCTTGTGTGGAGTGTTGACTAGATCCAGTCCGAACCTAGCCAGCTGATCGAACTGATTAACATACTCTTTGACTGTCATATTCCCTGGCTTAAGAAATAAGAATTTTTCCAAATGAAGACTCCTTTTAGCTTCTGAGAGAAATTTAGCCTCAAATCTTGCCCTAAAGTCCTCCCATGTTTCCACTGGTCTTTCTGCATTGGTAACTTCCCACCAGTAGGAAGCCTCGCCTTTAAGTAGCCATACTGCCAGTTGTACCTTCTGCCTATCTTCTACCTCAAAGATGACGAATAAGTCCTCGGTTTCCTTCAGCCATTTCCTGGCTGCCACGAAGGACTCGGTTCCATGAAAGTCCTTTCCTCCCATAGCTTTAAAATCTTTACATATCTTAGCAAAAGTATTACCACGCGGAGGAGGTGGAGGAAGAGGTGCTGCTGCAGCTGGATGATTTCCTACAGCTGGGGGAGGAGGAACAGTAGGACCTGGCTGATTGGCCCTTGCTTCTAAGAATCGTCTAAACCAACCAGGTATTGGTACACCCTCTGGCAAGTTAAGTTCTTCGGACATGCTGAAACAAAAAGGATAGATTCAAAACGAAGGATAAAAGATAGTACCTATGGCTTTGGGGGACTATGCCTTTTTAAAATAAATTAATATTTTATCTTTAAAAATGCTTCTTTAATTATTATTTTGGAAATGAATTTTCAAAACTTTTTATCTTATCTGGTAAACCTATGCTCTGATACCAAGTGAAACACCCCACCTCCGTTAGGGTCACTCTCAAAGGGAATGCCCTAATTTTGGTAGAGGTTTATAAGTATAAGTCACAGATACACAAGACAGATATAAATACACATATTTTTGAACAGTGGAAAACAACAGCACTTTTATTCCATCAAAATACGTGTTTACACAAACCATGCCATAATTGTCTTACAATACTTCCAAAAACCATTACATTTTCATAACTGTCTTGATTTCACAACTTAAAGAAGCATAAAAACAAAAGTAAACTGCATAAGTCCTCATAGTTGCAATCCAAAGTCATAGTCCAAAACGAAAGAGATCCAAGCAATACATTACTTCTCTTCAAGCTGGATGTGAAAACTGGTCAAGCTGCGGAATTCCCTCCCTGTGGACCTGGGGGGAAACGAAAGAAAAGAAGACGAAAGAAAAGAAGAGTCAGACATAAAGCCCGAGTAAGTCTAGGACTATTCAGTCTATGAATAAAGAATTGGGCATGATAAGTATAAACTGGAAATGGGAAAGCACTATAAACTAGGTTAAGTTGTCTAGAGTCGAATATACTATCATACCCCATATTAATCTCTGCACCCCTATAAACTAGTTCCCAACAGGCACCCCAGAATCAGGGTGAAGTGATCCATTTCTAATGATCGACTCCTACTCGCATAGTTACATGTGTCTTACGGCCCCCGATGTTGCAGTTACCTATGCTGGTCCCACCATAGGGTGTATCAAGTCCCATGGTGGCGGCCCGACACAGTTCTAGAATGCACTGGTATACTACTGGTGCCCAATGCCTTATTTTTCTGCGCCGGAGTGTGTGCACGCCCGCACCCCGTTAGAACCTACACTGCTGCACCACCGCCGTCGATTTTGACCTCTTACAGTCAGCCTAGTAATCGTGCCCCACCCTTCCTAGTTCAGGGTATCCTGATACACCTTGTAGGGTTACTGCTGAAAAGGGTCCCCCGCTACTAGGTTTTCTATTTCTAGCCAACATGTTAAGTTGGTTAAGTGTTTTGTAAACCTAACCCCCAATCAGTCTGTATAGTTTAGCATGTTCCATTTTGATTAAGTATTAATTCAATTTACTTAATCCTATCAATCCTGACTCAGCCTTAATTGTCTTATTAAAGCCTCGACCTCTCACACTAGACAGGTATTGTTGTGACTGCCTGTTGTCGGTTGGTTCCGGGCAGTCTTACGTCACAACTCAGTCTAACCTCGGGTCTTTATTGGGCTCAATGTTTAACCACCCACATTGGATAGGTATTGTTGTGACTACTGGACAGCCGGGCGGTTCCGGGCAGGTTTACATCACAACTCAATCCAACCTCGGGTTAAACACATCATATTTTCTAAATTTACAAATTTTGTCTCTTTTCTTTTTATATGTAAATATTTGCGGCCCATTATTCAAATTCATCTTTATTGGGTAAAATTAATTTATACCACTTAATTGTTTTCAAGGTCGTTGGCATGCGTCAAACATGCCAACACATATGTTTATATTTTTAACCCAACGTCATTACCCCCGTCCTTACGTTTGCTATAATATAACATATGTTGGGTTTAACATTTAAACCCAACTTAGCCACATGAAAAAGGGGAGGCTTAGAACATGGTGTTTATATATTCTAAGTAACATCAAAAGGGGAGTGTGAACGCATGAACTTGCAACATAACGATCTAATTAACATGAATTAGGCACTAGTGAACTTGCATTGTAATAGCATATAATCATGGCATAAACATACCTAAACATGAATAATGGTTTTTAATCTATTCATATAATCATGGCATAAACATACCTAAACATGAATCATGGTTTTTAATCTATTCATGTAAACTTGCAATTGGAATGTAAATCTAACTTAATTATGTGTCACATATATTATCGTATGATTTAGATAACAACATAGGCCTAAAACATGTTTTCAATTAGGCATAACACCAAACATAGTTTAGTCATGTTCATAGAGTCATCACAAGTTCACAAAGATGCTTACTTTTGTCTCTAATACAAAAGTATGGTTTTACACTTGAATCATGATGCCAATTCCAACATAAATTCATATGAGTCATAATACCCAAATGGATCCAACTACACTAAAAGTGATTATAAAAAATATACATCATGTTGGCATAATAGTGAACCATATACTTGCATGAATCTCAAATAAACTACCACAAACATATAGTCGTTAGCTTTCAACATGAATCATATACTTGCAATTATCCAATAGGTCTAACATCGTTATACCACAACATCCCAAATCGATTAGAATCATAGCAACATACAATTATGAATTATTATCACCACAAATTAAGTATAATTCCATTTCTCATTTTACATAAATCAAAACACAATTATTCATTCACATCGGAATAGCACTCTACTTACAACGTATGACGAATCTTCAATTCAGGAATCTGAATTCTGAATTTGGAGATGTTATCCTTTGTTGTAGGCGTTGTTTTGATTTAGTTGTCGTTGCTTTAAGCTTTTGAATTGTCTCCTAATCGTCTCTCAATTTTGACGGCTACTCCTAGTCTTTCCTCAGCAGCATGACGGTCTCATTCTCATTTTTATTTGTATGAATTAGGTGGAGTCTTAGGTCCTTTTTATAGAGTTTGTGAATTGATTAGAACCGTCGATGGAGCTTGGATTAATATTAGCCGTTCGTTTGAAGGAGAGATCAATCTGGAGCTGACATCTAGCCCTAGTGACAAGGCAAGGCTCAGAAATTCGGCCAAGCACAAACCAGGCCAGCCAGGGGGGCTGGGTTCGACCTGGCTCAGGGGCCAGGTCGACTCCCCAGTCGACCCCCATGTCGACTTGGTAGTCGACCTGGGTGCCCCAGGTCGACTACCCAGTCGACCTGGGTAGCCCAGGTCGACTACCCAGTCGACCTGGGTAGCCCAGGTCGACTACCCAGTCGACCTGGGTGCCTTGGGCTGGAAAATTCCCGCCCTGCCCAATCTGGCCCGATTTTTGAAATTTGAATTGGTTTTCTGAGCTGTTTCTGTCTGTTTGAATTTTAAACTGAATTCTGAAACTTCCGGAGGCCATATCTTCTTCATACGGAGTTCGTTTTACGCAAACTCGGACTCTATCCCAAGCAGAATTCCGAGATGAACGCAATGGCGTATCCCGTTTCCCTTAATTCTTTGATTTGAAATTAATTATACTTTAATTTCTGAATTTCACTGTTATAGAATACACGGGGTGTTACAAAATGGACGGGTTCAAATTTTCTCAAAATTTTAAATCCAAGTTTAAAGCACAGAAAGATAAGGGAAGGAATTTTGATAGGATACAGCAGATAAGACGTCTCACATGGAATATTGCAAAATAAAATATATTCTTAAACGTATTCTAGACACTTGGACTTCACATAACTCGATAGATAAGATTCACAGAACAAGTCCAGAATGGATGTGAAATAGTAAACACATTTGTTATCCTTCCGCGTTGTAACACATGTACTCTTCTGGTTCTATTCCCTGTTAATTGTATTTTGTTTGGACCTTCAATCTAATACCATTTGTGATACCCCCCCAGGACTCACCCTAATAAAGAGCATTAACGAGTAATTTCATCTACTAGAGCGAAGAACATCACTGGTTGGGGTGACCATCCGTAATTTCGTATTAAACAAGTAAAGAATATGTCGATTAGGTGAATAAAAATTTATTTTCATTTCTCATGTGGATGGACATGCTCAATACTTCTAATAAGAAAAATGATGGCTAAGGATCATTTCAAAACAATATAAAACACATCACAGTCACAGATCATAGAACAAATATATACTGATACAATCAATGAGTATAACCTATACATGTGCTACATCTCAAATGAATATACAATACGAATACAACTAGGTACAAATATACAATGACACAAATATATAAAGGAACAACAGGTAAATGACTCCAAAGAATAGTCCAAGCTTCACCAGGTAACTATGAATCACTAAACCTGAAACAACTCGGTCTAACCCGAGTATTACGTACACGAATCAGTCTGGTTTACATATCAGTTTATGATCGATAATAGATATAAAAACATATAATAAGGAAATTCCTCTCATCTCGAAAGGAATCATACTACCTAAGACATCGATCTTCTCATAAGAAACTAAGGTTAAGCAACAATTAACATCTCAAGAAAAACATAATAACCCCAAAGGGGTTTGTTTATCATAACAAGGAGATATGCCATAAACTAAGCACCAAGATATGCCATAAACTAAGCACCAAGATATGCCAACGACAAGAAAACTCCAAACACTAACTTAAACTCGTAAACGAGTTTAAGTGACATAGAAGAAATCTTCATTTAAAAATGCTACCAACCTAACTAGGGCAATTAAATTCAGCATGCTATCATAAAATAGGATCCAAATCAACCACAATCACGAAATCAACAAGACAACAGAAAATGGATCCAAATCATCAATCAATGATTATCAACAAAGGAATTTATTTTCCATGTACTATATTTTAGGATCAACCCAAATTCATAATCACTTAGATCTACCCAAAATTATGACATTTATATCTACCTCGAACTGTGTTATTTGGTTCTACCTAGGAACGACCATATATGGATCTACAAAGAGTCACAACATGATATTGGATCTACCCAAAATATCACCATAGTATTCGATCTACCTAGAAGTACAACATCATACTGGGTCTTCCTAGAAATACAATTATTTGGATCTACCCAGATTACAATGTTTGGATCTACCCAAAATTTCAATATAATTGATCCGAAGGTCTAGTACTTGCAATACCAATAAGATGTGTCACAGATTTATGGCTAGTAATACAATAGTAGTAACTGTGCGTCCCATACCACACGTTCTCACTATTGGTTTCTGATCGCTCATCGATTCAACATCAGAAGCAACAACCCAGAAATCACCAAACACCAATAAACGGAAACATCAAACCGTCTGCTTCATTTTGACGGGACTGTTATTATCCAAAAGAATATACCTATGTGTGCAATACCACAAGGTTTACTTTATGGTTTAATCACGAACGCATCATCCCGAAGGGTGTAATGGTGCTTATTTTATGTAAGAAAAATACTTTGTTTAGAAACGAGTTTAAATCTGTTTTCTGAAAATATTAGTGAACGCTTCATTTTAAATCTTCCCTCTATAGCGGGGATAATGAATGTTTTATAATTCTAAAACACATAGGAAAGCATACAATATTTAATTATTGAGTTTGGGAAACACTAGAAAACATTTCATAGAAAATAGTTTATAAATCATGAATGTTAACGTTAACGTTAACCAACCACAGAATTATACAACAGTAATTTGTATGAAACAACGTCGATTCTATTTCCAAATCGAAGCTAGATTTTGCACTTTATGTTAGAGATAACTGCTAATTAATAATCATTCACAAACAAAAAAATAATTGGGCTAAATCCCTTCTCAAGTTTCAGGAAATTAAGTGTAGAAATTAGGTAACAAGCCTAGACTAACAATGCTTCATCCAAGAAAATTCTTGTCCAAATGCACATACATAGGTCGACCCTAGGGTAGACATTTTTTGAGCAGGCGGTCGACCTCTAGGTCAACCGCTCTGACCTATGGGTCAACAACCAGGTCGACCCCTCAAGGGATAAGTTAAGCAGGGACATAGAACTCAGCTACAAGTAATTTTTAGCATTTGTGTCCAACTTCAGTGACTTATTACTTGGTTCAAACGACATAAGAAACACATCAAATTTTGAATGCACAAAGAGGATTATCTAGACACAATTCAGGAGAAGTTTGGTAACATTCCATGGAAAATTGATGAAGTTATACTTTTCAAAGTAGGCACTAGTTTGAGATGACAAGAAACAACAATTCACCACAAACAGAGATAGAAACCTACGTATTTTCTCATATTTATCTCGGATAAAAAAGTAATCTAGAAAGCATGAGTCACACAACTCACCTGTGATTGGAATATGAACTGAAACTGAAGAGATACCATCATAATTGCTTGCTAGAAAATGGCTTATATCCACTGAAACTTGTTTGAGAGAAGAATAACAACATGCAATAACAATACCTACAGTTTCTTTTATTTGAGAGTAATTAAGAAAAATAGCCTGATGCATGTATTGGAATTGTCTTAAGGATGAGGATCTCTTTTGTTTACATGTAAATTAATTGGATTTTGATGGATAAAATGGAAGAGTATGCCATTTATCACACTGGTGAAAGCTTTGAAGAGGAAGAAGGGAGATGCAAACTAAAGGTATCATATTTCTCTTACTCTCATCTAGAAATAGCTATAACAAGGGATAATGGGCTAAACAACTCATCAAGTCTTAAAAGAGTTAATATAGGCTAAATACTCCCTAGTTATCCAAATTAACACAACAAACACTATTAACATATTATTAAATTACTTAATACAAACAATCAAATTGTATTTAATTTACAAAACACAACACACTCACTAAACAAATATTAAATATTAATTTGCCTAGATACATTAATTCGAATGTGTTTAAAACAAAAATTATTTTACCTTTAAAACATCTTTTTATTTACACAACAATATTCACATTCTTTATTGATTTAACAATTCGAGACAATTAACTATAATAGATATTTCAAAACTACAAATATTGATTCACAATCAATATATATATATTGAAAAATATAACTAAATCACCAATGTTGTTGTTAATATTATTATTATAATAAAAGCCACAAATTTATTTATTAGCAACAATCAACAAATCCAATGTTACATTAATACTATTGTTAATACTATAAATCTTCCAACATAGTTTAAAATGCAATTCTCTCTTTTATTTAGACAAGAATTACATCTTATAATTAAAACATAATTTAACAATTTAATAATTATTTCGACCAACAATTTATCATAAATATTGAAAATATATATTCCACTTAAATATTGATTCCCAATCAATGTTGTATATTTTTAATATTCACTTTAATCAATAACAAATGGTTTATAAGCACATATTGGAATAAATAACTTATTAAATCAAGAATATATAATTATTCCAAACACACTAATTTGAAAAACCCTAAATTTCTTATTTCTTGTTTTATATATCATACGTGTTGGGCTTTCAAACTCATATTTATTCTCGTTAGATTTGAAATCTAGAAAACACGTTATAGTTTGTTTAGCCCGGATACCCAAAAATCCAAGTTGTTATAACTTAACTTAAGTGAAGAACGTGTCTGTATAGTATATAGAGGCATTTAGTTTGGCTTTATATTTGGACTAGTATAGGTATAGATTGGTAGTGGTCTTGTATTTTATATTTGTAGTTTGCAAGTTTTACCTCAGTACGAATGAGTTTTCAATCGAGTCCTGCGTCACTTGTTTGAAGTTGTACAACTACGGAGGTAAAATCTATCTATTTATATATATAATAAAGTACCAAATTTGTAGAAAAAAAATCAACTGAAAATAAGTTTATGGTTTTTTAAGGAGCTATGCAGACAAAATGTAATAACCCGTAAATCTGGGCCAATTTAAAATTTTTATTTTGGCAATTTTAGCGAATTTTGATTATTTAAAATGAATTATTTTAAATAATATCGACGAGAAATTTATTTTGAATAGAATTCAAACGTGTATGTTATATAGATTGTCGTTAGAATATAAATATTTATTTTAAATTATAAAAGGAATTGAAAATGGCGCGGTAGTTCGATAATTCGATTTCAAAATTCAAATGAATGTACCGAGTGCAAAATAAACCGAATTTTAGTGAAACCAAAAATATTTGAATCTAATTGGGAATATCTTTCCAACGAATCCGAAAAATTGAAATTTCACAGCGGGGATAAAATGATATGCCCAGTTGAAAATTCGGAATAGTCGCTATGGAATTCTGGCCCTTAAAAATAGCCATTTTGCAAACGACCTCGGTTTTCGACGAAACCATTTTTGTTGGATCCGCGATGTCAAATTATTGCTAGGTTTCAAATTTCATAATTTTTCGAATCAGTATGTGAGCGTGGCAAAGGAAAACGTAACGATCGAATTGGCCTATGTGACATATCCCATTGTGCTCGGAATGGGGGTAATTAGCTATGGGCGGCAGTCGTTGGGCCTTGTTTGGGGTTCAAAAGAAAAGTCAACTTTTTGAATTTAAAGATTTAAATTTAATATAAAATATATATTCCCCCACTACACCCTCTCTCTCCTCATTTATTCTCTCTGTCGTATAAACAAAAGGAAACCCGCAACCTCGATCTGGCTGTCGCCCACCCTCTCTCCCTCCGCCGGACCCGCAACAACCGAGCGCCGCTTCCTCCGATCACCCCTCCGCGCCCGATCGACCTCCTCCGCCCCTCTCCCTTACGATTTCCGCAACCATAGACCCCCCCCCAAACCCTGGATCGACGGAAGCAGCCAACCCCTCCACCTTCGCCCACTGCTCCGCCTACCGCACCCCCTGTGGCCCCCACGACCGACGCCACCGACCATGTAGCCTCCCCCCCTCTCCAGATCGACACAAAACAGTCGCCGCCACCTGGAGATCCACCGCCCGGACCCCCAATGCCTCGCTGCGGCCATGTGCGCCCTCCTCGCCACTGGTGACGCCGCTGACCACCCTCCAATCGATGTAAGGTTGCTGATTTTGATTTTTATGTTTTAAAAATATGATTTTTACTTATGTAGAAGATTAAAAGTATGATTTTTATATTTTAGAAAGAATAAAAATTCGATTTTTAATTTATAGAAGATATAAAGATATGATTTTTATAAAGTAGAGGTATTGAAAATATGATTTTTATATAATAGAGAATATAAAAATTTGATCTTTATATATGTAGCGAAATTAAAATCTGATTTTTATTATATATATAGTGAAGAAAAAAAATGTGATTTTTATAGAGACGAAATTCAACCTTTATATTGGAAGTAGAAATATGATTTTTATTTATTGAATAAAGTAATAAAAAAATAATTTTTATTTGAACAGTGTGAAAAGGACTGCATTGGAATTTCAAATAAATCCAGACGGTTCAGCAGTTCAAAAGCAAAGCACGGCGGAGTGGAACCCTTAGTGAGAACTTCTCACCTTTTAATTTTTTTTTCTAGTTAAAAATATATACTATGATGCAGACGGTGTTTAGTAGCACCCGACACCCGTCGTCCACAGACCATGGACGGCTTGTATGCTTGTTTGTTTGATTTTGATGTGTAGTTGATTGTGTGATGTGATGTGAAAGGATATAAAATATTTATATAGTTAAAAATATTTTATAGTTAAAAATAGAAATTTTAACGTGTATATGAAATGAAATAAACTAATATAAACAAATCGGACGATTTGTTTATATACACACATTTGACTGATATTGATTGGGACGATAAATTTTACACAACGTCCAACTGCACAAATAAAATCTATATTTGATTGTTTGAAACCCCACACGGGTATTGGGATGATATTTGACGTACACTAATCCTGATTGTTTAGTTGTATGTCGATCGATTGATTGACAGACTGTTATAAGCGTTGAATATTTATACTTGATGCTTATACAGTATAGAATGCACTTTGGATGCTGGTTAATTATTCATCGTTGTTATTGTATATATGTGTTGTAGAAAATCCATATAATTAACATTATAGGGTAAGTGATTGGGTCTCATTCCAGTTTAGAAATAGAATATTTGAAAGTAGAAATATAAAAAAAAGGAATATTTGAAATAGAATATTTGAAAGTAGAAATATTTGAAAACCGTGTTGGTTAGATTGACGCCATTTTGACGTGAACGATATTTATATCGATTTTATTCATTTTATAACGAAAATCGAAAGTGATTTCAAAATCTGATATTTTGAAAAGAATTGAAATTCGAATTAAATTGAATAGAAATGAATTGGAAGTGAAATTGAATAGAAATGAATTCGAATTGAAATTGAATAGAAATGAATTCGAATTGAAATTGAATTGAATTGAATTAGAACTGAAATTGAATTAGAAATCAATTTGAATTTAAATCGATTTGAAATGAATTTAAAACGAATTTATATTGGAAAACTTCAATTTTGATTTGAATTCGAAAATGAAGTTGAAATCGTTTCGAAAACGAATTTAAAACGATTTATAAAATACGTTTTAAAAGGAAATCGATGAAGTATATATTTTATATACTATATATATAGTATAATGGCCGGAATAGAACGCGTCGCGCTGCGGTAGTTCGTGAATTTCGACCATTGACTTCGAATGGATATTGCGGGAGATCTGACCGTCGGATTCTCCTAAAACTAAAACCGTTGGGTTCGTATCGAAAAGAGCTTTCTAACGAATATTAGAAATTTAAAATCTAACGGTTGGATTTGGAATTATGTCCAAATCAAATTGGGAAAAGGTCGTTGTACGTGCAGTTCGATGGCCATTGATGGAAATCGACTGTACGGGCCTTGATAAAATTATTAAAAATATCAATAATTTGTGTAAAATCATAAGAAATGATTTGGGAAGAATTGGGATGAAAAACTCCATATTTGAAAAGATAAAAATAGATTTTTATCGAACCGAACTAGTTTTGAACTAGAATTAAAATTCTATTTATTTTAAATAAATAAATTGGATTTGAAAAGGGTTTTAAAAGTAACCAGAATTTCCAATAATGGAATTGGAATGGAATCGAAATTGTCTTTGGATTATTTCGATGTTGGATTTTGTGATTACACAGATATTGTTATGGAAATTTGAAAGATATATTTATATTGTTATTTCCAATATGATATTTGTTGGTCGTAGAATTTGATATGGAATATAAGCCGATATATTTTCTATTCAGAGCCTTGTATTTAATATCAAATGTGATTTGGGTTTGTCGTGAATGGTGTCTTCATTAACACTGTTCTTGAACCCATTTGAGAAAAAGATTAAATATTTTTATTTAGATTTAATGAAGTGTACCAATTAAATAATATTTAATTGGAATTGAATTGGTATTGATTTTTGGGTTTATCGTGAACAGTGTTTTAAATAACACTTATTCTTCAACCCGATAATTAATGGAAGGTGATTTTGGGTTGTAGTGAACGGTATCATCAATAATACTGTTCTTAGACCCAAAGGAGTTAAGAAAATCAGAAACTAACTGGAGAATAGTTAAGTTGAATGGTTTCTGGGTTATTGATCTGATGTTGGTTTCGGCCTTCGGGGTTAATACTTAGGGAATTGCTCACTTGCTAATTTACGGTTAGGGACTGATTGAAATGCCATATGATTTTGGGGTTTATCGTGAACCGTGTTTTAAATGACACTGATTCTTTAACCCAGTTAAAGATTAAAACTAAGTGGAGTTTTAATGAATCTTTAATTAGATTGAAAAGATCGAGAATAGAGTATCACCAGTTTTGCTCCAGTGATAGTTAAATCTTTAATTAGATTTGAACGTGAAATGGTAATTGAATTTACCGATAACACCGTGGTGTTAGATATGAAGTATTACCAGTTTTACTTCATTGGATAAATAGGTTGGGATTGGGAAATTAAAACAAATGATTACTTCGGTAAGGTTCGCTAATCCCGACTAGTTTGAAGTGATATTCAAAGGAAGATTAAAGAATAAATTTAAAGGAATTTATCTTTGATAAAATTAATGGGAACCTTTCCCTAAGAATGTGAAATTTAGAAACTAACTGTACGTTGGATAAGATGAATGGTTTCCGGGATATTGATCTGATGTTGGTTTCAGCCTTCGGGGTTAATGTTTGGGGAATTATTCTCTTGTTATTTTGCGGTTAGTGACTGATGAATTGGAATGAGGCGTATGTTGTGTTTGTGTAACACTTGTTTATTATATACGCGAGTTATTCAGAAAGACCGGGTTTATCCCATTCTGGATAACTGATTCGACGTGGTGTCGAGGATGAAGACGGTGGTCGAAGACCGGAGGTCTTCACGTCATTTGGATAATTACTGATGATCTTGATTGGGTCGTACACCCAAGAGGAGGGAATCAGTTAGTGGTCGTCCAGACGTACTTGGAGATCGATTAATATGCGGGGTACTAGGTGCCTCCGGTTTCGTTCAGACACAGAACGTACTTGTAAATGGACTGTGTGTCTGACATCGGATTTCATTCTGTGTAACTGATATCGGTTGCATAGAGTGGTTTGCCTGTGTGTCATGCTAAGACGCAAATGATCAAGGCTTCTTTTGAAAAGCAAAGTCTTGTGGTGATGATCAAAGCACCGCCTGTGTGGCATAGCTTTGTGTAACGTTGATTCGCGAGCCTCACACCCCGGTAGTGGACCAGAAACGGGAGAGGACCTCAGGGAGGACATGCGTTTCTTTCTAGCTAGAAGTGGCGTCAGTGGTTTTACACGCCCTGACGAGTTTGACTTATGTGGTTGCTGCTGTTGCGAGGCGCCTCGGATATATCGGTCGTTCTCGAACCGATGGAGTCATTCGTTGGCTCATTTACGCCCCAAAGGGCGGGGAAACGCAGTGTTCAGGCATTTTAATCCACATCGGTGGATCGGCCCTGACGATCTAAGGGTCGATGCGCTCTGACCCTGAGACATGGGCTAGATTGTCTCGAAGTCGGTAAGGACTATCTTTTCCTTGGTTCATGACGGAAATCCAATTTCCAAATACGCAATTTTGCGGTTTTAATTGTAGAACTAGTATGGAGACATGATATATGGTACCCATGCCGTCTATGATTGATACATATGATTTGAAGTTGTTTTATACACTATGCACTTATAATAGTATCAAATGATTTGTTTTTAAACGTACTAAGCATGTTTGCTATTATAAGGGAAAACCCTATCCCCCGGCTTGCGTTGCATTGTGTGATAGGACCTGGGTCTTATAATAGCTTCATTTTTCTTTATTTAGCATTGCGCAATTTGTTTTATGCACTGGTGTTCTTGGGAGGAAACCCGTTCCGTGTTATACGGCGTGGTCCCTTGATTTACCTAACTTTAAAATAAAGATTAATAACTGTTTTAGTTCTCACACCAGTCCCATGACTGACCAGGAGTTTATTGTTTTAACCTAAACTCTGGGTGCCCTTATTTCGACATGGGCAGCTAGTAGTTTTGGTTTTGCAGATTTATATTCATAGGATCTTGGTTTACAGCTGGAACGATATCCGGAAAGCTTTGTATCCGTATATCTCCTTCAGTTGTGTATTGTATTATTTTCCGCTGCTATGTAATTTATTGTAATCTCTGATATTTGATAAATGTGTAATATTGATTGATACTCTGTATATTCTTGTATTCTGATGGAATTGTTGTAATTAACAATGAAATGTTCTTCTGTCTGCGTTCTGATTTTGTCGTGTTCTCAAACAATCAGGCATTTCGAACGGTCTGGGTCGGTTTAGCGACTGATTCGGATCGAGCGGAATTCCTTGTTGTCACAGTTGGTATCAGAGCTTTGGTTTACAAAGCTCAGAGAACAAGACACATTAGAACCATATGAAAGAATTCATCAGAAACTGGATTAGTAATATCCAACGGGAATGACTCGTTAGAGATGGGATCAGTAATATCCTAGAACGAGTGTGAAGAGTATATTTTTGAAAGTGAAAACAAATTTTGTTTTGAAAATTTAAATCAATTATTCGTATTTGATTATTTATTTATATTGATTTGGACAATTGTAACACCCCGTAATTGTGATACACTAAGATTCACAAATCAAGGCAGAATTAAAAGTTAAAACAAAATCATGGGAAACGGGCTGCGCCATTGCGTTCGTCTCGGAATTCTGCATGAAAACGAGTCCGAGTTTGCATAAATCGGAGTCCGTATGAGGAAGATACGGACTCCGGAAGATTCAGCGAAGTTCAAATTTCAAAACAGGTCAGGTTCAAAATTCAAATCGGACCCAGAATGGGCTGGGCGGGAATTTTCCCGTCCAAGGCACCCAGGTCGACTGGGTAGTCGACCTGGGTCACCCAGGTCGACAGGGTAGTCGACCTGGGTCACCCAGGTCGACTGGATAGTCGACCTGGGGGTCGACCCCCCTGCTTTTTCCAGCTTTCTGCACCTGGTTCGTTCTGATGTATTTGGTCACGTTTTCTGCCTAGGTTCGTCCACCTAACACTATATAAACAGCCCTAGTCTCCTTCTCTATTCACAATTCTTCTCTACCCTTATGCTGCAAAGATTCTTGGTGAACATGGCTTCTTCTCCTCCTCTTAATTAAATAATAAATAGAATAATATATATAAAATAAATCAAGACGAGGAGATGCTGCTCAAAGACTTTCAAGAAGAGATTCGAATCAAGATTAAAGCTTCAAGATAAGGATCAAAGGCTAACGTCGCACGAATCATAACAACGCCATCTTTCTTTTCTAATCTAAATTTCTGTAAGTCAGTTATTTCTAGATTTGAACGTTTCTCTTTTCGTGACATGAAATTAAAGGAATAAAAGAGTATGCCAATTCTTTCTATTGAATCAGTGCCTATTTCTTTGGACCAAATTAAGAACTGTTATGATTCGAGGACAAATAAGACTGTGATTATGAAACTATGGACCTTAAAACCATATGCCTCTTTGACTATGAACATTGCCTATGACTATGAACATTGCCTATGACTATGGACATTGACTATGACTGTGACTATGACTATGAGAATTGTTTCCTTGACTAAGCCTATGCCTTTGATTAGGAAACATAAACTATTGCCTATGACATAACAAGAACAACTGTGATTCATGACTAGGAAAGTGTTGCTTAAGTTTTGTGACTATAAAATTGGGTCTAAACCCGATTATCTATTATGTCTGTTCTTGGTTTTCTTTGGTTTTAGACCTTGGGAATTTACCTATTAAGTTAGGTCTACCCATGTTCTGAACCTACTCTGTCTATTCTTGGTTTTAGATCTTGGGAATTTACCTATTAAGTTAGGTCTACCCACGCTCTCGAACCTACGTCGTAATCTATATGCCTGTAAACTACCATCTTATGCCAGTTGTTATGTCCGTTCTCTCATGGCATTTTGGTTCATTCCCTTTTATCGACGAATCTAGCTTTATTTATAATCTAGATTGAATCACGATTATACGAACGGTGGGAATACGATTTGGGCAAAATATGAAATTTACTAAAAACGTAGTTTAACTTGGAAATTGGCATAAATTGGGAACATGTATTATGGCATGTTCATAGAAATGCAGATTGGATAAATTTGACATGAATTATAAGATGTGTAATTTGAATCTAGTATTGACGTGTAAATCTAGCATTTACATGAATAGTGAACTAGAGTAATAAGTCTAGTTTGACGTGAATTAGAATGTTGAATCGGAATTGGATTAGCTAATTTGGCACGGTAAGTATATTGGCATAAATGTGAAATTGGCCATAATTGGGAATAACTGCCAGGTTTAGCAAAATCATGGTTAGTGACACTTAATTTGGTATAGTTTACATACCAAAAGGGCATAAATATGATATAGATGGGAGAATGGGCCGTAAGAATAAATATTGACAATTCACATTAAAAGAGTAATTAGGAAACAAGTAAATTAGAAATAATTTACTTATAGAATTTGGCCTGAATGAGGAAATGTAAATTTACACAAATTAAAGGTTTATTAATGACATCTCTTTTAATGACACACCGGAAAGTTCTAGGCTGACAGAGAGGATAGTGTCTAGGCTTGAGTTTGGAAAATACAAGTTTCCTGCTCTCCCTGGCTATCCCTAACTGATCCGACGAACGGGATGGTTACTTTCAAAACTTGATTTGAAAATTAATTGAAACCCTTTGAACTTAGAAAACACGAATATGCCTAACCCGAGGTTAGACTGAGTTGCGATGTAAACCTGCCCGGAACCAACCGGCACATCCTTTATTTGCAACAATATCTGCCTAATGTGAGTGGTTGCGGCTTTAATTTATTTAGTTAAAGATGGAACAAGAATTGTAGGGTTAAGTTAACTAAGACACTTAACCAGTTCAACATGATAATTAAACTGATGGGTGGGGTTAGGTTCAGACTGACACTTAACACAGTTAAGCTAGAATGGGTGGGTTAAGTCCATAGGGACACTTAACCAACTTAACACGGTAACAAGACAAGATTTTTAGGGGTTAAGTAACCAAGAAAACACTTAGCCAAATTAACATGTTAACTAGACTAGAGGTTGCGGTTAAGTAAATACACTTAGTCAATTTGGCATGATAGCTGGACCAGACCGTAGGTTTAAGTAAACTTGAACACTTAACCGTCAGATTGTGATAAAGGAATAGGGCTAAGTCTAAAACATGAAGGGATAATACTTAACCATTAATAACATGTTAGTTAAAACAGACGGGCAGGATTAAGTTAAAAAGGAACACTTAACCAATACAGGATGAACGGGTAGGGTTAAGTAATAAGAAATACTTAACCAATATAACTTGGTTTGTGGTAGGGTTAAGTCATCATGAATCACTGATAACACTTAACCAGTTTAACAGGATGAATGAAGAGGGTTAAGTTGGCTCGAACTGACTAATGACACTTAACCAATCCAAATTGACGGGAAAGAGAACTAAGCCGTAAACCTTAGTTAAGAAAACAACGATTCTGGAAACTAAGTGGTAAATCTTAGTTAGTAAAACTAAGTAGTAATTCTTAGTATAACACGGGAAGCAGCGAATGTCCGTCTGAGTAAAAAGGAGGCTCCAACGAATTGGGTTACGAAGCCCGAGGCTTCGAGGGGACGTGAGGGTACTCTTGGTATCCCTCTGTGAGGCTGCAGATGATCCTCCTGGGCTCACAGAGGTTAAGGTCTGCGTAGAAGAACTAGGGGTATGCCTTGGTTGAAATATATGGCAACCTAAAGACTAGGATGGACCGGCGTGATTCGGCGAGAAAAACGGTAGCCCTGTGATAGCAACTTGTCGTCTACCATACATCTTGAGTCAATCGAGATACGTGAAGCGGAAAGGCGGAGAACTCCAAAAGACCATATACTTGCTATCTAGTTATGGGTGAGGATGGCCATAGGATAGTGGGGCACCGGGGGCCGGCGTATAGTTCTCATTTTACAAGGTGTGCCTTTCATTAGTTGAGGGAGGGGTCAAGTGGGACCATAGCCACTGGAATAAAAACAGACCTTAGCATCTGCATCGGCAGATATTTGAAAGCTCCCGACCGAGTTCTGTATTCCTTGATTTGCCCTGTCACAGGACTCGGACCGCACATTACAGGACATGTGCATCTAGACAAGCGATAACGATTCGCGATACATGCGTGGGAAAGTATAGGAACATATACCACTCTAGGTAGTGTGTCCTAAACTTGGGGGCATCGTTCGTCAGGTAGCATAATCCCTAGTTGGACTAGGTGGCATAAACCCTGAATCCGAGAAGCGTTCAGCAGATAGCGTAAACTCTAGTCGAATCTAGAAAGCACTTGATAGAAAACCCTAGATTAGATCTAGGTAATAAATAATAAATGTATGCCCGAAGGCAATGGAAAATACAGGGATTGGGATCACGTTATCGTTACTAGTTGGGACACTAGTTAAGTGGTGCTGAGATATAGAAACCAGTATAACAAGGAAATAGCGAAGCGGCGAAAGTATTAGAGCATATCCAGTTTATCTTATCTTAGCATATCTTGTGATTATCTTGCCTAATCTTGCTGATCCTATGGTCATGGTATAATCTTGGATTCAGTTAATTCATGTCGTTTGTTTTTCCATGTTCACATGCTAGAAGTTACTGAACTTACTCAGGCTTTATGTCTGACTCTGTTTTTCTTTCGTCTTCTTTTCTTCCGTCCCCCCCCCAGGTAGTAGAGGAGGGAGTAGTATAACTCAGGTTAAGTTGGACTGTCACTCTTTCCCAGCTTAAAGATTTTTCGAAGTTTGGCTTGGATTCTCTTTTCAGATGCTATGGCTGGCTCTTGCTAAAATTGGGGAATATAAATGTATTTTTTTATGCTTCTTTATTTTGTAAGACAGATGACACTCTGATATTGTAAAGAAATCTTTGTACAAACTATTTTATCAATAAAGCAAAGTTTTATTTTCCGCTGTTTAATTTTTGTCTGTCTTGTAATTTATCTGCATCTTTTACCCTAAATGCTCCACAGAACTTAGTGCATTCCCTTTGTGAGTGACACTAATGGACGTGGGGTGTTACACGTGGTATCAGAGCTGAAGGTTACCAGATCAGATAAAGGATTTGAAAAAAATTATTTTCAAAACGGTTTTTATAGAAGCATTTTCAAAAGAAAAGATTTGTTTTAAAGGCATATTCCCCAAAGCCATACGCACTATCTTCTCTTCCTCTATTTGAATTCTTGTCTCCTTCTTTCTTGAGTCTCTGGGGCTCCTAGCTTTCTAGGAGGTAACCTCATCGATGGGCGAAGTAGTGCCCCGGCTTCCATCCATAGCCGTAGTTGTCTCACCTACGGCCAGTTTTCCTTCAAGCTTATAGGGTTTTCCATACGATGGAAGCAGTTTTCGAGATATTTGTCAACATACGGAAGAGGATAAGGAGTTTGGCTAAGAAGAGTAAGCCTAGTATGAGGAATTCATGGATGTAGATTTAGCTCACAAAGAAGGAAGGAATTATAAAAACTAAGAGGAAGTATCTTTGCTAGGGAATGATAGGGCATATAATTAAGGACAAGGGGAAGAACAAGGAACAAGATTTTCAGAAGGGCAAGTACATACTTTCACCACCAAGTGTACCTAGGAAAAAGGTAGTAAAGTTCTGTTGGAAGAGTCTAGTTTTCTGTTTGTACTATTTCCTTTGGTTTTAGCGTTTCGCATTTGTTCATATCCAATTCCATAGTTGAGTCTCTGCACCATAGTACTTGTATAGTAGAAAGATCCCACTAGAGTCTCAAATCCAATTAGTGGTCCGACCAGTTTATTTTTGGTTAGTAGGGATTTGAGGATAGCTATCGAGTTTGCTTATATCATCTCACGAGGATCGTCTAAATTCGGAGGAGATATTCCTTGGGTGCTTGTCTGATATTGGTTTAGGCCTTTGGGGCTTGTACTTGAGGAATGTCGAGTTCGACTAGGATGGTTTGTGTGAGAGATGAATAGTTGTGGCAGGTACTCTAAAAAGCACGTTGTAACCTTTCTTCCCTTATAGTTATGGCATGGCGGATAAGAGGGAAACCTCTAATCATCTTAGTACATATACTTGGTACCGTGATTAACATCTGTTTATTTTGGAATTGGAGGTCAGAAACTTCACAATCGTGAAGTTAAATTAGTTAAGATACAGTGGATTAAAGCTCAAGAAGGCTAGATACTAGCGTCATACTCTTTTTCTTAAGGGTGCATCCTTGATTTCTTTGTGTAGGAGCTTTACGCATAATTGTTTCTCTCTTTCCGAAGTATATCACCTAGGTCGTATCTTCGATCCTTAGGTAGAAGCCAATGGATGTAAACATGTGTTTGAAACATGTTATGGTTGGTGGTTGCAAGTGATTGCTAGTGGTTGCTCCTGGATGCATATGCATACGTATTAGGCGCTAGATCAGTTCGGACGCTTTCATATTGCATTTACAGATATGTATTTGTTTGAGCCTGATATGTTATCATATGGATGTTGCATATGGATGAATGGCTGTGCACGCATGTAGTATTTACATAACTAGGGATGCTTGCATACATGATTGGACGCATGGCACTGACATGATTCGCATTAAGGAGGTCGACTGAATCAGCAGACCGCCTGATTTTGCATTAGATAAAGACATATACACACACTATGCATATGAACATGAAAGCATTAGACATCTTTTAAGGACAATGAATGCCTGTGATTGAATGGTTGAGTAGATGGGTGATTGGATGGTAGGACACATTCTTCCAAACTTGGAGATTTCGGGGACGAAATCCTTTTAAGTGGGGGAGAATGTAACACCCCGTAATTCTGTTACACTAAGATTCACAAATCAAGGCAGAATTAAAAGTTAAAATCAAACTCAAGGGAAACGGGCTGCGCCGTTGCATTCGTCTCGGAATTCTGCATGAAAACGAGTCCAGTTTGCGTAAATCGGAGTCCGTATGAGGAAGATATGACCTCCGGAAGATTCAGCGAAGTTCAAATTTCAAAACAGGTCAGGTTCAAAATTCAAATCGGACCCAGAATGGGTTGGGCGGGAATTTTCCCGCCCAAGGCACCCAGGTCGACTGGGTAGTCGACCTGGGTCACCCAGGTCGACTGGGTAGTCGACCAGAGGGTCGACCCCCCTTCTTTTTCCAGCTTTCTGCACCTGGTTCGTTCTGATGTATTTGGTCACGTTTTCTGCCTAGGTTCGTCCACCTAACACTATATAAACAGCCCTAGTCTCCTTCTCTATTCACAATTCTTCTCTACCCTTATGCTGCAAAGATTCTTGGCGAACATGGCTTCTTCTCCTCCTCTTAATTAAATAATAAATAGAATAATATATATATAATAAATCAAGACGAGGAGATGCTGCTCAAAGACTTTCAAGAAGAGATTCGAATCAAGATTAAAGCTTCAAGATAAGGATCAAAGGCTAACGTCGCACGAATCATAACAACGCCATCTTTCTTTTCTAATCTAAATTTCTGTAAGTCAGTTATTTCTAGATTTGAACGTTTCTCTTTTCGTGACATGAAATTAAAGGAATAAAAGAGTATGCCAATTCTTTCTATTGAATCAGTGCCTATTTCTTTGGACCAAATTAAGAACTGTTATGATTCGAGGATAAATAAGACAGTGACTATGAAACTATGGACCTTAAAACCATATGCCTCTTTGACTATGAACATTGCCTATGACTATGGACATTGACTATGACTGTGACTGTGACTATGAGAATTGTTTCCTTGACTAAGCCTATGCCTTTGATTAGGAAACATAAACTATGGCCTATGACATAACAAGAACAACTGTGATTCATGACTAGGAAAGTGTTGCTTAAGTTTTGTGACTATAAAATTGGGTCTAAACCCGATTATCTATTATGTCTGTTCTTGGTTTTCTTTGGTTTTAGACCTTGGGAATTTACCTATTAAGTTAGGTCTACCCATGTTCTGAACCTACTCTGTCTATTCTTGGTTTTAGATCTTGGGAATTTACCTATTAAGTTAGGTCTACCCACGCTCTCGAACCTACGTCGTAATCTATATGCCTGTGAACTTCCATCTTATGCCAGTTGTTATGTCCATTCTCTCATGGCATTTTGGTTCATTCCCTTTTATCGACGAATCTAGCTTTATTTATAATCTAGATTGAATCACGATTATACGAACGGTGGGAATACGATTTGGGCAAAATATGAAATTTACTAAAAACGTAGTTTAACTTGGAAATTGGCATAAATTGGGAACATGTATTATGGCATGTTCATAGAAATGCAGATTGGATAAATTTGACATGAATTATAAGATGTGTAATTTGAATCTAGTATTGACGTGTAAATCTAGCATTTACATGAATAGTGAACTAGAGTAATAAGTCTAGTTTGACGTGAATTAGAATGTTGAATCGGAATTGGATTAGCTAATTTGGCACGGTAAGTATATTGGCATAAATGTGAAATTGGCCATAATTGGGAATAACTGCCAGGTTTAGCAAAATCATGGTTAGTGACACTTAATTTGGTATATTTTACATACCAAAAGGGTATAAATATGATATAGAGGGGAGAATGGGCCGTAAGAATAAATATTGACAATTCACATTAAAAGAGTAATTAGGAAACAAGTAAATTAGAAATAATTTACTTATAGAATTTGGCCTGAATGAGGAAATGTAAATTTACACAAATTAAAGGTTTATTAATGACATCTCTTTTAATGACACACCGGAAAGTTCTAGGGTGATAGAGAGGATAGTGTCTAGGCTTGAGTTTGGAAAATACAAGTTTCCTGCTCTCCCTGGCTATCCCTAACTGATCCGACGAACGAGATGGTTACTTTCAAAACTTGATTTGAAAATAAATTGAAACCCTTTGAACTTAGAAAACACGAATATGCCTAACCCGAGGTTAGACTGAGTTGCGATGTAAACCTGCCCGGAACCAACTGGCACATCCTGTATTTGCGACAATATCTGCCTAATGTGAGTGGTTGCGGCTTTAATTTATTTAGTTAAAGCTGGAACAAGAATGGTAGGGTTAAGTTAACTAAGACACTTAACCAGTTCAACATGATAACTAAACTGATGGGTGGGGTTAGGTACAGACTGACACTTAACACAGTTAAGCTAGAATGGTTGGGTTAAGTCCATAGGGACACTCAACCAACTTAACACGGTAACAAGACAAGATTTGTAGGGGTTAAGTAACCAAGAAAACACTTAGCCAAATTAACATGTTAACTAGACTAGAGGTTGGGGTTAAGTAAATACACTTAGCCAATTTGGCATGATAGCTGGACCAGACCGTAGGATTAAGTAAACTTGAACACTTAACCGTCAGATTGTGATAAAGGAATAGGGCTAAGTCTAAAACATGACGGGATAATACTTAACCATTAATAACATGTTAGTTAAAACAGACGGGCAGGGTTAAGTTAAAAAGGAACACTTAACCAATACAGGATGAACGGGTAGGGTTAAGTAATAAGAAATACTTAACCAATATAACTTGGTTTGTGGTAGGGTTAAGTCATCATGAATCACTGATAACACTTAACCAGTTTAACAGGATGAATGAAGAGGGTTAAGTTGGCTCGAACTGACTAATGACACTTAACCAATCCAAATTGACGGGAAAGAGAACTAAGTCGTAAACCTTAGTTAAGAAAACAACGATTATGGAAACTAAGTGGTAAATCTTAGTTAGTAAAACTAAGTAGTAATTCTTAGTATAACACGGGAAGGAGCGAATGTCCGTCTGAGTAAAAAGGAGGCTCCAACGAATTGGGTTACGAAGCCCGAGGCTTCGAGGGGACGTGAGGGTACTCTTGGTATCCCTCTGTGAGGCTGTAGATGATCCTCCTGGGCTCACAGAGGTTAAGGTCTGCGTAGAAGAACCAGGGGTTTGCCTTGGTTGCAATATATGGCAACCTAAAGACTAGGATGGACCGGCGTGATTCGGGGAGAAAAACGGTAGCCCTGTGATAGCAACTTGTCGTCTACCTTCCATCTTGAGTCAATCGAGATACGTGAAGCTGAAAGGCGGAGAACTCCAAAAGACCATATACTTGCTATCTAGTTATGGGTGAGGATGGCCATAGGATAGTGGGGCACCGGGGGCCGGCGTATAGTTCTCATTTTACAAGGTGTGCCTTTCATTAGTTGAGGGAGGGGTCAAGTCGGACCATAGCCACTAGAATAAAAACAGATCTTAGCATCCGCATCGGCAGATATCTGAAAGCTCCTGACCGAGTTCTGTATTCCTTGATTTGCCCTGTCACAGGACTCGGACCGCACATTACAGGACATGTGCATCTAGACAAGCAATAACGATTCGTGATACATGCGTGGGAAAGTATAGGAACATATACCACTCTAGGTAGTGTGTCCTAGACTTAGGGGCATCGTTCGTCAGGTAGCATAATCCCTAGTTGGACTAGGTGGCATAAACCCTGAATCCGAGAAGCGTTCAGCAGATAGCGTAAACTCTAGTCGAATCTAGAAAGCACTTGATGTAATAAATAATAAATGTATGCCCGATGGCAATGGAAAATACAGGGATTGGGATCACGTTATCGTTACTAGTTGGGACACTAGTTAAGTGGTGTAGAGATATAGAAACTAGTATAACAAGGAAATAGTGAAGCGGCGAAAGTATTAGAGCATATCCAGTTTATCTTAGCATATCTTGTGATTATCTTGCCTAATCTTGCTGATCCTATGGTCATGGTATAATCTTGGATTCAGTTAATTCATGTCGTTTGTTTTTCCATGTTCACATGCTAGAAGTTACTGAACTTACTCAGGCTTTATGTCTGACTCTGTTTTTCTTTCGTCTTCTTTTCTTCCGTTCCCCCCCCCCCCCCCCGCCCAGGTAGTAGAGGAGGGAGTAGTATAGCTCAGGTTAAGTTGGACTGTCACTCTTTCCCAGCTTAAAGATTTTTCGAAGTTTGGCTTGGATTCTCTTTTCAGATGCTATGGCTGGCTCTTGCTAAAATTGGGGAATATAAATGTATTTTTTTATGCTTCTTTATTTTGTAAGACGGATGACACTCTGATATTGTAAAGAAATCTTTATACAAACTATTTTATCAATAAAGCAAAGTTTTATTTTCCGTTGTTTAATTTCTGTCTGTCTTGTAATTTATCTGCATCTTTTACCCTAAATGCTCCACAGAACTTAGTGCATTCCCTTTGTGAGTGACACTAACGGACGTGGGGTGTTACAACAATCCAGTATATAAAGATTTTGCATATACGTCTGATCCACGGGTATTCAAAGTTTTAATATAGTGGATAGATATAAAATCGCACTGTAGTCGCTCAGTGATAATTCTGGTGATGTCGCGACATCATCAGTATTTGTGTTCGAGATTTGAAGGTGTGATATTTATATATTTCCTATTGACTGGTGTGGGAACCAAAATTAGATAGGGCCTATTGTTGTGATTTGGCATCAAAAATCTGATTTTTTGACTATGTATCAAAGTTATGAATTTGAAAAGCTAATCAACTAATTGATTGCTTATTGTGTTGTTTGATTAATTAAAATTAAACCATTTAGCCAAATTGAACCAAATTTAGAATTGTATTGAAATTTGGTCGCATTTGCTTGCATATACATGTACTTACATTGAACAAGTCATAGCAAATAGGCTAGAGCAGAAGAATAAAATTGTTTGCCCGACAAATAGGTACATGTTTAACATAATTTACTGTTTTGTTTGGGTGATGATGATTTTATGAGCCGCTTGGCTTTTTCTTTTTCTTTTTGAGATCAGAGGGCCTGTATGGTAATTTCGGGATTTTCCCGGTGCTCCCGGTGCAGGGGAGGTTATGGCGAAATTTTTCAAAAATTTAGGGTGTTAGCCAAATTTTTTGAAAAATTTGAAAAGTTCTTAGAAACTGAAAAGTTGAAGAACTTAAGCCGTAATGAAAATATGGAAAATTGAGTTGATTAGTTAAACAACTTTCGGCTTCGTTCCTTTTCGGGGAAGAAAAGTTTTAAGTGGGGGAGAATGTAATAACCCGGAAATCTGGGCCAAATTAAAATTTTTATTTTGGCAATTTTAGCGAATTTTGATTATTTAAAATGAATTATTTTAAATAATATCGACGAGAAATTTATTTTGAATAGAATTCGAACGTGTGTATTATATAGATCGTCATTAGAATATAAATATTTATTTTAAATTATAAAAGTAATTGAAAATGGCGCGGTAGTTCGATAATTCGATTTCAAAATTCAAATGAATGTACCGGGTGCAAAATAAACCGGATTTTAGTGAAACCAAAAATATTTGAATCTAATTGAGAATATCTTTCCAACGAATCGGAAAAATTGAAATTTCATAGCGGGGATAAAAAGATATGCCCAGTTGAAAATTCGAAATAGTCGCTATGGAATTCTGGCCCTTAAAAATAGCCATTTTGCAAACGACCTCGGTTTTCGACGAAACCACTTTTGTTGGATCCGCGATGTCAAATTATTGCTAGGTTTCAAATTTCATAATTTTTCGAATCAGTATGTGAGCGTGGCAAAGGAAAACGTGTTTGACCAGTTTCATTTGATTTTAATCGACTAGAAATTTGCCATTTTTCCAACGGTCTCAGAATTCGACGAAATTAGTTTTGTTAGAACCGTATCGTCGATACGAAGCTAGAAAATATT
The DNA here is from genome assembly GCA_030737875.1 of Allium sativum. Taxonomy (NCBI): domain Eukaryota; kingdom Viridiplantae; phylum Streptophyta; class Magnoliopsida; order Asparagales; family Amaryllidaceae; genus Allium; species Allium sativum. Next base: position 614,858,411 of record CM060915.1, on the reverse strand, counting down.
TTTCGGTAATTTTTAGAGTTAATATGCAGTCCGGATAAATTGAAATGTGCGTTTAAATAGAATATATAATGATTTATATTTTAAATTGTACGAAAACAGATCGTAACGATCGAATTGGCCTACGTGACATATCCCATTGTGCTCGGAATGGTGGTAATTAGCTAGGGGCGGCAGTCGTTGGGCCTCGTTTGGGGTTCAAAAGAAAAGTCAACTTTTTGAATTTAAAGATTTAAATTTAATATAAAATATATATTCCCCCACTACACCCTCTCTCTCCTCATTTATTCTCTCTGCCGTATAAACAAAAGAAAACCCGCAACCTCGACCTGGCCGTCGCCCACCCTCTCTCCCTCCGCCGGACCCGCAACCACCGAGCGCCGCTTCCTCCGATCACCCCTCCGCGCTCGATCGACCTCCTCCGCCCCTCTCCCTTACGATTTCCGCAACCATAGACCCCCCCAAATCCTGGATCGACGGAAGCAGCCAAACCCTCCACCTTCGCCCACTGCTCCGCCTACCGCACCACTTGTGGTCCCCACGACCGATGCCACCGACCCTGTAGCCTCCCCCCTCTCCAGATCGACACAAAACAGCCGCCACCACCTGGAAATCCACCGCCCGGACCCCCAATGCCTCACCGCGGCCATGTGCGCCCTCCTCGACATTGGTGATGCCGCTGACCACCCTCCAATCGATGTAAGGTTGCTGATTTTGATTTTTATGTTTTAAAAATATGATTTTTACTTATGTAGAAGATTAAAAATATGATTTTTATATTTTAGAAAGAATAAAAATTCGATGTTTAATTTATAGAAGATATAAAGATATGATTTTTATAAAGTAGAGGTATTGAAAATATGATTTTATATAATATAGTATATAAAAATTTGATCTTTATATATATAGCGAAATAAAAATCTGATTTTTATTATATATATATATATAGTGAAGAAAAAAATGTGATTTTTATAGCGATGAAATTCAACCTTTATATTGGAAGTAGAAATATGATTTTTATTTATTGAATGAAGTAATAAAAAAATAATTTTTATTTGAACAGCGTGAAAAGGACTGCATTGGAATTTCATATAAATCCAGACGGTTCAGCAGTTCAAAAGCAAAGCACGGCGGAGTGGAACCCTCAGTGAGAACTTCTCACCTTTTAATTTTGTTTTCTAGTTAAAAATATATACTAGGATGCAGACGGTGTTTAGTAGCACCCGACACCCGTCGTCCACAGACCATGGACGGCTTGTATGCTTGTTTGTTTGATTTTGATGTGTAGTTGATTGTGTGATGTGATGTGAAAGGATATAAAATATTTATATAGTTAAAAATATTTTATAGTTAAAAATAGAAATTTTAACGTGTGTATGAAATGAAATAAACTAATATAAACAAATCGGACGATTTGTTTATATACACACATTTTACTGATATTGATTGGGACGATAAATTTTACACATCGCCCAACTGCACAAATAAAATCTATATTTGATTGTTTGAAACCCCACACGGGTATTGGGATGATATTTGACGTACACTAATCCCGATTGTTTAGTTGTATGTCGATCGATTGATTGACAGACTGTTATAAGCGTTGAATATTTATACTTGATGCTTATACAGTATAGAATGCACTTTGGACGCTGGTTGATTATTCATCGTTGTTATTGTATACATGTGTTGTAGAAAATCCATATAATTAACATTATATGGTAAGTGATTGGGTCTCATTCCAGTTTAGAAATAGAATATTTGAAATAGAATATTTGAAAGTAGAAATATAAAAAAAGGAATATTTGAAAGTAGAAATATTTGAAAACCGTGTTGGTTAGATTGACGCCATTTTGACGTGAACGATATTTATATCGATTTTATTCATTTTATAATGAAAATCGAAAGTGATTTCAAAATCTGATATTTTGAAAAGAATAGAAATTCGAATTAAATTGAATAGAAATGAATTCGTAGTGAAATTGAATAGAAATTAATTCGAATTGAAATTGAATAGAAATGAATTCGAATTGAAATTGAATTGAATTGAATTAGAACTGAAATTGAATAAGAAATCAATTTGAATTGAAATCGATTTGAAATGAATTTAAAACGAATTTATATTGGAAAATTCAATTTTGATTTGAATTTGAAAATGAAGTTGAAATCGTTTCGAAAACGAATTTAAAATGATTTATAAAATACGTTTTAAAAGAAAATCGATGAAGTATATTATATATATATAATATAATGGCCGGAATAGAACGCGCCGCGTTGCGGTAGTTCGTGAATTTCGACCATTGACTTCGAATGGATATTGCGGGAGATCCGACCGTCGGATTCTTCTAAAACCGGAACCGTTGGGTTCGTATCGAAAAGAGCTTTCTAATGAATATTAGAAATTTGAAATCTAACGGTTGGATTTGGAATTATGTACAAATCAAATTTGGAAAAGGTCGATGTACGTGCAGTTCGATGGCCATTGATGGAAATCGACTGTACGGGCCTTGATAAAATTATTAAAAATATCAATAATTTGTGTAAAATCATAAGAAATGATTTGGGAAGAATTGGGATGAAAACCTCTATATTTGAAAAGCTAAAAATAGATTTTTATTGAAATGAACTTGTTTTGAACTAGAATTAAAATTCTATTTATTTTTAAATAAATAAATTGGATTTGAAAAGGGTTTTAAAAGTAACCAGAATTTCCAATAATGGAATTGGAATGGATTTGAATCAAAATTGTCTTTGGATTATTTCGATGTTGGATTTCGTGATTACACAGATATTGTTATGGAAATTTGAAAGATATATTTATATCGTTATTTCCAATACGATATTTGTTGGTCGTAGAATTTGATATGGAATATAAGCCGATATATTTTCTATTCAGAGCCTTGTATTTAATATCAAATGTGATTTGGGTTTGTCGTGAATGGTGTCTTCATTAACACTGTTCTTGAACCCAGTTGAGAAAAAGATTAAATCTTTTTATTTAGATTTAATGAAGTCTACCAATTAAATAATATTTAATTGAAATTGAATTGGTATTGATTTTTGGGTTTATCGTGAACAGCGTTTTAAATAACACTTATTCTTTAACCCGATAATTAATGGAAGGTGATTTTGGGTTGTAGTGAACGGTATCTTCAGTAATACCGTTCTTAGACCCAAAGGAGTTAAGAAAATCAGAAACTAACTGGAGATTAGTTAAGTTGAATGGTTTCTGGGGTATTGATCTGATGTTGGTTTCAGCCTTGGGGGTTAATACTTAGGGAATTGCTCACTTGCTAATTTACGCTTAGGGACTGATTGAAATGTGATATGATTTTGGGGTTTATCGTGAACCGTGTTTTAAATGACACTGATTCTTTAACCCAGTTAAAGATTAAAACTAAGTGGAGTTTTAATGAATCTTTAATTAGATTGAAAAGATTGAGAATGGAGTATCACCAGTTTTGCTCTAGGCGATAGTTAAATCTTTAATTAGATTTGAACGTGAAATGGTAATTGAATTTACCGATAACACCGTGGTGTTAGATATGAAGTATTACCAGTTTTACTTCATGGAATAAATAGGTTGGGATTGGGAAATTTAAACAAATGATTACTTCGGTAAGGTTCGCTAATCCCGACTAGTTTGGAGTGATATTAAAAGGAAGATTAAAGAATAAATTTAAAGGAATTTATCTTTGATAAAATTAATGGGAACCTTTCCCTAAGAATGTGAAATTTAGAAACTAACTGTACGTTGGCTAAGATGAATGGTTTCCTGGATATTGATCTGATGTTGGTTTCGGCCTTCGGGGTTAATGTTTGGGGAATTATTCTCTTGTTAATTTGCGGTTAGTGACTGATGAATTGGAATGAGGCGTATGTTGTGTTTGTGTAACACTTGTTTATTATATACGCGAGTTATTCAGAAAGACCGGGTTTATCCCATTCTGGATAACTGATTCGACGTGGTGTCGAGGATGAAGATGGTGGTCGAAGACCGGAGGTCTTCACGTCGTTTGGATAATTACTGATGATCTTGATTGGGCCGTACACCCAAGAGGAGGGAATCAGTTAGTGGTCGTCCAGACGTACTTGGAGATCGATGGATATGCAGGGTACTAGGTGCCTCCGGTTTTGTTCATACCCAGAACGGACTTGTAAATGGACTGTGTGTCTGACATTGGATTTCATTCTGTGTGACTGATATCGGTTGCACAGAGTGGTTTGCCTGTGTGGCATGCTAAGATGCAAATGATCAAGGCTTCTGTTGAAAAGCAAAGTCTTGTGGTGATGATCAAAGCACCGCCTGTGTGGCATAGCTTTGTGTAACGTTGATTCGCGAGCCTCACACCCCGGTAGTGGACCAGAAACGGGAGAGGACCTCGGGGAGGACATGCGTTTCTTTCTAGCTAGAAGTGGCGTCAGTGGTTTTACATGCCCTGACGAGTTTGACTTATGTGGTTGTTGCTGTTGCGAGGCACCTCAGATATATCGGTCGTTCTCGAACCGATGGAGTCATTCGTTGGCTCATTTACGCCCCAAAGGGCGGGGAAACACGGTGTTCACGCATTTTAATCCACATCGGTGGACCGGCCCTGACGATCTAAGGGTCGATGCGCTCTGACCCTGAGACATGGGCTAGATTGTCTCGAAGTCGGTAAGGACTATCTTTTGCCTTGGTTCATGACGGAAATCCAATTTCCAAATACGCGATTTTGCGGTTTTAATTGTAGAACTAGTATGGCGACATGATATATGGTACCCATGCCGTCTATGATTGATACTTATGATTCAAATTTATTTTATACACTATGCACTTATAATAGTATCAAATGATTTGTTTTTAAACTTACTAAGCATGTTTGGCTATTATAAGGGAAAACCCTATCCCCCGGCTTGCGTTGCATTGTGTGATAGGACCTGGGTCTTATAATAGCTTCATTTTTCTTTATTTAGCATTACGCAGTTTGTTTTATGCATTGGTGTTCTTGGGAGGAAACCCGTTCCGTGTTATGCGGCGTGGTCCCTTGATTTACCTAACTTTAAAATAAAGATTAATAACTGTTTTAGTTCTCACACCAGTCCCATGACTGACCTGGAGTTTATTGTTTTAACCTAAACTCTGGGTGCCCTTATTTCGACACGGGCAGGTAGTAGTTTTGGTTTTGCAGATTTATATTCACAGGATCCTGGTTTACAGCTGGAACGATATCCGGAAAGCTTTGTATCCGTATATCTCCTTCAGTTGTGTATTGTATTATTTTCCGCTGCTATGTAATTTATTGTAATCTCTGATATTTGGTAAATGTGTAATATTGATTGATACTCTGTATATTCTTGTATTCTGATGGAATTGTTGTAATTAACAATGAAATGTTCTTCCATCTGCGTTCTGATTTTGTCGTGTTCTCAAACAGTCAGGCATTTTGAACGGTCTGGGTCGGTTTAGCGACTGATTCGGATCGAGCGGAATTCCTTGTTGTCACACAAAATCCCTTTTCTGAAGTTGTTGTAAAAAAATCCCCGTGGTTATTAATATGTAAATAAGATATCTATTTTCTAAACTAGAATTACAATTTTTGATTAAAAAATGCAAGCTAACTTACGATTTTTAAAACGTTTTTTAGATTTTGAAAAATCAATTCTTTTTATTCATGAATAAGAATAACCATTGTTATTTTTTTGTATAATTCCAGTAAACAATTGATTTTTTCCACCACTATCGGTTTTCATAGATTTAAAAAAAATTACTACCTCGTTTACATTTTCTATCAAAAAAGTTTATGGTGTCTTTGATTTTCTTTTTTTTCAAAAACAAAGACCTAATTTACAAAATCAATCACGCTGAGACTTTTCTTACAACAACATCAAAATCATGGATCTATAACTTTTTTCCTGTCTTTTTTAATCACATGTTGAATTAGTTGATGTATTTATAATAAGATGGTTTAATTATGCCAATAACTAAAATAACTCAAACCATTAAACTTTAATACATCCTATGAACTCACTTGTTATATCCAATGTAAATTATTATGAAAATAAAAATGAAATATATATTAAGTATATTCTATTTATTATGAATTAATACAATAAAGCATCAAATTTTGATTCTAGTTTCACTTTCATTACCAAAATGATAGTTCAATGAAGATATAACTTGTGATTATATTTGACTAAGTATAACCTATTTGTGACTAACAACACAAGATATCAAGATCATTAAAAAGCAACAACATGCTATTACTATTCCGATTTCTATTAAACTGTAACACCTTGCCCCGAGACCTACATTAATAAAGACAACTACATAGTAATTATGTCCGCTAATGCGGAGAATAGGGCAGGTTAATGGCGACCAACTCTATCCTTGTCATGGTATGGTATTCTTTGAAAAAAAGGACACCATATGTATCCTTTACTTTACATTATGATTGTTATATTTAACTGATAAATTTAGCTAGCCTGACCCGTGTGTTTTCACTCAGGTTAGACCGAGTTTGTTTCACGTACTAGCCTCTCTTGTGGACTAGTGGTTTCATGATGCTTCCACATGGGTTCGAGTCAAGAACTTCCTTATGGGTTTGAGTCATCTACTTAGGATTGTTAGCTTCTTGTAGGATATTATCGAGCTGTATATTCTTTGCTTCATGTATATTGAGTGGTCACCCTAACACTCTATTAGGTTATTTATACCGTATTGAGATGTGTCATTGTGTATGTAATATATATGTTAGACCGAATTCTGGTACTAACACCCAAATTCTATGTGAAATCCTCACAATCACAGATCACAGATAAAAAGCAGTAAAATAAGAGGAGACACACGGGATTTTTATAGTGGGTTGGCTCAATCCAAGCCTACATCCACTTTATAGTTTCTTAAATCCTAAGAAGCTATTACAATGTTGTTTGTTTGCAGTTTATACACGAAATCCTCGTGTTCACAATGAAGAAGAGGAGATTATACACGAAATCCTCGTGTTGTAATGTGGAATTCAACTTCTAGGTTATGCAATAGCCTTGCGAAGAACCATAGTTGAAGCCATGGAGAGTTAGAGTCCCAAAAAGTCCCCCAAAAAGATCCTTTGAAATAGCCATGTTGTGGTGTATTTATAGGCATAGAGGAGCCTTGCAAAGCTCTGAAGTGGTCCGGTTCGGAGGCGCCACGTGGAGGGTGGTGAGGCCATCTCGGAAGTAGTGGAGAAGTGGTCTTCAGATCGTGCTAGGACAGGTGGGGCTCGATCCATGAGAGTAGGAGGTATTGGCTCCTTAAGAATAGGTCAGATCCGAAGTGTAGCAGCAGGTCACTAGGGGTCGGATCGGTTCGGGTCCGATCCGAACCGAGGTGGAATCACCGATCCGAAGGCTGGAAGCACTTCTGTGCAAGATACTTCAGGCGGGTCAGTTCGGGTCCGATCCGAACCGAGTTGGTGTCCTCAATCCAAAGTCTCCGTGTCCAATGCTTTGAAGGTGGAGCGGATCGGGAATGCCCCCTCCGATCCAATCTGTGATGATGTGAATGCGAAGAGCAAGTGCCAAGTTGTCCATTTTAAGGAAGCGTCCGATCCGAACGGGCTTGTCCGATCCGATCCCAGGATCTATTCAATGCTAAATTCCAGGTTTCCGGTTCTGCATGCGTTCACGGAAACGGGCGTAACTTTCAAACCGTAAGTCCGATTGAGCCAAACCAAAGCTCAAACTGAAGCTGATTCAGAGATCTACAAGAGTTACAGAGCATAGCTCCGTAATCGCTGTTTTCGGGCCCAAAAAAGGTCATCTGGTAGGAGTTCCGGGCCTTTGTTTGTGATGCGATTTCGACCCAATCGCTGCCTGTCTTCTGACGATGTTTCCAATACTCTAGTGTGTTGTTTATCAGAGATTCCATATGTGACTGCTTTGACTAAAAAGCGGGTCAACATTCTGCCCCCCAGAACATATCTTGCTGAACGAAGGAAGATGTGTTCTGGATAATCCAAAAAGTCCAAGGCCACGCCGGGCCTGCCAGCTACAAGCATAATCCATACCTGCTAAGAAAAGAGAGAAAAAAGGTGTGACAAATCCTGACAAAACTGATTACACGTTCGAGCATAAACCATGCTTGGGCGTTTGTTTGAGCATAAACCATACTCAAGACACGTTCGAATCATCCTGCCAAAACCTGACGAAGGACCTAACCCTCCGGGTATAAGCCATACCAGGAAGTTCAAACTGAGCATAAACCATACTCGAGTTTTATTGAGTTCCTTTGCCAGATCCTGACAAAACAATAAGCCGTTCCAGAGTACAATCCACACTTAAGAATTCTAGTGAGTACAATCCATACTCATGTCGGGATAGAGCTATGCTTGCCAAAACCTGACAAGACAGTCTGTCCCTAGGCATAATCCATGCCTAGGGGTCCGAGATAAGTATAAGCCATACTTTAATTGAGATTGAGAATCCTGCCACAACCTGACAAGACACTTAAATTTGCCAAACATAATCCATGCTCGGAAAGTCCTTCCTTATTCAATTCAAAGTACAAAACCAAAGCAAATCCTGATTGGTTTGTCATCGAGCCCAGAGCACGCTTTGGAGCTAAATCCTAACCCCAAACGTGTGTACTCCGATTTAGCCAATCGGAAAACCTAAAGAAAGCAAAGAAACATATCTTAAATCCTAAGAAATGCTGAAAATGCAGAGTGATCCAATCCAGATCAGTTGATGACGAGCCGATGGGAGCTCGTTCCAGGATCATTCCCTCTCCGGGGAGCAGGTGGGGGTAGCGCAGGTGTAGGCGCTGTTGGTTGTTTCACATACTCGGGTAGCTCTCCACGTCTAACCCGTTCCTTAATCAAATCTCGCAAGTGTCTACAGTCATTTGTGTCATGACCGTCCATATCATGAAACATGCAGTATTTTCCAGAATCGCGTTCTCTTTGTGATGGCTCCCTCCTGGGAGGCTTTGGATAGGAGACGTCGCCGTTTGTGTTCACGTAGATGTCGGTTAGTGACGAATTGAGTTCTGTGTACTTTTCATATCTGGGCCCTCTCCGGGGCAGGGCGTTGCGGTCATTCTTGACGGCAGCTTTTCCTTTGCCTTTACCAGAATCAGACGGTTCTCCGTCTTTGAGCATGTTAACATCGAGAATTTTCTTTTTGGACATTGCGTCTTCTTCACGCAAAAACCTATCCGATTCAAGATAGAACTCGCTGAGATTCCTTGGTGGGTCTCGGTACAAGGATTTTTTGAACTCCGAGTTGTCTAGAACGCCAGATACTGCCGCCATCAATACCATAGATGGCTCAGGTCGATCAACTGATGCTGCTGCAACGTTGAACCTTTCCATAAATGACCGCAGAGTTTCTTTAGGCCTCTTCTTGATTGTAGTTAGTGACATCACATTCTTGGGTCGAGCGATATGGACCCGAAACTGTTCAATAAAGCGAGCGACCAACATGTTCCAGCTGTTGATCGATTCAGATTCCAGCTGCAGAAACCACATAGCAGCAATATCAGTCAAAAAGAGGGGAAAGCATTTAGCCATGACGTTTTCCGACGCCGATTGAACTTCCATATGCCGTTTATAACGCATTAGGTGCACGGTAGGATCTGCCCTGCCGTTGTAGGGTTCCAGTTGTGGAAGTTTGAAATCTGGAGGATTGCGGGAATTCCTGATTTCCTGTGTGAATGGATTGTGATTGACATCATCCATGTCATTCTGATAAATGCGGCCTCTCGAAAGGCGTTCAATGAGATTGGCGAGTCGGTCGCCTTCAAAGAGCTGTTGCAAGTTGCCTAGTTCGGAGCTGGTGCCCCCAGCGTTGAGTCCAGAATAGTTCAGAGAGGTATAGGGAGCTTGGAAGGCCATCCGGTTCGGTTCGGAGGTGCCCCCTTGCTGCGGCTCGGAGAAGCGAGGGAGGTTATGGAGAGATGCACGGTTCGGATCGGATGTGCCGATCCGATCAGGTTCTCCCGTTCCGAACCGGGGAGCTTGATGCTGAAGCTGTGTGGAATTACCGATCCGAACCGGTGCGGTGGTAGGTCGTGCTGGAACGAAGTCTTGATTTCCAGAAGGGAGGCTGCTGCCCCCAAGTTCATGTATGGTGGCGGTTCGGATCGGATCCGAACCGAACCGATCCAGTGAGGATCGCCCCCCATTTCCATCTGCGTTTGATTCAAGTTTTGGCCCTCGGTTCGGATCGGATCCGAACCGATCCGGTTTACAGCTGCTGCTGGGGCTATTTCCGTGCTATTTCCAGCGAGTTGTGCATTGCCGCTCGGCCTGCCTTCCATCCGAGCGAAGAATTGGTAAATCATCTCCTGTTGTTTACGGAGGAGATCATCTTGCCTTGCCATTTGTATTCTCAATTCAGCAAGAACGCCATCCATCTCTTCTCTGGTTAAGTATGCTGATGGATTTTCATGAGAGGAAGCCTCCTGGCTTGCCTCGTTACTTGTGCCTTCAATGCCAACATCCTCAGCACGAGAGAAGGTTCCGTCTTTCTTCCGCTCGACCATTGATCCAATAGCCAAATAATCCGCTTCCGTCCAAGCTAGTAGAAGAAGTTGTATCGTGTGCCCCCCTACCTGGCGCGCCAAAATGTTAGACCGAATTCTGGTACTAACACCCAAATTCTATGTGAAATCCTCACAATCACAGATCACAGATAAAAAGCAGTAAAATAAGAGGAGACACACGGGATTTTTATAGTGGTTTGGCTCAATCCAAGCCTACATCCACTTTATAGTTTCTTAAATCCTAAGAAGCTATTACAATGTTGTTTGTTTGCAGTTTATACACGAAATCCTCGTGTTTACAATGAAGAAGAGGAGATTATACACGAAATCCTCGTGTTGTAATATGGAATTCAACTTCTAGGTTATGCAATAGCCTTGCGAAGAACCATAGTTGAAGCCATGGAGAGTTAGAGTCCCAAAAAGTCCCCCAAAAAGATCCTTTGAAATAGCCATGTTGTGGTGTATTTATAGGCATAGAGGAGCCTTGCAAAGCTCTGAAGTGGTCCGGTTCGGAGGCGCCACGTGGAGGGTGGTGAGGCCATCTCGGAAGTAGTGGAGAAGTGGTCTTCAGATCGTGCTAGGACAGGTGGGGCTCGATCCATGAGAGTAGGAGGTATTGGCTCCTTAAGAATAGGTCAGATCCGAAGTGTAGCAGCAGGTCACTAGGGGTCGGATCGGTTCGGGTCCGATCCGAGGTGGAATCACCGATCCGAAGGCTGGAAGCACTTCTGTGCAAGATACTTCAGGCGGGTCAGTTCGGGTCCGATCCGAACCGAGTTGGTGTCCTCAATCCAAAGTCTCCGTGTCCAATGCTTTGAAGGTGGAGCGGATCGGGAATGCCCCCTCCGATCCAATCTGTGATGATGTGAATGCGAAGAGCAAGTGCCAAGTTGTCCATTTTAAGGAAGCGTCCGATCCGAACGGGCTTGTCCGATCCGATCCGAGGATCTATTCAATGCTAAATTCCAGGTTTCCGGTTCTGCATGCGTTCACGGAAACGGGCGTAACTTTCAAACCGTAAGTCCGATTGAGCCAAACCAAAGCTCAAACTGAAGCTGATTCAGAGATCTACAAGAGCTACAGAGCATAGCTCCGTAATCGCTGTTTTCGGGCCCAAAAAAGGTAATCTGGTAGGAGTTCCGGGCCTTTGTTTGTGATGCGATTTCGACCAAATCGCTGCCTGTCTTCTGACGATGTTTCCAATACTCTAGTGTGTTGTTTATAAGAGATTCCATATGTGACTGCTTTGTCTAAAAAGCGGGTCAACATTCTGCCCCCCAGAACATATCTTGCTGAACGAAGGAAGATGTGTTCTGGATAATCCAAAAAGTCCAAGGCCACGCCGGGCCTGCCAGCTACAAGCATAATTCATACCTGCTAAGAAAAGAGAGAAAAAAGGTGTGTCAAATCCTGACAAAACTGATTACACTTTCGAGCATAAACCATGCTTGGGCGTTTGTTTGAGCATAAACCATACTCAAGACACGTTCGAATCATCCTGCCAAAACCTGACGAAGGACCTAACCCTCCGGGTATAAGCCATACCAGGAAGTTCAAACTGAGCATAAACCATACTCGAGTTTTATTGAGTTCCTTTGCCAGATCCTGACAAAACAATAAGCCGTTCCAGAGTACAATCCATACTTAAGAATCCTAGTGAGTACAATCCATACTCATGTCGGGATAGAGCTATGCTTGCCAAAACCTGACAAGACAGTCTGTCCCTAGGCATAATCCATGCCTAGGGGTCCGAGATAAGTATAAGCCATACTTTAATTGAGATTGAGAATCCTGCCACAACCTGACAAGACACTTAAATTTGCCAAACATAATCCATGCTCGGAAAGTCCTTCCTTATTCAATTCAAAGTACAAAACCAAAGCAAATCCTGATTGGTTTGTCATCGAGCCCAGAGCACGCTTTGGAGCTAAATCCTAACCCCAAACGTGTGTACTCCGATTTAGCCAATCGGAAAACCTAAAGAAAGCATAGAAACAAATCTTAAATCCTAAGAAATGCTGAAAATGCAGAGTGATCCAATCCAGATCAGTTGATGACGAGCCGATGGGAGCTCGTTCCAGGATCACTCCCTCTCCGGGGAGCAGGTGGGGTAGCGTAGGTGTAGGCGCTGTTGGTTGTTTCACATACTCGGGTAGCTCTCCACGTCTAACCCGTTCCTCAATCAAATCTCGCAAGTGTCTACAGTCATTTGTGTCATGACCGTCCATATCATGAAACATGCAGTATTTTCCAGAATCGCGTTCTCTTTGTGATGGCTCCCTCCTGGGAGGCTTTGGATAGGAGACGTCACCGTTTGTGTTCACGTAGATGTCGGTTAGTGACGAATTGAGTTCTGTGTACTTTTCATATCTGGGCCCTCTCCGGGGCTGGGCGTTGCGGTCATTCTTGACGGCAGCTTTTCCTTTGCCTTTACCAGAATCAGACGGTTCTACGTCTTTGAGCATGTTAACATCGAGAATTTTCTTTTCGGACATTGCGTCTTCTTCACGCAAAAACCTATCCGATTCAAGATAGAATTCGCTGAGATTCCTTGGTGGGTCTCGGTACAAGGATTTTTTGAACTCCGAGTTGTCTAGAACGCCGGATACTGCCGCCATCAATACCATAGATGGCTCAGGTCGATCAACTGATGCTGCTGCAACGTTGAACCTTTCCAGAAATGACCGCAGAGTTTCTTTAGGCCTCTGCTTGATTGTAGTTAGTGACATCACATTCTTGGGTCGAGCGATATGGACTCGAAACTGTTCAATAAAGCGAGCGACCAACATGTTCCAGCTGTTGATCGATTCAGATTCCAGCTGCCGAAACCACATAGCAGCAATATCAGTCAAAAAGAGGGGAAAGCATTTAGCCATGACGTTTTCTGACGCCGATTGAACTTCCATATGCCGTTTATAGCGCATTATGTGCACGGTAGGATCTGCCCTGCCGTTGTAGGGTTCCAGTTGTGGAAGTTTGAAATCTGGAGGATTGCGGGAATTCCTGATTTCCTGTGTGAATGGATTGTGATTGACATCATCCATGTCATTCTGATAAATGCGGCCTCTCGAAAGGCGTTCAATGAGATTGGCGAGCCGGTCGCATTCAAAGATCTGTTGCAAGTTGCCTAGTTCGGAGCTGGTGCCCCCAGCGTTGAGTCCGGAATTGTTCAGAGAGGTATAGGGAGCTTGGAAGGCCATCCGGTTCGGTTCGGAGGAGCCCCCTTGCTGTGGCTCGGAGAAGCGAGGGAGGTTATGGAGAGATGCACGGTTCGGATCGGATGTGCCGATCCGATCAGGTTCTCCCATTCCGAACCGGGGAGCTTGATGCTGAAGCTGTGTGGAATTACCGATCCGAACCGGTGCGGTGGTAGGTCGTGCTGGAACGAAGTCTTGATTTCCAGAAGGGAGGCTGCTGCCCCCAAGTTCATGTAAGGTGGCGGTTCGGATCGGATCCGAACCGAACCGATCCAGTGAGGATCGCCCCCCATTTCCATCTGCGTTTGATTCAAGTTTTGGCCCTCGGTTCGGATCGGATCCGAACCGATCCGGTTTGCAGCTGCTGCTGAGGCTATTTCCGTGCTATTTCCAGCGAGTTGTGCATTGCCGCTCGGCCTGCCTTCCATCCGAGCGAAGAATTGGTCAATCATCTCCTGTTGTTTACGGAGGAGATCATCTTGCCTTGCCATTTGTATTCTCAATTCAGCAAGAACGCCATCCATCTCTTCTCTGGTTAAGTATGCTGATGGATTTTCATGAGAGGAAGCCTCCTGGCTTGCCTCGTTCCTTGTGCCTTCAATGCCAACATCCTCAGCACGAGAGAAGGTTCCGTCTTTCTTTCGCTTGACCATTGATCCAATAGCCAAATAATCCGCTTCCGTGCAAGCTAGTAGAAGAAGTTGTATCGTGTGCCCCCCTACCTGGCGCGCCAAAATGTTAGACCGAATTCTGGTACTAACACCCAAATTCTATGTGAAATCCTCACAATCACAGATCACAGATAAAAAGCAGTAAAATAAGAGGAGACACACGGGATTTTTATAGTGGTTCGGCTCAATCCAAGCCTACATCCACTTTATAGTTTCTTAAATCCTAAGAAGCTATTACAATGTTGTTTGTTTGCAGTTTATACACGAAATCCTCGTGTTTACAATGAAGAAGAGGAGATTATACACAAAATCCTCGTGTTGTAATGTGGAATTCAACTTCTAGGTTATGCAATAGCCTTGCGAAGAACCATAGTTGAAGCCATGGAGAGTTAGAGTCCCAAAAAGTCCCCCAAAAAGATCCTTTGAAATAGCCATGTTGTGGTGTATTTATAGGCATAGAGGAGCCTTGCAAAGCTCTGAAGTGGTCCGGTTCAGAGGCGCCACGTGGAGGGTGGTGAGGCCATCTCGGAAGTAGTGGAGAAGTGGTCTTCAGATCGTGCTAGGACAGGTGGGGCTCGATCCATGAGAGTAGGAGGTATTGGCTCCTTAAGAATAGGTCAGATCCGAAGTGTAGCAGCAGGTCACTAGGGGTCGGATCGGTTCGGGTCCGATCCGAACTGAGGTGGAATCACCGATCCGAAGGCTGGAAGCACTTCTGTGCAAGATACTTCAGGCGGGTCGGTTCGGGTCCGATCCGAACCGAGTTGGTGTCCTCAATCCGAAGTCTCCGTGTCCAATGCTTTGAAGGTGGAGCGGATCGGGAATGCCCCCTCCGATCCGATCCGTGATGATGTGAATGCGAAGAGCAAGTGCCAAGTTGTCCATTTTAAGGAAGCGTCCGATCCGAACGGGCTTGTCCGATCCGATCCGAGGATCTATTCAATGCTAAATTCCAGGTTTCCGGTTTTGCATGCGTTCACGGAAACGGGCGTAACTTTCAAACCGTAAGTCGGATTGAGCCAAACCAAAGCTCAAACTGAAGCTGATTCAGAGATCTACAAGAGTTACAGAGCTTAGCTCCGTAATCGCTGTTTTCGGGCCCAAAAAAGGTCATATGGTAGGAGTTCCGGGCCTTTGTTTGTGATGCGATTTCGACCAAATCGCTGCCTGTCTTCTGACGATGTTTCCAATACTCTAGTGTGTTGTTTATCAGAGATTCCATATGTGACTGCTTTGACTAAAAAGCGGGTCAACATTCTGCCCCCCAGAACATATCTTGCTGAACGAAGGAAGATGTGTTCTGGATAATCCAAAAAGTCCAAGGCCACGCCGGGCCTGCCAGCTACAAGCATAATCCATACCTGCTAAGAAAAGAGAGAAAAAAGGTGTGTCAAATCCTGACAAAACTGATTACACTTTCGAGCATAAACCATGCTTGGGCGTTTGTTTGAGCATAAACCATACTCAAGACACGTTCGAATCATCCTGCCAAAACCTGACGAAGGACCTAACCCTCCGGGTATAAGCCATACCAGGAAGTTCAAACTGAGCATAAACCATACTCGAGTTTTATTGAGTTCCTTTGCCAGATCCTGACAAAACAATAAGCCGTTCCAGAGTACAATCCATACTAAAGAATCCTAGTGAGTACAATCCATACTCATGTCGGGATAGAGCTATGCTTGCCAAAACCTGACAAGACAGTCTGTCCCTAGGCATAATCCATGCCTAGGGGTCCGAGATAAGTATAAGCCATACTTTAATTGAGATTGAGAATCCTGCCACAACCTGACAAGACACTTAAATTTGCCAAACATAATACATGCTCGGAAAGTCCTTCCTTATTCAATTCAAAGTACAAAACCAAAGCAAATCCTGATTGGTTTGTCATCGAGCCCAGAGCACGCTTTGGAGCTAAATCCTAACCCCAAACGTGTGTACTCCGATTTAGCCAATCGGAAAACCTAAAGAAAGCAAAGAAACATATCTTAAATCCTAAGAAATGCTGAAAATGCAGAGTGATCCAATCCAGATCAGTTGATGACGAGCCGATGGGAGCTCGTTCCAGGATCATTCCCTCTCCGGGGAGCAGGTGGGGGTAGCGCAGGTGTAGGCGCTGTTGGTTGTTTCACATACTCGGGTAGCTCTCCACGTCTAACCTGTTCCTCAATCAAATCTCGCAAGTGTCTACAGTCATTTGTGTCATGACCGTCCATATCATGAAACATGCAGTATTTTCCAGAATCGCGTTCTCTTTGTGATGGCTCCCTCCTGGGAGGCTTTGGATAGGAGACGTCACCGTTTGTGTTCACGTAGATGTCGGTTAGTGACGAATTGAGTTCTGTGTACTTTTCATATCTGGGCCCTCTCCGGGGCTGGGCGTTGCGGTCATTCTTGACGGCAGCTTTTCCTTTGCCTTTACCAGAATCAGACGGTTCTCCGTCTTTGAGCATGTTAACATCGAGAATTTTCTTTTCGGACATTGCGTCTTCTTCATGCAAAAACCTATCCGATTCAAGATAGAATTCGCTGAGATTCCTTGGTGGGTCTCGGTACAAGGATTTTTTGAACTCCGAGTTGTCTAGAACGCCGGATACTGCCGCCATCAATACCATAGATGGCTCAGGTCGATCAACTGATGCTGCTGCAACGTTGAACCTTTCCAGAAATGACCGCAGAGTTTCTTTAGGCCTCTGCTTGATTGTAGTTAGTGACATCACATTCTTGGGTCGAGCGATATGGACCCGAAACTGTTCAATAAAGCGAGCGACCAACATGTTCCAGCTGTTGATCGATTCAGATTCCAGCTGCCGAAACCACATAGCAGCAATATCAGTCAAAAAGAGGGGAAAGCATTTAGCCATGATGTTTTCCGACGCCGATTGAACTTCCATATGCCGTTTATAGTGCATTAGGTGCACGGTAGGATCTGCCCTGCCGTTGTAGGGTTCCAGTTGTGGAAGTTTGAAATCTGGAGGATTGCGGGAATTCCTGATTTCCTGTGTGAATGGATTGTGATTGACATCATCCATGTCATTCTGATAAATGCGACCTCTCGAAAGGCGTTCAATGAGATTGGCGAGCCGGTCGCCTTCAAAGAGCTGTTGCAAGTTGCCTAGTTCGGAGCTGGTGCCCCCAGCGTTGAGTCCAGAACAGTTCAGAGAGGTATAGGGAGCTTGGAAGGCCATCCGGTTCGGTTCGGAGGTGCCCCCTTGCTGCGGCTCGGAGAAGCGAGGGAGGTTATGGAGAGATGCACGGTTCGGATCGGATGTGCCGATCCGATTAGGTTCTCCCGTTCCGAACCGGGGAGCTTGATGCTGAAGCTGTGTGGAATTACCGATCCGAACCGGTGCGGTGGTAGGTCGTGCTGAAACGAAGTCTGGATTTCCAGAAGGGAGGCTGCTGCCCCCAAGTTCATGTAAGGTGGCGGTTCGGATCGGATCCGAACCGAACCGATCCAGTGAGGATCGCCCCCCATTTCCATCTGCGTTTGATTCAAGTTTTGGCCCTCGGTTCGGATCGGATCCGAACCGATCCGGTTTGCAGCTGCTGCTGGGGCTATTTCCGTGCTATTTCCAGCGAGTTGTGCATTGCCGCTCGGCCTGCCTTCCATCCGAGCGAAGAATTGGTCAATCATCTCCTGTTGTTTACGGAGGAGATCATCTTGCCATTTGTATTCTCAATTCAGCAAGAACGCCATCCATCTCTTCTCTGGTTAAGTATGCTGATGGATTTTCATGAGAGGAAGCCTCCTGGCTTGCCTCGTTCCTTGTGCCTTCAATGCCAACATCCTCAGCACGAGAGAAGGTTCCGTCTTTCTTTCGCTCGACCATTGATCCAATAGCCAAATAATCCGCTTCCGTCCAAGCTAGTAGAAGAAGTTGTATCGTGTGCCCCCCTACCTGGCGCGCCGAAATGTTAGACCGAATTCTGGTACTAACACCCAAATTCTATGTGAAATCCTCACAATCACAGATAAAAAGCAGTAAAATAAGAGGAGACACACGGGATTTTTATAGTGGTTTGGCTCAATCCAAGCCTACATCCACTTTATAGTTTCTTAAATCCTAAGAAGCTATTACAATGTTGTTTGTTTGCAGTTTATACACGAAATCCTCGTGTTTACAATGAAGAAGAGGAGATTATACACGAAATCCTCGTGTTGTAATGTGGAATTCAACTTCTAGGTTATGCAATAGCCTTGCGAAGAACCATAGTTGAAGCCATGGAGAGTTAGAGTCCCAAAAAGTCCCCCAAAAAGATCCTTTGAAATAGCCATGTTGTGGTGTATTTATAGGCATAGAGGAGCCTTGCAAAGCTCTGAAGTGGTCCGGTTCGGAGGCGCCACGTGGAGGGTGGTGAGGCCATCTCGGAAGTAGTGGAGAAGTGGTCTTCAGATCGTGCTAGGACAGGTGGGGCTCGATCCATGAGAGTAGGAGGTATTGGCTCCTTAAGAATAGGTCAGATCCGAAGTGTAGCAGCAGATCACTAGGGGTCGGATCGGTTCGGGTCCGATCCGAACTGAGGTGGAATCACCGATCCGAAGGCTGGAAGCACTTCTGTGCAAGATACTTCAGGCGGGTCGGTTCGGGTCCGATCCGAACCGAGTTGGTGTCCTCAATCCGAAGTCTCCGTGTCCAATGCTTTGAAGGTGGAGCGGATCGGGAATGCCCCCTCCGATCCGATCCGTGATGATGTGAATGCGAAGAGCAAGTGCCAAGTTGTCCATTTTAAGGAAGCGTCCGATCCGAACGGGCTTGTCCGATCCGATCCGAGGATCTATTCAATGCTAAATTCCAGGTTTCCGGTTCTGCATGCGTTCACGGAAACGGGCGTAACTTTCAAACCGTAAGTCCGATTGAGCCAAACCAAAGCTCAAACTGAAGCTGATTCAGAGATCTACATGAGTTACAGAGCATAGCTCCTTAATCGCTGTTTTCGGGCCCAAAAAAGGTCATCTGGTAGGAGTTCCGGGCCTTTGTTTGTGATGCGATTTCGACCCAATCGCTGCCTGTCTTCTGACGATGTTTCCAATACTCTAGTGTGTTGTTTATCAGAGATTCCATATGTGACTGCTTTGACTAAAAAGCGGGTCAACATTCTGCCCCCCAGAACATATCTTGCTGAACGAAGGAAGATGTGTTCTGGATAATCCAAAAAGTCCAAGGCCACGACGGGCCTGCCAGCTACAAGCATAATCCATACCTGCTAAGAAAAGAGAGAAAAAAGGTGTGACAAATCCTGACAAAACTGATTACACGTTCGAGCATAAACCATGCTTGGGCGTTTGTTTGAGCATAAACCATACTCAAGACACGTTCGAATCATCCTGCCAAAACCTGACGAAGGACCTAACCCTCCGGGTATAAGCCATACCAGGAAGTTCAAACTGAGCATAAACCATACTCGAGTTTTATTGAGTTCCTTTGCCAGATCCTGACAAAACAATAAGCCGTTCCAGAGTACAATCCACACTTAAGAATTCTAGTGAGTACAATCCATACTCATGTCGGGATAGAGCTATTCTTGCCAAAACCTGACAAGACAGTCTGTCCCTAGGCATAATCCATGCCTAGGGGTCCGAGATAAGTATAAGCCATACTTTAATTGAGATTGAGAATCCTGCCACAACCTGACAAGACACTTAAATTTGCCAAACATAATCCATGCTCGGAAAGTCCTTCCTTATTCAATTCAAAGTACAAAACCAAAGCAAATCCTGATTGGTTTGTCATCGAGCCCAGAGCACGCTTTGGAGCTAAATCCTAACCCCAAACGTGTGTACTCCGATTTAGCCAATCGGAAAACCTAAAGAAAGCAAAGAAACATATCTTAAATCCTAAGAAATGATGAAAATGCAGAGTGATCCAATCCAGATCAGTTGATGACGAGCCGATGGGAGCTCGTTCCAGGATCATTCCCTCTCCGGGGAGCAGGTGGGGGGTAGCGCAGGTGTAGGCGCTGTTGGTTGTTTCACATACTCGGGTAGCTCTCCACGTCTAACCTGTTCCTCAATCAAATCTCGCAAGTGTCTACAGTCATTTGTGTCATGACCGTCCATATCATGAAACATGCAGTATTTTCCAGAATCGCGTTCTCTTTGTGATGGCTCCCTCCTGGGAGGCTTTGGATAGGAGACGTCACCGTTTGTGTTCACGTAGATGTCGGTTAGTGACGAATTGTGTTCTGTGTACTTTTCATATCTGGGCCCTCTCCGGGGCTGGGCGTTGCGGTCATTCTTGACGGCAGCTTTTCCTTTGCCTTTACCAGAATCAGACGGTTCTCCGTCTTTGAGCATGTTAACATCGAGAATTTTCTTTTTGGACATTGCGTCCTCTTCACGCAAAAACCTATCCGATTCAAGATAGAATTCGCTGAGATTCCTTGGTGGGTCTCGGTACAAGGATTTTTTGAACTCCGAGTTGTCTAAAACGCCGGATACTGCCGCCACCAATACCATAGATGGCTCAGGTCGATCAACCGATGCTGCTGCAACGTTGAACCTTTCCAGAAATGACCGCAGAGTTTCTTTAGGCCTCTGCTTGATTGTAGTTAGTGACATCACATTCTTGGGTCGAGCGATATGGACCCGAAACTATTCAATAAAGCGAGCGACCAACATGTTCCAGCTGTTGATCGATTCAGATTCCAGCTGCCGAAACCACATAGCAGCAATATCAGTCAAAAAGAGGGGAAAGCATTTAGCCATGATGTTTTCCGACGCCGATTGAACTTCCATATGCCGTTTATAATGCATTAGGTGCACGGTAGGATCTGCCCTGCCGTTGTAGGGTTCCAGTTGTGGAAGTTTGAAATCTGGAGGATTACGGGAATTCCTGATTTCCTGTGTGAATGGATTGTGATTGACATCATCCATTTCACTCTGATAAATGCGGCCTCTCGAAAGGCGTTCAATGAGATTGGCGAGCCGGTCGCCTTCAAAGAGCTGTTGCAAGTTGCCTAGTTCGGAGCTGGTGCCCCCAACGTTGAGCTTGAATAGTTCAGAGAGGTATAGGGGGCTTGGAAGGCCATCCGGTTCGGTTCGGAGGTGCCCCCTTGCTGTGGCTCGGAGAAGCGAGGGAGGTTATGGAGAGATGCACGGTTCGGATCGGATGTGCCGATCCGATTAGGTTCTCCCGTTCCGAACCGGGGAGCTTGATGCTGAAGCTGTGTGGAATTACCGATCCGAACCGGTGCGGTGGTAGGTCGTGCTGGAACGAAGTCTTGATTTCCAGAAGGGAGGCTGCTGCCCCCAAGTTCATGTAAGGTGGCGGTTCGGATCGGATCCGAACCGAACCGATCCAGTGAGGATCGCCCCCCATTTCCATCTGCGTTTGATTCAAGTTTTGGCCCTCGCTTCGGATCGGATCCGAACCGATCCGGTTTGCAGCTGCTGCTGGGGCTATTTCCGTGCTATTTCCAGCGAGTTGTGCATTGCCGCTCGGCCTGCCTTCCATCCGAGCGAAGAATTGGTCAATCATCTCCTGTTGTTTACGGAGGAGATCATCTTGCCTTGCCATTTGTATTCTCAATTCAGCAAGAACGCCATCCATCTCTTCTCTGGTTAAGTATGCTGATGGATTTTCATGAGAGGAAGCCTCCTGGCTTGCCTCGTTCCTTGTGCCTTCAATGCCAACATCCTCAGCACGAGAGAAGGTTCCGTCTTTCTTTCGCTTGACCATTGATCCAATAGCCAAATAATCCGCTTCCGTCCAAGCTAGTAGAAGAAGTTGTATCGTGTGCCCCCCTAGCTGGCGCGCCAAAATGTTAGACCGAATTCTGGTACTAACACCCAAATTCTATGTGAAATCCTCACAATCACAGATGACAGATAAAAAGCAGTAAAATAAGAGGAGACACACGGGATTTTTATAGTGGTTCGGCTCAATCCAAGCCTACATCCACTTTATAGTTTCTTAAATCCTAAGAAGCTATTACAATGTTGTTTGTTTGCAGTTTATACACGAAATCCTCGTGTTTACAATGAAGAAGAGGAGATTATACACGAAATCCTCGTGTTGTAATGTGGAATTCAACTTCTAGGTTATGCAATAGCCTTGCGAAGAACCATAGTTGAAGCCATGGAGAGTTAGAGTCCCAAAAAGTCCCCCAAAAAGATCCTTTGAAATAGCCATGTTGTGGTGTATTTATAGGCATAGAGGAGCCTTGCAAAGCTCTGAAGTGGTCCGGTTCGGAGGCGCCACGTGGAGGGTGGTGAGGCCATCTCGGAAGTAGTGGAGAAGTGGTCTTCAGATCGTGCTAGGACAGGTGGGGCTCGATCCATGAGAGTAGGAGGTATTGGCTCCTTAAGAATAGGTCAGATCCGAAGTGTAGCAGCAGGTCACTAGGGGTCGGATCGGTTCGGGTCCGATCCGAACTGAGGTGGAATCACCGATCCGAAGGCTGGAAGCACTTCTGTGCAAGATACTTCAGGCGGGTCGGTTCGGGTCCGATCCGAACCGAGTTGGTGTCCTCAATCCGAAGTCTCCGTGTCCAATGCTTTGAAGGTGGAGCGGATCGGGAATGCCCCCTCCGATCCGATCCGTGATGATGTGAATGCGAAGAGCAAGTGCCAAGTTGTCCATTTTAAGGAAGCGTCCGATCCGAACGGGCTTGTCCGATCCGATCCGAGGATCTATTCAATGCTAAATTCCAGGTTTCCGGTTCTGCATGCGTTCACGGAAACGGGCGTAACTTTCAAACCGTAAGTCGGATTGAGCCAAACCAAAGCTCAAACTGAAGCTGATTCAGAGATCTACAAGGGTAACAGAGCTTAGCTCCGTAATCACTGTTTTCGGGCCCAAAAAAGTTCATATGGTAGGAGTTCCGGGCCTTTGTTTGTGATGCGATTTCGACCAAATCGCTGCCTGTCTTCTGACGATGTTTCCAATACTCTAGTGTGTTGTTTATCAGAGATTCCATATGTGACTGCTTTGACTAAAAAGCGGGTCAACATTCTGCCCCCCAGAACATATCTTGCTGAACGAAGGAAGATGTGTTCTGGATAATCCAAAAAGGTCAAGGCCACGCCGGGCCTGCCAGCTACAAGCATAATCCATACCTGCTAAGAAAAGAGAGAAAAAAGGTGTGTCAAATCCTGACAAAACTGATTACACTTTCGAGCATAAACCATGCTTGGGCGTTTGTTTGAGCATAAACCATACTCAAGACACGTTCGAATCATCCTGCCAAAACCTGACGAAGGACCTAACCCTCCGGGTATAAGCCATACCAGGAAGTTCAAACTGAGCATAAACCATACTCGAGTTTTATTGAGTTCCTTTGCCAGATCCTGACAAAACAATAAGCCGTTCCAGAGTACAATCCATACTAAAGAATCCTAGTGAGTACAATCCATACTCATGTCGGGATAGAGCTATGCTTGCCAAAACCTGACAAGACAGTCTGTCCCTAGGCATAATCCATGCCTAGGGGTCCGAGATAAGTATAAGCCATACTTTAATTGAGATTGAGAATCCTGCCACAACCTGACAAGACACTTAAATTTGCCAAACATAATACATGCTCGGAAAGTCCTTCCTTATTCAATTCAAAGTACAAAACCAAAGCAAATCCTGATTGGTTTGTCATCGAGCCCAGAGCACGCTTTGGAGCTAAATCCTAACCCCAAACGTGTGTACTCCGATTTAGCCAATCGGAAAACCTAAAGAAAGCAAAGAAACATATCTTAAATCCTAAGAAATGCTGAAAATGCAGAGTGATCCAATCCAGATCAGTTGATGACGAGCCGATGGGAGCTCGTTCCAGGATCATTCCCTCTCCGGGGAGCAGGTGGGGGTAGCGCAGGTGTAGGTGCTGTTGGTTGTTTCACATACTCGGGTAGCTCTCCACGTCTAACCTGTTCCTCAATCAAATCTCGCAAGTGTCTACAGTCATTTGTGTCATGACCGTCCATATCATGAAACATGCAGTATTTTCCAGAATCGCGTTCTCTTTGTGATGGCTCCCTCCTGGGAGGCTTTAGATAGAAGACGTCACCGTTTGTGTTCACGTAGATGTCGATTAGTGACGAATTGAGTTCTGTGTACTTTTCATATCTGGGCCCTCTCCGGGGCTGGGCGTTGCGGTCATTCTTGACGGCAGCTTTTCCTTTGCCTTTACCAGAATCAGACGGTTCTCCGTCTTTGAGCATGTTAACATCGAGAATTTTCTTTTCGGACATTGCGTCTTCTTCATGCAAAAACCTATCCGATTCAAGATAGAATTCGCTGAGATTCCTTGGTGGGTCTCGGTACAAGGATTTTTTGAACTCCGAGTTGTCTAGAACGCCGGATACTGCCGCCATCAATACCATAGATGGCTCAGGTCGATCAACTGATGCTGCTGCAACGTTGAACCTTTCCAGAAATGACCGCAGAGTTTCTTTAGGCCTCTGCTTGATTGTAGTTAGTGACATCACATTCTTGGGTCGAGCGATATGGACCCGAAACTGTTCAATAAAGCGAGCGACCAACATGTTCCAGCTGTTGATCGATTCAGATTCCAGCTGCCGAAACCACATAGCAGCAATATCAGTCAAAAAGAGGGGAAAGCATTTAGCCATGATGTTTTCCGACGCCGATTGAACTTCCATATGTCGTTTATAGTGCATTAGGTGCACGGTAGGATCTGCCCTGCCGTTGTAGGGTTCCAGTTGTGGAAGTTTGAAATCTGGAGGATTGCGGGAATTCCTGATTTCCTGTGTGAATGGATTGTGATTGACATCATCCATGTCATTCTGATAAATGCGGCCTCTCAAAAGGCGTTCAATGAGATTGGCGAGCCGGTCGCCTTCAAAGAGCTGTTGCAAGTTGCCTAGTTCGGAGCTGGTGCCCCCAGCGTTGAGTCCAGAACAGTTCAGAGAGGTATAGGGAGCTTGGAAGGCCATCCGGTTCGGTTCGGAGGTGCCCCCTTGCTGCGGCTCGGAGAAGCGAGGGAGGTTATGGAGAGATGCACGGTTCGGATCGGATGTGCCGATCCGATTAGGTTCTCCCGTTCCGAACCGGGGAGCTTGATGCTGAAGCTGTGTGGAATTACCGATCCGAACCGGTGCGGTGGTAGGTCGTGCTGGAACGAAGTCTTGATTTCCAGAAGGGAGGCTGCTGCCCCCAAGTTCATGTAAGGTGGCGGTTCGGATCGGATCCGAACCGAACCGATCCAGTGAGGATCGCCCCCCATTTCCATCTGCGTTTGATTCAAGTTTTGGCCCTCGGTTCGGATCGGATCCGAACCGATCCGGTTTGCAGCTGCTGCTGGGGCTATTTCCGTGCTATTTCCAGCGAGTTGTGCATTGCCGCTCGACCTGCCTTCCATCCGAGCGAAGAATTGTTCAATCATCTCCTGTTGTTTACGGAGGAGATCATCTTGCCTTGCCATTTGTATTCTCAATTCAGCAAGAACGCCATCCATCTCTTCTTTGGTTAAGTATGCTGATGGATTTTCATGAGAGGAAGCCTCCTGGCTTGCCTCGTTCCTTGTGCCTTCAATGCCAACATCCTCAGCACGAGAGAAGGTTCCGTCTTTCTTTCGCTTGACCATTGATCCAATAGCCAAATAATCCGCTTCCGTCCAAGCTAGTAGAAGAAGTTGTATCGTGTGCCCCCCTACCTGGCGCGCCAAAATGTTAGACCGAATTCTGGTACTAACACCCAAATTCTATGTGAAATCCTCACAATCACAGATCACAGATAAAAAGCAGTAAAATAAGAGGAGACACACGGGATTTTTATAGTGGTTCGGCTCAATCCAAGCCTACATCCACTTTATAGTTTCTTAAATCCTAAGAAGCTATTACAATGTTGTTTGTTTGCAGTTTATACACGAAATCCTCGTGTTTACAATGAAGAAGAGGAGATTATACACGAAATCCTCGTGTTGTAATGTGGAATTCAACTTCTAGGTTATGCAATAGCCTTGCGAAGAACCATAGTTGAAGCCATGGAGAGTTAGAGTCCCAAAAAGTCCCCCAAAAAGATCCTTTGAAATAGCCATGTTGTGGTGTATTTATAGGCATAGAGGAGCCTTGCAAAGCTCTGAAGTGGTCCGGTTCGGAGGCGCCACGTGGAGGGTGGTGAGGCCATCTCGGAAGTAGTGGAGAAGTGGTCTTCAGATCGTGCTAGGACAGGTGGGGCTCGATCCATGAGAGTAGGAGGTATTGGCTCCTTAAGAATAGGTCAGATCCGAAGTGTAGCAGCAGGTCACTAGGGGTCGGATCGGTTCGGGTCCGATCCGAACTGAGGTGGAATCACCGATCCGAAGGCTGGAAGCACTTCTGTGCAAGATACTTCAGGCGGGTCGGTTCGGGTCCGATCCGAACCGAGTTGGTGTCCTCAATCCGAAGTCTCCGTGTCCAATGCTTTGAAGGTGGAGCGGATCGGGAATGCCCCCTCCGATCCGATCCGTGATGATGTGAATGCGAAGAGCAAGTGCCAAGTTGTCCATTTTAAGGAAGCGTCCGATCCGAACGGGCTTGTCCGATCCGATCCGAGGATCTATTCAATGCTAAATTCCAGGTTTCCGGTTCTGCATGCGTTCACGGAAACGGGCGTAACTTTCAAACCGTAAGTCCGATTGAGCCAAACCAAAGCTCAAACTGAAGCTGATTCAGAGATCTACAAGTGTTACAGAGCATAGCTCTGTAATCGCTGTTTTCGGGCCCAAAAAAGGTCATCTGGTAGGAGTTCCGGGCCTTTGTTTGTGATGCGATTTCGACCAAATCGCTGCCTGTCTTCTGACGATGTTTCCAATACTCTAGTGTGTTGTTTATCAGAGATTCCATATGCGACTGCTTTGACTAAAAAGCGGGTCAACATTCTGCCCCCCAGAACATATCTTGCTGAACGAAGGAAGATGTGTTCTAGATAATCCAAAAAGTCCAAGGCCACGCCGGGCCTGCCAGCTACAAGCATAATCCATACCTGCTAAGAAAAGAGAGAAAAAAGGTGTGTCAAATCCTGACAAAACTGATTACACTTTCGAGCATAAACCATGCTTGGGCGTTTGTTTGAGCATAAACCATACTCAAGACACGTTCGAATCATCCTGCCAAAACCTGACGAAGGACCTAACCCTCCGGGTATAAGCCATACCAGGAAGTTCAAACTGAGCATAAACCATACTCGAGTTTTATTGAGTTCCTTTGCCAGATCCTGACAAAACAATAAGCCGTTCCAGAGTACAATCCATACTAAAGAATCCTAGTGAGTACAATCCATACTCATGTCGGGATAGAGCTATGCTTGCCAAAACCTGACAAGACAGTCTGTCCCTAGGCATAATCCATGCCTAGGGGTCCGAGATAAGTATAAGCCATACTTTAATTGAGATTGAGAATCCTGCCACAACCTGACAAGACACTTAAATTTGCCAAACATAATACATGCTCGGAAAGTCCTTCCTTATTCAATTCAAAGTACAAAACCAAAGCAAATCCTGATTGGTTTGTCATCGAGCCCAGAGCACGCTTTGGAGCTAAATCCTAACCCTAAACGTGTGTACTCCGATTTAGCCAATCGGAAAACCTAAAGAAAGCAAAGAAACATATCTTAAATCCTAAGAAATGATGAAAATGCAGAGTGATCCAATCCAGATCAGTTGATGACGAGCCGATGGGAGCTCGTTCAAGGATCATTCCCTCTCCGGGGAGCAGGTGGGGGTAGCGCAGGTGTAGGCGCTGTTGGTTGTTTCACATACTCGGGTAGCTCTCCACGTCTAACATGTTCCTCAATCAAATCTCGCAAGTGTCTACAGTCATTTGTGTCATGACCGTCCATATCATGAAACATGCAGTATTTTCCAGAATCGCGTTCTCTTTGTGATGGCTCCCTCCTGGGAGGCTTTGGATAGGAGACGTCACCGTTTGTGTTCACGTAGATGTCGGTTAGTGACGAATTGAGTTCTGTGTACTTTTCATATCTGGGCCCTCTCCGGGGCTGGGCGTTGCGGTCATTCTTGACGGCAGCTTTTCCTTTGCCTTTATCAGAATCAGACGGTTCTCCGTCTTTGAGCATGTTAACATCGAGAATTTTCTTTTTGGACATTGCGTCTTCTTCACGCAAAAACCTATCCGATTCAAGATAGAATTCGCTGAGATTCCTTGGTGGGTCTCGGTACAAGGATTTTTTGAACTCCGAGTTGTATAAAACGCCGGATACTGCCGCCATCAATACCATAGATGGCTCAGGTCGATCAACCGATGCTGCTGCAACGTTGAACCTTTCCAGAAATGACCGCAGAGTTTCTTTAGGCCTCTGCTTGATTGTAGTTAGTGACATCACATTCTTGGGTCGAGCGATATGGACCCGAAACTATTCAATAAAGCGAGCGACCAACATGTTCCAGCTGTTGATCGATTCAGATTCCAGCTGCCGAAACCACATAGCAGCAATATCAGTCAAAAAGAGGGGAAAGCATTTAGCCATGATGTTTTCCGACGCCGATTGAACTTCCATATGCCGTTTATAATGCATTAGGTGCACGGTAGGATCTGCCCTGCCGTTGTAGGGTTCCAGTTGTGGAAGTTTGAAATCTGGAGGATTACGGGAATTCCTGATTTCCTGTGTGAATGGATTGTGATTGACATCATCCATTTCATTCTGATAAATGCGGCCTCTCGAAAGGCGTTCAATGAGATTGGCGAGCCTGTCGCCTTCAAAGAGCTGTTGCAAGTTGCCTAGTTCGGAGCTGGTGCCACCAACGTTGAGTCCAGAATAGTTCAGAGAGGTATAGGGGGCTTGGAAGGCCATCCGGTTCGGTTCGGAGGTGCCCCCTTGCTGCGGCTCGGAGAAGCGAGGGAGGTTATGGAGAGATGCACGGTTCGGATCGGATGTGCCGATCCGATTAGGTTCTCCCGTTCCGAACCGGGGAGCTTGATGCTGAAGCTGTGTGGAATTACCGATCCGAACCGGTGCGGTGGTAGGTCGTGCTGGAACGAAGTCTTGATTTCCAGAAGGGAGGCTGCTGCCCCCAAGTTCATGTAAGGTGGCGGTTCGGATCGGATCCGAACCGAACCGATCCAGTGAGGATCGCCCCCCATTTCCATCTGCGTTTGATTCAAGTTTTGGCCCTCGGTTCGGATCGGATCCGAACCGATCCGGTTTGCAGCTGCTGCTGGGGCTATTTCCGTGCTATTTCCAGCGAGTTGTGCATTGCCGCTCGACCTGCCTTCCATCCGAGCGAAGAATTGTTCAATCATCTCCTGTTGTTTACGGAGGAGATCATCTTGCCTTGCCATTTGTATTCTCAATTCAGCAAGAACGCCATCCATCTCTTCTTTGGTTAAGTATGCTGATGGATTTTCATGAGAGGAAGCCTCCTGGCTTGCCTCGTTCCTTGTGCCTTCAATGCCAACATCCTCAGCACGAGAGAAGGTTCCGTCTTTCTTTCGCTTGACCATTGATCCAATAGCCAAATAATCCGCTTCCGTCCAAGCTAGTAGAAGAAGTTGTATCGTGTGCCCCCCTACCTGGCGCGCCAAAATGTTAGACCGAATTCTGGTACTAACACCCAAATTCTATGTGAAATCCTCACAATCACAGATCACAGATAAAAAGCAGTAAAATAAGAGGAGACACACGGGATTTTTATAGTGGTTCGGCTCAATCCAAGCCTACATCCACTTTATAGTTTCTTAAATCCTAAGAAGCTATTACAATGTTGTTTGTTTGCAGTTTATACACGAAATCCTCGTGTTTACAATGAAGAAGAGGAGATTATACACGAAATCCTCGTGTTGTAATGTGGAATTCAACTTCTAGGTTATGCAATAGCCTTGCGAAGAACCATAGTTGAAGCCATGGAGAGTTAGAGTCCCAAAAAGTCCCCCAAAAAGATCCTTTGAAATAGCCATGTTGTGGTGTATTTATAGGCATAGAGGAGCCTTGCAAAGCTCTGAAGTGGTCCGGTTCGGAGGCGCCACGTGGAGGGTGGTGAGGCCATCTCGGAAGTAGTGGAGAAGTGGTCTTCAGATCGTGCTAGGACAGGTGGGGCTCGATCCATGAGAGTAGGAGGTATTGGCTCCTTAAGAATAGGTCAGATCCGAAGTGTAGCAGCAGGTCACTAGGGGTCGGATCGGTTCGGGTCCGATCCGAACTGAGGTGGAATCACCGATCCGAAGGCTGGAAGCACTTCTGTGCAAGATACTTCAGGCGGGTCGGTTCGGGTCCGATCCGAACCGAGTTGGTGTCCTCAATCCGAAGTCTCCGTGTCCAATGCTTTGAAGGTGGAGCGGATCGGGAATGCCCCCTCCGATCCGATCCGTGATGATGTGAATGCGAAGAGCAAGTGCCAAGTTGTCCATTTTAAGGAAGCGTCCGATCCGAACGGGCTTGTCCGATCCGATCCGAGGATCTATTCAATGCTAAATTCCAGGTTTCCGGTTCTGCATGCGTTCACGGAAACGGGCGTAACTTTCAAACCGTAAGTCCGATTGAGCCAAACCAAAGCTCAAACTGAAGCTGATTCAGAGATCTACAAGAGTTACAGAGCATAGCTCCGTAATCGCTGTTTTCGGGCCCAAAAAAGGTCATCTGGTAGGAGTTCCGGGCCTTTGTTTGTGATGCGATTTCGACCAAATCGCTGCCTGTCTTCTGACGATGTTTCCAATACTCTAGTGTGTTGTTTATCAGAGATTCCATATGCGACTGCTTTGACTAAAAAGCGGGTCAACATTCTGCCCCCCAGAACATATCTTGCTGAACGAAGGAAGATGTGTTCTGGATAATCCAAAAAGTCCAAGGCCACGCCGGGCCTGCCAGCTACAAGCATAATCCATACCTGCTAAGAAAAGAGAGAAAAAAGGTGTGTCAAATCCTGACAAAACTGATTACACTTTCGAGCATAAACCATGCTTGGGCGTTTGTTTGAGCATAAACCATACTCAAGACACGTTCGAATCATCCTGCCAAAACCTGACGAAGGACCTAACCCTCCGGGTATAAGCCATACCAGGAAGTTCAAACTGAGCATAAACCATACTCGAGTTTTATTGAGTTCCTTTGCCAGATCCTGACAAAACAATAAGCCGTTCCAGAGTACAATCCATACTAAAGAATCCTAGTGAGTACAATCCATACTCATGTCGGGATAGAGCTATGCTTGCCAAAACCTGACAAGACAGTCTGTCCCTAGGCATAATCCATGCCTAGGGGTCCGAGATAAGTATAAGCCATACTTTAATTGAGATTGAGAATCCTGCCACAACCTGACAAGACACTTAAATTTGCCAAACATAATACATGCTCGGAAAGTCCTTCCTTATTCAATTCAAAGTACAAAACCAAAGCAAATCCTGATTGGTTTGTCATCGAGCCCAGAGCACGCTTTGGAGCTAAATCCTAACCCCAAACGTGTGTACTCCGATTTAGCCAATCGGAAAACCTAAAGAAAGCAAAGAAACATATCTTAAATCCTAAGAAATGATGAAAATGCAGAGTGATCCAATCCAGATCAGTTGATGACGAGCCGATGGGAGCTCGTTCCAGGATCATTCCCTCTTCGGGGAGCAGGTGGGGGTAGCGCAGGTGTAGGCGCTGTTGGTTGTTTCACATACTCGGGTAGCTCTCCACGTCTAACCTGTTCCTCAATCAAATCTCGCAAGTGTCTACAGTCATTTGTGTCATGACCGTCCATATCATGAAACATGCAGTATTTTCCAGAATCGCGTTCTCTTTGTGATGGCTCCCTCCTGGGAGGCTTTGGATAGGAGACGTCACCGTTTGTGTTCACGTAGATGTCGGTTAGTGACGAATTGAGTTCTGTGTACTTTTCATATCTGGGCCCTCTCCGGGGCTGGGCGTTGCGGTCATTCTTGACGGCAGCTTTTCCTTTGCCTTTACCAGAATCAGACGGTTCTCCATCTTTGAGCATGTTAACATCGAGAATTTTCTTTTCGGACATTGCGTCTTCTTCACGCAAAAACCTATCCGATTCAAGATAGAATTCGCTGAGATTCCTTGGTGGGTCTCGGTACAAGGATTTTTTGAACTCCGAGTTGTCTAGAACGCCGGATACTGCCGTCATCAATACCATAGATGGCTCAGGTCGATCAACCGATGCTGCTGCAACGTTGAACCTTTCCAGAAATGACCGCAGAGTTTCTTTAGGCCTCTGCTTGATTGTAGTTAGTGACATCACATTCTTGGGTCGAGCGATATGGACCCGAAACTATTCAATAAAGCGAGCGACCAACATGTTCCAGCTGTTGATCGATTCAGATTCCAGCTGCCGAAACCACATAGCAGCAATATCAGTCAAAAAGAGGGGAAAGCATTTAGCCATGATGTTTTCCGACGCCGATTGAACTTCCATATGTCGTTTATAATGCATTAGGTGCACGGTAGGATCTGCCCTGCCGTTGTAGGGTTCCAGTTGTGGAAGTTTGAAATCTGGAGGATTACGGGAATTCCTGATTTCCTGTGTGAATGGATTGTGATTGACATCATCCATGTCATTCTGATAAATGCGGCCTCTCGAAAGGCGTTCAATGAGATTGGTGAGCCGGTCGCCTTCAAAGAGCTGTTGCAAGTTGCCTAGTTCGGAGCTGGTGCCCCCAGCGTTGAGTCCAGAATAGTTCAGAGAGGTATAGGGAGCTTGGAAGACCATCCGGTTCGGTTCGGAGGTGCCCCCTTGCTGCGGCTCGGAGAAGCGAGGGAGGTTATGGAGAGATGCACGGTTCGGATCGGATGTGCCGATCCGATCAGGTTCTCCCATTCCGAACCGGGGAGCTTGATGCTGAAGCTGTGTGGAATTACCGATCCGAACCGGTGCGGTGGTAGGTCGTGCTGGAACGAAGTCTTGATTTCCAGAAGGGAGGCTGCTGCCCCCAAGTTCATGTAAGGTGGCGGTTCGGATCGGATCCGAACCGAACCGATCCAGTGAGGATCGCCCCCCATTTCCATCTGCGTTTGATTCAAGTTTTGGCCCTCGGTTCGGATCGGATCCGAACCGATCCGGTTTGCAGCTGCTGCTGGGGCTATTTCCGTGCTATTTCCAGCGAGTTGTGCATTGCCGCTCGGCCTGCCTTCCATCCGAGCGAAGAATTGGTCAATCATCTCCTGTTGTTTACGGAGGAGATCATCTTGCCTTGCCATTTGTATTCTCAATTCAGCAAGAACGCCATCCATCTCTTCTCTGGTTAAGTATGCTGATGGATTTTCATGAGAGGAAGCCTCCTGGCTTGCCTCGTTCCTTGTGCCTTCAATGCCAACATCCTCAACACGAGAGAAGGTTCCGTCTTTCTTTCGCTTGACCATTGATCCAATAGCCAAATAATCCGCTTCCGTCCAAGCTAGTAGAAGAAGTTGTATCGTGTGCCCCCCTACCTGGCACGCCAAAATGTTAGACCGAATTTTGGTACTAACACCCAAATTCTATGTGAAATCCTCACAATCACAGATCACAGATAAAAAGCAGTAAAATAAGAGGAGACACACGGGATTTTTATAGTGGTTCGGCTCAATCCAAGCCTACATCCACTTTATAGTTTCTTAAATCCTAAGAAGCTATTACAATGTTGTTTGTTTGCAGTTTATACACGAAATCCTCGTGTTTACAATGAAGAAGAGGAGATTATACACGAAATCCTCGTGTTGTAATGTGGAATTCAACTTCTAGGTTATGCAATAGCCTTGCGAAGAACCATAGTTGAAGCCATGGAGAGTTAGAGTCCCAAAAAGTCCCCCAAAAAGATCCTTTGAAATAGCCATGTTGTGGTGTATTTATAGGCATAGAGGAGCCTTGCAAAGCTCTGAAGTGGTCCGGTTCGGAGGCGCCACGTGGAGGGTGGTGAGGCCATCTCGGAAGTAGTGGAGAAGTGGTCTTCAGATCGTGCTAGGACAGGTGGGGCTCGATCCATGAGAGTAGGAGGTATTGGCTCCTTAAGAATAGGTCAGATCCGAAGTGTAGCAGCAGGTCACTAGGGGTCGGATCGGTTCGGGTCCGATCCGAACTGAGGTGGAATCACCGATCCGAAGGCTGGAAGCACTTCTGTGCAAGATACTTCAGGCGGGTCGGTTCGGGTCCGATCCGAACCGAGTTGGTGTCCTCAATCCGAAGTCTCCGTGTCAAATGCTTTGAAGGTGGAGCGGATCGGGAATGCCCCCTCCGATCCGATCCGTGATGATGTGAATGCGAAGAGCAAGTGCCAAGTTGTCCATTTTAAGGAAGCGTCCGATCCGAACGGGCTTGTCCGATCCGATCCGAGGATCTATTCAATGCTAAATTCCAGGTTTCCGGTTCTGCAAGCGTTCACGGAAACGGGCGTAACTTTCAAACCGTAAGTCCGATTGAGCCAAACCAAAGCTCAAACTGAAGCTGATTCAGAGATCTACAAGAGTTACAGAGCATAGCTCCGTAATCGCTGTTTTCGGGCCCAAAAAAGGTCATCTGGTAGGAGTTCCGGGCCTTTGTTTGTGATGCGATTTCGACCAAATCGCTGCCTGTCTTCTGACGATGTTTCCAATACTCTAGTGTGTTGTTTATCAGAGATTCCATATGTGACTGCTTTGACTAAAAAGCGGGTCAACATTCTGCCCCCCAGAACATATCTTGCTGAACGAAGGAAGATGTGTTCTGGATAATCCAAAAAGTCCAAGGCCACGCCGGGCCTGCCAGCTACAAGCATAATCCATACCTGCTAAGAAAAGAGAGAAAAAAGGTGTGTCAAATCCTGACAAAACTGATTACACTTTCGAGCATAAACCATGCTTGGGCGTTTGTTTGAGCATAAACCATACTCAAGACACGTTCGAATCATCCTGCCAAAACCTGACGAAGGACCTAACCCTCCGGGTATAAGCCATACCAGGAAGTTCAAACTGAGCATAAACCATACTCGAGTTTTATTGAGTTCCTTTGCCAGATCCTGACAAAACAATAAGCCGTTCCAGAGTACAATCCATACTAAAGAATCCTAGTGAGTACAATCCATACTCATGTCGGGATAGAGCTATGCTTGCCAAAACCTGACAAGACAGTCTGTCCCTAGGCATAATCCATGCCTAGGGGTCCGAGATAAGTATAAGCCATACTTTAATTGAGATTGAGAATCCTGCCACAACCTGACAAGACACTTAAATTTGCCAAACATAATACATGCTCGGAAAGTCCTTCCTTATTCAATTCAAAGTACAAAACCAAAGCAAATCCTGATTGGTTTGTCATCGAGCCCAGAGCACGCTTTGGAGCTAAATCCTAACCCCAAACGTGTGTACTCCGATTTAGCCAATCGGAAAACCTAAAGAAAGCAAAGAAACATATCTTAAATCCTAAGAAATGCTGAAAATGCAGAGTGATCCAATCCAGATCAGTTGATGACGAGCCGATGGGAGCTCGTTCCAGGATCATTCCCTCTTCGGGGAGCAGGTGGGGGTAGCGCAGGTGTAGGCGCTGTTGGTTGTTTCACATACTCGGGTAGCTCTCCACGTCTAACCTGTTCCTCAATCAAATCTCGCAAGTGTCTACAGTCATTTGTGTCATGACCGTCCATATCATGAAACATGCAGTATTTTCCAGAATCGCGTTCTCTTTGTGATGGCTCCCTCCTGGGAGGCTTTGGATAGGAGACGTCACCGTTTGTGTTCACGTAGATGTCGGTTAGTGACGAATTGAGTTCTGTGTACTTTTCATATCTGGGCCCTCTCCGGGGTTGGGCGTTGCGGTCATTCTTGACGGCAGCTTTTCCTTTGCCTTTACCAGAATCAGACGGTTCTCCGTCTTTGAGCATGTTAACATCGAGAATTTTCTTTTCGGACATTGCGTCTTCTTCACGCAAAAACCTATCCGATTCAAGATAGAATTCGCTGAGATTCCTTGGTGGGTCTCGGTACAAGGATTTTTTGAACTCCGAGTTGTCTAGAACGCCGGATACTGCCGCCATCAATACCATAGATGGCTCAGGTCGATCAACTGATGCTGCTGCAACGTTGAACCTTTCCTGAAATGACCGCAGAGTTTCTTTAGGCCTCTGCTTGATTGTAGTTAGTGACATCACATTCTTGGGTCGAGCGATATGGACCCGAAACTGTTCAATAAAGCGAGCGACCAACATGTTCCAGCTGTTGATCGATTCAGATTCCAGCTGCCGAAACCACATAGCAGCAATATCAGTCAAAAAGAGGGGAAAGCATTTAGCCATGATGTTTTCCGACGCCGATTGAACTTCCATATGCCGTTTATAGTGCATTAGGTGCACGGTAGGATCTGCCCTGCCGTTGTAGGGTTCCAGTTGTGGAAGTTTGAAATCTGGAGGATTGCGGGAATTCCTGATTTCCTGTGTGAATGGATTGTGATTGACATCATCCATGTCATTCTGATAAATGCGGCCTCTCGAAAGGCGTTCAATGAGATTGGCGAGCCGGTCGCCTTCAAAGAGCTGTTGCAAGTTGCCTAGTTCGGAGCTGGTGCCCCCAGCGTTGAGTCCAGAATAGTTCAGAGAGGTATAGGGAGCTTGGAAGGCCATCCGGTTCGGTTCGGAGGTGCCCCCTTGCTGCGGCTCGGAGAAGCGAGGGAGGTTATGGAGAGATGCACGGTTCGGATCGGATGTGCCGATCCGATCAGGTTCTCCCATTCCGAACCGGGGAGCTTGATGCTGAAGCTGTGTGGAATTACCGATCCGAACCGGTGCGGTGGTAGGTCGTGCTGGAACGAAGTCTTGATTTCCAGAAGGGAGGCTGCTGCCCCCAAGTTCATGTAAGGTGGCGGTTCGGATCAGATCCGAACCGAACCGATCCAGTGAGGATCGCCCCCCATTTCCATCTGCGTTTGATTCAAGTTTTGGCCCTCGGTTCGGATCGGATCTGAACCGATCCGGTTTGCAGCTGCTGCTGGGGCTATTTCCGTGCTATTTCCAGCGAGTTGTGCATTGCCGCTCGGCCTGCCTTCCATCCGAGCGAAGAATTGGTCAATCATCTCCTGTTGTTTACGGAGGAGATCATCTTGCCTTGCCATTTGTATTCTCAATTCAGCAAGAACGCCATCCATCTCTTCTCTGGTTAAGTATGCTGATGGATTTTCATGAGAGGAAGCCTCCTGGCTTGCCTCGTTCCTTGTGCCTTCAATGCCAACATCCTCAGCACGAGAGAAGGTTCCGTCTTTCTTTCGCTTGACCATTGATCCAATAGCCAAATAATCCGCTTCCGTCCAAGCTAGTAGAAGAAGTTGTATCGTGTGCCCCCCTACCTGGCGCGCCAAAATGTTAGACCGAATTCTGGTACTAACACCCAAATTCTATGTGAAATCCTCACAATCACAGATCACAGATAAAAAGCAGTAAAATAAGAGGAGACACACGGGATTTTTATAGTGGTTCGGCTCAATCCAAGCCTACATCCACTTTATAGTTTCTTAAATCCTAAGAAGCTATTACAATGTTGTTTGTTTGCAGTTTATACACGAAATCCTCGTGTTTACAATGAAGAAGAGGAGATTATACACGAAATCCTCGTGTTGTAATGTGGAATTCAACTTCTAGGTTATGCAATAGCCTTGCGAAGAACCATAGTTGAAGCCATGGAGAGTTAGAGTCCCAAAAAGTCCCCCAAAAAGATCCTTTGAAATAGCCATGTTGTGGTGTATTTATAGGCATAGAGGAGCCTTGCAAAGCTCTGAAGTGGTCCGGTTCGGAGGCGCCACGTGGAGGGTGGTGAGGCGATCTCGGAAGTAGTGGAGAAGTGGTCTTCAGATCGTGCTAGGACAGGTGGGGCTCGATCCATGAGAGTAGGAGGTATTGGCTCCTTAAGAATAGGTCAGATCCGAAGTGTAGCAGCAGGTCACTAGGGGTCGGATCGGTTCGGGTCCGATCCGAACTGAGGTGGAATCACCGATCCGAAGGCTGGAAGCACTTCTGTGCAAGATACTTCAGGCGGGTCGGTTCGGGTCCGATCCGAACCGAGTTGGTGTCCTCAATCCGAAGTCTCCGTGTCCAATGCTTTGAAGGTGGAGCGGATCGGGAATGCCCCCTCCGATCCGATCCGTGATGATGTGAATGCGAAGAGCAAGTGCCAAGTTGTCCATTTTAAGGAAGCGTCCGATCCGAACGGGCTTGTCCGATCCGATCCGAGGATCTATTCAATGCTAAATTCCAGGTTTCCGGTTCTGCATGCGTTCACGGAAACGGGCGTAACTTTCAAACCGTAAGTCCGATTGAGCCAAACCAAAGCTCAAACTGAAGCTGATTCAGAGATCTACAAGAGTTACAGAGCTTTGCTCCGTAATCGCTGTTTTCGGGCCCAAAAAAGGTCATCTGGTAGGAGTTCCGGGCCTTTCTTTGTTTGTGATGCGATTTCGACCAAATCGCTGCCTGTCTTCTGACGATGTTTCCAATACTCTAGTGTGTTGTTTATCAGAGATTCCATATGTGACTGCTTTGACTAAAAAGCGGGTCAACAATATATATATATATATATATATATATGCATTGTTCTGTGATGAGTTTGTTAATGCTCTTTATTAGGGTGGGTCTCGGGGTGGGGCATTACATAAATGCAAAAAAGTGATCATAAGTAAAATCGTTACATTAATCTATACTATACTACAATTATATAGATAGATTTCTAGAGCTCTTAGGCCTTTTAGTTGTATTCTTGCATTGAACCATCTTTTTCTTTCTTTTTCCCTTGCAAAAGGAGATATTAAAACCATCCCTTTTCCTCTGTTCCCATTTTACCCCTAAATAATTTAATTACTAACTATTATAAATTACCAACACTTATTTTTTATATACAATAATTTGTTATTGTGAATTATTAATGATTAAATATTTATTGATTTTATTAAATAATTAATAGCTCAACTAATAATCAATATTAAATAATTAGTAATCAACATTTAATAATTAACATTGACATTTAATATTTAATAAATAAGTAATATTTAATAATTGAGAAGTAATATTTAAAAACTAATCTTTAATAATTAGCAACTAGTAAGCATAATTTATTTTAAATAATTATATAATATTTAAGGCTAAAATTTGAAAACTAATAACTAATAATAGAATTTAATATTTATGAAGTGATATTTAGTATTTAATAAAAATATCTTAAGGTTTTAGTATTTAATAATTAATTTTAAATAACTACTATTGAATTAATAAACAATCAATTACTATGATAAATATTTAGTAATCCATAATTAATAAGAGATATTAAAAATTAATTATTAACATTTAGCATTTATTTATAATTACAATTAATAATTAAATTGTTTTTTCTGTCAAGGTAGCCGTTTTTATAGTGGTCGTTCCACTACTATTAGAATAGGGAAGAGGAAAGGAATCCTGCACAGGCACAGAAATTCCCTTCTGGTTTGAAGTGCCAGAATATCGTAGCTATACAATATAATACAATACAATACAATACAAGAGAGAAACAGAGTGTTTCAGCAACTATATGAGACCACAAACAGTCCCCATCATCTAAGGATCTACTGGAGTCATCACTACCTATAACACTGACATACTCAGAATAGAGTACAGCAAGGTTAGGTATGTAACACAGATTAGGACTACGAAATTCATACTCCGATTCCAGGTAGTATCTAATAACGTAGCTTTATTGCTCTAACCTAGCTCACCCTCGTCAACTAGTAAAAAGTCATTTCCCTCAACCTGATATTCCAATCTCTTATCA
Organism: Allium sativum; assembly: GCA_030737875.1. Classification (NCBI taxonomy): domain Eukaryota; kingdom Viridiplantae; phylum Streptophyta; class Magnoliopsida; order Asparagales; family Amaryllidaceae; genus Allium; species Allium sativum. The sequence goes on along the minus strand of CM060915.1, from coordinate 614,818,417 downwards.
TCACCCACAATGTCAGAGACATATTTGTAATACATATTATCTCGTGGATCGTATCTCATGCTAGAGTCATTATGGCTCTATGACTGATCATACTTATGCCAATGGATTCCATCATCATTAGTTTCTTCATCAGAAGAAGAAGCATCTTCTTTTTCTATAAGTTCAGCGTCGCAGGAAGTTTCACTACTTTTCAGTTCTTCTTGTAAAACTCGTTCCTCATTGTTTGGCTTTTCAAATGCTTTTGGTTTTGGAACCCAAATACTTTTGAGGCGTCTTCGTAATAGGCGGTTGTACCATAGGAGGACCATCAAGCTTACAAGCATCTAGTAGATGTCTAAAGGAATGGCATTTTGTGCAAATTTTCGGTTTCCATGAGTATTGTACATCAACGTAGGAATCATATCCATCTATGGTGACTTTGAGCTTATTTGGTAATGGTTTGCTCGAAGATATTTCAACCAATGCTTTTGCAAAAACAAAATTTTTCCTAGCTTCAGCATTAGCATCAAAACATTTAAAATTTCTAATTCTGCTAGCTAACCAATCCAAACCTGGGAATGTCTGAAGAACTGATGGGAACCTAGTGAAAATTGTCCAGAATGTTATGGAAAGCACAAACTCTTTAGCTATCTCAACCGACTTACTCCAAGAATTTATATTAAAAGGCTTCCCTCCAGTTATTGCTGGATCATATTCCAACACTTTCCTTCTCTCCTCCAATTTCAAGAATTTAAAGTAAAAGATTCCATTCACAACATTAACTTTAAGCCCACCTCTCGAATTCCACGCTTTACGAACGTGGTCACGGAAATCGACATACGGTACATTAGAGTCTAGGAAAAAGACGACAAGGTGGTCCTTCCAAACGCTGACCCCTTCTTGAACTATATCATCAGGAGGTTTCAGATTATCTTGAGAAGAAGAGAAATCACGGTGTTTATAAACTCCGGCGCATCCTGGCAGTGAGGTGAAGAAAGAGGAGTAGCTGGGTTAGGGAGACTCTTAGCAGGTTTAGTTTGTATGGAATGAGGCAAAGAAGATGTTGGCACTGCGGCACTTACGATAATATATGGAGGGCAGGAAGAAGCCATAGGGTTAACAGGATTTTGGAAATTTCGGCGTGAACATCACATAGCAAACTTGTTGGGTTCACATTCTCATGAAATCCAGAACCAGATTCAGTGCCAAGAACATTAGCACCACACAATTCCACACTGGCCAAATTCGTATTGTTCACATCCTAATTATTGTTTTCCAACACATTCTAACCCAAGAGTTTCTCAAATAAGGAACTACATGCTTTTATTTTAGTGGTTTTTGACTTATTGAAAGCTTCAAAATTTGCAGAGATTGAGGTATACGTCCATCGGTAATTAGCTAGCGAGCCACGAAGGAGTGGAGAAACGGACGAACAAACCATGGTATCGATGCCATAAATTGGAGTTGCAGGGACTCAATTATTAATAAATATTATATAATTATAATCATTAATAAATAATTAATATTTATCATTTTATAATTAATATTAGCATTCGGTACTCAATTATTAAGTAATATTTAATGATTAAGAAGTTATATTTAACTTTTAATACCTGATATTTAATAATTAGTAATTACTATGAAATAATAAAATAATTAATAACTAGTATTCAATAACTACTATTAATAATTAATTTTCAATAATCATATAATAAGTAAGACTAATTTTTGATATAATAACTAATAATAAAATTAAACTTATGTAGTCATATTTACTATTTAGTAATTAATATTATATAATTATTATACAATTAATAAATAATCGATAATTACGAAAAGTATTTAATAATCCATAATTAATAAGAAATAATAATAATTAAGAACTAATATTTTTCATTTAATATTTCATGATTGTAATTAATGATTAAATTTATTATCTCATACTTTAAAAAATTAAAAATTAAAAATTCTCTAAAATGAATCAAAATATTTAGTGTTCAACATTAGCAATCCTATAAAAATTTGACAATTTCAATACAATTTTTTTTTGTCAATTGCTTTGCTTCCAAATAACTTCAGTGGAAAAAAAATTAGTTGGTTATTTTATTTTATCAACAAAACATGTGTGGGGTATTTATTTATTTTAGTTTTTTTAAATGGCTCTATGTTCTTTGAAAGGAAGGGGTGGTACAGCCATACCAGTGGTTATTGGACCAACAACACACCTACGTAAGCAAAATGGGTAGAAGAGAACAGAACCCGGAGTTGTAGGGCTAGCAATGGATATCCAAAAAATCTGATATCCTTCCGCATCTATATCCGAAAAGCGGATAAATATTCAATATCCGAAAAAACGGATGCGGATACGGATACATAGATATCCACATCCGAAAATTATCCGTTCGAATTTTTTTAATATTATGCTCAAAATTATATGTATTTTAGTACAATGAATTAGATTTATTTATTGCTTTACTAAGTCGAAGGTTTAAATTATATGCACTATATGCATATTAGCTACTCAAATCTATTTAATTTCATTATATATGCATATTTTTAACACTTTAGTGATCAAAGAAATTGAAAAACATTTATGTTAAACTATAAATTTTCATTTATATTTCTTGATTTACTGATGGTTGGCGGATAGGATAATTATCCGATATCCGTCCGTATCCGCGGATACGGATATCCGAAAATGATTTCGGATACGAATACGGACATAGCACTATCCGTATCCGAAAGTGTCCATTGATAGCCCTACGGAGTTGCCAATCTCAACCAAACTATGATTCATTTCTCAACCCTAATACCTTGAAATTAATAGCGACACTCAAAAACCTTACTTAAAAATGGTAATTTAAAGATCAATTGGAGATGTTTCGGCTAGAATGGCGTTCAAACTTGTAGATCAGAAGAAAATGACAATCGTCATTTCAATAATCTCTCCGGCGTTCAATCATCCAAATGACTCATCTGATAGCTTAATTTGCTCCGTTGCTTCGCGTCGAAGTATTAGAGCTTGCTTTACGTCCGAGGAAACATTTGTTCTTTAAGGTCGACATTGGTTATGGCCGCTGGCCTTGAGCGCTGAGTTAAAGAGGTGTCAGTTTTCTGCATTTCGTGCTCATGGATTTCGTTGTCGTTTGAACTAAGGGTTTAGTTCTTGTAGCTTAAGCAGGTACTTGTTATCTAATTATTAGAAATAATATTTCTTTTGGATCATTGTTTTTAGAGTTCTGATAGCATTAACGAGCACGACATATGAAAGTGAAAGCTTCTGTTTGTTATGTCAACTCGATGTGTATACTAATATGATTTTGTATTGATATCAACGTGATAAGAAAAAAAATGCATGTTTGCGTATTTCATTCCAAATTTGAGAGCATTTTGGCTATTTTATAAATTGTAAAAGCTGCATATTTCTTTGTTCGGATATTGTTTCAACTTACAAATCTATTGCAATACATTTTTTTAGTATATATGAAATTGATGATACTATATCTTTAACATTTTTGCCAGTTAGTAACAGATGTTGTTGAGTGAGGCATTTAGTAATTCTCCGAGTTTGCAATTCAGATAAAATTTACTTACAAGAATTAACATTTCACCACTAACTCATGCATGGCCTTTTTCCTAATATTACTTATACTTTCAATTCTATTATGTGTTCCATAAAATAATGTGTCTAAACTGAAATTGTTCCTCTACTGATCATAATTTATGTTTTCACTTCTATTTTAAGTTAGTTAATTGTAGAAATCCAATAAAATTAAGGGGATTTTTCCCACAAGGACAAACTCACCCAAAAACATGCCCAAAAGGACAAGAGCCCAAAAACTTGCCCAAAAGGACAAGTTTTAGTGCAAATGGTGGAATTCAGGGGGGTCCCATGTTTTTCCACTTTGCACTAAAACTTGTCCTTTTGAGCAAGTTTTTTACCCCTTGTCCTTTTGGATAATTTTTTTGGTCTTTTTGTCCTTCACAATTTTTTCCTGTAAAATTAATTACAAACTTATCATAGGTTATGCAACCAAAGTTTTGCAAAAATATAAGAAAGGCATATGTGCAACTCAGATTTATGAGGCTACGCAAAGTAGGAAATATATAGCTTGGAATTCACTAAGGATTCTTGTATTGTAAGTTGTCTTAGTGCATAAAGATATTGCAGAAGTTTGTATACAGGAAGCATTGAAACATTTCGCTTGCATTTTTGAAGCAAAGACATGAACTCACAAAAAGAAGCGAAATAAATCCATGCAATCAATGTTAACTATTTTTTTGTGTTAGGTGCAACTTATAACTGTGCACCTATATAGAAGTACAACCGACCAACTTTGGAGTATGGGCGCGTTAGCTGAGTATTGGACTGGATTATATCAACTATGTATATGGGGATTGTTAAAGGGACTCCACTTTTGGTTAACGGGAGGACAATTTTAAGGGGACTCCACTCTAAAATAAAATTGTTAAGGGAGGGTTTGGTTTTTTATTTTAAAAAAAAACATGGACTAAACTACCCCTTGTCACAACATACAATTCACTATCGTTCTTTTTATATTTCGCGTTGATTTGCATATGCACGAATATAATTTCTTATCATTTCCAAGGTGAAAAAACATCTGCATCTCAATTAATATTCCAATTATACATATTCGATCAGATTTGTTTATGAACATTTAAGTATTTTAAATTGAACCATCGAATTCCAAAATGATATTCATTAACTTACCTGATCTAATATCTTCTGATCACCAACACAACTTTCTTATGTCTCCATTATGTTAACTATATCCCCTTTTTTATTTCATTAAATTGTGCTCATTATTTAGGGTTTAGCTTTTAAAGTTTACATTAAACAAGATTATGGGGTTAATATTGGAATTTTTAATTAAATGTTTAAGGGAGGGCTAAGTTTTTTGATCCTCCCCTTAACAATTGAACAATAATTTAAATTTTGTCCTCCCCTTAACCAAAAGTGGAGTCCCTTTAACAATCCTCATGTATATTATGATAAATATAATTTCCATGACCTATTTGAGAAAATGTTGTTCATCTCATTATTATTAAAAGGATTTGTAACTCGAAGAGTTCTGTTTTATTTTAGCTCTTTGCATTGCAATGGAACCATGTAGTTTACTATGGTAAGTGTAAGTATGGGATGTCTTTCTTATTTATAATAATACCCATTCTGGGAAGTGCAAGTTTTATCCCATTCTGGTATGATTGAAGTTAACATCCATTTTGTTTGGAAAATCAGACTATTGGCATGATAGGCCTAGGCTTCTTATTCTTAACAGGACTTAAATTAGTTTGACTAAATCAATTTAATATTTTAAGATACAACTACAGTTTGTGATAGAAGACTAATGATTTTATCCCTTGCTGGTTTAACCATGGTGTAGCTACCACGTTTTTACAGTTGATAAACAAGTTTTTCGTTTTTAAATCTTTCACGAACAGACAGGTATGTTTAAAAGTTTTCGGCACTATTATTACATTGACTCAATATGGACTCTATGCTTGTCTCTCACAGTAAGACTATTTTTATATTTGGTGTTGTAATAAAGTTTCATATAGCTCCCTATAAATAGAACACTCATATCATTAAGTGTGTACTTTTTGTTCTACCAAGATATACATGTCAAAACGAACATAGCAACAATTACTGCATAATTTTGTGACATACTTCCTAAGGACTTCACATAGCTCCCTATAAATAGAACTTTCATATCATTAAGTGCGTACATTTTCGTTCTACAAAGATGTACATGTTAAAATGAACATAGAAATAATTACTGTATACCCTTGTGACATATTTCCTAAGGACTTCACACATTACAACTTCTTAGTTGGCTGTACATTAACTTCAACTTCTTCTAAGGATGTTACAATATGCAATATACCTATTTCTTGTAACAAGTCTGTGTTAGTCACATTTAACGTTAACATTAAATAACCATTGCACTGTTATATAATTATTTGGTGGATTTCCATGTGCATCACAAAATTAACATGTATACATAATGTTATTCTTATTAATATTGAGACAATTTGCCTTACCTTGTTTCCTATGTGTCCCCGCTGATAATTTATAATTATCTATGTGCTCAGCTATATTCTAAAACACAATGGAGTCCGGGCACCAAATTCAACGAGAGATTTGTTTGTTTTTGAAAGTTTGCATTTAATGGAAGGTGCATTTTGTAAATATTATATTATCTTCATCTGCTTGAACTTGAAGCTGTAATTTTGTTAGTAAAGTATAATTCTTTGTTTGTATATGGTTTTTAAATTGTTGATGCACCTTGTTTTATACAATTCTGCTACTAGATATTCCATTTTGTTGTATTAAGATGAGATTTTTTTTTTTTTTTTTTAGAAACTTGGTACTTTATTATATATAAAAGATTTTACATCCTTAGTAGTACAACTCACAACAAGTGATAGACCACTCACTCTAGGAAAACTCACTCGTAGGGAGACACTGTACAAACTGAAGATATAAAATCAATGGCACTATAAAAAGACAAATCTAACACAATCCATATAAACAACTATCTAAATGACTGAAGAAAGACACATGAAGCTCTTCTATCGAATGATGTTGTAATACTAAGTACCAGAAGAAGAGCCTAGCCCAACGTCAAGTAAACTGGTCAGCTTCTTAAGTTTCTTTGCTTTCTTCCTCTTCCCCCTAAGTTGACTGGTCAGCTTTGCCCACTCAGGATTGTCAATAACTCCGTTGCCAAAATCTGCCCGTATATCATCCGGTGCTTCATCGGAACTGGCTTTGCATGTCGTCTTCGATCTTGTCCTTATACGATCTATTTTATTATTGTCCCTGCTAAAGCAATGAATCATCTTCATTTCATCCGCAGCATCCACTGACTCCATATCATCATGATTAGTATTATACATATCACTCTCAGTCTGCAATGTACCAGTCCTCTGAACATGCAAATTATTGTCGAATTGAGCCTATAGCTCTTGGTGGTGTTGATGAGAAATATCAATGGGAACCGGAGCCTCTAGAGTTTACCCATTAGGTTCTATATCCATATTGTTTGACTTCTCTGCCAGAGGAACCTACTGCTTGGGAACCAAACCTTTTGATATTGACACATAGTGTCAAAATGTCCAAAGCAGTGGCAATTTGAGCATCTAAGAGGATCTCATTCATACTCAACTTCTTGCCATATCAATTGATCATGTTCATTCAATATTGGAATATGCGTGGGAAAATAAAATGAACTCGACACCTCTACAAGAAATCGAGCAAAAGCAATCTTTTTAATTCCCTCTGCGAACCTATCTAGTTTAATGGGATTACCAAGAACAGAAACCCATATAGGAATAGGGTTTAACATATCCTTGCAAAGCTCCATTCCTATCGTCCACCTCTTTATCATCATCAATCTCCTATTAGAATAATGAGGATCTCCCAGCAATACCTCATTGCAGTCTTCTTTTGTATCAAATTTAACAATGTAAAAATCCATCGTCCTGAGAATAGAAACTAAACTCTCCAGATGACTACCATACTCTATGAATGCATGCTTTAAAACAAGGATAATATGGCTTGGCATCGACAAAATAAATTGCTAGAGAATTATCCACTAGTTTACTACCTTCTTCAGCTATACCGACGTCCTTCCATGCTTTGCTGGTGTTCTAGGATTGTACATTCTTATCCTCTACATGGTTTGATTGCCAATTAACAGTGCTAGGCAAGGGAAGACAAGGAGTTTTTGCTTTTGCTTTTACTAAAGCAACAGCCTATTCTTCTTTTTTGAAAAATCATTTGTGCTGCCTCCAACGAAGGGTATTCATCCTGACTGGTAGAAAACATACAAGTACTATTTGAGACTCCTACTGCAGACTTATATGATTTTCCAATAGCAATTTGAAATCCGTCCGAATGAGAATTAGGGTTCCTGCAGAAGTCGTTTTTGGTCGAGAGCTAGGTCCTCCTGTCGATTGAAAGGTGGATTGGTCTGGAGATTCAGGCGGCGAAGGGCGATTTAGGGATGGCGATTGAGTTGGAGTCGGCCTCTGCAGCATCGATGTGTCACTTTGCATCGCTGTTTCGCAATGGAGATTTGGAGCGACTTTTCTGGATGAGCTGGAAGCTATCTGCTTCCACCGTCGGGGAAGGAACAGGTTGATTTTGCGTTTTATTTCGCGTTCTGGCTGTGAATTCCGGTCTGGAGGAGCAAGAGATGGAAGCGGCTTTCCGGATTGGCTAGTAGAAAGGGGAGATGGAGGGCAGGAGGAGGGAGAGGCGTCAGATCAATTTGCCAAGCGTATTCCGCTTTCTCAGGCGCCATGAATGTCGGCAGGATAAGGTTGGTTCATTAAGATGGGATTATTGACACTATCAATGAATTATATTGTTTTCTATCATGTTGCTCCTAACGGTATGAAGTATTAACATTATCCATAAAGTATATTTATTTGTGTATTATGTTATATAATTTGTATTGCTTCCTACTCTGATTATGTAATGGTAAGCGATAGTTATTCGTTTTGATACGTATTTTTATTGCTGCGTATTTGAGAATTATACTAATGTATAAGGAAGTATTTTTTGTTTTGTTTAAGGGGACCTTTTGCTTCAGTTGTAACCGTGCCAAAAGCAACACGTAGAGCCGTATTTTAGCAAATAGCGCGCTTTTTGCTCCCGTTGCTAACAACCAGAGCAAAAAAAGTTGTTCTTTGCTTCGGTTGGACAACATAAACAATAGATTTTGGTCTGTTGCTTCGTTTGCGTTTGCTTCTATTGCTGAACAGAAGCAACAGGGGGTAAATAGTCGAAGCAAATGACCTACTTTGTAGTAGTGTGATGTGCCTGCATCATTTAATTTACATTTGTCCACTCTTGTGTGTTTTGTTATTTTGAAGAGCACGCTTCTGAAGCTTTCCTTTTCTTAGCATGTCAAGCTACTGCCATTATTGTACCATTTACATTCATGCTGATCATGCTTTAGTTCATATTAATATTTCTGTCATGGTTGTGCCATTTAGTGAACTATGCATGCCAAACTGAGTTTTTTGAACTGCTCCCGCTTATGTTTAGACTTTAGTGTGTTGAAGAACTATGTACATGCATGTATTCATGCATTTTTCTGTTATGATATAATAATTAAAGGAAACAACTACTTTTCACTGATTCTTCTAGTGTGTATCCCGGGTTAAAGACACTTCAAATTTCCTTAAATGACTATATCTTAAAGTCCCAAACTGTTATTTCTAGGTTCTTTAAATTTGTAACAGATATAGAAAAAACTAATATGCATATGACAAGATTAAACATATCAAAAAACGTGGGTATAACCCGCATAGAAATTACAATGCCTGAAGGGATTTCGATAATAGAAGTTCCCCTTATACTTATGTTAATACAGTACAAATAACCATTCATTTTTAGATTATTTATGGGCCATTAACTCCCGTTCAGAGTATAAATAAATCAGTGTAACAGAAATGTCAAGGCATTAAACAATCAACTCTTTTTTTATGACAGTATAATTGTCTATTGATGCTTTTGTGGTGATTTAATATACCTCCTTCCTTTAATACCAGTGAAGATAATATTTATTTATACACTACGAAAATTGAAATGATTTAGGTGGAAATGACATGAGGGGAATCTCATGTTTTAATTTATGATATTTTGTATTGAATTTGATGATAATATTCTTGCATCAAAGGTACTTTTCAACTGCGTGTGCTTACACTAGATATTTTAGGCTGGCTTTTACAATGTACAAAAAATGGTTGAAATAATGAGAAATGTGAGAATATACAGAACAGCCAGATCTGAAGTTAGGTTTTTCTTTAAGTTTTGTGCATGACCTTTTCCTTCACTAATAATTAAAATAGAAAATGATATTTTTACTTGCCGTTGATGTTGCTTTGTTTTGACCTTTGTGCTTCCCATAGTTTAAATTTTGATGTACGAATGTACGATCTGATGTTCTGGGTACAAGGTTTGTACAAATTACAAAATGCAACAATTAAATTTGTTTGTGCATGAGGCTTGCATTGGCCTGCATTACAGGTAATTTCAAATCCTTTGTTCATTGACTTTTGAACCAGACTTGCTTTAATCGTTGGTTTTCCTTCATCAACCTTCATTGTTATTGCCATGCATTAAATCCTTTGGCCTTAGAAAACAAATGCGTAGCCTTATTTCCACTCACTGATAGATATTTTTCATGCTATGTTGTTTGATTATGATCGATGATGAGACGACCCGAACTTCCCCGGCCTTCGAAGAGAAGAGAAAAAACGAATTGTTTTGAGAACACGACAAAATGGAACGCAGACGGAAGAACATTTCATTGTATATTACAACAATTCCATCAGAATACAAGAATATACAAAGTATAAATGAATAAATATTACACAGAAGATATCAGAGATTTAAATTACATTTAAATACATCGCAGCGGAAAATAATACAATACACAACTAGAAGAGATATACGGATACAAAGCTTTCCGGATATCATTCCAGCTGTAAATCAGGATCCTGTAAATATAAATCTGCAAAATCAAAACTACTAGCTGCCCGTGTCAAAATAAGGTCACTCAGAGTTTAGGTCAAAACAATAAACTCCAGGTCAGTCATGGGGACTGGTGTGAGAACTAAAACAGTTATTAATCTTTATTTTTAAAGTTAGGTAAATCATGGGACCACGCCGTATAACACAGAACGGGTTTCCTCCCAAGAATACCAGTGCATAAAACAAACAGCGCAATGCTAAATAAGAAAAATAAAGTTGTTATAAGACCCAGGTCCTATCACACAATCCAACGCAAGCCGGGGGATAGGGTTTTCCCTTATAACAGCCAAAGAATGCTTGATACGTTTAAAACAAATCATTTGATACTATTATAAGTGCATAGTGTATAAAACAACTTCAAATCATAAGTATCAATCCTAGGCGGCATGGGTACCATATATCATGTCGCCATACTAGGCTCTGCAATCAAAACCGCAAATGTCACGTATTCGGAAGTTGGATTTCCATCTATGAACCGAGGCCAGGGATCGTCCTCTACCGATTCGAGACAATCTAGCCTACCATGTCTCAGGAACAGCCGCAACTGCCCCCTGGATCGTCAGGGTCGGTCCACCGATGTGGATTATTATGCCTGAACAATACGTCTCCCCGCCCTTTGGGGCGCAAATGAGCCAACAAATGACTCCATCGGACCCGGATCGTCCGATCAAACCGAGGCACCTCGCAACAGCAACAACCACATAAGTCAAACTCGTCAGGGCATGTAAAACCACTGACGCCACTTTTAGTTAGAAAGAAACGCATGCCCTCCCTGAGGTCCGTCTCCCGTTTTTAGTTCATACCGGGTGTGAAACTCGCGAAGTAAACGTTACACAAAGCTACGCCACAAAGGTCGTGCTTCGATCATCAACCACAAGACTTTGCTTTTCAACAGAAGCCTTGATCATTCGCCACTTAGGCATGCCACACAGGCAATTCACCCTATGCGTTTGATATCCATCAGTATATAACCCCTGAGCTCGTACGTCTCAGAGAAGGGCGTTAAGCAAGTGAATAAATTCTCCGCCACCAAACAGATATATATTTAATAGAAATCAATCACACAGACTAAAATCCAATGTCAGACACACAGTCCATTTACAAGTCCGTTCTGGGTCTGAACGAAACCGGAGGCACCTAGTACCCCGCACATCCATCGATCTCCAAATACGTCTGGACGATCACGAACTGTTTCCATCTTTTTGGGTGTACATCCCAATCAAGATCGTCAGTAATCACCCAAACGACGTGAAGACCTCCGGTCTTCGACCACCGTCTTCATCTTCGACTTATCGTCGTATCAGTTATTCAGAATGGGATAAACTCTGTCTTTCCGAATAACTCGCATATATAATAAACATGTGTTACACAAACACAACGTACGCCTCATTCCAATTCATCAGTCCGTAAATTAACAAGAGAATAATTCCCCAAATATTAACCCCGAAGGCCGAAACCAACATCAGATCAATATCCAGAAAACCATTCTGCTTAGCTAACCGACAGTTAGTTTCTAAATTTCACATTCATAGGGAAATGTTCCCATTAATTTTATCAAAGATAAATTCCTTGAATTTATTCTTTAATCTTCTTTTGAATTTCGATTCAACTAGTCGGGATTAACGAACCTTACCGAAGTAATCATTTGTTTTAATTTCCTAATCCCAACCTATTCATCCCAAGAAATAAAACTGGTAATACTTCATATCTAACACCACAGTGTTATCGGTAAATTCAATTACCATTTCACGTTTAAATCTCGTTAAAGATTTAACTATCGCCTGGAGCAAAACTAGTGATACTCCACTCTCGATCTTTTCAATCTAATTAAAGATTCATTAAAACTCCACTTAGTTTTAATTTGTGACTGGGTTAAAGAATCAGTGTCATCTAAAACACGGTTCACGATAAACCCAAAATCACATTCCATTAATTTTCGGGTTAAAGAACAAGTGTTATTTAAAACACTGTTCATGATAAACCCAAAAATCAATATCAATTCAATTAAATATTATTTAATTGGTACACTTCATTAAATCTAAATAAAAAGATTTAATCTTTTCTCAACTGGGTTCAAGAACAGTGTTAGTCAAGGCACCATTCACGACAAACCCAAATCACATTTGATATTAAATACAAGGCTCTGAATAGAAAATATATCGGCTTATATTCAATATCAAATTCTACGACCAACAGATATCGTATTGGAAATAACGATATATATATCTATATCTTTCAAATTTCCATAACAGTATTTGTATAATCACGAAATCCAACATCGAAATAATCCAAAGACAATTTCGATTCAAATCCATTCCAATTCAATTCTTGGAAATTCTGGTTATTTTTAAAACCCTTTTCAAATTCAATTTATTTATTTAAAATAAATAAATAGAATTATAATTCTAGTTCAAAACTAGTTTATTTCGATAAAAATCTATTTTTATCTTTTTAAATATGGATTTTTCATCCCAAATTTTTCCCAAATCATTTCTTATGATTTTACACAAATTATTACTATTTTTAATAATTTTATCAAGGCCCGTACAGTCGATTTCCATCAACGGCCATCGGACTGCACTTACAGCGACCTTATCCAAATTTGATTTAGACATAATTCCAAATCCAACCGTTAGATTTCAAATTTCTAATATTCGTTAGAAAGCTCCTTTCGATACGAATCCAACGGTTCCGGTTTTAGGAGAATCCGACGATCGGATCTCCCGCAATATCCATTCGAAGTCAATGGTCGAAATTCGCGAACTGCCGCGATGCGGCGCGTTCTATTCAGGCCATTATATTATATATATAATATATATAATATATATAATATATACTTCGTCGATTTCAATTTAAAACACGCTTTATAAATCGTTTTAAATTCATTTTCAAAAAGGTTTAAACTTCGTATTCAATTTCAAATCAAAATTGAATATTCCAATATACATTCGTTTTAAATTCATTTCGAATCGATTTCAATTCAATTCAATTTCAATTCGAATTCATTTATATTCAATTTCAATTCGAATTCATTTCTATTCATTTTCAATTCGAATTCGTTTCTATTCATTTTCAATTCGAATTCATTTCTATTCATTTTCAATTCGAATTCATTTATATTCATTTTCAATTCGAATTCATTTCTATTCATTTAAATTCGAATTTCAATTCTTTTCGAAATATCAGATTTTGAAATCATTTTCGATATTCATTGTAGAATGAGTAAAATCGATATAAATATCGTTCACGTCAGAATGGCGTCAATCTAATCAACACGTCTTCATATATTCCTATTTTCAAATATTCTATTTCAAACATTTCCTTTCAAATATTTCTATTTCAAATATTCTATTTCAAATATTCTTTTTCAAAACTGGAATGAGGCCCAATCAATTACCATATAATGTTAATTATATGGGTTTTCTACAACACATGTAAACAATAACAACGATGAATAATCAACCATCATCCAAAGTGCATTCTACACTGTATAAGCATCAAATATAAATATTCAACGCTTATAACAGTCTGCAAATCAATCGATCGACATACAACTAAACAATCGGGAGTAGTGTACGTCAAATATCATCCCGATACCCGTGTGGGGTTTCAAACAATCAAACATAGATTTTATTTGTGCAGTTGGGCGATGTGTAAAATTTATCATCCCAATCAATATCAGTCAAATGTGTGTATATAAACAAATCATCCGATTTGTTTATTTTTATTTCATTTCATATATACGTTAAAAATTCTATTTTTAACTATAAAATATTTTCAACTATATAAATATTTTATTTTTTTTTATTTCACATCACACAATCAACTACACAGCAAAATCAAACAAATAAGCATACAAGCCGTCCATGGTCTGTGGACGACGGGTGTCGGGTGCTACTAAACACAGTCTGCATCCTATTATATATTTATATAACTAGAAAATTAAATAAAAGGTGAGGAGTTCTCACAGATTAGCTAATCCAATGCCATGACTCTTCTTTGTAGAAATCTTCGTCGTTCTTGCCTCTTGTCAATTTCGTCGCCCGTATTCACTACATATATAAAAATCACATTTTTATTTCGCTATTCAATATATAAAAATCGAATTTTTACTATGCTATTCAATATATAAAAATCGAATTTTTACTATTCTCTATTATATAAAAATTATATTTTTTTATATTACTACTTCATATACAAAGATCGGATTTTTATTTCATCGCTATAAAAAATCACATTTCTATTCTTCAACAATATAAAAGTTTGATTTTTCCTAGTTAAAAATTCGATCTTTCTTAGTTTAAAGATTCGATCCTTTCTATTGTATTTATATACTCTTCTAATCACTAAAAATATAATCTTTTTGTTTACAAACACAATTTAAAAAATGAAAATAGAAATTAAATTCGGATTCATAGTAAAATTAAATAAAAATAATTTAAAAACTCACATCGATCGGATTTGGGCGGAGGGTTGCCTGTCGTGGTCGGGTCCGGGCTCTGAGGTGGTGGTGGGGCATCGCCTGACGAGAAGGAGGAGGGGGGGTCTTGGTTTGGGGAATTCGAAAACGGGGGGTGGTGCGTCGCGGCAGGAAGAGGAAGGGGGGTGGTGGTGCGTCGCGGCAGGAGGAGGAAGGGGGGTGGTGGTGCGTCGCGGCAGGAGGAGGAAGGGGGTGGTGGTGCGTCGCGGTAGGAGGAGGAAGGGGGGTGGTGGTCGATCGACGCGGTGGCGTCGCTGATGGGGGGCGCGGCGCGATTAGTTTAGGGTTTTTTTTCTGAATGGTGTAAGGGAGAAGAGGGAATAGGGGGGTTTTATATAAAATATATATATTTAATTATTTATTGATTTCAAAAAGCAACTTTTATTTTTGAACTCGAAATCGAACCCACCGCCTGTCGTCCATAGCTAATTACCCCCATTCCGAACACAATGGGATATGTTTCGAAACCCAATTCGCTTGTTATGATCAGTTTCCATTGAATTTAAAATATATATATATATATATTCAATTTAAACGCACATTTCAAATTACCGGGGCCACATACTGCCTCTAAAAATTCCAGAAAAATTATTTCTAGATTCGTATTGACGATACGGTCCTAACAAAACTAATTTCGTCGAATTCCGAGACCGTTGGAAAAATGGCCATTTTCCAGTCGATTAAAATCAACTGAAACTGGTCAAACGCGTTTTCCTTTGCCACGCTCACATATTGATTCGAAAAATTATGAAATTTGAAACATAGCAATAACTTGACATCACGGATCCAACAAAAGTGGTTTCGTCGAAATCCGAAGTCGTTTGCAAAATTCCCATTTTTAAGGGCTTGAATTCCATAGCGACTATTCAGAATTTTCAACTGGACTCTTTTGATTCCCGCTATGAAATTTCGGTTTTTCGGATCCGTTGGAAAGATATTCTCTATTAGATTCTAATATTTTTGGTTTCACTAAAATCCGGATTGTTTTGCACCCGGTACATTCATTTGAAGTTTGAAATCGAATTATCGAACTACCACGCCATTTTCAATTCTATTTATAATTATAAATAAATATTTATATTCTAACGACGATCTATATAAATATATTCGTTCGAATTCTATTCAAAATAAATTTCTCATCGATATTATTTAAAATAATCTATTTTAAATATTCAGAATTCGCTAAAATTGCCAAAATAAAAATTTTAAACTGGCCCAGATTTCCGGGTTATTACAATCTCCCCCACTTAAAACTTTTCGTCCCCGAAAAGGAACAAAGTCGAAAGTGTTTTGATAACCAACTCTACGTTCGATCTAGCTTCCATTCTCCAACTTATCAGTTTCTGAGAATTTTCAAATTCTTCAAAAATTTGGCTAACACCCTAAATTTTCGAAAAATTTCGCCATAACCTCCCATGCATCGGGAGCCACGGGAAAATCCCGAAATTGCCATACAGGCCTTCTGATCTCAAAAAGAAAAAGAAAAGGCCAAGCGGCTAGCCAATAGGCTCATAAAATCATCATCACCCAAACAAAACAGTAATTTATAGTAAACATGTACCTATTTGTCGGGCAAAAAAAATTTATTCTCTGCTCTAGCCTCCTTGCTATGACCTGTTCAATGTAAGCACAAGTATATGCAAGCAAATGCGACCAATTTTCAATGCAATTCAATATTTGATACAATTAGGCGTAATGGTTCAAAATTATCAAACAAATAAACAAACAACACAAACATCAATCAATTAGTGGATTAACGTTTCAAATGCATAATTTTGATACATATACATATACAGAAAATCATGATTTTGATGCCAATTCACAACGATAAGCTCTATCTAGTTTCGGTTCTCACACCAGTCAATTGGAAATATATAGAAATCTCACTTTCGTTACTCGAAAATAAATACTGGCAACAATGCCCCATTACCAGAGTTATCCCCGGGCAACTAGTGTGATTCTATAACCATCCAGTATATTAAAACTTCGAATACACGTTTGCAAGACGCATATGCAAAATCTTTATATATTGGGTTGTCCAAATTCAATATAAAATAAATAATCAAATACGAATAAGTGACTTAAATTTCAAAACAAAATTGGTTTCATTTTAAAAAATATACCCTTCACACTCGTTCTAGGATACTACTGATCCCATCTCTAACGAGTTATTCTCATTGGATATTACTAATCCAATATCCGATGAATTCTTTCGTATGGTTCTAATGTGCCTTGTTCTTTGAGCTTTGTAAACCAAAGCTCTGATACCACGATGAGACGACCCGAACTTCCCCAGCCTCCGAAGAGAAGAGAAAGAACGAATTGTTTTGAGAACACGACAAAATAGAACGCAGACGGAAGAACATTTCATTGTATATTACAACAATTCCATCAGAATACAAGAATATACAGAGTATAAATGAATAAATATTACACAGAAGATATCAGAGATTTAAATTACATTTAAATACATCGCAGCTGAAAATAATACAATACACAACTAGAAGAGATATACGGATACAATGCTTTCCGGATATCATTCCAGCTGTAAACCAGGATCCTATGAATATAAATCTGCAAAACCAAAACTACTAGCTGCCCGTGTCAAAATAAGGGCACCCAGAGTTTAGGTCAAAACAATAAACTCCAGGTCAGTCATGGGACTGGTGTGAGAACTAAAACAGTTATTAATCTTTATTTTTAAAGTTAGGTAAATCAAGGGACCACGCCATATAACACGGAACGGGTTTCCTCCCAAGAATACCAGTGCATAAAACAAACAGCGCAATGCTTAATAAGAAAAATGAAGCTGTTATAAGACCCAGGTCCTATCACACAATGCAACGCAAGCTGGGGGATAGGGTTTTCCCTTATAACAGCCAAAGAATGCTTGATACGTTTAAAACAAATCATTTGATACTATTATAAGTGCATAGTGTATAAAACAACTTCAAATCATAAGTATCAATCCTGGGCGGCATGGGTACCATATATCATGTCGCCATACTAGGCTCTACAATCAAAACCGCAAATGTCACGTATTCGGAAGTTGGATTTCCATCTATGAACCGAGGCCAGGGATCGTCCTCTACCGATTCGAGACAATCAAGCCTACCATGTCTCAGGAACAGCCGCAACTGCCCCCTAGATCGTCAGGGTCGGTCCACCGATGTGGATTATTATGCCTGAACAATACGTCTCTCCGCCCTTTGGGGGCGCAAATGAGCCAACAAATGACTCCATCGAACCCGGATCGTCCGATCAAACCGAGGCGCCTCGCAACAGCAACAACCACATAAGTCAAACTCGTCAGGGCGTGTAAAACCACTAACGCCACTTTTAGCTAGAAAGAAACGCATGCCCTCCCTGAGGTCCGTCTCCCGTTTTTGGTTCATACCGGGTGTGAAACTCGCGAAGTAAACGTTACACAAAGCTACGCCACAAAGGCCGTGCTTCGATCATCAACCACAAGACTTTGCTTTTCAACAGAAGCCTTGATCATTCGCCACTTAGGCATGCCACACAGGCAATTCACCCTATGCGTTTGATATCCATCAGTATATAACCCTTGAGCTCGTACGTCTCAGAGAAGGGCGTTAAGCAAGAGAATAAATTCTCCGCCGCCAAACAGATATATATTTAATAGAAATCAATCACACAGACTAAAATCCAATGTCAGACACACAGTCCATTTACAAGTCCGTTCTGGGTCTGAACGAAACCGGAGGCACCTAGTACCCCGCACATCCATCGGTCTCCAAATACGTCTGGACGATCACCAACTGTTTCCATCTTCTTGGGTGTACATCCCAATCAAGATCGTCAGTAATCACCCAAAGGACGTGAAGACCTCTGGTCTTCGACCACCGTCTTCATCTTCGACTTATCGTCGTATCAGTTATTCAGAATGGGATAAACCCGGTCTTTCCGAATAACTCGCGTATATAATAAACATGTGTTACACAAACACAACGTACGCCTCATTCCAATTCATCAGTCACTAACCGTAAATTAACAAGAGAATAATTCCCCAAATATTAACCCCGAAGGCCGAAACCAACATCAGATCAATATCTAGAAAACCATTCTGCTTAGCTAACCGATAGTTAGTTTCTAAATTTCACATTCAGAGGGAAAGGTTCCCGTTAATTTTATCAAAGATAAATTCCTTGAATTTATTCTTTAATCTTCTTTTGAATTTCGATTCAACTAGTCGGGATTAACGAACCTTACCGAAGTAATCATTTCTTTTAATTTCCCAATCCCAACCTATTCATCCCATGAAATAAAACTGGTAATACTTCATATCTAACACCACAGTGTTATCGGTAAATTCGATTACCATTTCACGTTTAAATCTCGTTAAAGATTTAACTATCGCCTGGAGCAGAACTAGTGATACTCCACTCTCGATCTTTTCAATCTAATTAAAGATTCATTAAAACTCCACTTAGTTTTAATTTGTGACTGGGTTAAAGAATCAGTGTTATCTAAAACACGGTTCACGATAAACTCAAAATCACATTCATTAATTTTCGGGTTAAAGAACAAGTGTTATTTAAAACACTGTTCACGATAAACCCAAAAATCAATATCAATTCAATTAAATATTATTTAATTGGTACACTTCATTAAATCTAAATAAAAAGATTTAATCTTTTCTCAACTAGGTTCAAGAACAGTGTTAGTCAAGACACCATTCACGACAAACCCAAATCACATTTGATATTAAATACAAGGCTCTGAATAGAAAATATATCGGCTTATATTCAATATCAAATTCTACGACCAATAGATATCGTATTGGAAATAACGATATATATATCTATATCTTTCAAATTTCCATAACAGTATCTGTACAATCACGAAATCCAACATCGAAATAATCCAAAGACAATTTCGATTCAAATCCATTCCAATTCAATTCTCGGAAATTCTGGTTATTTTTAAAACCCTTTTCAAATTCAATTTATTTATTTAAAATAAATAAATAGAATTATAATTCTAGTTCAAAACTAGTTTATTTCGATAAAAATCTATTTTTATCTTTTTAAATATGGAGTTTTCATCCCAAATTTTTCCCAAATCATTTCTTATGATTTTACGCAAATTATTACTATTTTTAATAATTTTATCAAGGCCCGTACAGTCGATTTCCATCAACGGCCATCGAACTGCACTTACAACGACCTTATCCAAATTTGATTTGGACATAATTCCAAACTAACCGTTAGATTTCAAATTTCTAATATTCATTAGAAATCTCCTTTCGATACGAACCCAACGGTTCTGGTTTTAGGAGAATCCGACGGTCGGATCTCCCGCAATATCCATTCGAAGTCAATGGTCGAAATTCGCGAACTGCCGCGACGCGGCGCGTTCTATTCAGGCCATTATATTATATATATAATATATATAATATATACTTCGTCGATTTCAATTTAAAACATGCTTTCTAAATCGTTTTAAATTCATTTTCAAAAAGGTTTCAACTTCGTATTCAATTTCAAATCAAAATTGAATATTCCAATATACATTCGTTTTAAATTCATTTCGAATCGATTTCAATTCAATTCAATTTCAATTCGAATTCATTTATATTCAATTTCAATTCGAATTCATTTCTATTCATTTTCAATTCGAATTCGTTTCTATTCATTTTCAATTCGAATTCATTTCTATTCATTTTCAATTCGAATTCATTTCTATCATTTTCAATTCGAATTCATTTCTATTCATTTTCAATTCGGATTCATTACTATTCATTTTCAATTCGAATTCATTTCTATTCATTTTCAATTTGAATTCATTTCTATTCATTTAAATTCGAATTTCAATTCTTTTCAAAATATCAGATTTTGAAATCATTTTCGATATTCATTGTAGAATGAGTAAAATCGATATAAATATCGTTCACGTCAAAATGGCGTCAATCTAATCAACACGGCTTCATATATTCCTATTTTCAAATACTCTATTTCAAATATTTCCTTTCAAATATTTCTATTTCAAATATTCTATTTCAAATATTCTATTTCAAATATTCTATTTCAAATATTCTTTTTCAAAACTGGAGTGAGGCCCAATCAATTACCATATAATGTTAATTATATGGGTTTTCTACAACACATGTAAACAATAACAACGATGAATAATCAACAATCATCCAAAGTGCATTCTACACTGTATAAGCATCAAATATAAATATTCAACGCTTATAACAGTCTGTCAATCAATCGATCGACATACAACTAAACAATCGGGATTAGTGTACGTCAAATATCATCCCGATACCCGTGTGGGGTTTCAAACAATCAAACACAGATTTTATTTGTGCAGTTGGGCGATGTGTAAAATTTATCGTCCCAATCAATATCAGTCCAATGTGTGTATATAAACAAATCATCCGATTTGTTTATTTTTATTTCATTTCATATATACGTTAAAAAATTTATTTTTAACTATAAAATATTTTCAACTATGTAAATATTTTTTTTATTTCACATCACACAATCAACTACACAGCAAAATCAAACAAACAAGCATACAAGCCGTCCATGGTCTGTGGACGATGGGTGTCGGGTGCTACTAAACACCGTCTGCATCCTAGTATATATTTATATAACTAGAAAAATAAATAAAAGGTGAGGAGTTCTCACAGATTAGCTAATCCAATGCCACGACTCTTCTTTGTAGAAATCTTCGTCGTTCTTGCCTCTTGTCAATTTCGTCGCCCGTATTCACTACATATACAAAAATCACATTTTTACTTCGCTATTCAATATATAAAAATCGAATTTTTACTATGCTATTCAATATATAAAAATCGAATTTTTACTATTCTCTATTATATAAAAATTATATTTTTTTATATTACTACTTCATATACAAAGATCGGATTATTATTTCATCGCTATAAAAAATCACATTTCTATTCTTCTACAATATAAAAGTTTGATTTTTCCTAGTTAAAAATTCGATCTTTCTTAGTTTAAAGATTCGATCCTTTCTATTGTATTTATATACTCTTCTAATCACTAAAAATATAATCTTTTTGTTTACAAACACAATTTAAAAACTGAAAATAGAAATTAAATTCGGATTCATAGTAAAATTAAATAAAAATAATTTAAAAACTCACATCGATCGGATTTGGGCGGAGGGTTGCCTGTCGTGGTCGGGTCCGGGCTCTGAGGTGGTGGTGGGGCATCGCCTGACGAGAAGGAGGAGGGGGGGTCTTGGTTTGGGGAATTCGAAAACGGGGGGTGGTGCGTCGCGGCAGGAAGAGGAAGGGGGGTGGTGGTGCGTCGCGGCAGGAGGAGGAAGGGGGTGGTGGTGCGTCGCGGCAGGAGGAGGAAGGGGGTGGTGGTGCGTCGCGGTAGGAGGAGGAAGGGGGGTGGTGGTCGATCGACGCGGTGGCGTCGCTGATGGGGGGCGCGGCGCGATTAGTTTAGGGTTTTTTTTCTGAATGGTGTAAGGGAGAAGAGGGAATAGGGGGGTTTTATATAAAATATATATATTTAATTATTTATTGATTTCAAAAAGCAACTTTTATTTTTGAACTCGAAATCGAACCCACCGCCTGTCGTCCATAGCTAATTACCCCCATTCCGAACACAATGGGATATGTTTCGAAACCCAATTCGCTTGTTATGATCAGTTTCCATTGAATTTAAAATATATATATATATATATTCAATTTAAACGCACATTTCAAATTACCGGGGCCACATACTGCCTCTAAAAATTCCAGAAAAATTATTTCTAGATTCGTATTGACGATACGGTCCTAACAAAACTAATTTCGTCGAATTCCGAGACCGTTGGAAAAATGGCCATTTTTCAGTCGATTAAAATCAACTGAAACTGGTCAAACGCGTTTTCCTTTGCCACGCTCACATATTGATTCGAAAAATTATGAAATTTGAAACCTACAATAACTTGACATCACGGATCCAACAAAAGTGGTTTCGTCGAAATCTGAGGTCGTTTGCAAAATTCCCATGTTTAAGGGCCTGAATTCCATAGCGACTATTCAAAATTTTCAACTGGACATATCTTTTGATTCCCGCTATGAAATTTCGATTTTTCGGATCCGTTGGAAAGATATTCACTATTAGATTCTAATATTTTTGGTTTCACTAAAATCCGGATTGTTTTGCACCCGGTACATTCATTTGAAGTTTGAAATCGAATTATCGAACTACCGCGCCATTTTCAATTCTATTTATAATTATAAATAAATATTTATATTCTAACAACGATCTATATAAATATATTCGTTTGAATTCTATTCAAAATAAATTTCTCGTCGATATCATTTAAAATAATCTATTTTAAATATTCAGAATTCGCTAAAATTGCCAAAATAAAATTTTTAAACTGGCCCAGATTTCCGGGTTATTATAGATGAATAGCAAATTTGTAAATTTAGTGGCTGAATTTCGCTTCTTCTCCATTAAGCTCTATCTTTCTTGAAGCTAATTTTGTGGTGTAGTTGCGCTAGCTATTTCGCTACAAGGACAGTACGAATTTCAGACGGCTGCAAGCCGTCGGCGGCCGTCCAAAACTATTGAAAGCCATCGGAAAATGTCGTCGCAATTTGAGGCGTCGATAAATAGAGTTTCCGACGGCTAGTGACAACAGCCATCGTTGTTATTTCCTATGGGTTTTACGGTTGGTGACGGTTTTCGACGAGCGTCGCTAGCCGTCGGAAATCGTTGCATACTTTGACCAATAGACCGTCGGAAACCGTTATCTATATTTGGACCCGTAGGCCGTCCCAAGCCATCGCCAAATCTGGGTATTTTTTTTATATTACAACTGATATTTAGCCTTCCAACACACATTCATCTCAATTCACCCATTCAGACCATTGGTCTGTAACCACACCACAATATTTCATACATAAATCACAACATTTCCATACGCAAATCATGAAAACCACACAATTTCAACCAAAAATCATGAAAACCAAAAAAACCATATAAAACATATCAAGTCTACCATTGCAACATCACATAATACATCAAGTTTAGTACATCAACCCACAATATCAAGTCTACCGTCAAAATACATGCAAAATGTCATACCAAAGTCACACTCATCCCGTACTAGTAGCAATCTAGTCATATATGTACATGCCCAACTAGAAAACATACCTATCCATCACTGATCCTGGTCATCATCATCTGCACACTACAACAAAGTGACCCTATTACAACGGTGGAACATAGTTGTAATATACATTTTACAACGGTGGGCAAACCGTCGTGTATTAAGAAGTTGTAATAGACTAATATCTTTTACAACTTTTTTGCACTGTTGCAACACCGTTGTAATATGTATATTTTACAACTTTTCTCCACCGTTGTAATAAACTTTATTACAACAGTTATGCACCGTTGTAATAAAATCTATTACAACTGTTATGCACCGTTGTGATTGACATTTGAGTTTTTTTTTTTAAAAAACATCTTTTGCAACTGAAAAGAAAAATACACTAAATATAGCAATACTGCATAAGCAAATCTGATATTACAGTTATTTGCAAACTAATTTATTAAAATACTCAAATATTCAGTATTACAAACAATAAGTTTTAGACAACATTTCGTACATTATTACATACTTGACCGTTACAAAGCAACTTAGTACAAGCACAAGTTATCCACAAAAAATTGCATATCCTACGGGAGTACACTAGTCGAAGACAAGGAAATATTTACGCCATTTATCTTTTTGGTGCAAGAATTCCGCTGCTCACCTCTTGTTGGTCGCTCGAGTATGGGAAGAACGCTGCAAAGGATCAAAAATGATTTTGTAAAAATCTATTATCTCTTCATAGTTATGCAAAGGATCAAAAATGATTTTGTAAAAATGATTTTTATCATTTAGCCTTTAACAGAAACAATTCATTTTCACGTTATTTGAAAAAAAAATCTATTATCTCTTCATGGTTATGCATATAAGTACTTATTATCAATTGAAATCATCGTTCTTCCGCTCAACCTTTCAAGTAATATAGTAGTCATTAGATATGTTTTAATCAATTTCAGTTTTTGAAAAACTTCTTCCTAAATAATCAACAAAACTTGATAAACAACCCAAACATTTAAGAATTGCTTATCTGCCGAAAGCACCCGGATATTAACAACAACCATAAGCAGTCTAACAGCCAACTTTTTGCCCCACGACCCAATTATTTAGGTGCTTTCCTACCTGTAAAAACAAATCTCCGGACTGCCTCCTTTGGATGAGACACCCAAGGAAATTGCATGGGCAATCAACAGGGTCAGACGTAACACATCTGGTATGAGTGTATTTAAAATCATGTGGCATACACAAACAGTTTTAGATCTATAATGTGTAGTACTTAGTGTACAATTCTATAGTGTATTTACAGTTTAAGCAGATCACTACACATCACCTTAAAACTGTAAGAACAATTATACAAAATTGGTTATGTGTCCAAGCACTACACATATCATTAATCTATCTAAATAAATATGTATATCAGGTCAGGTGCTACTCAAACGAAGCACTTTTTTATTAAATTGCCTAAACAATTACAGAATAGGTCATGTGTTCATCAAGCAAACACAAATGTTTAATGTTTAAGTAAATACATACATAGCAGTCGACGTGTCTAACATTAATATGCATATATACTAAACTGACTAAGCAATGGTATAGCAGGTCATGTGTTCCATTATAAAACACATCTATATCAAACTGTCTAAACGTTCATGTGACCAGTTATGTGTTCACCAAGTAGTTATAGGAAAGTGCATCAACATTCAGTTTATACTACACATTAACAAATGTATGTTACTTGTCACGAGTTACTTGCCAGAGTATAAAACAGATTCAGCTAGCATATTTAAACTGAATTAAAAGTAGACATATACAGCAAGATTCATGCTTACCACTATATATGTATATACATACATACATACATACATATATATATATATAAGATTTGATTGATTTTACTAGGATTGACTAGCATCTATTTGTGACAGACCGAATTCATAAACATTCATAACATTAATGTATGTTCCCATTACTCAATCAAATTATGTTCCTATACTGGCATTTCTAATATATGCTTGCGCTTTCAACTAAAGATGTGTCCACTTAGTTTCAGGGTACAATTTTCACTTGCATCAGTAAAATATGGGTATGTGAGAATGTCATTCGTATCTACGTGAATCAAAGCATACCATTACCAGCCAAACATCCAAGGCAAACTAGACCATAACAGCCAATGATTTCCATTTTAATCTCTATTTTTAACCCTTTTTGTTTATACTTATTTCATATCAGGTTATATGCACTCGGCACTTATATTTATGTGTACTCAATCAATAAGTTAACATTTATACTAGTCACAACACAAGGGCATTCAAGCATTTATATCAATTTATATTAATCTGTCCACTTATTCCTTAACTGGCATCTCAGGTTCTGATATACATGTATATAGACACATTTCCATGCATATATACCATCCTCCATTTCATTTTAAATATGGCTTATATATATATATATATATCCTACTACAACCAGAGAACAATTAAGATTGACATCAATCCCTAACCATAACAACATGCTATTCAAACAGTGTATCATCCATCAATACAAAGCATCCAAAATAACATACGAATCAGTTAACCGACATTCATATTTATTTATAATGATCCTATGATGCAAACAAGGATAAAATAGCTGCCTATAAAGGACTTATTGCTAAGGAAAAGGAAATACACTCACAGAGATTTAATATCGATTTTCCCCCCTTTTAGATCTCGTTTAGGCTCTCGAACCCTTTAGATTCGCCATTGCCATCCCTCTGGAGTCCACTCTCATTGATGCGAGACGATCCCCTTCTGATTTTCCCCCAATTTATATTTCTAGGGCATTCAGCCATTATCAGGTTTATTTGTTCAAACGAGAGAGAAAAAAATGTAAAAGGGTTGGCCGATATTTCTCTTTGTTTACACCATACAAAGGCTAGGGTTTCCTCCTTACCAATTGACAATTTTGCCCCTAGGTGTTATATTTGACAATATAATCCTTAAGCAAATTGTTATGTTACACAAATACACATGTATGTTTTTCCATAGTTGTAAACCATGTACAATTTTTTATATTTTCATCATATACTCAAACAAATGATTTTTATTTATTTGTTCACCCCAAATATTTATATAGATTTAATTGAAACAAATATAATTTTAGGGTCATAAAATTTTGGGTTCTCACAGGACGTGTTAGGAAATATTTTGCTTAAGCATTAGATATTGCTCATTAATAATAGTTATTGTTAACTATTCCTTATTTCTTCTTATTTATAATTAAATATAACTTATTAAAAGTTTATTATGTATATTTTACTAATAATTATTCATTATTAAATACTTAACAATCATTATTTAAAAACTAATTTTTACTACTTAATTAGTGATTCTTACTTCTTATTTATTGATTACTACAATTAATTATTCATTACTAAAAACTACTTTTTATTTATTTATTTTTATTTTCTAACAATAATACATAATTATTATTTATTAATTATTACATAGCAAAAAGAAATTATTAATATTAGTTATTACATGTTTTCAAATAAACTATTTATTATTATTATTATTAAACAATAGTTATTAGGTATTAATATTTTTATTAATTATCGAATTTTTATTAATTATTAATATGGTATTTTTGTTCTAGTGTAGTCATATATTACAACAGTCAAAAAATAAAAGTTGTGATAGGCTTTTATTACAACTGTCAAAATAACACAGTTGTTAAAAATAAGTTTATTACAACTTTTCTGGAAAAAAGTTGTAAAAAATTATTTATTACAACGGTGATTTTACCACCGTTTTGAAATTAAAGTTGTATATGGTGTTTTTGTTGTAGTGGCAGAAGCAGCTGACGAAGGGAAGTGCCCATACTCCTGTGCAAACTACGCTAGGCGTCGATCAAGTAGCTGAGTCATCTCAATAGCTTGGCGGCGATTCTAGTCCTCAAGCTGTGCCACCCTAGCCCTCAACTCCTCAATCTCTGTGATGTCTATAGCAGCTCTAGTATGTCTGCCCTGTACCTACTGACTGGTGGACTGTAACAATTATTTAAAAATATTTTAATCATGTACGATTATTTTAATAACATGTAATTCTAAAAATTTATATTATTTCTAAACTAAAAATTAAATTAAAGTAAAAAATGCTTTACCACTTGATTTCTGAATCCATAACGTCTATTCCGCGTCGCTGGGTCCATCACTGACTGAAAGATACTGTCCTCCTCGTCTGTACTAAGCTACTCACGTCCAGTCTCAGCTAGACGCATCTGACGGCGCTCCATAAACTTATCCTACAAGACCAAAGAAGAATTATATAAATTTAATATACTGATATCATATTTTATAGTAATTTAACAATTACTGAATAAACTTCTACATAAAATGAAATCTTACGTGACTCTTCCAAGATTTCTCGTCATGCCGTATGTATGTGATGTTCCCGTCTGAGTCGACCTGCTCGATGGCATGCATACGAGCAAATACGTCCATATACGAGACTGGACCCTCCCGCTTAGCCTCCTGAATTTGATTATTACACATCATTATTACAAGTTCAAAACTATATAGCATATTAATTTTTGTATAAGTCGCATTTTAAAAATAATTTATCAACTCCTGCCGATACCGCTGAAATGACTTGGATCCTTCTCGATGAGGGACTAGATTTTTATTTCTATTTGCACTGTTTCTTTCTGCCTCCGCCTTTACATTTAAAATTTGATAATTATTGACTAAATATATTTGTATTTTAAAAAAAGAATTAGTATACTAACCTTCGCTGCATCACTCTCCCAATATCTCAGAAATCCACTCCAGGCGACATCTCCCATCCATGGAGGTTTTTTCATGCTTTTCTTCATTGCTGATATAGTATCTTTATAATTTTTCCTCATTTTCTGCATCCAGTATGTCCGATCCAGGGCTAAATCATGTGTCTTTATATCCACCTCGGCCTGTATTTCACGTTAAACAAACATTACTTGTAAAATCTAGCCTATATCTTTGTGATTAAAAGGAATTAAAATGCCAAAAATATATAAGAAAATACTTACTAGGACATCCTACCAAATGGCCTCCTGTATGTGAGGTGGGATCAAATCCCATTTAGGCCAACATCCTGTTATCCTAGCCCTATATGCTGCTCTCGAAGCATCCAAAATAACCCTCGAAGGCTAAAGGTTGAAAACCCTGCGTTAAATGTGAAAAACACAAGTATACAGTATAAAATAATTAACATGCTAAGTAAAATTTAATATTTACCCAGCACTCGTAAGAACCAAGGACACGACTGGACGCACAGTGGATTGCGATCCAGAACCCTCGCCTGAAGAATTTCCTTTAGATGACATACCTGTTGTAACACCCCACATCCGTTAAGGTCACTCACAAAGGGAATGCCTTAACTTCAGTGGAGCATTATGGGTACTGGAACCGAAATATTACAAGACAGACATATATAAAACAACGGAAAGTAAAGTGGAAGTACTACAAATCATGTATTAAATATAATCATTTACAATAAAGGCCCATCAACTTCCAATACCCAATTACATAGCTAAAATATCAGTCTTGCTCAAAAAAACAAAGAAGCATAAAAATAAATTGTGATACTCCCCAATAAAGCAAATCAAGCCATAGCCAAGGGAAATCCAAGCCGTACATGAAAGAGCCTTGGAGCTTGGTAAGATCCGAACTAAGCTGTATTCCCACCCTGCGAACCTTGGGGGGGGGGGAACGGAAGAAAAAGAGGCGAAACAAAACAGGTCAGTCATAAAGACTGAGTAAGTCCTAGTGACATTCAGCATAAAAATAGATAAAGATAACATGGCATGAATAAACTGAAAATAAACATAAGCATGATGACAAGATGAGCTACAGGCACGATAACTAAGAATAACATCATATGACTTTTGTCATGTATAACATTGCGAGATTCCCATTCAAGATGAACTAAGTATAATTTTGCAAGATCGCAAGATTTCTCTTCTTCACCATTAAAATATTTCTATGATATCTATTTGCTCTGCACCACCCATACTAGTATCCCAACCCGTGTCATGGGTTGACTATAAAATGATCCCTTGCCCAATGTCATGAAATAACCCATTACTTGGTCCCACGAAACGATCTATTGATCGATCGGCTCCCTACAAGTCCTATCTCGTTCATGTGTCTGTGTCATACGGCCTTATCACGAATGTAGTTACCTGTGCTAGGTCCACCATAGGGTGTATCAAGCCCTAGTGTGCCAACCCTCGACACGAATCAAGCACGCACAGTGTAAACCTACTGATGCCCAATGCCTACTTTTTTCAACTCCGGACTACGTGCACGACCGTAGTCCGCCTGAACCTACACTAGCGCACCAACTCAGCCGTCGTTTTGGTCGCTTACAATCAACCCAGTAATCGTGCCCCACCCTGCCTAGTCCCAGGGTATCGTGATACATCTAAGTGGGTTACTGCTGAAATGGACCGCGTTACTAGGGTTTCCGTCTAATAGGTTAAGTGTTGTCTTTTAAATTCGTGACTTAATCCTTATCAGTCCAGCATGTCAAGTTGGTTAAGTGTTGTCATTCAAGTTCGTGACTTAACCCGCCTACGTATCATGTCAAATTGGCCAAGTGTTGTCGTTTAAGTTCATGACTTAGCCCTACAAATCATGTGTCAAGTTGGTCAAGTATATTCAAGCGGTTCATGAATTAACCCTAACAAATCATCGTGTCAAATTGGTTAAGTATATTCAAGTGGTTCATGACTTAACCCTACCAAATCATCATGTCAAATTGGTTAAGTATACATTGACTTAGCCCACCTGCTTATCATGTTGTGACGGTTGAGTGTTACCCTCGGTTGTTACTTAACCTTACCACGCATCACGTTATATTGGTTAAGTGCGTGTTAACTTAACCCCATCCACTAGTCATATTATAATGGTTAAGTGTTACCCTCGTGTGTGTACTTAACCCTACCACGCATCAGATTATACTGATTGGGTGCTATCAACCCAATCAAGTTAAACCAGCCCATCTGCTAGTCATGTTATATCGGTTAAATATCATTATTCTAGTCATATTACTTAACCCACCCATTCATGTCATATCGGTTAAATATCATTAGTCTAGTCATATTACTTAACCCACCCCCTGGTTAACATGTTATTCTGGTTAAGCGTTCTTAGTTTACTTAACCCTATCAATCCTGTCTTAGCTTTAACTTATTCATTAAAGCACCAACCGCTCACATTAGACAGGTATTGTCGCGGTTACTAGACAACCGGTCGGTTCCGGGCACGTTTACACCGCAACTCAGTCTAACCTCGGGTCCTTATTGGGCTCAATGCCTTAACCTCCCACGTTGGATAGGTATTGTTGTGATTACTACACAGCCGGGCGGGTCCGGGAAGGTTTACATCACGACTCAATCCAACTTCGGGTTAAGCATGTCGTATTTTCTTAAATTTACATATTTGCTCTTTATATGTAAGTGTGCTAACAATTTAATGATATGGTCCATTTTCCAAGTTCATAATTCACGTTTTTACCCCAAAACGTATTCCCAAATTATTATCATAATTCACTATGAAGTTATGGCAAGTTGTAGCCTTTTATTTACAATACAAGCCAACTACCCAAAACCCAACTTAGGCGCATTCATATTAAGCTTTCTCCAAGTCATAAATTATCATATATGTTTCTACTCCAAATTTTACATAATTAACATGTGCCCAAGTTCTAGATTACATGTCAATTTTACATATGCCCAATTCATACCAAATTTACATATGTTCAATTCATGTCGTTTTACATGTATGCCAATTTTATGCCAATTTACCCATATACCAAGTTTCATGATTTACATGTTTACAAAGCTATGCTCAATTTACATAGATCAAGTTTTATACCCAAAATTACATGTATACCACGTTTATACTAATTTACCCACAACAAGTTCTAGCCAAATTACATATATCAAGATCCATGTCAAATTATATATATCAAGATCCATTTCAAATTATATATATCAAGATCCATGTCAAATTATATATGCCAATCCCCATTCTTGCAATTACCATTATAATGACAATACCCAAATATCAAGTTTCATGTTAATGGTAGTAATACCCAAATATCCAATTTTTATGTTATGCCATCAATTACACCAAACACATATATCCAAATAGGCAGTATCCCAATATTTCCCTGTATTCAATCGCACGTATATCGTAGTTTAGGCCAAGGTCCGAAATTGACCAAGGTTCATCAAAAGAAAATAAATAGGGGAAGGTAGAATTTGTATAACAATATGTACAGAGAGAAAACTGGCATAAAAAAACATCGTCTCAGGCATAAAAGATAGATCTTGATAATAATATCAACATGAATCAAGAAAAACCGATTTACAACAAGCTGAATAGATCATAAGCTTGATATGAGAATGAGAATAGAAAAGTCCCAAAACTCAAGATCCTAGAAGCAACAGAAATAGATCTGAATCGATAAACATACTTAAATCCAGTTCCACTTTATTTCATGTCCCTATTATAATTAAATATTTAGATCTGAAAATAAATAGAACTTACAGATCGTGGATAAGGAATTAAGAAAAAATGTTGCGGCGTTGTTGATTTATTGTCTTGAATCATTGTTGAAGCTTTGTTCTTTGAATTGATATGAGTTTGAATGCTTGTACTTTGATTTGGAGATCGCGACCATGGTTCAAGAGGTATTTAAACAACATTTTGATGTAAGAATGATTTCTTATGAATTAGGTTAGGCCTTAGCGTGTATTTATAGGGGTAGCAACTAGTTTAGGCCCTTAGATTAACCCTAGAATCAATCCGGACCATCAAAACACGTCTCAGACTTCAAAAATGGGTTCTGGGTCAAAACAGGCCGACCAGGTCGACCTGTAAGGGGGGAGGTCGACCATATGTTCGACCTGGGGGGGAGGGTAGGTCGACCCTAAGGTCGACCACG
This sequence comes from Allium sativum, assembly GCA_030737875.1. Taxonomy (NCBI): domain Eukaryota; kingdom Viridiplantae; phylum Streptophyta; class Magnoliopsida; order Asparagales; family Amaryllidaceae; genus Allium; species Allium sativum. The sequence continues at coordinate 614,785,317 of CM060915.1, read as the reverse complement.
TGGTCGACCTGGCCCCCAGGTCGTCCTGCCTGGTCCTGTGCTACCTAAAATTTGCTGAATCTTCTACAGCCATAACTTCTTCATCCAGACTTCGATTTTTGAAAACTCGGACTCTATTTCATGTAGAATTCCGAGACTAACGCAATGGCGCAACCCGTTTCCCATGATTCTCATTTTAAAATTTAATTATACCATGATTTATAGTTTCAACATGTTATTAAAATTCGGGTTGTTACATTCTTCCCTCCTTAAAGGATTTCGTCCCTGAAATATTCAAGTTAAGAAGAATGTGTCCTACCATCCAATCATCCATCTACTCAATCATTAATCATAGGTATCCATTGTCCTTAAGAGATTTCTAGTGATGTATGAACATATGCAGAAAGTGTGTGTATATGTTCCTTATCTAATGCAAATGATCAGGCCTGATTGATCTTCTTAATGCAAAATATGTTTAGTGTCATGAGTCCAACATGTATGCAAATAGTCCTAATCACATAAACACTATATGTGTGCACAAACATCCATCCATATGCAACATCCACATGATAACACATTCAATTTCATCCATCAACAAGAATAAACACTCATGCATATGCAGTATGAAAGGTGACGGAGCCGATCTAGTGTCTAATGTGCGTGTATATGTATCCACGAGCAACCGCTAGCAACCACTTGCAACCAATTGCAACCATCAATCATAACATGTCTCAAACACATGTTTACACCCAATTGTTCCTATCTAAAGATATAGTCGAATGATAGAAGCAAGTAAAAACTTTGTGCCCATTAGGCAATGTCAAAACTGGAAATCTATGTCACATATATACTGATTAGGAGAAGAACTCCCTAAGCACCAGCCCGAAGACCGAAACCAACATCAGGCTGACACCCAAAGAATTACTCAACCCAACGGACACCCTCAAGCCCCAACATGTATTACTAACAGATAAGTCATACTCCCTATGGGGTTTGCAACAGAAATAGGATTGAGAATAGGACCGAGAGGATATACTTATAGCATGCAAGTAAGCTCTACAGGAAAAGAGGGATCAAGGATATACTCTTATAAAGAGATATAATGTGCGTATCTAGCCTTCAATCTTCTAAGCCGCATTTCCTTGAGTTTAACTCCATTGTGCTTTGGCCGTTTTTAAATTTACAATTTCGTAGCTTCTTAATTCTTGTTTCCAAAATATGAGTTGGAACTCATTTCACTGTCGCCACTCGTTCCACTTTCATTTATTCTTTTTCTAATATACTCGACTCAACATAACTGCGTACTCATGGTTTCATGCAAGCTCTCCAAAATTCACTAGTGAATCCTGGATCTCGTTTACTTATTATAAGGTATTCCACGCAGAAGAACTATCTCTTGAAAACAAACAAATGCGTACCATGTTGCCAAATGTACTTACTAAGGTGATTTTCTATGACTCATGCATAAGCGAAATGAACCATTCGCCTTAGTGGCGAATACTACTCGAGCGGATCAATAAACGTATCAAGAGATTCTAGGTAACTAAGCATGGCAGAACCCTAAGGGTTACACTAGACTTCGAGGGCATTACCAAGGCAAGTCAGGAATCTAACTACCCTCTTTTCATACTCAAGAATGGCACCATTACTGGATAACCACTCCATCCCTAGAATCAACCCATAGCCAAAAAAAACATAATCATTACTTCTAAACTCAACACTTAGCATAGACATTCCCAAATCCAAACATGTCATGAATAAATGAGCCGATTCCCTAATAGGAATTGAGAATAAAATGGGATCCTCTACTACGCTAGTACTAGGTGCAGAGACTCAACTATCGAAGCAGAATTAAAAGGATGCGATGTACAAAAACAAAGTTCTTAAAGGATGATAGAAAAGAAAAGCTAAGCCTTTAACAGAAACGTTACCATCTCTCTTAGGTACACTAGTAGTGAGAGCATACAATTGCCCTCTTGACGATCTTGTTCTTTGCCCTTGTCCTTGTCCTATAATACTTAATTACATGTCCCTTTTTACCATACTAAAGATATTCTCTCTTGTCATGGGTTTTCATTATTCTTTCACTTGGCCTCTTTCCTTTCACCTTTTTCCTCTTCGTGGATTAAGCCATATCAACAAGTTTCTCATCCTTAGACTTGTGTTCTTTATCCTCGTTACTACTATCCTTGTATAGCTTGTTGAAAAGTTTCTTGAAAGCTACTTCCATCGCACGGCAACCCTACAAATCTAGAAATAAGATTAGTTGCAAGTAAAACTACTGCGGCCACAGATGGAGGTTGGACACTACTTTGCCCTCCGACATGTGTCGCATGCCTACAAACTATGGTGAAAAAGAAAGAGAGAAGAGACTCAAGGAGAGAATCAAAAGACAGTGCATATGGCATTCGGGAATATGCCTTTTGTAAAACAAAACTTTTCTTTAGAAAAATGCTTCTTTGTAAACGTTTTGAAAATAATTTCAGAAGGTTTTTAAAAGCTTTTGCCCAGTCTGGTAACCTTCTGCTCTGATACCAAATGTAACACCCCGCATCCGTTAAAGTCACTCACAAAGGGAATGCCTTAACTTCAGTGGAGCATTATGGGTACTGGAACAGAAATATTACAAGACAAACATATATAAAACAATGGAAAGTAAAGTGGAAGAACTTCAAATCATTTATTAAATATAATCGTTTACAATAAAGGCCCATCAACTTCCAATACCCAATTACATAGCTAAAATATCAGTCTTGCTCAAAAAACAAAGAAGCATAAAAATAAATTGTGATATTCCCCAATAAAGCAAAGCAAGCCATAGCCAAGGGAAATCCAAGCCGTACATGAAAGAGCCTTGGAGCTTGGTAAGATCTGAACTAAGCTGTATTCCCACCCTGCAAACCTGGGGGGAGGGGGGAACAGAAGAAAAAGAGGCGAAACAAAACAGGTCAGTCATAAAGACTGAGTAAGTCCTAGTGACTTTCAGCATAAAAATAGGTAAAGATAACATGGCATGAATAAACTGAAAATAAACATAAGCATGATGACAAGATAAGCTACAGGCACGATAACCAAGAATAACATCATATGACTTTTGTCATGTATAATATTGCGAGGTTCCCATTCAAGATGAACTAAGTATAATTTCGCAAGATCGCAAGATTTCTCTGCTTCACCGTTAAAATATTTCTATGATATCTATTTGCTCTGCACCACCCGTACTAGTATCCCAACCCGTGTCATGGGTTGACTATAAAATGATCCTTTGCCCAATGTCATGAAATGACCCATTACTTGGTCCCATGAAACGATCTATTAATCGATCGGCTCCTGACAAGTCCTATCTCATTCATGTGTCTGTGTCATACGGCCCTATCACGAATGTAGTTACCTGTGTTGGGTCCACCATAGGGTGTATCAAGACCTAGGGGGCCAACCCCCGACATGAATCAAGCACGCACAGTGTAAACCAACTGATGCCCAATGCCTGCTTTTTCAACTCCGGACTACGTGCACGACCGTAGTCCGCCTAAACCTACACTAGCGCACCAACTCAGCCGTCGTTTTGGTCGCTTACAATCAGCCCAGTAATTGTGCCCCGCCCTGCCTAGTCCCAGGGTATCGTGATACATCTAAGTAGGTTACTGCTGAAATGGACCGCGTAACTAGGGTTTCCGTCTAATAGGTTAAGTGTTGTCATTTAAATTCGTGACTTAACCCTTATCAGTCCAGCATGTCAAGTTGGTTAAGTGTTATCATTCAAGTTCGTGACTTAACCCGCCTACGTGTCATGTGAAATTGGCTAAGTGTTGTCGTTCAATTTCATGACTTAGCCCTACGAATCATGTGTCAAGTCGGTCAAGTATATTCAAGCGGTTCATGACTTAACCCTAACAAATCATCGTGTCAAATTGGTTAAGTATATTCAAGTGGTTCATGACTTAACCCTACCAAATCATCGTGTCAAATTGGTTAAGTATACATTGACTTAGCCCACCTGCTTATCATGTTGTGACGGTTGAGTTACCCTCGGTTGTTACTTAACGTTACCACGCATCACGTTATATTGGTTAAGTGCGTGTTAACTTAACCCCATCCACTAGTTATATTATAATGGTTAAGTGTTACCCTCGTGTGTGTACTTAACCCTACCATACATCAGATTATACTGATTGGGTGTTATAAACCCATTCAAGTTAAACCAACCCATCCGCTAGTCATGTTATAACGGTTAGGTGTCATTAGCCTAGCCATATTACTTAACCCACCCATTCATGTCATATCGGTTAAATATCATTAGTCTAGTCATATTACTTAACCCACCCATTCATGTCATATCGGTTAAATATCATTAGTCTAGTCATATTACTTAACCCACCCCCTGGTTAACATGTTACGCTGGTTAAGCGTTCTTAGTTTACTTAACCCTATCAATCCTGTCTTAGCTTTAACTTATTCATTAAAGCACCAACCGCTCACGTTAGACAGGTATTGTTGCGGTTACTGGACAGCCGGTCGGTTCCGGGCACGTTTACACCGCAACTCAGTCTAACCTCGGGTCCTTATTGGGCTCAATGCCTTAACCTCCCACATTGTATAGGTATTGTTATGATTACTGGACAGCCGGGCGGGTTCGGGCAGGTTTACATCACAACTCAATCCAACCTCGGGTTAAGCATTTCGTATTTTTCTAAATTTACATATTTTCTCTTTATATGTAAGTGTGCTAACAATTTAATGTTATGGCCCATTTTCCATGTTCATAATTCACGTTTTTGCCCCAAAAAGTATTCCCAAATTATTATCATAATCCACTATGAAGTTATGCCAAGTTGTAGTGTTTTATTTACAATACAAGCCAACTACCCAAAACCCAACTTAGGCGCGTTCATAATAAACTTTCTCCAAGTCATAAATTATCATATATTTTTCTACTCCAAATTTTACATAATTAACATGTGCCCAAGTTCTAGATTACATGTCAATTTTACATATCCCCAATTCATACTGTAACACCCCGTGAATTCTATAACGTTAAGCTTCACGAATTGAAGTATAATTAATTATAAATGATGAAATCAAGGTAAATGGGTTACGCCATTGCGTTCGTTTCGAAATTCTGCTTGAGATAGATTTCAAGTTTGCGTAAAACGGATATCATATGAAGAAGATATGGACGAACGAAGTTGGGCGAAAAACCAGAAAACGGGTCAGAATGCACTGGCGCACTTGGGAAGTGTGCCAGAACAGAAATGAACTGGCGCACTTGGGAAGTGCGCCAGTACATTTTTGGCCTAGCGCACCTGCCAAGTGCGCCCAGGTCAGAATGACCTACTGGTCAGGTCTTGGCTGGCCTGATCAGGGTCTGGTCGAATTCTGATGCTTGGCTGAATCACTAGGGCTTACATGTCACTTTTTGATTGGCTTCTCTTGAGATGGATGGTCTGGATTCACTCTAGCTTCATCGACGGCTCTAATTAGATTGAAATTCTATAAATACAACTCAAACCTAACCCTAAACTCACACAAATAATAGAATACAATAGCCGTCATGCTGCTGGAAAGGAACAAGGAATGGTCGTCAATTAGAAACCCTAGAGACAAGCCAACAAGCCTAAGAGACAAATCAAATTAAAAGAAGATCAAAGCTTAATCAAATCATTCAACGCAACTTTGCTACCCAAAGGAGAGCATCTCCAAATCACAATAACAGAAATCAGAAAACAAGAATTCATCACACGGTGTAAGCATAATAACCTTTCAGAATATGAATAAAAACTGTGATGTGATTCGATGTATATGATAATAGAATTGTGTTATTATTCTATGTATTGTGATGGTTCTATCATGACTTATGTATTGATGTTTGTGGCATAAAATTGATTGATGCAAGCCTATTGAACGATTGTACTTGCAAGTTTGTGGCGAAAATTAGAATTTGGTCATTTTATGTATATGGCGATGGCATGGACTATGTCTAAGTTGGAATTTATGTAAACATGTTATAGACCTTTTTGATCCAAAACCTATGATATTGTTCTTATGTTTATTTGCAAGTATAATTAGATCTATGTTTCATAAACTATGCAAGTTCGTATGCAAGTATAATTGGACTTATGTTTCATCAAGTATAATTAGATCTATGTTTCATAAACTATGCAAGATTTTGTTTATTTGCAAGTATAATTGGATCTATGTTTCATAAACTATGCAAGTTCAAAGGCTATATGATTAGATGTTAAAATTGTACATTTTGGTGAACATACATCATGCTAGTCTTGTGTTTGACATTATGCCAAATTAAACATGTTTAAAACACAAGTTTGTATTAGCCTAAACTATGCCATCTCATATGTCACCTACTTAGTTATATTTTGATTTGAATGCAAGTTCACATGACCCATCATTTATGTTAGTATCGCTAAATTGCAAGTTCATGCGCCACACACCCTTATATGTTGAAAAATATTACATGTTCTTGATTCCCCTATTTTTACGCTTATAAGGTTGGGTTGAATTGTGTCGAGCCCAACACTTGTTATAACATTGCAAACGTATAAACGTGGGTAATAGCGTTGGGTGTAAAACATGAAAATATATGTTGCCATGTTTGGCACATGCCAATGACAATGACATTTAAAGCAGTATGAATTAATATACCCAAAAATAAAAGATATGACATTTGCATATATATTTGAGAAATAATAAAATATGTAAATTTAGAAAACACGACATGCTTAACCCGAGGTTGGATTGAGTTGTGATGTAAACCTGGCCGGAACCGCCCGGCTGTCCAGTAGTCTCAACAATACCTATCCAATGTGGGTGGTTAAGCATTAAGCCCAATAATGACCCGAGGTTAGACTGAGCTATGGTGTAAACCTGCCCGGAACCAACCGGCATATCCAGTAACCGTAGCAATACCTGTCTAATGTGAGTGGTCAGGTGCTCCAAAGAGGCTAAGGACAGATGGTAGGGTTAAGTCAACTATAACACTTAACAAAATTCCACATGTTAACAAGAGTCGATGGGTGGGGTTAGGTAAATACAGACACTTAACCACTTAACATGTTTGACTAAAAAATCCTGGTAACGTGGGACCCGTTTCAGCAGTAACCCAAGTTAGGTATCAACGGTACCCTGAAACTAGGCAAGGTGGGGCACGATTACTAGGCTGATTGTAAGCGGTCAAACGACGGCGGTGGGTGCACAGTGCAGGTCTAACGGGGTGCGGGCGTGCACACACTCCGGAGCAGACAACCAGGGCACTGGGGACACCAGTAGTATAACCTATGTCTTCTAGTTTTGTGTCGGGGCTGCCACCATAGGTCTTGATTCACCCCATGGTGGGACCAGCATAGGTATCTACAATTCTTGGGGGCCGTATGACACATGTTAACGCGAATAGGAGCCGATCTTTCGAAAATGGGGATCACTACACCCTCACCATGGGGTGCCAGTTAGAATAAACATAAGTAGATGCAGAGATATAGTATGGGTGCGATAGTGCATTCGATACTTCCTTAGCCTGTGACACTTTCCTATTTTTAGTTTATATCCATCATATCCTTTTCTTATTCACATACTGAAGAGTTACTAGATTTACTCAGTCTTTATGTCTGACCCTATTTTCTTTTCGTCTTCTTTTCTTTCGTTCCCCCCTAGGTCCACAGGGAGGAAACAGCTCAACTCAGTCAGGCTCTGTACAAGCTCCAAGAATGTAGATGTATGATCTGGGTCTCTTTTGCTCGGACTATGGCTTTGGATATCAGTTTGGGGATTTTTGTCACTTTATTTATGTTTTCATGCTTCTTTAATAATCAAGGCAGTTATGAGGTTGTAATGTTGAAAGTATTTTGAGACAATTATGGAAATCTTTGTTTGATACACGTATTGATGGAATAAAAGTTTGTTTGGTTTCCGCTGTTTAAAATATGTGTATTTATATCTGTCTTGAGTTCATCTGTGGCTTTTACTTATAAACCTCCACCAAAGTTAAGGCATTCCCTTTGTGAGTGACCTTAATGGAGGTGGGGTGTTTCACTTGGTATCAGAGCATAGGTTTACCAGACAAGATAAAAGTTTTTGAAAATTGTTTTCAAAAAGAAAGTTTAAAGAAGCATTTTTTAGAAAAAAAAATGTTATATTTATAAAAAGACAAAATCCCCCAAAGCCATGTGCCCTATCTATTCTTCTCTATCCTTCATTTTGAATCTTTCCTTTCTGTTTCAGCATGTCTGGAGACCTTAACCTTCCGGAAGGAGTGCCGATTCCCGGCTGGTTTAGGAGGTACTTAGAAGCAAGGGCCAATGGCGCGGGCCCAGCAGACATCCCTCCTCCAGTGGCCGCGGTTCCTCCTCCTCCTTCGCCTCCTCTTGGAAATGCCTTTGCAAAAACATGTAGAGACTTAAAGGCTATGGGTGGAAAAGACTTTTATGGGACAGAATCTTTTGTTGGAGCAAGAAACTGGTTAAAGGAGACTGAGGATTTGTTTGTCATCTTTGGAGTGGATGACAGGCAAAAGATACAACTTGCGGTGTGGTTACTTAAGGATGAAGCTTCCTATTGGTGGGAAGTTACTAATGCTCAGAGGGCGGTGGAAACATGGGAAGACTTCAGGACAAGGTTTGAGATGAAATTCCTCTCCCAAGCCGAAAGAAGCCTGCAAATGGAAAAGTTTCTAACTCTGAAACAGGGAAGCATGACGATCAGGGAATATGTTAATCAGTTTAATCAGCTGGCCAGATTTGGGCTAGACTTAGTAAACACCCAACACAAGAAGGCACTTCGCTTCGTCAAGGGTTTGAATGAGCCTCTACACAGCCTTTCCATGACCCATGTATCCATGGGAGCGACTTACGAAAGCTTGGTGGATATGGCATTGCTACAAGAGGAAGACCACGGCAAGAAAGAAACTAAGGGGGAAGAGAAGAAAGAAGGTCTACAAGCAAAGAAAATAGACTTCAAGAAAGGAGGGAAGAACAATAAGCCCCGTGAGAAGAGAAGGTGCAATTTCTGTGGCATTGTGGGCCATATATCAAAAGACTGCCGGAAAAGGAAGGCGAAGATGGGTGGCTGCTTCCATTGTGGAGAAACTGGACACCAAGCTAAGGACTGCCCAAAGAAGAAAGGGCAGGGACAGAAAGCCAGATCCACTTCAGGGGGTCAGGTTCATGCGCTAGTGGCACCTCAGCAGGAACGAGGTAGTAATATTTCTGTAGAAAGTGCAGTCTATCTTTATGATCATCCAGTTTGACTCTGGCGCATCACACTCTTTTATTTCATCTGCCTTAGTAGAATCTCTGCATCTAGACACTAGTATGGTAGAAGATCCCTTAGTAGTTTCAAATCCAATTGGGGGCTCCGCTTACTTGTCAATGGTTTGTTTGGGTTTGAAAATCTCTATTCTCGGCGTTGAGTTTAGTTGTAGTGCTTTTGTTTTGGGCTTCTCGGGATATGGTTTGATCTTAGGCATGGATTGGTTATCCAGTAATAGTGCCATTCTTGACTGTGAGAAAAGAGTAGTTAGACTCTTGACTCGGCTTGGTAACACTCTAGAAATTTCTTGTAATCCCTTGAATGCTGTTATGCTTAGTTATCTAGAGTCGCTTGATGCTTCTGATGAGAATTTGCAATCAGTTAGAGTAGTCCGGGAATATCCGGATGTCTTTGAGGAAGTGAAAGGCTTACCTCCGAGGCGGGAAATAGACTTCCGCATATATCTTGTGGATAACGCAAAGTCTGTAGCTTTACCTGTCAGACACATGGCTCCAAGGAAGAGAAAGGAGCTCAGTAAGCAGGTTAAAGAACTTCCCAAAAAGGGTTTCATTAGACGGAGCATTTCGGAATGGGGTGCTCCAGTGGTGTTCGCAACCAAAGCAGACGGTTCGCTTCGCCTTTGCGTTGACTATAGGGAGTTAAACAAATTGACCAAGAAAAATAGGCACCCTCTTCCCCGAATCGACGATTTGTTTGATCAGCTTGTAGGTGCGACGGTCTTCTCCCAACTTGATCTGGCAACTGGGTTCCATCAGCTAAGAGTAGCTGAAGAGAGCATTGATAAGATAGCGTTCAGAACCCCAGACAGTTTCTTCGAGTGCCTTGTCATGCCTTTCGGCTTGACAAATGCACCCGCTTATTTCGTAGACCTAATGAGCAGGGTGTTCAGAGAATTCCTCAACAAATCCGTGGTTGTCTTCGTAGATGATATCTTAATCTTCTCAAATAGTGAGGAAGAACATGCTCAGCATCTGAAAGAAATCATGGATACTCTCTGTGCACATCAACTAAAAGCCAAATTCTCCAAGTGTCACTTCTGGAGAAAATAAGTAAGGTTTCTTGGGCATATAGTGTCAAAAGAAGGGTTGGCTGTGGACCCCGCGAAAGTGGTGGCAATACAAGATTGGAAGACACCAAGAAATGCAACCGAAGTTCGAAGCTTTCTTGGGCTAGCCGGTTTCTATCGAAAGTTTATTAGGGATTTCGCGAAAATCTCAGCCCCACTCACAAGGCTGACAAAGAAGGTTCTTGAGGAAGCGCATCATTCTAAGATGACTATACACCCTGGCGGTGATAAGATGTACAAGGGTATAAAAAGGACTTTCTTTTGGAACGGCATGAAGCAAGACGTGGCAAATTTCGTTTCTAAGTGCATGACCTGCCAACGGGTCAAGGCGGAACAAAAGAAGCCTGGAGGACTACTTCACCCTCTAGAGGTCCCACAATGGAAGTGGGATAGCATTTCAATAGACTCATTGATGGACTGCCTAGGTCGAGGAGAGGCAACACTAGCATTTGGGTAATAGTGGATAAGCTTACTAAGAGCGCCCACTCTATACCTATCAAAAGTAGAAGGACCGCCTCATCTCTAGCATCTCTTTATCTCAAGGAAATAGTTCGACTCCATGGGATACCCTCCAGCATTGTTAGTGACCGAGACCCTATCTTCACGAGTGAGTTTTGGCGGAGTCTGTAAGAAGCTGTAGGCACACAGCTACGTTTGAGTACGGCCTATCACCCCCAAACAGATGGCCAGACGGAAAGGGTGAATATAGTTTTAGAGGATCTTTTATGACTTTGCGTTCTTGACTTTGGAGGGACGTGGGAGGATCACCTTCCTTTAGTGGAATTTGCCTACAACAACAGCTACCAAGCTACCATCGACATGGCACCCTTCGAAGCCTTGTATGGAAGACCGTGCAAATCACCAACTTGTTGGTGGGAGTCTACAGATAAGCTTATACTTGGGCCAGACGTGATTCGAGAAACTTCAGAGAAAGTGGACTTGGTACGTAGGAGAATGAAGACAGCCCAAGACAGACAGAAATCCTACGCCGACCAAAGAAGGACCGACCTTGAGTTTGAGGTTGGGGACAGGGTTTTCCTTAAGGTATCCCCTTTAAGGAACGTCGTTCGCTTTGGATCCGCTGGAAAGCTAGCACCCAGATTTGTAGGACCTCCCTATCATCGAGAAGATTGGGAAAATGGCTTATAGAGTAGACATGCCTAAAAGATTGGATGGAATTCACAACGTCTTTCACGTTTCTCATCTCCGGAAATGTCTACATGAATAAGCGGAAGTGGTGGAGCCAAGCATTCTAGAAGAAGCCGAAGTGGAACGCGAAGCAACTGTGAGGAGAGTTCCAACCCGCATCGTAGGAACTGAAATCAAAAAGCTATGCAACCGTGAAGTGAAGCTCGTTAAGGTTCAGTAGTGCGACGCCGAGGAAGACGCGACTTGGGAAACTGAGGATAGAATACGCGTGGCATACCCTTTTCTTTTCTAGGGTACATCTTTGACCTCTCTTTTTCTTAAGTTGTGCTTGTATCTATCTTTTTAGGTATATCTTCTCGATATTATCCTTTATCCTTAGGTAGAAACCCCTTTGGATGTAAACATGTATTTGAAACATGTTATGGTTGATGGCTGCAAGAGGTTGCAAGTGGTTGCTAGTGGTTGCTCGTGGATGCATATACACACACAACCTAGGTCTTAGATCGGCTCAATCACTTCATACTGCATATGCATATATGTATTCTTATTTGTATATGGTTGTAAACTTGATATGCTGTCATATGGTCGTTGCAGTTGTATGAATAGTTGTGCACTCATGTAGAATTATGAGTAGGAAGAATTTGCATACATAATGGATTCATGAAACTTACATGATTCGCATTAAGGAGGTCAACTGAATCAGTAGACCGCCTGATTTCTGCATTAGATAAGGACATGTACACACACTATGCATATGATCATGAAGCATTAGAAGTCTTTTAAGGACAGTGGATGCCTGTGTTTGTTGGTTGAGTAGATGGACTGTTGGATGGTAGGATATACATTCTTCCTAACTTGAAGATTTCGGGGACGAAATCCTTTTAAGTGGGGGAGAATGTAACACCGCGTGAATTTTATAACGTTAAGCTTCACGAATTGAAGTATAATTAATTATAAATGATGAAATCAAGGGAAATGGGTTACGCCATTGCGTTCGTCTCGAAATTCTGCTTGAGATAGAGTTCAAGTTTGCGTAAAACGGATATCGTATGAAGAAGATATGGACGAACGAAGTTGGGCGAAAAACCAGAAAACGGGTCTGAATGCACTGGCACACTTGGGAAGTGCGCCAGAACAGAAATGAACTGGCGCACTTGGGAAGTGCGCCAGTACATTTTTGGCCTGGCGCACCTGCCAAGTGCGCCCAGGTCAGAATGACCTGCTGGTCAGGTCTTGGCTGGCCTAATCAGGGTCTTGTCGAATTCTGATGCTTGGCTGAGTCACTAGGGCTTACATATCACTTTTTGATTGGCTTCTCTTGAGATGGATGGTCTGGATTCACTCTAGATTCATCGACGGCTCTAATTAGATTGAAATCCTATAAATACAACTCAAACCTAACCCTAAACTCACACAAATAATAGAATACAATAGCCGTCATGCTGCTGGAAAGGAACTAGGAATGGCCGTCAATTAGAAACCCTAGAGACAAGTAAACAAGCCTAAGAGACGAATCAAATTAAAAGAAGATCAAAGCTTAATCAAATCATTCAACGCAACTTTGCTACCCAAAGGAGAGCATCTCCAAATCAGAATAACAGAAATCAGAAAACAAGAATTCATCACACGTTGTAAGTATAGTAACCTTTCAGAATATGAATAAAAACTGTGATGTGATTCGATGTATATGAAAATAGAATTGTGTTATTATTCTATGTATTTTGATGGTTCTATCATGACTTATGTATTGATGTTTGTGGCATAAAATTGATTGATGCAAGCCTATTGAATGATTGTACTTGCAAGTTTGTGGCGAAAATTAGTATTTTGTCATTTTATGTATATGGCGATGGCATGGACTATGTCTAAGTTGGAATTTATGTAAACATGTTATAGACCTTTTTGATCCAAAACCTATGATATTGTTCTTATGTTTATTTGCAAGTATAATTAGATCTATGTTTCATAAACTATGCAAGTTCATTTGCAAGTATAATTGGAGTTATGTTTCATCAAGTATAATTAGATCTATGTTTCATAAACTATGCAAGATTTTGTTTATTTGCAAGTATAATTGGATCTATGTTTCATAAACTATGCAAGTTCATAGGCTATATGATTAGATGTTAAAATTGTACATTTTGGTGAACATACGTCATGCTAGTCTTGTGTTTGACATTATGCCAAATTAAACATGTTTAAAACACAAGTTTGTATTAGCCGAAACTATGCCATCTCATATGTCACCTACTTAGTTATATTTTGATTTGAATGCAAGTTCACATGACCCATTGATGAAAATATAAGTCCCACATCGGGAAATGTTCAACTAAAATCCTGGATATATACTAAGAAGCTACAGTTCACATCAACCAATTGGTTTTGTGAACAAACTATGTAGCTCTCTAAACTATAAAATACCAACAGTTTTTTTTTCATCAAGTAATTTATTTAATAATAATACATAAGAATATTCTAGATACAATACTCTAGATAAAGCAAGAAATACTTATTCAATAATACAAAGCAATTTATTAATCTCTTGAGAATTCTAGAAATTTGTATTATCTTCAATACTTTGGAATTCTCTAGAAATTTGCAGCATTCTCAATACTCCTCCTTGATGCAAATTTCGGATACTCCAAGCATAGTTCGTAGTTGCTCAAATCTTGTTCTTGGCAGTGCCTTTGTGAAGATGTCTGCAACTTGATCTTCTGTTCTACAGTACTTGAGCTAAATTTCTTTTGCCGCTTCTGCATCTCTGATGAAGTGATACTTGATAGCTATATGCTTAGTTCGATTATGATGAACCGGATTCTTTGTGATTGCTATTGCTGATTTGTTGTCACAGTAGATTGTAGTAGGTTGATCTTGATGCTCACCTATTTCTTCAAATATCCTCCGAAGCCATATAGCTTGACTTGTTGCTTCCGCTGCTGCCACATATTCTGCTTCAGCTGTTGATTGTGCAACTATTGCTTGCTTCTTTGATGCCCATGAGAGTATTCCTGATCCAAGTGAAAAGGCATAGCCCGACGTGCTTTTCATGTCATCTACTGAACCTGCCCAATCACTATCAGTGTAGCCAATCAACTTTGAGTTGGTTATGGTCTTGTACCATATTCCATACTCCTTTGTTCCTTGCAAATATCTTAAAACTCTTTTAGCAACTCCAAGATGAATTTGACTTGGACTTTGCATGAATCTTGATAGAAGACTTGTAGCGTACATGATATCCGGTCGCGTAGCAGTAAGATATAAAAGACTTCCAATCAAACTTCTGTAGCGAGATGCATCAGCTTCTGGGGCTCCGTCATCCTTTTGCAACTTCTCATTTGTTACGAGTGGAGTAGCTACTGGTTTGCAATCATTCATTCTAAATTTCTTTAATAGTTCTTCGGTATATTTCTTTTGAGAGATAAATATACCTTCCTTATGTTGTTTCACCTCGATGCCAAGGAAGTAATTCATTAAGCCAAGATCGGTCATCTCGAATGTTTTCATCATGTCTTCTTTAAATGCAGTTATCATCTTCATATTATTTCCCATGTAGATAAGATCATCTACATATAGAGAGACAATGAGAGTATCATACTGACCTTGTGTCTTGATGTATAATGTAGGCTCACTCTTGCTCCTCCTAAATCCTTGATTAATGAAGTATTGGTCGATTCTATTGTACCATGCTCGAGGTGCTTGCTTCAAGCCATATAAAGCTTTTCTTATTCTTAGCACTTTGTCTTCATTGCCCTTACTTATGAAGCCTTGTGGTTGCTCCACATAGATCTCTTCTTCTAATACTCCATTTAAGAAGGCTGATTTGACATCTAGTTGAAAAACATTCCATCCTTTCTGAGCTGCAAGAGCAACTAAAGCTCTAATTGTGTCCAGACGTTCAACTGGAGCAAATGTCTCATTATAGTCGACTCCATATTGTTGCGAGTAGCCCTTTGCTACGAGCCTAGCCTTGTGTTTTGAATATAAACCAATTGGTTTTGTGAACAAACTATGTAGCTCTCTAAACTATAAAATGCCAACAGTGGTATCAGAGCCCAGGTCAACTAATTCAACTAGTTCAACTAATACGTATGTGCTTAACCGCCATACGTGCGCCACTCCATCCAAAATAGCATGATCACGTAGATGGCTCAAATACGCCACACGTGAAGGGGGAGTGATGAAAATATAAGTCCCACATCGGGAAATGTTCAACTAAAATCCTGGATATATACTAAGAAGCTACAGTTCACATCAACCAATTGGTTTTGTGAACAAACTATGTAGCTCTCTAAACTATAAAATACCAACACCCATCATTTATGTTAGTATCGTTAAATTGCAAGTTCATGCGCTACACACCCTTATATGTTGAAAAATATTACATGTTCTTGATTCCCCTTTTTTTTACGCTTATAAGGTTGGGCTGAATTGTGTCGAGCCCAACACTTGTTATAACATTGCGAACGTATAAACGGGGGTAATAGCATTGGGTGTAAAACATGAAAATATATGTTGGCATGTTTGGCACATGCCAATGACAATGACATTTAAAGCGGTATGAATTAATATACCCAAAAATAAAAGATATGACATTTACATATATATAATTGAGAAATAATAAAATATGTAAATTTAGAAAACACGACATGCTTAACCCGAGGTTGGATTGAGTTGTGATGTAAGCCTGCCCGGAACTGCCCGGCTGTCCAGTAGTCACAACAATACCTATCCAATGTGGGTGGTTAAGCATTGAGCCCAATAATGACCCGAGGTTAGACTGAGCTACGGTGTAAACCTGCTCGGAACCAACCGGCATATCCAGTAACCGTAGCAATACCTGTCTAATGTGAGTGGTCAGGTGCTCCTAAGAGGC
The DNA here is from genome assembly GCA_030737875.1 of Allium sativum. Taxonomy (NCBI): domain Eukaryota; kingdom Viridiplantae; phylum Streptophyta; class Magnoliopsida; order Asparagales; family Amaryllidaceae; genus Allium; species Allium sativum. The sequence continues at coordinate 614,768,971 of CM060915.1, read as the reverse complement.
TAAGGATAGATGGTAGGGTTAAGTCAACTATAACACTTAACCAAATTCAACATGTTAACAAGAGTCGATGGGTGGGGTTAGGTAAATACAGACACTTAACCACTTAACATGTTTGACTAAAAAATCCTGGTAACGTGGGACCGGTTTCAGCAGTAACCCAAGTTAGGTATCAATGGTACCCTGAAACTAGGCAGGGTGGGGCACGATTACTGGGCTGATTGTAAGCGGTCAAACGACGGCGGTGGGTGCACAGTGCAGGTCTAACGGGGTGCGGGCGTGCACACACTCCGGAGCAGACAACCAGGGCACTGGGGACACCAGTAGTATAACCTATGTCTTCTAGTTTTGTGTCGGGGCAGCCACCATGGGTCTTGATACACCCCATGGTGGGACCAACATAGGTATCTACAATTCTTGGGGGCCGTATTACACATGTTAACGCGAATAGGAGCCGATCTTTCGAAAATGGGGATCACTTCACCCTCACCATGGGGTGCCAGTTAGAATAAACTTAAGTAGATGCAGAGATATAGTATGGGTGCGATAGTGCATTCGACACTTCCTTAGCCTGTGACACTTTCGTATTTTTAGTTTATATCCATCATATCCTTTTCTTATTCACATACTGAAGAGTTACTAGATTTACTCAGGCTTTATGTCTGACCTTATTTTCTTTTCGCCTTCTTTTCTTTCGTTCCCCCCCCCCAAGGTGCACAGGGAGGAAACAACTCAACTCAGTCAGGCTTTGTACAAGCTCCAAGAACGTAGATGTATAATTTGGGTCTCTTTTGCTCGGACTATGGCTTTGGATATCACTTTGGGGATTTTTGTCACTTTATTTATGTTTTCATGCTTCTTTAATAATCAAGGCAGTTATGAGGTTGTAATGTTGAAAGTATTTTGAGACAATTATGGAAAACTTTATTTGATACACGTATTGATGAAATAAAAGTTTGTTTGGTTTCCGCTGTTTAAAATATGTGTATTTATATCTGTCTTGAGTTCATCTGTGGATTTTACTTATAAACCTCCACCAAAGTTAAGGCATTCCCTTTGTGAGTGACCTTAATGGAGGTGGGGTGTTTCACATACCGAATTTACATATGTTCAATTCATGCCGTTTTACATGTATGCCAATTTACCCTTGTACCAAGTTTCATGATTTACATGTTTACAAAGCTATGACCAATTTACATAGATCAAGTTTTATACCCAAAATTACATGTATACCACGTTTATACTAATTTACCCATAACAAGTTTTAGCCAAATTACATATATCAAGATCCATGTCAAATTATATATATATATATATATATATATATATCAAGATCCATATCAAATTATATACATCAAGATCCATGTCAAATTATATATGCCAATCCCCATTCTTGCAATTACCATTATAATGACAATACCCAAATATCAAGTTTCATTTTAATGGTAGTAATACCCAAATATCCAATTTTTATGTTATGCCATCAATTACACCAAACACATATATCCAAATAGGCAGTATCCCAATATTTCCACGTATTCAATCGCACGTATATCGTAGTTTAGGCCAAGGTCCGAAATTGACCAAGGTTCATCAAAAGAAAATAAATAGGGGAAGGTAGAATTTGTATAACAATAAGTACAGAGAGAAAATTGGCATAAAAAAACATCGTATCAGGCATAAAAGATAGATCTTGATAATAATATCAACATGAATCAAGAAAAACTGATTTACAACAAGCTGAATAGATCGCATGCTTGACATGAGAATGAGAATAGAAAAGTCCCAAAACTCCAGATCCAAGAAGCAACAGAAATAGATCTGAATCGATAAACATACTTAAACCAATTCCACTTTATTTCATGTCCCTATTATAATTAAATATTTAGATCTGAAAATAACTAGAATTTACAGATCGTGGACAAGGAATTAAGAAAAAATGTTGCGGCATTGTTGATTTATTGTCTTGAATCATTGTTGAAGCTTTGTTCTTTGAATTGATTTGAGTTTGAATGCTTTACGTTGATTTGGAGACGGCGGCCATGGTTCAAGAGGTATTTAAACATCATTTTGTTGTAAGAATCATTTGTTGTGAATTAAGTTAGGCCTTAGTGTGTATTTATAGGGGTAGCAACTAGTTTAGGCCCTTAGATTAACCCTAGAATCAATCCGGACCATCAAAACACGTCTCAGGCTTCAAAAATGGGTTCTGGGTCAAAACAGGCCGACCAGGTCGACCTGTAAGTGGGAGGTCGACCATATGGTCGACCTTGGGGGGGGACAGGTAGGTCGACCCTAAGTTCGACCACGTGGTCAACCTGGCCCCTAGATCGACCTGCCTGGTCCTGTGCTGCCTAAAATTTGCTGAATCTTCTACAGGCCATAACTTCTTCATCAAGACACCGATTTTTCGAAAATTTGGACTCTATTTCATGAAGAATTCCGAGACGAACGCATTGACGCAACCCATTTCCCATTATTCTCATTTTAAAATTTAAATATACCCTGATTTCTAGTTTCAACATGTTATTAAAATTCGGGTTGTTACACCTATCACATACAAATCATTTCAAAAGATGTAAGCTAACTTACACAAACGATATAAGATGCTAAATAAGTGACATAAAAGATGTAAAAAAATGACATAAATGAGAAATTGTTTATACCTGTATTTGATTGGGTCTCATATTCCAAGAAGTAACATTTTACATTGCAGAATTAAGATAAATAAATTGGAAAAACTGCATATGACATAAAAGATGTAAAAACGATCATAACGTTCAAAAATTTAACAAAGTTACATGAATTGCAAAATAAGCTGGGGTTCACTCCATACATACATTACAACTAGAAAGATAGTACTCATCATCTACATTAGTCATCATATTCTACAGATTCAGATTCGACCTCAGATTCAATAATATCTTCCTCCACACTTTCAAACGCATCTACCAAAGCATTTGTCTCATCGACCAGAGGTCCAAAATCTACATGATTGTCTTCAATTATTATTTCATTTTCCTGTTCGAGTTCTGCCTGATAGGCTCCTTCATTTGGAATATTCTTCCCGTCGAACGCAAATCTGGCCTTTGTTTTAAAAACTGCCAACCAATCTGCTTTATCTCTTTTTAGAGACGAATAAGGAGCATAATAGACTTGTAATGCTTGTTTGGCTAGTCCAAAAGGATCATACTTGTAATAGTGCGATGTATGCTTTATTTCAATCAGATTAAAATCCTTATGTACATTAATCCCAGAACCCGGATTACTGCTAAACCAATCACATTTAAATAGAAACACCTCCTCCGCGGGTCGTGAGAAATATGCCAGTTGCAAAATTTGTGTTAAAACGCCTTAAGAATCATTAATGTGATTTTCAGGATCGTCACTGCCTTTAACGAATACACTAGTATTGTTCGTTAATTTTTCAGCACCGTATTCTTTCGTGTTAAATTTATATCCATTAACAAAATTTATTGGATATGTCTTGACCAATCTTTTTGGTCCCAGTGCAAGATATTTTAACCCTTCATCAACAACACAATTTTTGGGTTCATAAACATAATTTGTAAACCAAGCAGAAAATTCTTTACTGATATCTCTGTTCAGATGTACACGTTCATAAACGCTGTAAATACAAATAGAGTTTTGCATTAGATTATGCACACGCATAAATGAAAAAAGCACTAATTGATATTTCAGATTACCTAACAAACGGTGCAACTTCAGCACAATTTAGAAGAATATAAGTGTTAGCTACATGAAGATCTTTATCATTTAGCCATACGTCAACACATTTCCCAGAAGGTCGACCATATTGTCTAAAAATAGACGAAACTGTTTGATACAATTCTTGTTCGTCTCCTTGGTCTTTTCGAGGAACACTTTCAAATGATATATTAACATGATCACTGAAATAATGAGAGAAAAAGAGCGAAGCTTCTTCTCTGATGTAAGATTTACATATCGAGCCTTCAACTCGTGCTTTTTGTCTCACTTTTTTCTTCAAATGATTCAAATACCTATGCAAAATTAATTTACATTATTTCATATTTTTAAATGCAATTAAATTAGTGGTTAACATGTTTATATTTACCTCTCAAATGGATACATTCATCCATATTTGCCGGGACCTCGATATCGTGCTTCAGTTGAAAGGTGAACAGGTAAATGCTCCATTGCATTAAAAAAAACCTGGCGGGAATATTTTCTCCAGTTTGCAAAGCAATATTGGAATATCTACTTCAAATTTACGTAAATGTTCCACTTTCAAAATAATCGAACAAAGCTCTTTATAAAACAAACTAAGCTCCGTTATTACCTTTCAAACTTTTAGCGGTAGTGGTTTTTTGAACATAATAGGAAACAAAAGCTCCATCATAATATGACAATCGTGACTTTTCATTCCACCCAATTTACCATTTTTGAAGTCAACACATTTACGAAGGTTTGATGAAATCCCATCAGGAAATCTTAACCCTTCAACCCATTTTAACACAATTTTAACCTGATTATTATCTAATTCATAACATGTTTTGGGTTTTTTTACTGTCATTTGGTTTCATATGAAGCTCGGGACGTTTGCATAATTCTTCTATATTGCGCCTTGATTTCAAATCATCTTTAATTTTCCCTTTAACATTCAAAAATGTGTTAAAGACATTTTCCAAATACATTTTTCTCATTGTGCATCACATCAATATTATAACAAAGCAGAAGATGATTCCAAAACGGCAACTCCCAAAAAATAGACAGCTTACACTAATTGTGATTGATCGATTTGCCTTCAATTTCTGTTTGAACTCCAATTTCATGTAACTTTGGAATATTTTCAACCATTTCAAATATTTCTTCGCTAGACCATAGTGTTGGAGGTTGTCTAGTTTCTACTCTATTAGCCAAAAAGTTTTTCTTGTCTACTCTAAAAGGATGGTTTACATGGAGAAAACATCGATGGCAGTCAAACCATGAAATTTTCTTACCATGCGGTAAGGAAAACGCTCGAGTCTCTTCCATGCAATATGGACATGATAGACGACCAGCAGTACTCCATCCTGAAAGCATTGCATAGGCAGGAAAATCACTTATAGTCCACAATAAAGAAGCAAACATATGAAAGAATTTCTTCTTCGAAACATCGTATGTTTCTACTCCTTCGTTCCACAATATTTTCAATTCTTCTATTAACGATTGTAAATAAACATCAATTCCTTGTGCCGGATCGTCGGGGCCAGTAACAACAACAGTAAGAAACATATATTGCATTTTCATACACATCCACGGAGGTAAATTATAAGGTGTGATAATAATGGGCCATGATGAGTATTTAGAACCAAATTGAGAAAATGGTGAAAAACCATCCGTACATAAACCTAATCTGACATTACGACTCTCCGCTGCAAAATTCGGATAAATTTTATTGAAATGCTTCCATGCTTCTCTGTCGGTCGGATGGGTCAACGTACCTTCTTCTTACGATATCACCTTATGCCATCTCATATGAGATGCAGCTACAGAAAATGCATACAGTCTTTGAAGCCTCGGAGTAATGGGTAAGTAATGCATACGTTTGAATGGAACTTCCTTTCCCTTCTTCTTTCTTGGTTTATGTCTTTCTTCATTACATATTTTACAAGATTTACGTCATCTTCCAAAACAACATGCATCCTTGTAAACATGTGTCTATTTTTTGATAAGGTAAACCAAATGCCAACATAAGTTTTTTAACTTCATAGTGATTTTCACACATTAAATTATCCGGCGGCATATGCCTTTTTGCAGCTTGTACAATAGTTGTGAACCCAGCTTCAGTGATGTTGTATTTTGACTTCATCGCAATGTATTCTGCGATTAACGATAGCTGAGTACCGCTTTTACAACCATCCCAAATAGGTTTCTTAGCATTATCCAACAAATCTTAAATTTTCTTAGCTTCAATATTTGGTTATTCATCATTTTCATCATCGTCGCCAACTGCATCCATAGGAAACATTGATCGTGCTGCGTCCTCGACCATATTTTCAATACGACACGTACTAATATTTTCATCAACAGCGCTTTCTATCTCAGTCTCTACAGGAGTATTCGATACAATTTTTACATGACGATCTCAAAAATAATACTCGGGTATGAATCCGTTTTTGCACAAATGGACTTTCACAACATCGGGTAACAAATACTTCAAATGTCTACACTTGCTACACGAACAACGAATTTCAGGATCACTTCCGTTATTACTTAAAGCGAATTTAACCGAGACATTTATACCATTATAAAAATCTTCTTTTATTGAACCTCTCTGTGCTCTTCTTTGGTACATCCAACTCCTCCGATCAACAAAATAATCAATCATTTTTCCTATTTGACAAATTTAGGCACAATTTCAAAAATTAATATTTATTTTTAAGAATTCAAATTCCAAGAAAAAACTTGTTTATAATTATGGTCATAAAACGCACGTATATATAACGGTTGAAAGCAAATAACATTTTCATTAAGTTAAAAAATAAATCTAATTTGACAATTTTTTAATTGCAATTCTTTTACATGGACAGGCATCCTACTTCCCATTATAAACAGAGTAAACAATTACAAATGTATACTATTTCGTCTCAAACGATTCAACAAAATTTCGGCAGCATTTCCCTTTTGTTTCCTGCATTTTGTACACATGTACGCAAAAGAAAAATTGAACCGAAATTTTGTGAATCTTTTGAAACGAAGTAGTATACAAAATGTAAATGCTTATTGCGTTTATAATTTGTCCAATACAAGGACAAATCCAACAAATATTGTACCAGATGAATATAAACAGTCGTTTTTTTATTTTGATAAAAATGACTATTTATATAACGATCATGTACAACACTCGTCGGACGGGGCCGAAAACACTCTAGGGGATATTAGTCAATTAAATGTGCGCATTTTACTATTGCAGTACGTTTTACTGCAATACAAAAATATTTTGTTTTATCATATCTCTTGACATTTCAATCAACTTAAAGCTAATACTATTATCATCGATTCAGTAGGTACTACTAGAATTTAGAATCATGCTTTAAAGTGCATAAGTCAAAATCTGTTCAAAGTACTTCTCTTAGTTCATCCACTCATTTTTTCGTATGCCAACTAACAAATACAAGAATGACAAGTGCACAACGGCGCACATGTACACAAATATTCAAAATTATACAATGGCGATAAGCAAGCTAAATTGAAACACGTACACATACATACATACACATGCACATACATTTTTAATTTGATCCGTGAATACACTAAAATCATCACTTACGTATCTAACCATTGTTATGACCACTGCCACAACAACCTATCCAAAACAAGCCTAATTTTCAATGTAACACACACAAATATCAAATTTTTTGAAATAAACCATTCAATTTCAGTGTATAGGACATGAAATACATATATATTATGATGATATAACATACTACAACATTATATGAACCAATTGCAAGAAGCAGTTAACCCTAATTTGCTAATTATAGAAAATTTAGGCTTAGGTAAAAATTGAAATTTTAATCAAAAAACGAAATCATGCCTTAAATCGCTTTGCCTGGAAGGTTGTGTGGACGTCGGGAACGATTAAAGGTGGAAATTTTGGTGTTTAGAGTGGAGAAATCGTGGATTTGGGGGGTTTAGGGTTCAAGAAATTGGGCTGGAAATAAAAGAAAGGGGTGGAGGAATGAAGCTGGAAGCTCTCGGCAGGGAGATAATTCGTTTATAACCGACGGTTTCCAACGGCCGTTTACGACTCGTCGAAAACCATCGGAAAATGGCCGTCAGAAACCGCCGGTCTCCCTATCGGTATTTTTAATGTTTCTTGTAGTGTTTTTTGTATCTAAAGACAGCTGATTTTGCTGCTTTTCTACTGACTGAAGCATTCAAGGCTTTCGCTGCAGCATGGTTATGACTAAGAGATTAAGGCAAAAGGGTAGTGTTGATAGTTTAATATTAATGGAAATTCTTCGATTGCGTGCAGTCTGCTATTGTTGAATTTGGATTACGTTTTATCATTTCCTAATTGTTATTGCTTTTTAACTGAAAGTTATTGTTTCTTATTGCATGTTTGGGTATTTTAAGTGAACTGTACAAATTCAAATGAACTACTGATTAATTTATATTCACATACAAACTAATCATTAACTAAAATAACTTCAGTTTTCATCTTAACTTTATTTGTTGTTATTTCAAGAGATTACCAATGAGAATCAGTTCATCAATTTGAATGTTAGAGAATGACTTATTCACTTAGATTTTATTCAAGTTTTGATAATCTATTGTTTTTGTCACATGATTTCGATGAACATAGATCAATAATGAATATATGTTATAAATGTATGCTTTTACAATCATGTCAGATTCATTGTTCTTCATTGCCATTATGCAGGAGAAATGTACAAACAAAAAGCAGGTCATCACGGTTTTAAAGTTAGATTTTTCTCCCATCGTTTTATAAATTTTACCATGAGAGACACTTTGTATAAAAGGGTACATTTTTCTTGTTTTGTAATACCAATAAATCTACTACATTTTTCATATCTTTCTTTGAACTCTATTTCTCATTCTGACAAATTTATTAGTAGTTGTTATTTATTGTTTCCTTCTGGTAACATTTAGATCAACCTTTGTTGTTTATTTTGCTACAAAATCAGTCTAAAGGCGTTCACTGTCCTTGGTTTATTAGCAGATCCAAAATGTGAACTAAATCCTATATGATTATTTCTTAAAAAAGAAGAAAATTGAAGTAGGATAATCATGAAGCAAAGAGGTTGGAGTAGTTGGAATCAAATCTCCTATACTAAAAATTCCCTATCCCACTGTATCCGACCAATCAGGATCCCTCGATTTTCAGTTTTTTGCAATTAAGTCATATTTCTATCTCTGACTTAATTACAAAAAAAATTAAAAATGAAAATCAGGTCCTGATTGGTTGGGTACTATGAGATAGGAAATTTGGGTATAAAGCATTTGCTCTTGTAGTGGTCACCTCTTGGATTATAGGCCAGACTAGCATGGGCGTTTGTCCATATTTTTACGGTTGATTAATATAATTTATAGGGAATTCCTATGATATTTATTTGTATGTGCATTTTATTTGTCATTTGGTTTTTTCAATCTTTTCATAGATTCGGGTTGTTTTAGTTAATTCAATGTTCCTTCTGAGCTTTAGACAAATGTGGGAGCAGGTAAGCATGGTGATTAGGTTTCGATTAAACTTTATTTCCTTTTGAATGCATAACTGAATATTTCTATTATGTTATGATAGCTGAGGGCAAAATGATTTTCACTATTTTAAACGTAGACATCGTATATGCTTAAAATGTGTTACACTATACGCAATTGTGGACTTTCACGAGTTCTTTGCAAGAATATGCTAATTAACACTCTTTTATTTACTGTATTCTCTCAATGACCAACTTCAGGTGAAGATTTGGCCTTCTTTCAGGTTTTCCGAAAGAGTTTGGAATACTCATTATTAAATCTTTAACCAATGCTGGAACCAACAACTAAACTTAGGTAAAGCATTAATCATTTTGGGATTACACAATAAAATTTGAATTGGTAATATTAACCAAATTCGTGCATGTTAGATTTCAAATTCAACATATTATTATGAATATAGAAAAATATGAGTGTATCATTTCATTATGTCTTAAGTTCTCCTTACGAGTATGTTTTCTTCTTTGATGGGCGTAGATGGATAACTTTCATTACCACTACTGTAAGAGAATCAATTAAGCGTGTTCATTACATGAGGCCATCAAAGGATCTCAAGGTAAATAATTTGATCGTCATTTACATGCAAGAATAAATGCCTTGAATTTTTTATTTTTGTTATAACAATTTCAGTTATGTTCAAATTAAAGAAAACGTCTTTTTGGAATTGGTCTAGAAATAACAGCCTAAGTATTAAGGCATTTTTATGTCATTTTAGGTTATTATTCTTGAAATAAGGGCATTGGATGTTTTGGAATTTCGTATTAAATTTCCATATCATCTTCTGTATTTAGAGAATTTGTTGGCTTGATTTCGCACTAATTAATCAAAATATATTTTTACTGATTAGTTCCTTGAGTTTTATCTGCATTGATTTCTAAAAAAAAATTCTCCATTTTCCAAGAAATAGTAAGAAAGAAATATGTTTAAATGAGCGTAAAATGTACCCTAAAAGCTGAAGTACAATACGGATTCTAAGGCGGGAAAAATCCATTGGGTCTTGGTTTTATCTTTTTCGTTGAGACTGCAAAAATAACTCTGCAGCAACTGAACACTGGAATTTGGATAACCACAGGTGAAAACTAGGGCATGAGTTAGGAAATGTATTGTGCATTGTAGAAATGAATTATGAACTTAAATAATAAATAATGAAAATAATAAATTCAAATTCAATAATGGTGTGAATCCTGTGATGCCCCCTAGGTATGATGGGCAAACTTATTGCATCTTAATTTGTTCAAATAGCATGTCTCTAATATTATACAAATTAGAAAAGGTTATATGTATATTATTTAATTTTGAATTAAAAATAAATTAATTATAAATAACATAATTGGATTCAAAGTTATCCTGGAAATTAAAAATTGTAATAGTTATAATTGTAATTAATATGCTTATATATATGATTTTATGATTAAAATTAAAAATGAAAATTTATTATTACAGGGTTGCATGCACTTACAATGTAATCACATTTGCTAAGATTGAGTATATGTAAGATCATCATCCCTTATTTTCAATGATACTCATCCAGTATTTTTTAAATTATAATTTTTTAGATACACATTTTCTCTCTATCATTTACCTTTTAGAGAAACGCATATATGTGGTATTTGAGCTAACTTCAAGCAATGTATATCTTTTTATACCGAACATGAAGATGAGTTGTCTAAAATTAGTACTTTTAGAAAGAGGATTGATATTTGTTTCCTATTCTACTGTATGAGAATAAATTCAGGATTGACATTGGTGACATTTTTGTTGGAGTTCTATATCATGTATGAGACAGAAAATTTATCTTCTCTATGATTTTGATAATTAGTTCCACTATATAAATAGTATTAAGTCTAGTACAAAGACAAAATACATGAAGCTTAATAAGAACTCAAAATACAAGGACTTCGTAGGTGTCATTGCAAAGCTAAGAACGGTATATTGAACCAATGATTGAAATTGGATGATAAATCCTCCTCTAGCTTACAAAAGGAACGATGAGCTTGACTCTATAGGATACCTAATATTAGGTCACACTGGCATTAACTACTGAATTAAATATACTATCATTTTTCCATTAGTGTATTTGTATTTTTCATATCCATTCTCGATTAGCCTTAACTTTAAATTCCAGCTTCTTTGACAAGCAGCAGATATTCCACAAAGGCAAGTGCCACTTACTTTCTTTGTGAATGTTTCCAACTATTTCCTGAATTCAACAACCGTAGTCTCAATTATTTCTACTCATAAAACGAAACTGATTTTGTCACTAGCAGCTCCTCAGTTAAAATTCATAGCATGTCACTGCCGAGACGCTACATGCATGTGTGTCTAATATAAGCAATGTAAGGCGTTATGGGCTCACCGGTCATCTATCTGTCAACTAATGGAACAAATGCTATGTGATGCTAATAGAAGCCTTATGAAATGGGTAAGATTTGTTAGCTATGCATATTAATGTTATGTTACCTATGCAATCATTTGTTCTTTATATCTTAAATTGGGAGTATCTATGTTGCTTATGTAGTGGAAAACGATCCAAACACTTAACTAATAAATGAAATACTTATGTACTGCACCCAAATTTTAAGCTATCGCAAAATTAATGACCTGTTACATTTAGTAGAATCCTATAATTAACTATAGCAAGTTATCTTTTATAATAGCCTTCGGTTGAAAAGTGATATTACCATGAATTTTGATGGATCCTTAGATAAGACTATGAATACGAATTTAATATTATAACTATCCAGATGAGTAGCTTAGTTATTTGTATTATTGATGTAGATATGCAAGCGATTGCATCACAAAAGTTATAAACCTAAAAATTGAAGTTGCGACCAGGTGCCTCTTTTAAGCATGTGTCAATACATTGACATACACACTATGTGTGTGTAGTTAATATATGGTTACCCAGTTCATGATAAAATTAAAACAAAGATTTTTTCCTCTTAAAGTACTTAAAGTGTGTGTGTATATATGGGGAGGGTTCCGCTACACCTCTTATATTGCACGTGAACTTTTCCCCTTAATCTCCACCATCCATTTCCCCATTCATTCCCTCTCTCTTCCCACTAAGACATAATATTGAAATGAGAAAAGAGAGAATAAGTGGAGAAATAGGTGGTGGAGATTAAAGGGGAGAGTTCACGTGCAATATAAAAGGTGTAGTAGAACCCTTCTCTCTCTCTATACACACACACACACACACATATATATATATATATATATATATATATATATATATATATATATATGTGTGTGTGTGTGTGTTTTCTTATAACTTCATTTAGTACATAGATATAAATTTTGTTAAATTACTTTACTCTCTGCACTAGAAACATACAGATTGGGAGGTAAAGGCACATTTTATAAACTACAAGATGGCTTTATATATGACCCTTATACAGTAGAAAACTGAAATAAAATAACAAGTCGGAAAACCAACAACAGTACGTGCTTCAAAATACTTCAAACTTGATATACTAGATTCTAGAAACTAGGACTTATTAACAGGCACAACAAAATAACTTGATAAAGTCAAACAAGCCATAATGCTCTAACAATTCCCCTCTTAAACTGAACAGCAGCAACAATCAGTTTACTTACAAAGCATCTTACATAATCCCAACATATCTCGCAGCTTTTCAAATACTTCCACCTTTAACAGCTTCGTCATAATGTCTGCAATATGACATTGTGAACTATAATGTAACAATTCCACTGTCCCATCTCTACAAAGATCGCGCAGAAAATGGTATCTAACATCTATATGTTTGCTTCTTCCATGCATGACAGGATTTTTTGATAGCTTAATAGTGGAGATATTGTCACGGTAAATGATGGTAGGCTTACTTTGGTTGAACTCCAGCTTAGCAAGTACTCTTCTCATCCAAACACTCTGACATGCACATGATGCTGCAGCGATGAACTCTGCTTCGGGTAGTTGAAAGAGTAACAATAGGCTGCTTCTTTCAGGACTATGCTACAGCTCCATTGCTCATTGTTAAAGACAGAGCAACAGAAATTTAAATTGCAAGTGCTCAACTCAAATGTAGAGGAAAAATGAGATTTTACATAATCATGATATTTTATTAAATTTCTTCATGCTCACAACAAAACAAGGTTAGGTTTTATATAGTAGCCTTTACATGTCAATTCAAAATCAATAGGTGCTCTTTCACCGATAGACATTACTTTCATTTAATAAATTTAACAATTCTAATGACATTTTAATTCTAACAAAGCACATGTCATTTGGCTTTACACATTCCAAATATATTTAATGCTTGGTTTATTTTCACATTGCCTCCCTTAAACCAAGCTGAGATCTTCAAACTTCATCATTCCCATTAACCTTTTCAGCTTCAAGAATGTAACACTGTTAAGAGATTTTGTAAAAATATCAGCAACTTGCTCTCCAATTGGACAATAAAAGACTTCAATTTCTTTGTCCTTCACTAGCTCTCTGATATAGTGATGCTTTGCATGTATATGCTTTGTCCTATCATGAAATACTGGATTTTTGGACAATGAAATGGCTGAATTGTTGTCACAAAATATTGGAGTAGGCTTCTTCTGTTCATGGTGCATATCATGTAAAATTCGACGCAACCATATTGCATGAGTGGCACACTTATTTGCTGCAACATATTCCGCCTCTGTAGACGAAAGTGTTACTACTTGTTGCTTTTTTGATGATCAACACATTGCACCGGAACCAATATCAAACACATAACCTGATGTACTCTTTGCATTTTCATCTCCTGCCCAATCACTATCCGTGTATCCAACAAGTTCTATTGCACAGTTAGCAGCATAGAAAATCTCATCACTTTGAGTTCCTTTGACATACCTTTGCCGCCTGCAAATGTGCTTGTCGAGGAGCTTCCATAAACCTACTAATCAAACCAACTCCAAATGTAATATCCGGTCTCGTTGCTGTCAAGTAACGCAAGCTTCCAACAATCTGCTTGTACAATGTAGGATTAACATACTCCCCACCATAATCTTTCTTCAATTTCAATCTTTGTTCAATGGGAGTCATTATTGGCTTGCAATACTCCATCTTGAAGCGCCTGAGTATGTCATTTGCATACCTTCTCTGAGAGATAAAAATCCCTTTTTCATTTTGCACTGCTTCAACACCAAGAAAGTAGAACATTAATCCCATATCCGTCATCTCAAACTGAGATGCTAACGCCTTCTTGACTTGTTCTATGAGTTCCAAGTTACTTCCTGTAACAATAAGATCATCTACATACAAGCATATAATTATCACATCTTCTTGCATGTTAGTCTTAACATACAAAGTATGCTCATATGGACATCTTTTAAATCCATTCTCCAAAAAATAAGAATCGATCCGGGTGTACCACGCTCTAGGAGCTTGCTTGAAGCCGTACAAAGCCTTTTTCAGCTTATACACCTTTTTTGACTCTCCTTTCACAAAACCTGGAGGTTGTTCAACATACACTTCCTCCTCAAGTGTGCCATTTAAGAAAGACGACTTTACATCCAATTGAAATATTTTCCAACAATTATGAGCAGCCAGATAAATCACCAATCTAATAGTATCAAGCCTTGCAACAAGAGCAAAAACTTCAAGATAGTCTACACCAGGTTTTTTCTTGTAACAGATAGAAACTGAGCATAACAGGTAAAGAAGAAATGATTTTCTATTGATCTCAGTTTTAATGTTTGATAATGGAATGCATTCCATCATATGAGTTCATATGCGTGTATTTATAATACACAGGTACAGAAGGGCTGAGAGAAATAAAAGCAAGCCCAAAAACAAAGAAAATAAAGAATGGGCTAAAAAACAGATACGAGCCCAAAAGCAAGAAAGAAATAAAAGACGGACAAGCCCAATACAAATACATAGAAAAGGTAGCGGCTGCTAACTCATTTCTTAACAGCCTCCCTTAAATTAGGGTTGGGGATTTCTTCCTTGATCTGAAGAGAACCCTAATTTGTGTCTGGAAATGGTGAGATAGCAGCCACCATCAGCAATTTGAGGTCGGTCTATTCTGTACGAAGACAGGATAGACCCCTATGTAGCTGGAGTTTCAGTATCCATGAGCAAAAAGTCTAGATCTGATGCTTGCTTGCTGTTTCTGGTGGAAAGGACATGTAGATCTGAGACTTGGTTGTTGTTTCTTCCTTCAGGATCATTAGGCGAGCTCTGCTGATCTACAACTTTAAGTTCATTACGAAGTCTGGTAAAATTCTTTGTAGATAGAGCTTTGGTAAGAACATCTGCCCTTTGATAATATGTAGGAACATAGTTCACTTGCAAGTTCCCTTTTTGTACTCTGACGAAGTATATGTCTATTTCAATATGCTTTGTCCTTGCATGCTGGATTGGGTCTGCAGTCATATAAATAGTGCTTTGGTTGTCACACCATAGTACTGGTTTTCTTTCAGAAACAATTTTTAGCTCTTTTAGTAGAGATTGTAGCCATAATATTTCTGCAGTTGCACTCGCCACGCTTCTGTATTCAGCCTCTGTGCTGGATCTGGAGATCGTGGACTGCTTCTTTGAGCACCATGAAATTAAGTTGTCTCCAACATATATACAGTATCCTGTTATTGACTTTCTGTCATCATTGTCTGTGGCCTAGTCAGCATCACTGTAGGCAGTTATATTGAAGTTGTCACTGACTTTGAGAATGAGTCCATAGTTGATTGTCCCTTTTAGATATCTTAAGATTCTCTTGACTGCCTTCCAGTGCTCATCAAGAGGATTCTGCAAAAATTGGGATACTTTGTTAACACTAAAGGAAATATCAGGTCGTGTGATGGTTGCATATTGCAATGCCCCCACCACACTTCTATAATTTTTAATGTTGTCAATTGCTTCTCCCCTGTTTTTACTATAGTGTTGATTTGTTATCATGGGTGTAGGCTGTGACTTGGCTTCATGCATGTTAGCTCTTGTAAGTAATTCTATGATGTACTTTTTTTGACTCAAATGAATTTCTGAAGTAGTATGTCTTTTTATCTCAATGCCAAGAAAGTATGATGCCTTGCCCAAATTTTTGATAGAAAATTGATCATTCAGGCAGTCAGTCAGTTTTTTGATTTCTTCATTATTATTGCCTGTAATAATGAGATCATCTACATAGATTAGAATATAAGTGGTAGATACATTGTTAATCCTAGTAAACAATGAAGTGTCAGATTTTGTTGGATAGTATCCCATTAAATTTAGTGTGGTTTTGAGTTTATCAAACCACACTCTTGGAGCTTGCTTTAAACCATAAATAGCTCTTTTCAACTTGCAAAATTGATTTTTATTTTGAACAAATCCTGGTGGCTGCTGCATGTAGATTTCCTCCTGCAAATAACCATTCAAAAAGGCATTATTTACATCTAAATGATTAATAGTCCAATCTTTATTTAAAGCAATGGATAGAATTAGCCTGATTGATGATGGTTTGACAACAGGTGAGAATGTTTCTCTAAAATCAAAGCCATATTCTTGTGTAAAGCCTTTTGCTACAAGTCTGGCTTTGTATCTGTTGATTGACCCATCAGCATTTCTTTTTATCTTGAAGATCCATCTACAGCCAATTATGTTTTTATTTGCTGGTGGATTGACCAATTCCCAAGTGTTGTTTCTCATGAGAGCGTTATACTCATCCTTCATTGCAGAACACCAATTTTTGTCCTTGACAGCTTGTATGTAATTGACAGGCTCATCAGAGTTTATGGCAGCAGTGAATGCCTTTGGCTTGAATATACCACTTTTAGACCTTGTTATCATATGATGTCTGGATTGATTGTGAGGAGAGTTGACTGGTAAGGGTTGATCAGCTTGAGTATTTTCAGTATTTGTGTTGTTTTCATCTATATTGCCTGCTGTGCTGACTTCACTTTGACTTATGCTTTGACTGTTCTGATCAGATGGCTGATTGGCAGGGCTGGGATGATCATTCTGAGATTCAGCAGCCACAGTATATCCAGTCTTCTCCCATACTTCATTTAGTATGGGTAATTCAGGTATAACAGTTTTTTGACTGTATACTTTCATGGTAGTTTTTAACTGTTTCTCCTTATATGGAAAAACATTTTCATCAAAAATGACATGTCTGCTTATGTAAACTTTACCATTTGTGTCAATACACTTATATCCTTTCTGATGTGTGCAATAACCAATGAAAGTACACTGTCTTGACCTATAATCAAGTTTATTTGAGTTGTATGGTCTTAGGTGTGGAAAACACAAACATCTAAAAACTTTCAAACTGCTGTAATCAGGTTTAACTTTATACAATTTTTCTAATGGACTCAAACCATCTAAAACTTTGGTTGGCATTCTATTGATTAGAAAAACAGCTGAACTGAATGCTTCAGGCCAAAATTTTAGAGGTAGAGCAGCTTGTGCTAATAGAGTTAAACCTGTTTCGACAATGTGTCTGTGTTTTCTTTCTATTAAACCATTCTGCTCAGATGTATAAGGACATGTTATTCTATGAATTATCCCCTTATCTTGGAAGAATTTGCCAAGTGGTTTACATTCAGTTCCACCATCAGACTGAAAGATTTTGATATTTGAATTAAACTGATTTTCTGCCATCTTAATGAAATTTAGTGTTGCATTGGTTGCATCAGATTTTGATTTAAGCAAATATAACCATGTAAACCTAGAGTAAGCATCAATGAAAGAAATGTAGTATTTAAACCCAAAGTTTGAACTAGTGGGTGCTGGACCCCATAAATCAGTAGAAATAAGCTCTAATGGTTTGGTATAAGTAGACATAGAATCAGTAAATGGCAGTTTGTGACTTTTGCCCATTTGGCAATACTCACAAATATATGGCAAATGAACATTATCATAGGGTATATTATTATCAAGAAGAATTTTTTTTACAATTTTGACATTAGGATGGCCAAGCTTATAATGCCAAAGATCAAATACTTTCCTATTATTAGTACTAATATCATTGATAGTACTTTTATCATTGCTGTTATTGTCAGATACACATTTGTCAATGATATTGCAATTCACTGCACAATCTGTTTTATAGGATGTACAAGTATTAGAAGTTTTGCAACTTTGCAGTTTGAACTTATAGAGTTCTTTTTCAGCATCACCCTGTAAAAGAATGTTTTTAGTTAGAATGTCTCTAACAGTGCAGTAATTAGGAAAGAATTCAAAGTATACGTTGTTGTCTTTTGCAAATTGAGAAACACTTATTAAATTCTTCTTGATTTTAGGTACCCTCAATAGATTATGCAAATATAATTGTCGTTTGCCATATATACTGCCTTTACCAATATGAGAAATGCTTATATGCTTACCATCTCCCATGCAAACTGATTTGTTACCTTTGTAGTCTCTATTGCCTAAGTTGAGATTTTCAAGGTTGTTTGTGAGATGATTTGTTGATCCAGAATCTGGATACCAGCTATCATCGTTGATATGCTCTATTCTTGCATTTTCTCCTTGATTGCTTGATGATTCTGATAAGCTAACATCAGTTTTTGCTTGAGCTAGATTTGCAGTTGGGTTTTGACCTTTCTGATTATTGCTGTTGTGATTGACTGCATAGTTTGCGTTGAATCTGAAGAAGCATCTTGGAGCAGTATGACCAGTTTTTTTTTTACAGATTTGGCAATTTGGTCGATTATTGTTGTTGTTGAATCGACCTCTTCCTCTTGATGACTGATTTCCTCTCTGAAAGGTCTGATCACTTTTATTATATTGGTTTTTGTTTTTATTGCTGCTTGAGGCATAGTTGACATTAATGTCTATATCTTGTGATTTCTTGCTCTCAATTCTTGCCTCATGCGCATATAAAATTGCATGTACATCATCAATTGATGAAAACTGCCTTTGAGAAGAGATGATGGCTTCAACTGCCTCATATTCTTCGGTTAAACCGTTTAAAATGACCAGGATTTGTTCAGAATCTGGAAGTTTTTGTCCAGCTGCTTCTAACATATCACAAATGGCTTTAATTTTTCCAAGATACTCTCTCATTGTCATATTTTCTTTCTTGATTTTATGAAGCTGTCTCTTGTAGAACATTATCTTGGCATAAGATTGATTATTGAAAGACTTTTCAATAGAATTCCAGATTTCACTGGCTGACTTGCAACCAATGACTTGTGGTAGAAGTTTTTCGCTAATTGATGACAGGAGCCAAGCACTGATAAGTCGGTCCTGTCTATGATACTTATTGTATTCCTCGTTAGGAATGATAGCATTTGCAGAATCAGTAATAAACTTTTGTGGTACATCCACAGTCCCCTGAATATAACTTTCAAGACCATAACCTTGTATGGCGGTTTCAATTTGAAGTTTCCAAAGCATATAATTGTTTTCATCTAATTGAACTGTTATTATTTGAGATTGAGGGCTAATAACAGTTTTGATTAAGTTTTCTGCAGGAGTATTGGTTGAAATCGAACCAATTGAAGGAGTAGATGAACCGACAGGTGTATCATTCACCATTATCAGAGATGTAAACTGAAAAAGAACAGTTACAAGGAGGGATCAAGAAGGAATGGTTGAGAATTTTCAAGAAGAAGTTTCTTGAGAGTTTTCTGAGGCAATCAGTGATTTCAAGAATGATGATTAACTGATTGAAACACTGTATGACTCAGGTTTGCTTCAGATGATCTTTCTTGATGATTCTTGACTAGATTCTTGATTTCTTCTAACGAAACAGTGTTAAAAGATGATGATGAAGCCGCTTGTATATTTGGACGGCACAAAGCTGCAACCGTATACAAGTTATGGCATGCACAGATCTAACACACTGTTTCTCTCCAATGACGACAAAAGAACTGAGGAGAGAAAAACACAAATCTCACAACAGTGATGAGAACAAATTGGATCGAGACAGATGATGTGCCGTTAGGCAGGTGAATGTAAATCTCACAGCTCTGATACCACGATAGAAACTGAGCATAACAGGTAAAGAAGAAATGATTTTCTATTGATCTTAGTTTTAATGTTTGATAATGGAATGCATTCCATCATATGAGTTCATATGCGTGTATTTATAATACACAGGTACAGAAGGGCTGAGAAAAATAAAAGCAAGCCCAAAAACAAAGAAAATAAAGAATGGGCTAAAAAACAGATACGAGCCCAAAAGCAAGAAAGAATTAAAAGACGGACAAGCCCAATACAAATACATAGAAAAGGTAGCGGCTGCTAACTCATTTCTTAACAGTAACCTTTGGCAACCAACCTTGCTTTGTAACGTTCCACCTCTCCATTTGGTTTGTACTTTGTCTTATATACCCATTTAACTCCAATATTTTCTTTTCCCTCTGGATGTGAGGTAAGCTCTCATGTCTCATTCTTTTTAATAGCTTTGATTTCATCATCCAGGGCTTTAGCCCAATGCGTTGTTGACAAGCTTCATCATAAGTAAGAGGATCACAATCTGTGTACAAAGCAAAGTTGACAATGTCTTCATCTGCTATGCTAATGTTTGTAGTTGCCACTTCATAATCTTTTAAGTATGCTGGCGCACGACGATCACGATGAGGCCTTGTTGTTGCTATTGTTTCATGTGGAGATTCAATTTCTTGAACATCTGCTCCTTGAAGCTTTTGAACTACAGAAGGCTCTTTCTCTTGAATACCATCATTCTCTTCTTCATTTGATCCATCGTCTACTTTAATGAATGTTGATGGCACCTTTTCTTTGGAACTCCAATCCCAAGCTCCATGCTCATCAAATGTCACGTCTCGACTAATTATAATCTTCTTTATTGTTGGATTATAAAGCTTGTACCCTTTCGTCACCATGCTATATCCAATAAAAATGCACTTTTCAGCTTTATCATCAAGCTTCTTCCTTAGCTGATCTGGAACATGTGCAAATGCAATGCAACCGAACACCCTTAAATGATGGATGTTAGGCTTCTTTCCGCTCCATACTTCGTACGGAGTAACTCCATCAATACTTGTGCTTGGACATCTGTTCAAGATGTAAACTGCACAATTTACAACTTCGGCCCAGAAATATTTTGGCAAATTCTTCAACTTCAGCATGCATCTAACCATATCCATGATGGTTCTGTTTTTCCTCTCCGCTACACCATTTTGCTGCGGTGTATATCTGGTTGTCATTTGGTGCTTTATGCCACTCCTCTTCAAGAAATCATCACAAACAGTATACTCTGTGCCTCTGCCAGTTCTCAACACTTTGATATTTTCTCCATTTTGCTTCTCAACATAAGTCTTGAACTCCTTAAATGTGTCACATGCATCAGACTTGTTCTTCAAAATATACACCCAAGATTTCCTGCTAAAGTCATCAATGAAAGTGATAAAATATTTTGCACCTCCATAAGATTGTACCTCAACCGAACACAAGTCTGAGTGGATAATTTCTAGGGGCCTTTGAGCTCTCATTGTCTTTCCAATCGGGAAGCTATCTCTATGCTTTTTTCCAATGACACAAGTTTCACAAACTTGATTAGGTACATGAATAGTTAGCAAACCATGTACCAATCCTTTCTTCTCAAGAATGTTCAAACTACTGAAATTTAAATGTCTATAGTGCATATGCCATAATTAATTATCCCCATGGGATACAGAACTCAAACAAGGCAATTTATCATGTTGCAACATCAAAGGAAATAAGCGATTAGGAGACATAGTTACCTTTGCGATTGGCCTTTGTTTGGAATCTCTAATTGTGAACACTCCATTGTAGATGCGCATATCATACCCCTTCTCTGATAGCGGTCCAATACTAAGCAAATTATGATTTAGACCTGGCACGAAATACACATCTGAAATGTAGTTGCGCATTCCATTCTTTAATGTGATAGCAATCATTCCTTTTCCTTTGACCGGCATCTTTGCAGCATTTCCAAATGTTATGGTTGTTTGTGTTGTCTCATCCAGTAGAGTAAACAACTCTTTATAACCTGACATATGATTGCTACATCCCGTATCTAGATTTCATGTGACTTGCTCATTTTTATTCATATTATTAAATGCCATTAATAAGACTTCTTCACTGACCTTGTTGTCTTCAGCTACCTTAGCATGAGAATTTTTATCCTCCGATTTTCTCTCTTTGCATTCATTTTTGTAGTGACCAAACTTGTTGCAGTTGAAACATTGGACGGTTGATTTATCTCGTCTTTGACTGCCATGCATGCCTCTGCCTCGACCTCTTCCTCGACCTCTTCCAAATGAGCCTCTTTTGTAATTTGTGTTAGAACCCCTTTGAGTTGAGCTTGTGTCATCTCGCGGCTGCCACCAACTTTCCTTTTTTAAGCTTAGTTGTGTCTGCAATGCTTCATCAATCATCGTCTCTAACTTCTCATTTAACCTTTGTTCATAGGCTTTTAATGAACTCAACAAATCATCCACCTTCATATCATCGAGATTTTGTGACTCTTCAATAGCCGTGACTTTTCCTTCAAAACAATCAGTCAAGGTTCGAAGAATTTTCTCCACAATCTGCAGATCTTTGACATCCTCACCATTGGTGTAACACCCCGTATTTTCTGTGAATGCATAAGTAACAAATTAAAGTACACTTAATTTTTAGGAGAAGAATTAAGGGAAACGGGTTGCGCCATTGCGTTCGTCTCGAAATTCTGCTTGAGATAGAGTCCGAGTTTGCGTAAAATGGATACCGTATGAAGGAGATATGGACGAACGAAGTTAGGCAGAAAAACCGGAAATAGGCCAGAAATGCACTGGCGCACTTGTGAAGTGCGCCAGCACAAAAATACATTGGCGCACTTGGGAAGTGCGCCCATGTCGAGCCAGAAACCTGCACATGGTTCTAGAGAGTTCTAATGACGATTTTTGATGTGCTGGACGGACCTGATGGCTTCTAGGGTGATCTAATGGTTCTGAAACACTCTCTACACCTATAAATATGTGATTAACCTAACCCTAATTCATAGAATATTGTCTATGACACCATTATGCTACCAAACTCTCCCTTAAACCCTAGTTGCCGCCTCTAAATCTAATCTCAAGTGTTCATTCACAATTCAAATTAAAGTTTAGAGCTGCAACAACAATCGAAGAAGATTAATCAGCGTTTCTGCATCAAATTCGATTTATAATCCTTTTCTTTAGCCACGAAAGGCAAGTACAGTTATTTTCCGATATAAACGTTAATTATGATTGTGGCATGAATTGTAAATCTGAATCTGAGGTTATGTCTGTTCTGTTCTGTTTAGATCTATCTTATTCTGTATCTCTTTCTTCTTTCTGTTCTATAGCCAGGCTACTACGAACCTGCGCCGAATCTCATAAGAGATTAACGCTCGAACGCTAAATTTTGGGACAAATAATGAATAATGCATAATTGGACATGAAACTGTTGCCTATGAGACTATTGTTGCCTATGACTATGATTCATGACTATGAGACTATTGCCTATGACTATGATTCATGCCTATGAGACTATTGCCTATGACTATGATTCACGCCTATGAGACTATTGCCTATGACAATGAATAAGAAACTATTGTGATTTGTCGCCCATGACTATTGTAGTTAGTTTCTTACGCCTATTCCCTTAATGATACTAGATCTCAAATTTAGTATGTAACTTTGCTAGTTTATTCCCATTCACTGTTATGTACATCGAGCCTAGTGGGGCCATTATCATTGTATTTGGTTCATTATTTCATGCCTATTCTTTCTTGTGCTTATCTCCTATTCCTTTTGCTAGGGCCATTTCATGAGTACTTAGAGAACTTGTTGAAACATTGGGCGTAGCTTAATTAAGTTAATAAATATGTTGGCATAATTTGAATTGGCTATGATAGAGAATGATTTACATGCATATTAGTCTTGGACAAAAATGGTAAACTAGAATATTAAATCTAGTTTTGACATGGACTGTAAATGGGAATATTAAGGCTATGATTTGGGGCATATATTGTATTATGAATTATGACCTTGATTTAGGGATGCAAGTTTAGGCTAAATCTATGATTGGGCAAGATAGGTATATAGAATTTTAGATATATATAATCTACTAAATCTATTATCTGCTAAATCCGTTAAATTGCCTAATCCGTTATTTGCTAAATCTGTTATATTGCCTAATTTGCTAGTTCTGCTATATTGCCTAATCTGCTAGATCTGTTCATCTACTAAATCTGTCATCTGCTAAGTCTGCTGAAAATGCCTAATCCGTTATATACTAAATCTGCTAAATTGCTTAATCTGTTAAGTCGCCTAATCTGCGAAATCTGTTATCTGCTGAGTTGATATATTTAGTCTGTTATTGACATAATCTGAATTGGCTATAGTTATGAATAATTGACATGTATATTAGGCATGGGCATAAATGGTAAATTATTAATTAATTGGCCGCAAAGATAAACATGGCTAACTCGAGGTTAGAATGAGTTTGCGGCGTAATCCTGCCCGGAACCGCCCGGCACATCTAGTGGCCGCAAACACTAGGTTCTAATGTGAGAAGTTAGTCATAACATGCTTGAAACCCGAGGTTAGACTCAGTTTGTGGCAGAAATCTGCCCGGAACTAACCGGCCTAACCAATAGTCGCAAACTGACAGTCTAATGTGAGAGGTCTTGGCATTAATATTTAATTAATGAAAATCTGAGATAAATATGATGTCTAAAACGTGTTGGGTGGATAGGGTTAAACCAACTGGACTAATGAAATTAATAAACCCGTTTCATGAATCTGTAGGCCCAGTACAAAGTTAGACAAGTCTGTAAATCTGTTAAATCTGTATCTCTGATCCGTTAGTCTGGAAACTTATTAACTTGATTTTCTGATCTGTGAACTAGTTGACCTGAACTCTGTATGTCTGAACTTGTAAACAAGTTAATCTGAAATCTGTTAGTCTGGGGGCACAAGGTTAGGAGAGAAAATACTTGTGTCATCTGTTGTTTGGGACCCATATTAGTCAGTAACCCTTTCTGGTATCAAAACTTTGACCCAACAGTAGGTAGGGTCCGGGCACGCTTACTGAACTAATTATAAGTGGTTCATTCTGATAATGGCGAGGGGTGTTGATGGTGCGTTCCAACCGGGTCATGTGCGTGCATGGATCCCGGTCTGCCTCTCAATATGTAAGACGCTGTGACATCTGTAAATAGGCCTGTGCCAATTGGTTGTCACTTTAGGGAGTGATACACCCTATTGTGGAGCCGACACAGGGTATTTATGTTCAGGGAGCCAATCGCTTGGGGTAGGGTTTTAGGGTACACTCAGTTCTGTCTGTCTTTGTTGGTACCGTCTGTTTCTGTTGGGTGGCAACACCTATTTACGTGGTACCGTCTGTTCGGGAGGTAAAGGCCCATTTACTAGTGTACACCTAATTCTAACATTCTGTTTCCGTAGAGATTATTCTGTTTCCGTTTCTGTACTTTCTGTTCGGGTGGTAAAGGCCCATTACTAGCATTCTGTTTCTGTACTTTCGGTTCGGGTGGTAAAGGCCCATTATTAGCATTATGTTTCTGTACCTTCTGTTAGGGTGGTAAAGGCCCATTATTTTGTTTCTGTTTCTGTTTAGACATTAGGGTAACACCAAATCCTGTTATACTAGTATTAGTGCAGAGAAGTGAAAAGTAATATCATCATGTTTCTTCTGTTTAACCTAAGTATATCTGTTATTCCTGTTATCTCTCATCCAGTTTTATTTGCATGCCATGACATTATTATCTGTTCATAACTGAAAGTCACTGGACTTGCCAGACTTTATGTCTGACCCTTGTTGTTTCGCCTCTTTTCTTCCGTTCCCCCCCCCAGGTTTTCAAGGAGGGAATACTCTAGCTTGATCCGGATCTTTCTTCCTGCTTGGAGTGCTTGAAGTGCTTAAAGTATGGCTTGTCTTTTTCTGGCATCTTTGGTGGGGATAATGATTTTAAAGTTTTGTACCCTTATGGCTTTTGAACAAGGCTGATATATATGGACTTGAGTTTTTGGTAAATTTGTAACCAAACTGATTTCGGTCCGCTGCAATAAAGTTATAAAGTTTTTCAAGTATTATTTTTATGTCTGTCTTGTAATATTCTGTTCTGTTTACTAAAATGCTCCATCAAAGTTAAGGCATTCCCTTTGTGAGTGACCTTAACGGATGTGGGAAGTGCGCCCATGTCGAGCCAGAAACCTGCACAGGGTTCTAGAGAGTTCTAATGACGATTTTTGATGTGCTGGACGGACCTGATGGCTTCTAGGGTGATCTAATGGTTCTGAAACACTCTCTACACCTATAAATATGTGATTAACCTAACCCTAATTCATAGAATATTGTCTATGACACCATTATGCTACCATACTCTCTCTTAAACCCTAGCCGCCGCCTCTAAATCTAATCTCAAGTGTTCATTCACAATTCAAATTAAAGTTTAGAGCTGCAACAACAATCGAAGAAGATTAATCAGCGTTTCTGCATCAAATTCGATTTATAATCCTTTTCTTTAGCCACGAAAGGCAAGTACAGTTATTTTCCGATATAAACATTAATTATGATTGTGGCATGAATTGTAAATCTAAATCTGAGGTTATGTCTGTTCTGTTCTGTTTAGATCTATCTTATTCTGTATCTCTTTCTTCTTTCTGTTCTATAGCCAGGCTACTACGAGCCTGCGCCGAATCTCATAAGAGATTAACGCACGAACGCTAAATTTTGGGACAAATAATGAATAATGCATAATTGGACATGAAACTGTTCCCTATGAGACTATTATTGCCTATGACTATGATTCATGACTATGAGACTATTGCCTATGACTATGATTCATGCCTATGAGACTATTGCCTATGACTATGATTCACGCCTATGAGACTATTGCCTATGACATTGAATAAGAAACTATTGTGATTTGTCGCCCATGACTATTGTAGTTAGTTTCTTATGCCTGTTCCCTTAATGATACTAGATCTCATATTTAGTATGCAACTTTGCTAGTTTATTCCCATTCACTGTTATGTACATCGAGCCTAGTGGGACCATTATCATTGTATTTGGTTCATTATTTCATGCCTATTCTTTCTTGTGCTTATCTCCTATTCCTTTTGCTAGGGCCATTTCATGAGTACTTAGAGAACTTGTTGAAACATTGGGCGTAGCTTAATTAAGTTAATAAATATGTAGGCATAATTTGAATTGGCTATGATAGAGAATGATTTACATGCATATTAGTCTTGGACAAAAATGGTAAACTAGAATATTAAATCTAGTTTTGACATGGACTGTAAATGGGAATATTAAGGCTAAGATTTGGGGCATATATTGTATTATGAATTATGACCTTGATTTAGGCATGTAAGTTTAGGCTAAATCTGTGATTAGGCAAGATAAGTAAATAGAATTTTAGATATATATAATCTACTAAATCTGTTATCTGCTAAATCCGTTAAATTTCCTAATCCGTTATCTGTTAAATCTGTTATATTGCCTAATTTGCTAGTTCTGCTATATTGCCTAATCTGCTAGATCTGTTCATCTACTAAATCTGTCATCTGCTAAGTCTGCTGAAAATGCCTAATCCGTTATATGCTAAATCTGCTAAATTGCTTAATCTGCTAAATCTGTTAAGTCGCCTAATCTACGAAATCTGTTATCTGCTGAGTTGATATATTTAGTCTGTTATTGACATAGTCTGAATTGGCTATAGTTATGAATAATTGACATGTATATTAGGCATGGGCATAAATGGTAAATTATTAATCAATTGGCCGCAAAGATAAACATGACTAACTCGAGGTTAGAATGAGTTTGCGGCGTAATCCTGCCCGGAACTGCCCGGCACATCCAGTGGCCGCAAACAATAGGTTCTAATGTGAGAAGTTAGTCATAACATGCTTGAAACCCGAGGTTAGACTCAGTTTGTGGCAGAAATCTGCTTGGAACCAACCGGCCTAACCAGTAGCCGCAAACTGACAGTCTAATGTGAGAGATCTGGGCATTAATATTTAATTAATGAAATCTGAGATAAATATGATGTCTAAAACGTGTTGGGTGGATAGGGTTAAACCAACTGGACTAATGAAATTAATAAACCCGTTTCATGAATCTGTAGGCCCAGTACAAAGTTAGACAAGTCTGTAAATCTGTTAAATCTGTATCTCTGATCCGTTAGTCTGAAAACTTATTAACTTGATTTTCTGATCTGTGAACTAGTTGACCTGAACTCTGTATGTCTGAACTTGTAAACAAGTTAATCTGAAATCTATTAGTCTGGGGGCACAAGGTTAGGAGGGAAAATACTTGTGTCATCTGTTTTTTAGGACCCATATTAGTCAGTTACCCTTTCTGGTATCAAAACTTTGACCCAACAGTAGGTAGGGTCCGGGCACGCTTACTGAACTAATTATAAGTGGTTCATTCTGATAATGGCGAGGGGTGTTGATGGTGCGTTCCAACCGGGTCATGTGTGTGCATGGATCCCGGTCTGCCTCTCAGGATGTAAGACGCCGTGACATCTGTAAATAGGCCTGTGCCAATTGGTTGTCACTTTAGGGAGTGATACACCCTATTGTGGAGCCGACACAGGGTATTTATGTTTAGGGAGCCGATCGCTTGGGGTAGGGTTTTAGGGTACGCTCAGTTCTATCTGTCTCTGTTGGTACCGTCTGTTTCTGTTGGGTGGCAACACCTATCTGCGTGGTACCGTCTGTTCGAGAGTTAAAGGCCCATTTACTAGTGTACACCTAATTCTAATATTATGTTTCCGTAGGGATTATTCTGTTTTCGTTTCTGTACTTCCTGTTCGGGTGGTAAAGGCCCATTACTAGCATTCTGTTTCTGTACTTTCTGTTCGGGTGGTAAAGGCCCATTATTAGCATTATGTTTCTGTACCTTCTGTTAGGGTGGTAAAGGCCCATTATTCTGTTTCTGTTTCTGTTTAGACATTAGGGTAACACCAAATCCTGTTATACTAGTAATAGTGCAGAGAAGTGAAAAGTAATATCATCATGTTTCTTCTGTTTAACCTAAGTATATCTGTTATTCTTGTTATCTCTCATCCAGTTTTATTTGCATGCCATGACATTATTATCTGTTCATAACTGAAAGTCACTGGACTTGCCAGACTTTATGTCTGACCCTTGTTGTTTCGCCTCTTTTCTTCCGTTCCCCTCCCCCCCCAGGTTTTCAAGGAGGGAATACTCTAGCTTGATCCGGATCTTTCTTCCTGCTTGGAGTGGTTGAAGTGCTTAAAGTATGGCTTGTCTTTTTCTGGCATCTTTGGTGGGGATTATGATTTTAAAGTTTTGTACTCTTATGGCTTTTGAACAAGGCTGATATATATGTACTTGAGTTTTTGGTAAAGTTGTAACCAAACTGATTTCTGTCCGCTGCAATAAAGTTATAAAGTTTTTCAATTATTATTTTTATGTTTGTCTTGTAATATTCTGTTCTGTTTACTAAAATGCTCCATCAAAGTTAAGGCATTCCCTTTTTGAGTGACCTTAACGGACGTGGGGTGTTACAATTGGCCTTCATTTGGTTGACAAGTGACAATGTTCTATCAAAATATTCAGAGATGCACTCCTTCTTCTCCATTTGAAGAAGTTCAAACTGTCGTCGTAGCGTTTGCAATCTCACCTTTCTAACTTTCTTTCGCCCCACATATGTGTTGATAAGGCAATCCCAAGCCTCCTTTGACGATTTAACATGAGCTATTTTCTCACAGACATCAGATTCTATTGCTCCAAATTTATACATCAAGGCTCTACTATCTTTCTTTTTGTTTTTACTAACCTATGCTCTCTGTTCCCGAGTGAGATTTGTTTGATCAGCTGGATCTGTAAATCCATCGGTAACTACCTCTGAGTACTCCATGACTTTGAAGAAAAGCTCCATCTGAGATCTCCAATGTTGAAGGTTTCCTTTTCCATCAAACTTCCCAACGGGACATGGACAAAATTCACCTTGTCGATTTGCCATAAATCTCAACACAAGCTCTGATACCAGATGTTAAAGACAGAGCAACAGAAATTTAAATTGCAAGTGCTCAACTCAAATGTAGAGGAAGAATGAGATTTTACATAACCATGATATTTTATTAAATTTCTTCATGCTCACAACAAAACAAGGTTAGGCTTTATATAGTAGCCTTTACATGTCAATTCAAAATCAATAGGTGCTCTTTAACCAATAAACATTACTTTCATTTATAAATTTAACAATTCCAATGACATTTTAATTCTACCAAAGCACATGTCATTTGGCTTTACACATTCCAAAGATATTTAATGCCTGGTTTATTTTCACACTCATAAAAAAAAACATAGCCTGATGTACTTCTTCGGTCATCAACATCTCCCGCGTAATCACTATCCGAGAAAGTCATGAGCTCATCACGTCCACCGGTCATGAAACAAACACCAAGCTCAACAATCCCTTTCACATACCTGAAAATTCTTTTAATGGCTTGCATGTGCAACTCCGTGGGCCTTTCACATACCTGAAAATTCTTTTGATGGCTTGCATGTGCAGCTCAATGGGCCTCTCCATGAACCAACTAATTAGATTTACAACATATATTAGATTGGGCCTTGTTACCGTCAAGTACATCAAGCTTCCAACAATTTGTTTAAACTTCGTAGAATTAACTTGAGCACCTCCTTCATCCTTCATCAACTTGCTTCCAGGAACTATGGGATTTTTAGCTGAGTAGTACTCCACCATGCCAAGCCTCTCTAGTACCTCTTATGCATATTTTCTCTGGCATAGATAAACACCTTCAGCATTCTGCACAATTTCAACACTAAGAAAATAATTCATTTTTCCTAAACCTAAAATATCAAATTCAGATTTCATTGAGGCCTTAAATTCTTCAATCATAACTTCATCACTGCCTGTGAAAATTAAGTCATCTACATATAGACTTATAATCGGTATGTTACCTCCCCTTCCAGACTTAGTGAACAATGTATATTCGCTTAGACATCTTTCAAATCCTTCTTTGTTAAAGTAGGCTTCAATCTTGCTATACCATGCCCAGGGTGCTTGCTTCAATCCATACGTTGTCTTTTTTAACTTGTACACTTTGTTCTTCTCTCCCTTCTTCACAAAACCTTGAGGCTGCTTAATAAACACATTTTCACTAAGCTCTCCATTTAGAAAGGCTCTTTTTACATCTAATGGTTATACACACCATTTTCTTTCTGCAACTAGAGCCAACACCATTCTGATTGTTTCCCACCTTGCTACGAGAGCAAACACTTCAGTGTAATCAATGCCATGTTGGTGTGAATACCCCTTGGCAAAAGTCTTGCTTATACTTGTCAATGTTTCCTTTTTCATTGAATTTTGTTTTGAAGATCCATTTTACTCCTATCTTTCTTGCACCAGCTGGAAGATTAGTTAAATTCCAAGTATCATTCTTCTTAATAGCACTGATCTCATTGTTCATGGCTTCTCTCCACTTCAAATTCTTTGATGCTTCTTCAAAAGAACTTAGATCACTAGCTAGTGTATTCAACATCATATTCTGCACTTCTTCTTCCTTAGAAATCCCCTCACCTGTGACATAATCTTACATGCAATATGGTTATCTTCTAGCCCTCCTTTCATGTGGACATGAAGTGTCTCTGTCAAATGAATCTACTGAGGATGAACTAATATCTTCTTCTATACACCCTGCACATTCCCTCTATTTTCTTCCTCATCATCATTACTTTCATTATTCTCTTCGTCAGTATCACATTCAAGCACACCAATTTTCCCTTCTACACCTTTACTCCAGTCCCACTTCTCACCCTCTTCAAATTCCACATCCTTACTCACATTAACCTTCTTTGTAATGGGATTGTATAGCCTATAAGCCTTTGATTACTCACTTACACCTAACAACACACACTTCTCACTCTTGTCATCAAGCTTGGTTTTTTTATATCTGGAACATGAACATGTCCAATACAACCAAAAACTCTAAAGTGCTCAACGGATGGCTTATTTCCACTCCATGCCACTTTAGGAGTCATGTTTTTCGCAACTAAGGTTGGACTACAGTTAAGAACATAGAATGACCAATTGACTGCTTTTGGCCAAAACTCTTTTGGCATTTTCTTCTCCGATAGCATGCTCCTTACTAAGTTAATGATTGTTCTATTTTTCCTCTCCGCAACCCCATTTTGTTAAGGAGTAAATGTTGTAGTGAGTTGCCTTTTGATTTCGTTTGAGCTACAAAATTCAGTAAACTCACTTGATGTTAATTCTCCCCCTCTATCTGTACGTAAACAACATATATATGCTCCAACTTCTTTTTCAACTAAAATTTTGAACCATTTAAAAGCAGTAAATGTTTCAGACTTCTCAGACAGAAAATATACCCAACATTTTCTACTATAATCATCCATGAAAGTAATCATATACCTTTTCTTTCTATTTGTCTGAGGCTTTATAAGCCCGCATAGGTCTGCATGCACCAGTTGCAAAGTTTTTGTAGCTCTCTAAAGATTCCTTTTTGGAATAGAATCTCTATGCTGCTTTCCTATAAGACAACTTGCACATAACTTTGTAGGAGTTTTGAGAGTAGGTAATCCTTTCACCATATTTTTATAATAAAGTGTTCTCAACCCCTTGAAGCTAAGATGCCCAAATTGACAATGCCATAAGTGACTCTCATCTTCACTTTGAGTTTGGAAGCAAGATGGCTCTCTTGAAGTCATAGTTGCAAGGATAGTAAACATCCTATTTGCTGACATGGAAGTTTTCATAATCAAACCTCTGCTTGGATGAAACACTTTTCACATTCCATTGTAGATATGGATGGCTAATCCCTTCTCTTGCAGCTGCCCTATGCTCAATAGATTGTTTTTCAGTTCTGGGATAAAACATCTTACTAATCACTTAAGATATCACTCCAATCACTAGTCTAATGTTTCCTTTTCCCATAACAGTCATTTTTGTATTATTTCCAAGTTTCACATGTTGTCTAAAATCTTCATTCACATCTGGAAACAAAAGCTTGTTTCCACTCATGTGATTACTACAACTAGTATCTAAAAATCATACCTCTTCTCTCTTTAAGTCACGCTGATCTGGATAAGCCATAAGAAGCATTTCCTTGTCTTCGTTGAGTTCTGCATAGTTAGTTTTTTTTTTATATTGAAAATTCCATAGCTTATGACATTTATAACACTCAATCATGGATTTATTGAGTGGTTGTCTACCTCGACCTATTCCTCTTCTTCTAAAGCTTCCTTGAATCTTCCTCCAATTCCATCATCCTCCCTTACTCCATTGGTGACCTTCAAGGCATGTTCCTCTTTTTTGTGACCATTTATTATTTGATCATGTACTAGCAAACCGCTCTGGAGTTCATCAATGGATATATTAGCAAGGTTGTTTGGTTCTTCTATCGAACATACAACATAGTCAAAACTTCGTGTCATCGATCTTAGGATCTTCTCTACTATCACAATCTGCTCCATTTTCTCACTATATGCTTTCATCTTATTACCAATTGTGAGAGTCCTTCCAAAGTATTCATCAACACTCTCGCCATCCTTCATACCAAGAACTTCAAATTCTCTTTGTAGGGCCTGTAAATGAGCTCGTTTCACCTAGGTGAATCCTTGGTATTTTTGTATCATCGAATCCCGTATGTTCTTCACGGATTCTTTGTTAAGGATTGTTTCCAAGATTGTTCGGTCAATGGCTTGGAAAAAGTATTTTTCACCATTAAATCTTTTAGTCTTCGATCATCTATGGCCTTCCTCTCTGCCATGGATAGCTGCACTCCCTCTATAGCTGATGGTGTAACACTTTCAATCAAACTCCAGTACTCTTTGGATCAAAGAAAGTTCTCCATCAACACGGCCCAACGATCATAGTGGCCATCAAACTTCAGAATAGCTGGTTGAACAAAATTCCCTTTTGTTGTCATGCTTTGTTCACTACTGTTACTTTCTCTACTCACTTCTTCTTTGCTTCATTAACTGTTTCTCTTCTTAAGAATACTGTAGATTCTTTAATCCCTTAATCAATCCCTTGGGTTGGCGCTCTGATACCACTTGTTAAAGTAGTTACACTCTGCACAAGAAACATACAGATTAGGAGGAAAAAGCCCATTTTATTAACTATAAGATGGCTTTATATATAATCTTTATATAGTTGAAAACCGAAATAAAATATCTCGTCGGAAAACCAACAACTTTACTTGCTTCAAAATACTTCAGACTTGATCTACTAGATCTTAGAAACTAGGACTTATTAATAGGATCAACAAACTAACTTGATAAAGTCAAACAAGCCATAATGCTCTAACAATTCGTCCCTTAAACTGAACTACAGTAGCAATTAGTTTACTCACAAGGCATCTTACATAATCCCAACATATATCGCAACTTTTCAAATACTTCCACCTTTAACGGCTTCATCATAATGTCTGCAATCTGACACTGTGAACAACAATGCAACAATTCCACTGTCCCAGCTCTACAAAGATCACGCAGAAAGTGGAATCTAACATCTATATGTTTGCTTGTCACAACTGATTGTAGAGGTTGATATTTTTTAAACAGAGCAATGATTATTCATGTTGATTCACAAGATTTTTAATTCAAGACAACAAAGAAATGGAGTTTAGTTGTGTTAGATCAATGTGAAAATCTATCCTCATTCTATATAACACAAATGCACGAAATTTATATATATATATATGAATAAATGGCTAGAAAAACAGTGATTACTGGGCAAAATGCCCTAAACCAATCGATTGGTTCATTTCAGACCAGTCGACTGGTCAGGCAAATTTTGCCCAGTAATGGCAACTTTCTGCTATCTTTAAATATATATACGATTTATACTTTTTAACCAGTTCACTGGTTATTTTCAGACTAGTTGACTAATTCGATAATCACAACCATTTTTATGAAAGGACATCATCTTTCATGAAGAAATTCCGCTTTATTTCTGAATAGAAATGGGTGCATCTCTTCGATAAAACTCTTCATGAAAGATCTATACTCTTCAACTATTATATATACACTATGAACGTGGTTTTCAAATTGCCGAATCTTTCTAAATCTATTCTATTTTCTAATGTACATTTCTAAGCATTCTTGCATTCTAAAAAGCTCTCAAATATTCAAATTACTTGTTGAATCTTTGAAAATTCAAATCTCTTGATTCCGTAAGTAATATACTTCCTTCAGTCTTCACATACACATTATATACTTGGGGATAAGATTATAGGAAGGGTCTACTCATTCATTGGCTATTCAAGAACACAAGAAGAAGTCAAACTCTTATCGTTTGTTGAAGTCCTATGTCAGTGCTCAGGTAGGAAATCCTTGTTGGGGCTCGGATTGTTGTGAACCTATTCCTCTGAGTGAAGAGAGGATGTTGATAGTAGAATTTAGAAGGAGTTTGGGACTGGACGTAGGACGGGATGTCCGAACCA
Source organism: Allium sativum (assembly GCA_030737875.1). NCBI lineage: Eukaryota > Viridiplantae > Streptophyta > Magnoliopsida > Asparagales > Amaryllidaceae > Allium > Allium sativum. The sequence continues at coordinate 614,733,392 of CM060915.1, read as the reverse complement.
GTATAAAATTCCTGGTGTCACTTTACTTGCTGCATTTCCTTATTTGCGATATATCATATCAGTAAATATTTATTTGCATAAATATTGTATTAGACAAGTTAGAATATCATATTCACTTCCGCATAATCCATATAGAAAGATCCTAAGTTACACGACTTTTCATTCGGTATCGGAGTAGGACATCATTTAACCTTACAACCGTTATTTGATAATTATTTAATATGGAAAATAACACTAATACTTGCACAAACACCGGATTCACTGAAGGACAATCTACTACACGACCATCCTTTTTCAAGGGCATAAATTATAGTTATTGTGCGACATGTATGAGAATATATATGCAAGCTAGCAGTTATGATGCTTGGAATATCACACAAAAAGAATATACAGAACCCATTACACCTTATACTGAATGGTCCACAAATGAAAAAGCAGAGGCTATTGCCAATGCTAAAGATATGAATATGTTGCATTGTGCCTTGGATAGAAATGAGTTTAACTGAATTTGTATGTGCAATACTGCAGATGAAATTTGGAGAACACTTAAAATAACTCACGAAGGAACTAACAAGGTTAAACAAAGCAAGATATCCATGCTTAAAATCCATTTCAAAATTTAAAATGAATGAGAATAAGTCTATTAATGATATGTATTCACAATTTTAAAATATTTATCATTCATTATTGGGTTCAGAACAAAAATATACTGATTTTGATATAGTATCAAATATCTTATAACTCTTTGACAGATGAATGGGAAAGAAAGGTTTTAGTTATCGAAAAGGCTAACGATCTTTGAACCACAAAACCCGAAGAGTTGATTAGTAATCTTATGTCATATGAAGTAAATTTTTGGGATAAAAAGATTCATGCTTAAGACAAGAAAAATCTAGCTTTCCATGCTGTAAAAGATGAATCGGATTCAGACGAAGAAACATAGCATTTGTTGCCAAAAGTTTCAGAAAGTTTCTCAAATATAAGAAGGGTCAGATGAAGAATATAAAGAAGAAATCTACAAGAGAAAATAATATTGATCCATCCTTAATTGAGTGCTTTAATTGTCAGAAGACTGGACATTTTCAAAAGAATTGTCCCGAACAAAAGAAAAATCACAACAAAAAGGAGAAATCTAAAAGACGAGCTTTCTCAGTCACATGGAATAATTCAGACACTTCATTTTTGAAAAGTAATAGTGATAGCGACAATGAACAAGCCAATGTATGCTTCATGGCCAAAGAGATTGAGGGTAGTGATTTTACTTATGAAGAAATGGTTGAAATTAATGTGGAAATTCTAGAATCTAGAAAAAATTGTAAAAGAAAATATAAACAAGCAAACAGAGATAAGAAAAATGCAGAATTTGAAAGAGATTTGTTAAAAGATGAAAAAGAGATCTTAGAGTATGAAATCAGAAAATTACAATAATCTCTATCTAATGTAAATTCTCAAATTTCTTTATTGAGTCAAGAAATTGAAACTAAAAAAGAAAAGAATGATTTGCTTGCTTTCGAAAATCCTAATTTAAACACAAGAATTAAAATTATTGAGCTAGATAATTCTAGTCTTAAATTAAAATTAGGTGATATTTCTAAAAATGTAAACAATTTTAACAAAGGAAGGGAAAATTTGTCTAGAATTTTAGAAAATTCTCAGCCTACTTCTGGTAAAAAGGATTAGGATTTTTACAAAAAATCAGCGCATAGAAAAATTCTACCAAACCTGTTAGTACTAAGAGAAATATTGAAGTTATCAAACCTGCCTTTTCTAATATAAAGAAAGCAGTTTCAAAGAAAAAATCTTCTAGAAATATTAGCATATGGGTACCAAAGACAAAAAAATTACTAATTAGGGATAAGTATATTAAAAGTTTCTTAGAAAATATGCACAAGAATATCAATTATGTTTTTAAAAGGGACACTGAACCCTCATGGGTCAGTTACCTAAGACCTGACTCTTAGGACCCTAACAGAGGAAGTGGGTATCAACATCACTTTTATTTTTTGCAGGTACCACTCAAAAATAAAGGAAAATGGATACTCGACAGTGGTTGCTCAACACATATGATAGGAGACAAGGAAATGTTGACCAATATTACTTACTCTAAAGGAGGAATTGTCACATTTGGAGATAATTCCAAAGGATATATCATCGACAAAGGCAATGTGAGTAATTACGGTATATCTAATTTACCTCTTATCTCTGAAGTTTATTGGTTAAAAATTTAAAACATAATTTACTAAGTATTAGTTAACTTTGCGATAAAGGTTTTAAAACATCATTTTCTAAAAATAAATGTAACATATTAAATTCTAATCAAAATTTCATTTTCGAAGGAAGTAGAGATAAAAATATTTATATCTTGAATATGGCAGTTAATAATAACTCAAGTATGTGTCTACTAGCCAAAGAAAATAGTCCTTGGTTATGGCATAAAAGATTCTGTCATGTAAATTTTAAAACCATAAACAAGATTCCTAAAAATGATTTAGTTAAGAGGTTTACAAAAATAAATTTTAAACCATAAAATTTATGTGATGCATGTCAGTCTGGGAAATTAACAATATCCTCTTTTAAGTCTAAAGAGATGATTCAACATTACAACCACTTGAATTACTACATATAGATTTGTTTAGACCAACTCAAATACAATCTACAAATCACAGTAGATATCTGTTTGTAATAGTTGATGATTTTTCGAGGTACACTTGGATAATATTTTTGAAAAATAAGTGTGACACTTTTGAAAATTTTAAAATTTTATAAAACAAATTCAAAACTTGGCAAGTTTGAAAATTAAAAACATAAGAAGTGATTATGGAGGAGAATTTGAAAACGAAAACTTTGATTTATATTGTAAAAAGAAAGGAATTTTTCATATTTTTTCATTTCCTAGAATTTCACAACAAAATGGATTCGTGGAAAGGAAAAATTGAACATTGCAAGATTGCGCTAGGACATTGTTGAATGGAAACTCGTTACCAAAACATTTCTGGGCAGAACCTGTTGCAATGTCTTGTTATGTTTTGAATCGTGTCTCCATTCGACCATTTACGAAAAATACACTATATGAACTTTTTACTGGAAGAAAACAAAATAGTTTGTATTTCAAGGTTTTCGGTTCAAAATGCTTTATTTTAAATACAAAAGATCAGCTAGAAAAATTTGATTCGAAATCTGATGAAGGAATATTATTAGGATATTCTGAATGAAGCAAAGCTTATCGCATTTACCATAAAAGAACCGGTAAAATAGATGAATCACTTCATGTTTCTTTCGATGGGAATTTTATTCAACTTTATTTTGATTCAGACATTATGGAAAATATATCTTCTCAAGATGATGATATTTGAATTTATAGAGAAGACGAAAACATTGTACGTAATAACATAAGTAATAATGTTACAGAAACTCAAGATAATATCGATAGTAATAATCAAAATGTTCACACTAATGAAGTTGGACCTCCACCAAGAATATTACAAGATCATCCAACTCAAAATATTATTGCGGAAATAACATCAAATGTAAGAACAAGAAGTTAGTTAAATTTATTAAGTAATGTTGCCTTTTTATCGAATATTAAAACGAAAAACCTAAAAGAAGCTTCAATAGATGAAAACTGGATAATTTCTATGCAAGAAAAATTAAATCAGCTTGAACGCAATGAAGTGTGGGAATTAGTTCCAACACCAAGTGATCAAACTGTTATTGGTACGAAATAGTTTTACTAAAATAAAGCAGACGAATTAGGTAATATTACTAGAAACAAAGCTAGACCTGTTGCATAGGGTTGTAATCAAGAAGAAGGTATAGATTATGAAGAAACATTTGCTCCAGTCGCCCGACTAGAAGAAAATCGAATTTTATTAGAAAATGCATGTTTTCGTAACTTTAAATTATATCAAATGGATGTTAAAAGTACCTTCTTAAATGGTTATATAAAAGAAAGAGTATTCGTTGAACAACCTCCACTTTTCACTCATAGAAAATATCCTGATCATGTTTTCAAATTGAAAAAGGCTTTATATGAATTAAAATAAGCACCTCGTTCTTGGTATGAATGTCTTAAAAATTATTTAATTGACTTAGGATTCCAAATTGGAAAGGATAATCAAGCACTTTCTATAAAAAGTGATAATAAAGATATTTTGATAGTTCAAATATACATCAATGACATAATTTTTGGTTCAACTAATGAAAAATTATGTCAGGAGTTCTCAGATGACCAGCCAATTCGAAATGTCGCATATGCACTGTTTCAAATCTCGCAAATATTGCCCGAGATCTCCTCCAAGATCTCGTTTTGGGCTCCTTCCGAAATGAAACAACAAATATCACTCTAAATCTCCTTTCAAATACATCGCCCGAGATATTGCAATATCGAACGTTATATCGACCGAGACGAAATACTGGAATATCGTCCGAGATCTTAATATTTTTGGTTAAAATTTTAATTTGTGCCAGAACTAGAACTATAATTAAAAAATTAAAATCTAGCCATATCAATCTTTTGTTATTTTACATTTTGCATGTTAAATGACTATATTGTATGTTCGTATATGTTTTATAATGCTTATGATTTTCATATTCGTCTTTTTACATACATGTTACTTATGAAATTATGTATTTTATGGTCTATTTATGCTGAATTTTTTAATGTTTTGGATCCTTTTAATGTTTCATATCTAACAATATTCCTATTTTAAGCATATTATGATTTAGAGTATGAATGATCTTTCGCAAAATAAAGAATAATAAAGTTATTTTGCATTTTAGATTTAAGTCACTATGTTTTGGATAACATTCATAAAAAATCATTTTGTTAAAATATCTTTTTTAACATACTATGTACCCCGAGATTGTTCCGATATGAACTTTTAGTCCCGAGATGAAAATCAAAGACGAACTCCCGAGTTAGACTCGTCTCGTCCGAGATCTCCCCCGATACGAGACCGAGTCTATAAAATCCCCGAGACGAAACGCGACCGATATCCGAGATTTAAAACCTTGCGCATATGGGAGAACTATCCTTTTTCTGGGCTTACAAATTTAACAAATTCCAAGTGGAATTTTCATAAATCAAGAAAAATACTGTAATAATTTAATAAAACGATATGGAGTGGAAAATACATCAAGTAAACCTACACCCATGAGTACAACGACACAATTAGAAAAGGATGAAAATGGTAAAGTGTTGATAAAAACTTATATCAAAGCATGATAGGTTCACTTTTATATTTAACTGCTAGTAACCCGGATATGATATGTTTGTCTATGTGCTCGATTTCAAGCTAATCCAAAAGAATCACATTTACAAGCAGTAAAACGTATTTTAAGTTATCTTAGCAGTACCAAAGATTTGGACTTTTCTATCCAAAAGATTGTTCCTTTAAGTCAGTTTTATACAATGACGCTGATTTTGGAGGATCACGGACGTATCGTAAAAGTACAAGTGGTACTTGCCACTTCATTGGCAAATCACTTATATTTTGGTTCAACAAGAAACAAAATTTCGTTATACTATCGACATGTGAAGCTGAATATATACTTGCGGCATTAGTTTGTGCTCAAGTAATATATTTGTAGCAAACACTAAAAGATTTTAATGTCAATCTAAATAACTCAACAATTTATTGCGAAAATACAAGTATAATAAACTTGTCCAAAAATCCAGTAACCATTCTAGAACTAAACATACTGGTATAAGACATCATTTCTTGAAACACAATATTGAAAAGCAAATTATAAACTTAGAATTTGTAAACTTTGAAAATCAAATTGCAGATATATTTACTAAATCATTATTAGAGAATACATTTATTAAGCTTCGAAGAGAGCTAGGGATTGTCTCGTATAAAGATCTATGGATATCTACTTCTAATTATTTATGCTTAAATATTCTCTACTATTTCAACTACTGCTTTATCATGATACTTACTCTTTTTAATCAATGACAAAGGAGGAGAAATATGTTATCATTATATCATTATACACACTAACATTTTGTTATAGGAAACTGTAAGTATATTATATGCACTAACAAAATGTTGCAGAAAAGCCTTTTATTCCGAGGGAGACAAATATTTACAAGCATACATTCAAGGGGAGCAAATCATTATCTCAACAAAAATGAAAGGTGTTGTCATCAATCAAAAAAGGGGGAGAATGTTGATTCACAAGATTTTTGATTCAAGACAACAACGAAATGGAGATAAAATCAAAGAGTTAGTTCATATATATCTATATGTGTGTTTAGTTGTGTTAGATCAATGTTAAAATCTATCCTCATTCTATATAACACAAATGCATGGAATTTGATATTATATGACAAGACCCGAACTTCCACGTGAAGGAAAGCACGGATAGCGTTGAGAACAGGACAAAATAGAACGCAAACAGAAGAACATTTCATTGCTATTACAACAATTCCATCAAATACAAGAATACACAGAGTATAAATGAATAAATTACATTCGACAAATATCAGAGATTACAATAAATTACATAGCAGCGGAAAAATATACAAAACACAACTAGAAGGTGATATACGGATACAGAGCTTTCCGGATATCATTCCAGCTGTAAATCAGGACCCTGTGAATATAAATCTGCAAAACCAAAACTACTAGCTGCCCGTGTGGAAAATAGGGGCACCCAGAGTTTAGGTTAAAACAATAACTCCAGGCCAGTCATGTGACTGGTGTGAGAACTAAAACAGTTATTAATATTGGTTTTAAAGTTAGGTAAATCAAGGGACCACGCCGTATAACACGGAACGGGTTTCCTCCCAAGAATACCAGTGCATAGAACAAACAGCGCAATGCTAAATAAAGAAAAATGAAGCTGTTATAAGACCCAGGTCCCATCACACAATGCAACGCAAGCCGGAGGATAAGGTTTTCCCTTATAACAGCCAAAGCATGCTTGATACGTTTAAATCACATTATTTGACACTATTATAAGTGTATAGTGTCAAAACAATTTTCAATCATAAATATCAATCATAGGCGGCATGGGTACCATCTATCATGTCGCCATACTAGTTCTACAATTAAAACCGCAATATCACGTATTGGAAATTGGATTCCATCATGAGTCGAGGCAAGGGGCAAGCTCCTCTCCGCGTTCGAGACACTCTAGCAAATGCCTCGGGACCGCACACAGCAATCCCTAGATCCTCCAAGGCCGGTCCTCACTTACTTTTGAGGATTGGCAATTCCTGAGCACACGTTTCCCGGTCCTTACAGAACTATATCCGAGGCGCCTCGTATCCAACAACCACACAGGTGAAAAGTATATAAATGTCAGGGCTGGTAGGTCACTGACACCACCCTAGCTAGAAAGAAACGTCGTGCACTCCTTGGGTCCGTATCCCGTTTTGACTCATACCGAGGTGTGAGGCTCGCGAATTCACATTATACACAAAGCTACGCCACACAGGCCGTGCTTTGATCATCAACCACAAGACTTTGCTTTTCAACAGAAGCCTTGATCAATTTCCACTTACGCATGCCACATTGGCAATTCACTCCATGCGACTGATGTCCATCGATATACAACCTCTGAGCTCGTACGTCTTAGAGAAGGGCGTTAAGCAAGAGAATAAATTCTCCGCCGCCAAACAGATGTATATTTAATAGAGATCAATCAACACAGAATAAAATCCAATGTCAGACACACAATCCATTTACAAGTTCGTTCTGGGTCTGAACGAAACCGGAGGCACTTTCCTCGCATATCCATCCATCTCCAAGTACGTCTGGACGATCACCAACTGTTTCCCTCATCTTGGGTGTACAGCCCAATCAAGATCATCAGTAATCACCCAAACGATGTGAAGACTTCCGGTCTTCAACCATCGTCTTCATCTTCGACATCTCGTCGAATCGGTTATTCAGAATGGGTATAAACCCGGCCTTTCTGAATAACCCACGTATATAATAAACAAATGTTACACAAACACAACAAACGCCTCATTCCAATTCAGAATTTTCTTTTATTAAAAAAAAATCACATTCTTAGGGAAAGATTCCCATTAATTTTATCCAAGATAAATTCTTCTAAATTTATTCCTTAATCCTCCTTTGGATATCATTTCAAACTAGTCGGGATTAGCGAACCACACCGAAGTAATTATTTATTTTATTTCCCAATCCGAACCTATATATCCCATGGAGAAAAACTGGTAATACTCCATATCTAACACCACGGTGTTATCGGTAAAATTAATTACCATTTCATGTTCAAATCTAATTAAAGATTTAACTATCGCTTTGGAGCAAAACTGGTGGTACTCCCTTCTCGATCACCTTTCAGATTTGATAATTTAAATTATCGATTCACTTTTCAATCTAATTAAAGATTCATTAAAACTCCACTTAGTTTTAATCTTCTTAAAAATCAATATCCTGTCTTTAACTGGGTCAAAGAACCAATGTCATCTAAAACACGATTCACGATAAACCCAAACCACATTCTATTGTTAATTGGGTTAAAGAACAGGTGTTGTTCAAAACACCGCTCACGATAAACCTAAAAACCAATTCAATTTCAATTTCAATTAAATATTATTTAATTGATACACTTCATTAAATCTAAATAGAAAGATTTAATCTTTTTCTCTATTGGGCTTAAGAACAGTGTTAATGAAGACACCATTCACGACAAACCCAAATCACATTTGATATTAAATACAAGGCTCTGAATAGAAAATATACCGGCTTATATTCAATATCAAATTCTGAAACCAACAAATATTGTATTGGAAATAACGATATAAAATATATCTTTCAAATTCCCATAACAATATCTGTATAGTCACGAAATCCAACATCGAAATATTCCGAAGATAATTTCGATTCAACTCCAGTCCAATTCACATATTGGGAATATTGATTATTTTTAATAATTTTATCAAGGCCCGTACAGTCGATTTCCATCAACGGCTATCGGACTACACTTACAGCGACCTTTTTCGAATTTGATTTGGACATAATTCCAAATCCAACCGTTAGATTTCAAATTTCTAATATTCATTGGAAAGTTCTTTTCGATACGAACCCAACGGTTCCGGTTTTAGTAGAAACCGACGGTCGGATCTCCCGTAATGTCAATTCGAAGTCAATGGTCGAAATTCATGAACTGCCGCGGCGCGGCGCGTTCTATTCAGGCCATTATATATATAATATATATATATTATATATATTTCGTCGATTTCCCTTTAAAACGCATTTTATAAATCGTTTTAAATTCGTTTTCAAAACCATTTCAACACTATATTCAATTTCTAATCAAAATTGAATATTTCATATCATTACTATATAAATGATAATATTTTCAAAACGTTATATTTTGAAATCACTTCTTTTCTATATTCATTTTAAAAATGAATATAATCGATATAAATACCGTTCACGTCAAAATAGCGCGACTCTAATCACCACGGCTTTATATATTTCAATAAATTCGTTATTCTATTCAACAAATGAATATTTATTCCATTCAACACATGAATCTATATTTCTTCCAACACCTGACTAATCTCAACACATGAGTACTGTCAACACCTCACTATTTTTGTTATGTAAAATATTTTATAAAACTATGGTATCTATCGTTTGATTTTCAATTAGACTCCACCGTGAAGTAGTTCTAATTTTAAATATGATAAAGATGTGAATTTTATTGTATAAAATATTTCACTCAACACCTGGACATCGTCAACACATGACTATTTTTATATTCAACACATGAATTTTCTTTTATAATATTCCTTATTTTCCCGATTGGAATGAGGCCCAATCAATCACCATATAATGTTAATTATATGGATTCCATACAACACATGTATATAATAGCATTGAAAAATAATCAACCATCAACCAAAGTGCACTACACTGTATAAGCATCAAATATAGATATCTTACGCTTATAACAGCCTGTCAATCAATCGATCGACATATTTAATCAATCAGGATGAGTGAACTTCAAATTTCATCCCAACACCCGTCTGGGGTTTCAAACAATCAAACACAGATTTTATTTGTGCAGTTGGGCGATGTGTAAAATTTATCGTCTCCATCAATATCCTTCAAATAGGTGTACATAAACAAACCGTCCGGTTTGTAAATGAATATTTTATTTTATTCACTTCCACGTTAAAAATTATATTTTTAACGATAAAATATTCTATTTCAACACATGAATTTCTATTCAGTTCATTTACACAATAAAAATGATATTTTTATTTTTCTAACATATTTTGGGAAATTTCGGCGGCATAACGGCACGATACTAGAAACGGGACAAGGCCTAGCCTTATCCCCGGTCTAGTGAAGACCCACGCCATTCACACATCAATCAAATCCATTCCATTTCACCAAACAATTCAATTCAAACCAATTAGACTAACCAACTACTCAACCAAACAATTTAACAAACAAGCCATCCATGGTCTGTGGATGACGGGTGTCGGGTGCTACTAAACACCGTCTACATCCTAGTATATATATATATATATATATAACTAGAAAAAGAAGTTTAGAGTGAGAAGTTCTCAACAATAGCTATCCAATCATCTTGACTCTTCTTTGATAGAAATCTTCCTCGTTCCCGCATTTTTGTCATCTTCGTTGCCCGTAGCCACTACATATATAAAAATCACATTTTTATTTGTACACTTTCAGTTTAAAAATCATATTTTTTAATCACTTCATATATTTAAAAATCGAATTTTTACTACGCTACTAAATAGATAAAAATTCTATTTTTACTACGATGTTATATAGATAAAAATTTTATTTTTATTCCGCTATTCTTCATGTAAAGATTTCGCCTTTTCAATTTCAAAACTCTAATCTTTTATAGTTTAAAGCTCTCTTCTTTTATATTTTAAAAATCACGCCTTTTATATTTAAAAATCACGTCTTTTATATTTAAAAATCACGTCTTTTATATTTAAAAATCACGTCTTTTATATATTCAATCTTTATTTTGCTACACATATAAAGATGTTATTTTTAATATTCCTATCATGTAAAAATTATATTTTTTCTTCTCTACATAAACAAAAATCATATTTTTACATCTTTATATAGTCAAGATTATATTTTTAATACTTTAAAAATATAAAGATCATATTTTTATTTCTTTAAAATAAATTAAAAACTGAAATAAAACTCACATTGGTTGAAAGGGGCTCGCTAAAGCGTCGGAGAGGCACGGGGACTAAATAGCAAGCTTGGAACTCGATAAAGATTGGGTCTTTGGCCAAGAGAGGGGGTCTACTTGGTCGGAGGAGGTGGTGGCCGGCGTCAAGGGGGCGCAGCAGGCGAAGGTGGGGCCAGGGGGGTCGCGGCGTCGGTGTAGGCGGTCGGAGGCGGGGGGGTTCAGAAGAGGAGGGAGAGGAGAACAAGGGGAGGAGGTCTCGAGGTGGAGGAGAAGGGGGAAGAGGGGCGGAGGACCCCTGGGGGTCGGCGCCAGGGCGCGGCGGCCCTGGTGGCAGCGGCGGCGGCGGTCTTGGGCCCCCCGTCGTTCGCCCTTTTTTTTTCTTTCTGATCGGTATGAAGAGGAGAGAGAGAGAAAGAGGGGTGAGGTGTTATTATATTTAATTATTTAATTATTTTTAATTCTCCTTTAAGTTGACTTTTTATTTCGACCTCGAAACGAGGCCCACTACCTGTCGTCCATAGCGTATTACCCCCATTCTGAACACAATGGGATATGTATCGTAGGCTGATTCGATCGTTACAATCAGTTTCCGTTGAATTTACATATAACTCTACATATTGAATTTGAGCACGCATTTCAATTTACCGGGGTCACATACTAACTAGGAAAATTCCAGAAAAATATTTTCTAGCTTAGTATTGACGATACGGTCCTAACAAAACTAGTTTCATCGAATTCTGAAACCGTTGGAAAAATGGCCATTTTTCAGTCGATTAAAATCAACTGAAACTGGTCAAACGCGTTTTCCTTTGCCACGCTCACATATTGATTCGAAAAATTATGAAATTTGGAATCCAACAATAATTTGACACTGCGGATCCAACAAAAGTGGTTTCGTCGAAATCCGAGGTCATTTGCAAAATTCCCATTTTTAAGGGCCTGAATTCCATAGCGACTATTCAGAATTTTCAACTGGACTTATCTTTTGATTCCCGCTATGAAATTTTGGTCTTTCGGATTCGTTGGAAAGGTATCCTCGAATAGATCCTATTGTTTTTGGTTTCACTAAAATCCGGTCTATTTTGCACCCGGTACATTCAATTGAAGTTTGAAATCGAATTATCGAACTACCGCGCCATTTTCAATTCTATTTATAATTATTTATATTCAAACGATGACGTATATAATATATACGTTCGAATTATATTCAAAATAAATTTCTCGTCGAATTTATTTAAAATAATTCATTTTAAATATTCAAAATTCGCTAAAATTGCGAAAATAAAAATTTTAAACTGGCCCAGAATTTTCGAGTTATTACAATCTCCCCCACTTAAAACTTTTCGTCCCCGAAAAGGAACAAAGTCGCAAGTGGTTTGATCAATCAACTCTACGTTCGATTTGGCTTCCATTCTCCAACTTTTCAGTTTCTGAGAATTTTCAAATTTTCAAAAATCTGGCTAACACCCTAAATTTTCGAAAAATTTCGCCATAACCTCCCCTGCACCGGGAGCATCGGGGAATTTCAAATAGCTTCCCCGGTCCTTCAGATCTCAAAAAGAAAAAGAAAAAGCCAAGCGGCTAGCCAATAGGCTCATAAAATCATCATCACCCAAACAAAACAGTAAATTATGATAAACATGTACCTATTTGTCGGGCAAACAAATTTTATTCTCTGGCTCTAGCCTCCTTGCTATGACCTGTCCAATGTAAGTATATGCATATGCAAGCAAATGCGACCAATTTCCAATACAGTTCAATATTTGGTTCAATTAGGCATAAATGGTTAAAATTATCAAATAAATAAACAAACAACACAAACATCAATCAATTAGTGAATTAGAGTTTCAAATTCATAATTTTGATATATATATACAAAAAATCCTGATTTTGATGCCAATTCACAACAATGTGTTCTAGCTATATAAGTTTTGGTTCTCACACCAGTCTAATGGAAATATATAGATATCACACCTTCGAAATTCGAATATGAATACTGATGATGATGCACCATCATCAGAATCATCCCCGGATGTCTAGAATGTGATTCTATATCTACCCAGTATATTAAAACTTCGAATATACGTTCATGACGCGTATATACAAAACTTTTATATACTGGATTGCCCATATTCAAAATAAAGAAATATTCAAATACGTATAAAACGATTTAAATTTTCAAAACAAAATTGTTTTCTATTTGAAAAATATACTCTTCACACTCGTTCTAGGATACTACTGATCCTATCTCTAACGAGTCATTCTAATTGGATATTACTAATCCAATATCTGATGAATTCTATCGTATGGTTCTAATGTGTCTTGTTCTCGAGCTCTGTAAACCAAAGCTCTGTTACCAAACTGACACGACCCGAACTTCCCCGTGAAGGAAAGCACGGATAGCGTTGAGAACAGGACAAAATAGAACGCAAACAGAAGAACATTTCATTGCTACTACAACAATTCCATCAAATACAAGAATATACAGAGTATAAATGGATAAATTACATTCGACAAATATCAGAGATTACAATAAATTACATAGCAGCGGAAAAATATACAAAACACAACTAGAAGGTGATATACGGATACAGAGCTTTCCGGATATCATTCCAGCTGTAAATCAGGACCCTGTGAATATAAATCTGCAAAACCAAAACTACTAGCTGCCCGTGTGGAAAATAGGGGCACCCAGAGTTTAGGTTAAAACAATAAACTCCAGCTCAGTCATGTGACTGGTGTGAGAACTAAAACAGTTATTAATATTGGTTTTAAAGTTAGGTAAATCAAGGGACCACGCCGTATAACACGGAACGGGTTTCCTCCCAAGAATACCAGTGCATAGAACAAACATCGCAATGCTAAATAAAGAAAAATGAAGCTGTTATAAGACCCAGGTCCCATCACACAATGCAACGCAAGCCGGAGGATAGGGTTTTCCCTTATAACAGCCAAAGCATGCTTGATACGTTTAAATCACATTATTTGATACTATTATAAGTGTATAGTGTCAAAACAATTTTCAATCATAAATATCAATCATAGGCGGCAGGGTACCATCTATCATGTCGCCATACTAGTTCTACAATTAAAACCGCAATATCACGTATTGGAAATTGGATTCCATCATGAGTCGAGGCAAGGGGCAAGCTCCTCTCCGCGTTCGAGACACTCTAGCAAAAGCCTCAGGACCGCACACAGCAATCCCTGGATCCTCCAAGTCGGTCCTCTCTTACTTTTGAGGATTGGCAATTCCTGAACACACGTTTCCCGGTCCTTACAGACCTATATCCGAGGCGCCTCGTATCCAACAACCACACAGGTGAAAAGTATATAAATGTAAGGGCTGGTAGGTCACTGACACCACCCTAGCTAGAAAGAAACGTCGTGCACTCCTTGGGTCCGTATCCCGTTTTTGACTCATACCGAGGTGTGAGGCTCGCGAATTCACGTTATACACAAAGCTACGCCACACAGGCCGTGCTTTGATCATCAACCACAAGACTTTGCTTTTCAACAGAAGCCTTGATCAATTGCCACTTACGCATGCCACATTGGCAATTCACTCCATGCGACTGATGTCCATCGATATACAACCTCTGAGCTCGTACGTCTCAAAGAAGGGCGTTAAGCAAGAGAATAAATTCTCCGCCGCCAAACAGATGTATATTTAATAGAGATCAATCAACACTAAATAAAATCCAATGTCAGACACACAATCCATTTACAAGTTCGTTCTGGGTCTAAACGAAACCGGAGGCACTTTCCTCGCATATCCATCCATCTCCACGTACGTCTGGACGATCACCAACTGTTTCCCTCATCTTGGGTGTACAGCCCAACCAAGATCATCAGTAATCACCCAAACGATGTGAAGACTTCCGGTCTTCAACCACCGTCTTCATCTTCGACATCTCGTCGAATCGGTTATTCAGAGTGGGTATAAACCCGGCCTTTCTGAATAACCCACGTATATAATAAACGAATGTTACACAAACACAACAAACGCCTCATTCCAATTCAGAATTTTCTTTTATTAAAAAAAAATCACATTCTTAGGGAAAGATTCCCATTAATTTTATCCAAGATAAATTCTTCTAAATTTATTCCTTAATCCTCCTTTGGATATCATTTCAAACTAGTCGGGATTAGCGAACCACACCGAAGTAATTATTTATTTTATTTCCCAATCCCAACCTATATATCCCATGGAGCAAAACTGGTAATACTCCATATCTAACACCACGGTGGTATCGGTAAAATTAATTACCATTTCACGTTCAAATCTAATTAATGATTTAACTATCGCTTTGGAGCAAAACTGGTGGTACTCCCTTCTCGATCACCTTTCAGATTTGATAATTTAAATTATCGATTCACTTTTCAATCTAATTAAAGATTCATTAAAACTCCACTTAGTTTTAATCTTCTTAAAAATCAATATCCTGTCTTTAACTGGGTCAAAGAACCAATGTCATCTAAAACACGATTCACGATAAACCCAAACCACATTCTATTGTTAATTGGGTTAAAGAACAGGTGTTGTTCAAAACACTGTTCACGATAAACCTAAAAACCAATTCAATTTCAATTTCAATTAAATATTATTTAATTGATACACTTCATTAAATCTAAATAGAAAGATTTAATCTTTTTCTCTATTGGGCTTAAGAACAGTGTAAATGAAGACACCATTCACGACAAACCCAAATCACATTTGATATTAAATACAAGGCTCTGAATAGAAAATATACCGGCTTATATTCAATATCAAATTCTGAAACCAACAAATATTGTATTGGAAATAACGATATAAAATATATCTTTCAAATTCCCATAACAATATCTGTATAGTCACGAAATCCAACATCGAAATATTCCGAAGATAATTTCGATTCAACTCCAGTCCAATTCACATATTGGGAATATTGATTATTTTTAATAATTTTATCAAGGCCCGTACAGTCGATTTCCATCAACGGCTATCGGACTACACTTACAGCGACCTTTTTCGAATTTGATTTGGACATAATTCCAAATCCAACCGTTAGATTTCAAATTTCTAATATTCATTGGAAAGCTCTTTTCGATACGAACCCAACGGTTCCAGTTTTAGGAGAATCCGACGGTCGGATCTCCCGTAATGTCAATTCGAAGTCAATGGTCGAAATTCACGAACTGCCGCGGCGCGGCGCGTTCTATTCAGGCCATTATATATATAATATATATATATTATATATATTTCGTCGATTTCCCTTTAAAACGCATTTTATAAATCGTTTTAAATTCGTTTTCAAAACCATTTCAACACTATATTCAATTTCTAATCAAAATTGAATATTTCATATCATTACTATATAAATGATAATATCTTCAAAACGTTATATTTTGAAATCACTTCTTTTCTATATTCATTTTAAAAACGAATATAATCGATATAAATACCGTTCACGTCAAAATAGCGCGACTCTAATCAACACGGCTTTATATATTTCAATAAATTCGTTATTCTATTCAACAAATGAATATTTATTCCATTCAACACATGAATCTATATTTCTTCCAACACCTGACTAATCTCAACACATGAGTACTGTCAACACCTCACTATTTTTGTTATGTAAAATATTTTATAAAACTATGGTATCTATCGTTTGATTTTCAATTAGACTCCACCGTGAAGTAGTTCTAATTTTAAATATGATAAAGATGTGAATTTTATTGTATAAAATATTTCACTCAACACCTGGACATCGTCAACACATGACTATTTTTATATTCAACACATGAATTTTCTTTTATAATATTCCTTATTTTCCCGATTGGAATGAGGCCCAATCAATCACCATATAATGTTAATTATATGGATTCCATACAACACATGTATATAATAGCATTGAAAAATAATCAACCATCAACCAAAGTGCACTACACTGTATAAGCATCAAATATAGATATCTTACGCTTATAACAGCCTGTCAATCAATCGATCGACATATTTAATCAATCAGGATGAGTGAACTTCAAATTTCATCCCAACACCCGTGTGGGGTTTCAAACAATCAAACACAGATTTTATTTGTGCAGTTGGGCGATGTGTAAAATTTATCGTCTCCATCAATATCCTTCAAATAGGTGTACATAAACAAACCGTCCGGTTTGTAAATGAATATTTTATTTTATTCACTTCCACGTTAAAAAATATATTTTTAACGATAAAATATTCTATTTCAACACATGAATTTCTATTCAGTTCATTTACACAATAAAAATGATATTTTTATTTTTCTAACATATTTTGGGAAATTTCGGCGGCATAACGGCACGATACTAGAAACGGGACAAGGCCTAGCCTTATCCCCAGTCTAGTGAAGGCCCACGCCATTCACACATCAATCAAATCCATTCCATTTCACCAAACAATTCAATTCAAACCAATTAGACTAACCAACTACTCAACCAAACAATTTAACAAACAAGCCATCCATGGTCTGTGGATGACGGGTGTCGGGTGCTACTAAACACCGTCTACATCCTAGTATATATATATATATATATATATATATATATATATATCTAGAAAAAGAAGTTTAGAGTGAGAAGTTCTCACCAATAGCTATCCAATCATCTTGACTATTCTTTGATAGAAATCTTCCTCGTTCCCGCATTTTTGTCATCTTCGTTGCCCGTAGCCACTACATATATAAAAATCATATTTTTATTTGTACACTTTCAGTTTAAAAATCATATTTTTATAATCACTTCATATATTTAAAAATCGAATTTTTACTACGCTACTAAATAGATAAAAATTCTATTTTTACTACGATGTTATATAGATAAAAATTTTATTTTTATCCCGCTATTCTTCATGTAAAGATTTCGCCTTTTCAATTTCAAAACTCTAATCTTTTATAGTTTAAAGCTCTCTTCTTTTATATTTTAAAAATCACGCCTTTTATATTTAAAAATCACGTCTTTTATATTTAAAAATCACGTCTTTTATATTTAAAAATCACATCTTTTATATATTCAATCTTTATTTTGCTACACATATAAAGATCTTATTTTTAATATTCCTATCATGTAAAAATTATATTTTTTCTTCTCTACATAAACAAAAATCATATTTTTACATCTTTATATAGTAAAGATTATATTTTTAATACTTTAAAAATATAAAGATCATATTTTTATTTCTTTAAAATAAATTAAAAACTGAAATAAAACTCACATTGGTTGAAAGAGGCTCGCTAAAGCGTCGGAGAGGCACGGGGACTAAATAGCAAGCTTGGAACTCGATAAAGATTGGGTCTTTGGCCAAGAGAGGGGGTCTACATGGTCGGAGGAGGTGGTGGCCGGTGTCAAGGGGGCGCAGCAGGCGAAGGTGGGGCTAGGGGGGTCGCGGCGTCGGTGTAGGCGGTCGGAGGCCGGGGGTTTCAGAAGAGGAGGGAAAGGAGAACAAGGGGAGGAGGTCTCGAGGTGGAGGAGAAGGGGGAAGAGGGGCGGAGGACCCCTGGGGGTCGGCGCCAGGGCGCGGCGGCCCTGGTGGCAGCGGCGGCGGTCTTGGGCCCCCCGTTGTTCGCCTTTTTTTTCTTTCTGATCGGTATGAAGAGGAGAGAGAGAAAGAGGGGTGAGGTGTTATTATATTTAATTATTTAATTATTTTTAATTCTCCTTTAAGTTGACTTTTTATTTCGACCTCGAAACGAGGCCCACTACCTGTCGTCCATAGCGTATTACCCCCATTCCGAACACAATGGGATATGTATCGTAGGCTGATTCGATCGTTACAATCAGTTTCCGTTGAATTTACATATAACTCTACATATTGAATTTGAGCACGCATTTCAATTTACCGGGGTCACATACTAACTAGGAAAATTCCAGAAAAATATTTTCTAGCTTTGTATTGACGATACGGTCCTAACAAAACTAGTTTCATCGAATTCTGAAACCGTTGGAAAAATGGCCATTTTTCAGTCGATTAAAATCAACTTAAACTGGTCAAACGCGTTTTCCTTTGCCACGCTCACATATTGATTCGAAAAATTATGAAATTTGGAATCCAACAATAATTTGACACTGCGGATCCAACAAAAGTGGTTTCGTCGAAATCCGAGGTCATTTGCAAAATTCCCATTTTTAAGGGCCTGAATTCCATAGCGACTATTCAGAATTTTCAACTGGACTTATCTTTTGATTCCCACTATGAAATTTTGGTCTTTCGGATTCGTTGGAAAGGTATCCTCGAATAGATCCTATTGTTTTTGGTTTCACTAAAATCCGGTTTATTTTGCACCCGGTACATTCAATTGAAGTTTGAAATCGAATTATCGAACTACCGCGCCATTTTCAATTCTATTTATAATTATTTATATTCAAACGATGACGTATATAATATATACGTTCGAATTATATTCAAAATAAATTTCTCGTCGAATTTATTTAAAATAATTCATTTTAAATATTCAAAATTCGCTAAAATTGCCAAAATAAAAATTTTAAACTGGCCCAGAATTTCTGGGTTATTACATTATATATATATATATATGAATAAATAGCTAGAAAAAAACAGCCATTACCGGGCAATATGCCCTGAACAAGTCGACTGGTTTATTTTTGACCAATTGATTGGTCAGGTAAATTTTGCCTAGTAACGACTACTTTCTGCTATTTTTTAATATATATATATATATATATATATATATATATGATTTATACTTTCTGACCAGTTGATTGGTGATTTTCAGACCAGTTGACTGATTCGATATAAAAGGGTATCATCTTTCATGAAGAGATTCCTCTTCATTTCTGAAAAGAAATGAGTGCATTTTTCTATAAAACTCTTCATGAATGACCTCTTCTCTTAAACCATTATTTGTACATTACAAACTTGGTTTACAAATTACCGAATCTTTCTAAATCTATTTTATTTTCTGATCTACATTTCTAAGCGTTCTTGCATTCTAAAAAACTCTCAAGTATTCAAGTTACATGTGGAATCTTTGAATTTATTTCAAATCTCTTGATTTAATAAGTAATATGCTTCCTTCAATCTTCATATACATATTATATACTTGAGGATAAGATTATAGGAAGCCTGTACTCAATCGTTTGCTATTCAGTGTTTTTCAAGAACACAAGCAAAAGTCAAACTCTTATTGTTTGTTAAAGTCCTGTATTGGTGCTCACGCGGGAAATCCTTCTTGGGGATCAGATTGTTGTGAACCTGTTCCTCCGGGTGAAGAGGTGGTGTTGATAGTAGAATTCCAGAAGGAGTCTCGGACTGGACGTAGGAAGGGAAGTCCGGACCAGTATAAAATTCCTAATGTTACTTTACTTAATACATTTCCTTATTTGTGATATATCATACCGATTATTATTTATTTGCATAACTATTGTATTAGACAGGTTAGAATATCATATTCACTTTCGCATAATCCATATAGAATGATCCTAAGTCACACGACTTTTTAGTTCATTCATTCATTCACGCTTATGATATGATCATACAATCATTGCTATTTATCCGATTCATCATCCCAATCAAATAAAGAATGATTTCTTTGCAACAGGTGATTTGCAAAAGTTATAGCCCACAAAGTTTTCTCTCATCACCTTTCAGACCTTTAATTACAAATTCTTCATACATAAACAGCATTGGTTTCTTGAATCAAACTCTTAACTCTCAACAACTATAATCAATCATCTTTTCCTTGTGAGTTCATGTCATTTAAGAGTGTTTATGAGTTGAAGGCTAATTTGTAATGCCTTTCTTATAGTTGGAGAAGGAGATGGAACTTAAAAAGGGCCTCCGGATGTTATGTGTGTATATTACATTGTAGTGCATTCAACTATTGTTGCTTATGCAAATATTATAGTTTTTTGATAGCCGATTTAAGCTTGACATTAATAAACCTAGTTCTCTATTACAATATGAAATATGGAAAAAGTTCCTTTCGCTTATATACACTAGAAGAGTGGGGGTGCACTTAAATTGTGACCTGCTACAAAGTCCGATGCAAAGGGGTTAAGATCGTCTAGGTTTTCCAGAATTAAAAAGGGATAATTAATTTTATTTGATAGGAAGTACATATTAATTTATTGAAAAAATCATTTATAATTATTCATTTTAGCAACCTGTAACTTTCTTTACTTGATTTCAATCTAAAATCATTTTTTTTCCAATTCATTCCTTCTTTTTGTGTGTTTCCTAAATGTAATTCTATCTATAAAATTCATATACCTTGGTAGGTTAATGGAATAATTTTCATTTTCTTTATTCAAGTAAAACTGCAACACGAGTCTTATTAGCCTCTTTGACGCCTCTTTGGACACTAATTAATATATTCTTAAGCAAAATGTGTGACTAGGCGGAGAGTGAAGCCCAAGAATATAAGAAAATTTAAGATACTTCTTAGCTTATTTGCTCTACTTTGTGGTGTATATGTAGATTAATAAGTATGTACATACATATTTATATATTAAAATAATCAACCACTTTCGTAGCTGTAATATACTTGATGATAGAAAGATACATGCTTTTGGTGAAATTTTAATGTTGTAGTGGAACATTGATAATATATTATCGCATGTGTGTGTGTGTTTGTGTGTTTATATATGCGTACGTGTGTGTAGCACAATGTGAGATAGTTGTTCATCGCTACGGAATTTTCTATTGAATTAGAAACTTTATCGCACGAATATTGAAATATGATGACCGCATGCACACGGCGTACATTTGAAGTACGTGGCGAATACAGATCTATCTACAGAGAAACAAATAATTCAATTCTACTCAATTAAATTAAAGCAAACTCTAGAGAGAATGTGAACTAACTAAAAATTGCAAATTCTAACAAACTAATAACTACAAAAGTTGAATGAAAAATATGATATTAAACAACAATTTGGGAATAAATCTACTCTCTAGATCACATGAATCAACATAAAATGAAACCATGATCCTTTTTTGGACACTAGTTAGTTTAATTGATGTGTTTATCATAAGCATGGTTTATTTATGCTATTAATTAGCACCCACTAAATTATTTTACTAGAGCACATGAAAAATGTCTACAAGTTGAAAGTGAAATGTACTTTGAGCATGACCTATTACCTATTAATTAGAAATATAGGCCATTAAATTTTGATTTCAACCTCTACTTAATCACCATCATTATATGTAAATTAAGAGGTGATTAGTGAACATACGACTAAGTATAACATATTTGGTGTAAACGAAATAGGCTATCAAATTCAATAATGAACACATAAAAACCACAAACATCAACATGATATGAAGCACAAGAAGAGAGCGCGAATATACAAATTATGTTGAAGCTACATGATTAACGAGAGCTTCATTACCCCTAAATTGAAAGAGGTTTAGCTACTCATGTTTGTTATCATTTCAACAAATGTAGATTGCAATATAATACAAACGCAAAAGGAAAATGCAACGAAAGAAATAAAAACAGATCTAAGCTACTTAAAACAATAAATCCAAGCTACTAACACAAAAGGGAAATAACATGTAAAAAAAATTAAAGCACTAATTAACATTGCATAAAAAAGGAAAGTTACATGAGAGGACAAGGCTAAGAAGCCGTAAAAGAAATGGTTTTGTTTTTGATCCTACAGCTCAACTAACTAGAAGAGAGAGAATTCTATTTACATGAACATGTAAGGGTATTTTTTTATGTTTTAAAACCCTCCCTGTGCCTTATTTTGGGAACTACCCAAACTACCCTTTTCATGAAGCTTCAATTTTGCCTTTAGCCTAAAGTAATCCTCCGTTAAGTGTGTATACATATTTAATGGCCATTTGCATGTGGATTAGCTTTAATTTGTACATTAATGTATATGGAGGTGGGGCCCTCCACTAACTAGATATGAGTTAATTCCATCTTCATTCCAATATCTCCTCTTTATGCATGCATATCCTTCATTAAACCACTTGTATTTGAAGCTAAATTTTTACAAAATAATACAGAAATTTCCAATTAAAATTTATCAATTTAATATATGCATAATGATGACCAGTTTGCCGTTGGATGAAGACGAATATTTGACGAATTGAAAATAATTTGAATTTTGGTTTAAACATGTCAAAATACCATATATGCTCATTTATTTAACAAGAACAAGATTAAATATGGTAGTAAAATGTTCATATTTAAGCGCACATCAATAGCACATTTTTATTAGCACACCTTAAATGCCCTAAAACTTTCACTTTTAGATCCACCAGATTAACATATGAATTGAAAAAAAAAAGTGAATAACGCATTCACACTTGTTTCATGGACTTTCTAGCATCCCCGCTGCATTGATATGGGCCATCATATGTTGGACTTCGCCGCATACAGGCTTTTATCATATATTAGGATAGTTTTTATTGTTGTTATATGAACGTTACAATCTACTCTACAAATACATGCTTTGTATCATCAATTCCTGCACAGTTACAATTGCAAGTAATAATAAATTTTGCATTACTTCTACGTTCTTTAAATTTAGTACCAGAGCCACCATAGTCGAAAGGCATCTTTCATCTTCAAATCTATTTGACCAAGAAGAAAATTTGTTTTTATTTTCCTCAGTTATTACATCATCATCGGAAATTTTCTTCTACAGACTTTAGATCTTTTGAGATTATCGCCGGGAACATGCCACGCCTAACATTCGGTCGGCTGCAGCATCCCCAACTCACTATGATCTATGGGGAGATACAGGTGGCTATAGTTCAACTCTGTCGTGCCAAGCATATCAAGCGGCTACAGAGACAAAACTATCGTGCCAGGCATTGTTTCTCACCATTTTTCTCTGTTGTTCCGCTGTTTTTCAATTGGATTGTCTCATTAGTTGCCTTTCACTTGCTGTAGTATGAATTTGCCTCGCCATGGCATAAGACAACGAAGAAACTTCTGCTTTATCTGGCAGTAATGCCACTGGATCCTCCCCCAATCTCATGAACCTAATCAAACCAAAAAGTCAAGTTATTACAAATTCGTTAGATGAATACAATTATATACTATGGAAATGTTAGATCAATATTTCTCTTAGAGGGTATGATTTGAAAGACAACGTAAAAGGGACGTTAGCAATTCCTCCGATTATGACAGCTGATCAAGAGGGAAGTACAATACCAAATCCTGAGTAAAACAAGTTTCAAAAGCAGATAGTTTACTGTCACCATGGCTTTTGTCCTCCATTAGTTCGAATCTACTGTTACAATTTGTGGGATGCAACTCATCGTACGAGATATAAACAACAAAAGAGCAGATTTTCAGCTCATAATGCGCGAGTTTTGCAATATAGGATAGAATTGCAAAACTCAAGGAAAGAGGACAAGAGCATGAAGGAATACTTAAGCAAAATAAAGAACTTGTGTGACAAACTAAGTGCAGTTGGGCATAAAATACATGACAGTGAACAAAAATTATTCCTCACTAGTGGTCTAGATGAAGAACACGAGTGTTTAGTTACAATAGTTGCAACTCAACAAGCCATACCTAATCTACAGTTTGTTCAATCTGCACTTCTCGTACACGAGGGGAGAATAGACAAGAGGAAAGCAGTTCAAGGGGATCTCTCAACAAATTATGCAGTAGCTAAAAACAATCAAAATCAAAGGAATTGCAATCCAAAAAGACAGGAAGGACAGTATCAGAGAGGATATTAATCCCAAAGACCGTATCAATCACAAAGGGATCGTGGAAGAGGCAGATGGAATAACAACAATAAGGTAAAATGTCAATTTTGTCAAAAATATTGGTTATATAGCAAGTAAGTGTTATTTCAGGTACAACAATGAATATGGTCGACAACAGTTTGACCAAAATAATGCTACACCAAAAGTCAACTTGGCTGCTGTGAACAATATAAACAAAAAAGATGGTGGCAAAAAAAGTCAAAGCAACAACAATGAAGACAACTGTAGGACTGATGACATTGATCTAGACGAATGGTACCTAGATTCGGGTGCTACACATCATGTGACAAACAACCTTCACAACTTTAACATTGGAAGCGAAGGATACGCAGATATGAAATCTCTATACATGGGTAATCATAATACTGCACACATCACACACATAGGTAAAGGATCCTTATTAGGTTAAAGACAACTTATACTAAACAATTTGCTTAGGGTGCCCACAGTTAACAGAAATTTGTAAAGTGTTTCTAAATTTGCCAAAGACAACAAAGTGTTCTTTGAATTTCACTGTGAAGTTTGGCTAGTTAAAGACCTTCTATGTCGAGAAATATTGCTACAGGGTGATCTACATGACGGACTTTACAAATTTGACAACTTGAAGATAGGAAATGATTAAAGTATAGGAATTTGGTGCAACAATGTAGATGCCAGTAGCAGCAAAAATGGTTCCAGTATTAATAGTAGTGATAATAAGTGTAACAGTAATAACGTAGGAGAATGCAGTACTAGCAGTAGTGATAATAATTGTAATAGCAATAATGTAGTATAATCTTGGCATGTGAAACTTGGTCATCCTAGTCTTGAAAATGTAAGAACTATTTCAAATAATAATGGTATTTATTTCGAGAACATACCTGTCAAACACACTTGCACACACTGCCAACTTGGCAAAAGCCGCAAACTTCCTTTTAGTAGTTCTGAAACAGTATATAACAAGCCTTTGGAGCTTGTAGCAACTGATATGTGGGGACCAGCACACCTAAACTCATATTAAGGACACATGTACTACTTATCTCTTGTTGATGCTTACTCGAGATACACATGGATATATATGCTCAAAAATAAGTCAGAGACATGTAACACAGTCATACAATTCATAAAATTTATAGAAAGGCAGACTAATTGCAATGTATAAGTAATACAAACAGATGGTGGGGGTGGGTTCAAGCCACTCACAACTTACTTTGTCAAAAGAGGAATAAAGTATAGATTAACCTTCCTCGCACCTCTGAACAAAATGGTCTGGTTGAAAGAAAACACAGCAAATCACCGAGACTGGTTTAGCATTACTATCACAAGGGACATAACCAATGAAATATTGGAACAAGGCATTCAACACTTTTGTGTATCTCATAAGTAAACTACCCACAAAGGTGTTGAACAATAGAACCCCACGTGAAGTAATGTTTAGTGAAAAACTAGATTACAAAATTCTCAAAGCCTTTGGATGTCTGCGTTTTCCATGTTTAAGGGATTACAACAAGCATTAATTTAGCATGAGACCAAACCCATGCACTTTTATCAGCTACCCACACAATCGGATGGGTTATACATGTTTAGATAAAAATGGCAGAATTTATATATCAAGACATGTTATCTTTGATGAAAATGTTTTTCCATATGCAGACAAGTAAGCAGCAAAGGGTGAAAACAATCAAAAACTCGAAGTTAAAACTACTAGCATGTCAATCATTATAGAGCAGATAACGTGGGATAATGATAAAGAAAAGAAGACCATAGGTAGCAGTGAAACACAAACTAATGAGGCAACTACTATCTCTAACAATGAAAGTAGCAGCTATACTAATGCAATACACAGCAATCAGGATGTGCATGGAAATGAAGAAAGTCACAACAATGCAGGCTCAACAGGTGTCAATCTCGATAAGTAAATCCAGACACATGAAAGGTAGGCTGAGCATCACATGGTCACTAGATCTAAAAGTGAAAATTTTAAACCCAAAAGCATACAATGCATCATGGAGTGAAGCTAAACCAGAGAACTACATGCAAGCAGCTAATATAGATAACTGGAAAAAGGCTATGGATGTTGAATATGAGGCCCTAATCAAAAATAAAACCTGGAGCTTGGTTACACCACCTACACACAAGAACATCATTGGGTGTATATAGACTTACAAAGTAAAAATAAAGGAAAATTGGATGATAGAGAAATACAAGGCTAGACTCGTAGCAAAAGGATATGCTTAACAATTTGCTTTTGACTTTAATGAAACATTATCACCAATAATAAAACCCATAGCAATTCAAATTATACTAAAAATAGCATTATGTAAAGGTAGGAATATTAGGCAACTAGACATAAACAATGCCTTCCTCTATGGTGATTTAACAGAGGAAGTCTATATGCATCAACCAGAGGGGTATAAAGTAAATGATGGTGACAGGCAACGGGTATGCAAGGTGCATATGGCAATATATGGCCTAAAACAGGCCTCGAGAGCGTGGTATGTAAAGTTAAAACTAACTTTATCAAAAATAGGCTTCACACAAGCAAAATCAGATAATTCTCTTTATATGAAAAAGGATAATTAAGGTGTTATCTACATTCTAGTGTATGTGGATGATATTTTGATTACTGGAGAAAACAAACAAGAGACTAGCAGATTTATACACATACTTGACCACAATTTTGCCATCAAAGATCTAGGTGAGTTAAGATACTTCTTAGGGATTCAAATCAGCAAAAGAGGTGAAAATGAACTGTTTTTATCCCAAAAAAATTTATATCGCTGAAGTTCTAAAGAAGGCCAACATGCATCAAGCCAAATCTTTGCCGACACCCATGATTAGCAATTTACGACTGTCTAAACTTAAAGGGAAAGACATTAACAATGCAACACAATGTGGAAGTGTAATTGGAGCACTACAATACGCAACTATTACACGACTTGACATATGCTACAGTGTAAACAAACTTAGTCAGTGCATGTAGAACACCCTGTCAGAACACTGGGTTGCAGTAAAAGAGTATTAAGATATTTGCAAAGGGCGAAGCACTATGAAATAACTCTAAAAGAAGACAAAAAATCATACTTACAGGGATTCAGTGACGCCGATTAGGCTAATGATCTTGATGACAGAAGATCAGTATCTGGCTACTGCGTATTGCTAGGCACAAATCTTATCTAGTGGTGCACCAAGAAGCAGTCAACCACCTTTAGATCGAGCACAGAAGCCTAATACCGTGCACTTGCAAGCACAGAAGCGAAGATCTCATGGATCGAGTCACTTTTAAAGGAATTAGGGTTTACCTCTAGAAGGAAGCCAGTAATCTAGTATGATAACAGAAGTACTGTGTCGTTGTCACTTAACCTGATACAACACTCCAGAATGAAACACCTGGAAATAGATTTGCATTTCCTTTGTGAAAGAACGCAAGTAGGAGGGTTAATGGTATGTCACATCCCAGGGTAGAGAGCAAATGCACTTGCAAAACCGCTCTCAATAAAGTATTTTGTCGGATTGATAGAGGAGCTGAAAGTAAGTGATGACAACAGAATGAAAAAGGGAGAATACCCTTGTAAAGTTTGAGGGAGGCTAATAAAGCATTCACACTTGTTTGATGGACTTTCTAGTATCCTTACTGCATTTATATGGGCTATTGAATATTGGATTTCACCGCGTACCGGCTTTTATCATATATTTGGATAGTTTTATTTCTGGTATATGAACATTACAATCCAGTCTACAAATGCATGCTTTGTGTTATCAATTCCTGTACAATCACAATTACAAGCAACAATAAATTTACATTATTTCTTTAATATCTCAATTAGCACACCTTAAAAGCCCTACAACTTTCACTTTTGGATTCACCAGGTTAACAAATGAATTGAAAAAACAAAAGTGAATAAAGAGATTCTTCTCTCAATTGCAGGCACCATTTTTCGTTCTTCAAATCCATTAATTTAATGAGTACAATAGTGAAAGTTAAGAGACAAGTAAGATGCTACAAACAGAAACACTAAACAAACTACTATGCATATGGCTAAAAAATATATTTACAAGTAAGTTTGCTACCACAACCATAGAAATGAAATATTATTAAATACTAACAAGCTCAAAAAACAAAAAAATATTTACAAAATTTAGAGAATTCTGTGTGCATAGCACGGGCTCACACTGGTTATGTATGGTTCATGAGAATTTCATTGTCCTTAAGGGGATTAACTTATGATATTTGAATTCATTAGAGTACAATTACATTTCAAGGTAAAAAAAAAATTAGACTAATTCATGAATAAGAGAGCTAACTAATTTGCATAAAGGGAAAGAACTAAACTACTTGCATCAAAAGGAAACAAGCCATAAAGTAAAAAAAAAAGATATAAAAAAAGTTGCATAAAAAAGAAGGCTAATAAGCAATTAAAGAGTATCTTTAATTTTTAATCTTTTATTACAACTTTCCATGAAAATAATAATATCATATCTATATTCCCATAAGAGGCTTTTATGCATCTTCTAAAAAATTTAATTCCTTCATAACGTGTTACGAAAAATATCTCTAACTTTGTGTCGACCTTCAAGTCATCATTAATATTTAATCAACCTCACACCAACATGCGCCTATGCTTTCAATTTGGGTAAATTAGTTGTAGGTAGGTGGGCTCCTCTATGTATAGCAAATTTTTTTTCTTACCTCTTTTTTCGGCTTTCAAAACTTGTGCATGCATACATCCATGAAATCATTTCCCATTTGCACTCAATTTCCTACATAACAAAATTAAAATATGCAAATAATTTTTTTCGAAAATTAAGTTGTATACATAACGGTCATTTATCCTAGATGTTAATCAATGGATGTTGATTTGAAAATAATTTTGTGTTTTGGTTTAAAATACATAAATATAACCTAGCATATCATTTATTTTATTAAATGAAGATTAAGCATGGGATAAAATGCTCCGGCAATTATCTTTTTATGCATCCTCTAATAAGGTAAAAATATAATAAATTGACTTTCATAGGGAGCATGATTTCGTTGAGTATATGCAATAATCCATTAAACCTATATGTATCTCTAGTAGGATGAGTGTATTCTCATGAGAGTTTTCAACAAATATTACCTAGAAAATCTAGATAAAATTTGCAAAGCTTCTAATGAAAGTTTAATTACAAAGTTATGAATGCATGTTTTTATTTACAAAAAGAGGAATTTAGTTTTAAACTAATACAAAATAGTAATACAAAAGTTTTGATAATCATCGGAATATTTTGATTCTTCAAAAATGAAAACACTAAACAAAAAGAAAGTTCTCATTATATTCGACTCTAGCTTAGTTTGGTGTTTTAGTTGATAAATCGTGCAACTATGAAATGAATTATTCAATTTGGTTGTAAATCTTTGAAAAATTGGTATCTTCATTTCATTTTGTAAAACAAATCAAATCCATAAAGTCAAGATAATGTTTGAGTTTCAATTAATTTCTCTATCTTTATTTTAAAAAGCATATTGACATAAGCCTTACTCAGAAAAGTTAGGCCATGTATATTGTCGATTCACTGCTTTGCGGTCTTATGTAAGAAAAGAATATAACATGGCGAGTGTATACACATACAGGCATCTTGACTCTAGATGTTATTATTTTTATTTTAAATATATATACAACTATTAGAAAACTAAGTCCAGATGTACCGTTCTTGCACTACTTTGCGAGTTTACGTGAGGAGGGAATAGAGCATTACCAATGTACATACATAAGTGTTTAAACACCCGACTTTATATGTTTATAAAATAAAAACATATATAAAAAAATTGAATGGAAAGAGCATTATATAAAATCATATTAGCAGCACTTAACTTTACAAATTTAAACTGTTAACCTATGTACTACAAATCAACTACACATTTAAACAATGACTACAACTTAGAATAAGCTTTACAATCATCATCCACAATTCTCCATACGTATTAGTTACACCAAAGTTGGTTGAAATTTTTAACTTTTCATTTTATTATTCGTTGAGACAAGTAATTTCCTATAAGTTTCAATCTGATGACTAAAGCTGTATGCTTACACTTTCATGCACAATCAAAAGCAAATTATAATTAAAAATTTTCTTAATGTTTTCTTGACATAATGGAAAATTCAAATCATGTAATTTAAAGTAATTTCGACTGCGTGTCCGTGATGAATGCATAATATAATACGGGTGGAAGTAGGGCTGTCAACGGGTATCCGAAAAATCCAATATCCGTCCGCATCCGTATCCGAAAATATGAAATATATCCGTTATCCGAGATGCGGATACGGATATCCAATATCCGAAAATCATTCCGGATACGGATATGGTTGTAGTGGTATCCGTATCCGAAAAATATCCATCCGATTTTCTGATACGTGTATGTATGTATATATATTATATAATTTTTAATTTATATTTAAGATTAAATTAATATATAAATTTCCTTAAAATAGCTAACCTAAACTCAACTATTTAATTATGAAGGAACGTTGTATTTTGTATTATGCAACATTTTAATTCACGTACTCATTTTATTTTGTGGTATGGTTATAATTAAAACATAATTGTGTATGTGCTTCTATGATTTATGTTTTGATTTATTTTAGTCTTAAGGCTGTGCATTTCATATTTTGAACACTTTATCTCTTCAAAAATTTGTTGTAAGAAATTTATTTGATTCATGTCCTGCTTGTAATTTTTAATTAGATGTATTCACATTTTCAAAAAAAACATTTTATAAGTCAATTTTGTATGTGATTGATATACTTGTAAACTTTATTGTTTTATTTTCGGATATTTTCTCAGATATTTTCGTATATTTTTCGGATATTTTCGGATAACCACATCAAATGTATAGTTTTAAGTTTCAGATATGGATATTTCGGATATTTTCGGATATTCATATTCGCTAAGGTGGATACAGATATTTTCGGATATCCGAAAATATCCGCGGATACGGATACAGATATTTTTAACTAGTATACGTGGATATTGGATACGGATTCGGATATGGATTTTCATTTTCGGATATGGATTCGGATACGGCACTATCCGTATCCGACTGCATCCGTTTACAGCCCTAGGTGGAAGAGAAATATATATACATACTTACAAAAAAGGGCAAAATTATCTTAATTAGTGTAATGAATAATTATGTGCTTCTCCTTTTGGCTTCTTGGCAATTAGAAGTATGTTTTTAAGTGATGGCCGTTGACCTTCCGAATCAGTCTATTCTTGTAACATCCCACGTCCATTAATGTCACTCACAAAGGGAATGCATTAACTTCTATGGAGCGTTTTAAGTGTGTATAGAACAAAAATTTAACAACAAGACAGATATAAACAGTACTTAAAAATTAAAAATTTTATTCATTGCAGCAGTAAACACATAGGTTTGATTACATCATCAAAAACCAGAGTCAAAGTACATAATATCCATCTTGACTAAATCAGAGTACATAAATTGAAAGACATAACCCCAACACAAAATAGCCATAAATAAGATAGGCTGAACTTTTACTTCAGCGATCCAAGCAAACTTCTAAAAGCAAGAGATACAGCTGTCCAAAATCAAGCTCCACTGGTGCTAGTTCCACCCTGAGCACCTGGGGGGAAAAGGAAGAGGTGGAAACAAAGGGGGTCAGACACAAAGTCTGGCGAGTGCGATAACTTTAACAATATAATTACCAAAATAACAAGGCTAAGGCATAAGTTGGAAAATAAGGAAATGACTGTGAACAATTGGGTATGGCAGAGAAAACTAAAGGAAATAAGATGAACAAAGATAACGTTAAAGGCGCACCTAGTCACTATGAGGAAATTACTGCACTGCACCACACCAAACACCCTAAAAGTTGATCCCGCCTACAAGACTTTAATAATGATAATGGTAGTTTTGTGTACCCCTAGTTGCCTTCATAGGTGCCGCCTGCCACTATCTCCACTAGGTATACCCACTACCCCCATGCGATCGGCTCCCTAACTCATAGATACCTATACTGGCCCCACGGTGGGGTGTATCACTACCTAAAGTGGCAACTCGATACCACCAACAATGCACGGCTTATACCTACACGATGCAACAACGTCTTACCTACCATCCCGGGCCCACACACGCACATGAACCCGTTGGACTTGTGTTACCACTGCTAACCCGTTTTGGCCTCTTACAGTCAAGCCCAGTATGCATGTCCCGTCCTCGATTTGGGTCGAGCCCACAAAGATACTTATGGGTTACCGGTTGAAACCGACCCCCATTACTTGACACAAGCTATCCACCAAAGCTTGGTCCCCTCTAGTACATCCCACTTAACCCCCTTCTTATTCAGGTTCACTTACATGTTTCAGTTTTGGTTAAGTGTTTCTAATCGTACTTCACAAGCCACCCAAGGCACCCACTTAACCCCCATGTCCCATCGCATGTTTATCTGGTTAAGTGTTTCTTAATTTATTAACACCATAACCTTGTAAAGACCTCCCACATTAGACTGGCATTTGTGGCAGCTGGATTTGCGGGGCGGGTCTGGGCAGTTTTACACCACAAACGAGCCTAACCTCGTGTCTTTACAACTGTTACGCATTTAATTTATGCCAAGACCTCCTACATTAGACTGGCATTTGTTACAGCTGGATTTGCCGGGCGGATCCGGGCAGTCTTACACCACAAAAGAGCCTAACCTCGTGTCTTAGGCGATTAATTACACATCACAACGTACATATAAATAAAACTAGATCTAAACATAAGGGGTGAACTTGCATGTGTGCATGAGGTTCTTCATCTAAAACTTGCATAGACCAAAGTCACAAACTTGCATAAGTCTACAAATGTCATAGATCTAAATCTAAAGGTGTAAACTTGTTTAGGTAATAGTCACAAACTTGCATAAACCATGTATGTCATAGATCTAAATCTAAAGGTGTAAACTTGCATAGGCAATAACCACAAACTTTAACTGCATGATTTATACTCCAAACACACACACACACACACACACACACACACACACATATATATATATATATATACTTGCATATGTGATTTTTGCAACATAACGATGGTGTAAAATTACATCTAAACATGTAAACTAGCATATAGAATTTTGTATACTAGCACATAACTCACACATGTCATAGCCTAACTTTAGATCCAATTTACACATAAACTAGATGTCATGAAACATGTAAGGTTGTACATAATTTTAATTAACTTGCATATGGTTCAGATCCAAATTAACATCCAGACTTGCATACATACATATGATTTAACATATGAATTAGTTCCAACAACATAACCAAACTAGCATATGAAACATCATTATAAATCATAGATTTATAACATAGATGATAGCATCACAGATTTACAACATAGATAATAACATCATGGAATTTGCAACATAGATGATAACATCATAGAATTTACAACATAGATAACAACATACGGTCAATGATTCACAACATAACCATATAATCCAAATTATGACTCAATCTAATTAAATTGTTAATTATCTTATTAAAGAAATCGAACTCACAACTCAAAGAAGGTCTTGAGTTCTGAAATCTGAGTTCTGAAATTGATTTATCTTTCTTTGTTGCGGTTTAGATTAGAATTGAATTTATTAGCTTTTCTTCCTCTCTAATTGGTGGCGGCTATTCTAGGTTGCAAGGTGGCGGCATGGAGGCCATGATTCTAATTTTCATTTAATTTTAGGGTTTAAGTCTACATGTGTTTTTATAGAGTTTAGGATTAATTTAGGCTGTCCGATCAACCCAGAATTAACCCCAGCCATTCAGACCAGATCAGAAACCCTAATGACTCAGCATACAGTCATTAAAAGGTCACCAAACAAATCTGCCCGGGGAGGGGGGGCTGGTCGACCCCCTGGTCGACCTGTATGGATAGGTCGACCCCCTGGTCGACCTGGACCTGGCGGGAAATTTCCCGCCTAGCCCAATCTAACTCTGAAATTCGAATTTTCGAAATCTATTTAAATTTTAGTGAAACTTCTGATGGCTATAATTTTCTTCATACGAAGTCCAATTCACGCAAACTCGGACTCTATCTCAACCAGAATTCCGAGACGAACACAATGCCGCAACCCGTTTCCCTTAATTCTCACATCTGAGATTAATTATTCTTTAATTTGAGAACACTAATATTGAAAATTACGGGGTGTTACATTCTCCCCTCCTTAAAGGATTTCGTCCCCGAAATCTCCAAGTTAAGTAGAATGCATATCCTAACATCCAAACAACCATCAAACACAGGCATCTATTGTCCTTATAAAATTCCTAATGCAGTATGAATATATGCAAGAAGTGTTTGTATATGTTCTTTATCTAATGCAAAATCAGGCGGTCTACTAATTCAGTTGACCTCCTTAATGCAAACCATGGTAGTGCCATGCATCCATTATATGCGAACTCCACCAACGGAAGATGTTCCTCCCATGTACCTCCGAAGTCTAAGACACACAACCTCAATAGGTCCCCTAGAATACGATTCACCCTCTTGGTCTGGTCGTCCGTCTGAAGATGATATGCGGTGCTCAAACATAACTGAGTCCCTACCGCCTCTTGCAAGTTCTTCCAAAACTCGCTAGTAAAGATAGGATCGCAGTCCCTCACTATGCTAGAAGAAACACCGTGCAAACGAACTATCTCTCGAATGTATACGGAGGCTAACATGAAGCAGTCCTCTTACTCTTCACGGGAATGAAGTGGGCGCTCTTAGTAAGTCTGTCTACCACGAACCAAATCCCCGTATTACCCTTCCTCGATCTCGGTAACCCATCAATAAAGTCCATCGAGACACTTTCCCACTTTCGTTATGGGACCTCCAATGGGAGAAGCAACCCACTGGGCTTCTTTTGTTCTGCTTTTACTTGTTGGCACACCAAGCATCTAGCGACGAACTCAGCCACATCCCTCTTCATACCGGCCCAAAAGTAAACTCGTCTCATGTCCATGTACATCTTGTCCCCGCCGGGATGGATGGTCATCTTTGAACGATGTGCATCATCAAGAATGGCCTTCCTCAAATTCTCGTCCCATGGTACACAAAGTCTATCGTCCCTATGTAACCAACCTTTATCATCTAGGGTATACCTATTGAGATGGCTCGATGACTCCCCCCTTTTGAGCTTCTCTACTAACTCAACCAACTGTGGGTCATCTCGTTGTGACTCACCAATCTGTCCTAAAAGCGTAGGTATGACTTCTAAGGACGCTAGCAAACCGGGTACAAAGTCAATGGAAGGTCTAAAGTCAAACGTAGAGATGAACTCTAAGCTTCGCCGCTCAACAAACAACGGACTCAAGGACAACCTTTTCCTACTTAAGGCATCTGACACCACGTTACCCTTGCCAGGGGTATATGCTATCTCGAAATCGTAGGACGCTAAGAATTCCATTCACCTTTGCTGCCTTAAGTTCAAGTCCTTCTGAGAGAACAAGTATTTTAGTGATTTGTAGTTAGTGAACAATTCGAATTTCTCGCCAAGAAGATAATGGCGCCAAGACTTAAGCGCGAAAACAATAGTGGCCAACTCTAGGTCATGTGTAGGGTAATGTCTCTCATGCACTCTCAACTGCCTCCCTCCATAGGCTATTACCCTTCCCTCTTGCATTAAGACTGCGCCTAAGCATCGGTATAAACGGTAAATGGCTTACTCCCATCTGGCAACACTAAGACTGGGGCTGTGCTAAAAGCTCTCTTTAAACGTTGGAACACATCATCACAATCTACGTCCCATGTGAAAATTAAGTTCTTCTTCGTCAAGCGTGTTAATGGGGCTAATATTTTTGCGAAGTCTTTGATAAACTTCCTATAGTAGCCAGCCAACCCTAAGAAACTCCTCACCTCAGTAGCATTTTTGGGACCTTCCAATCTTGGATGGCCACTACCTTTGCGGGATCCACAGCTATCGCTTCTTCAGAAACCACACGCCCTAAGAATCGCACTTCCTTCCTCCAAAAGAATCGAAAGTCTATCTCACGTTTTGGGGGTCGACCCCTCACCTCATCGAAGACATCAACATATTCACGGACTATACGAACAGAATGTAAATCATCGTTGGATGCGTCAAGGGATTCTAGGTAGCTAAGCATTACTAGACCTCTAGGGTCGCAAGAAATATCAAGGGTCTTTCCACAACGAGTCAACAATCTAACTACCCTTCTTTCACAATCTAGGATGGCCCCGTATCTAGTTAGCCAACCCATACCTAGAATCAAGCCATAGCCCATGAAGCCAAGAACAAAGGCGTTGCATTCAAACCCAATGCCCAAGATAGACACTCTCAAATCCCGACAAATCATAGAAAGATGAGTCGAACCACCAATAGGATTTGAGACTACTAAGGGATCTGTAACTAAACTAGTATTTAGGTGCAGTGTTTCAACTAATGATGTAGAGGTAAACAAATGTGATGCTCCAGAATCGAATAAAGTACGGACATGATGATCAAACAGAAAAACTAAACTTTCAACGGAAATCGTTCTACCTCGTTCTTGCAGCGGTGGGACCACGAGAGCCTGAACTTGCCCCCTTGCCTGCCCTGGTGCCATAAGAGTCTGCACCTTTCCTCCCGAGGTAGACCCTGCCCTCTGCCATTTCCTTGGGCAGTCCTTAATCAGATGTCCCGCTTCGCCACAGGGGAAACAACCAGTCTTCTTTTTCTTCCTTTTCCCCCCAGGTGCTCAGGGTGGAACTAGTACCAGTGGAGCTTGATTTTGGACAGCTGTATCTCTTGCTTGGATCGCTGAAGTAAAAGTTCAGCCTATCTTATTTATGGCTATTTTGTGTTGGGGTTATGTCGTTCAATTTATGTACTCTGATTTAGTCAAGATGGATATTATGTACTTTGACTCTGGTTTTTGATGATGTAATCAAACATATGTGTTTAACGCTGCAATGAATAATTTTTTTAATTTTTAAGTACCGTTTATATTTGTCTTGTTGTTAAGTTTTTGTTCTATACACACTTACAACGCTCCATAGAAGTTAATGCATTCCGTTTGTGAGTGACATTAATGGACGTGGGTGTATACAGAGGCTAACCATGGAGCAGTCCTATTACTCTTCATGGGAATGAAATGGGCGCTCTTAGTAAGTCTGTCTACCACGACCCAAATCCCCGTATTACCCTTCCTCGATCTCGGTAACCCATTAATAAAGTCCATCGAGACACTTTCCCAATTCCTTTGTGGGACCCAAGTATGCGTGTCCCGTCCTCGACTTGGGTCTAGCCCACAAAGATACATATGGGTTACTAGTTGAAACGGGCCCCCCATTACTTGACACAAGCTATCCACCTAAGCTTGGTCTTCTCTAGTACATCCCACTTAACCCCCTTCTTATTCATGTTCACTTACATGTTTCAATTTTGGTTAAGTGTTTCTAATCGTATTTCACAAGCCACCCAAGACACCACTTAACCCCCATGTCCCACCACATGTTTATCTTGTTAAGCGTTTCTTAATTTATTAACACCGTAACCTTGTAAAGACCTCCCACATTAGACTGGCATTTGTGGCAGCTAATTTTGCCGGGCGGGTCCGGGCAGTCTTACACCACAAACGAGCCTAACCTCGTGTCTTTACAACTGTTACGCATTTAGTTTATGCCTAAGACCTCCCACATTAGATTGGCATTTGTGGCAGCTGGATTTTCCGGGCGGGTTCGGGCAGTCTTACACCACAAAAGAGCCTAACCTCGTGTATTAGGCGATTAATTACACATAATTAATTATCCCCCAATTCGAAACATCAGATTTATACTCCAAACACACACACACACACACACACACACACATATATATATATATATATATATATATATACTTGCATATGTGATTTATGCAACATAACGATGGTGTAAACTTACATCTAAACATGTAAACTAGCATATAGAATTTTGTATACTAGCATATAACTCACACATGTCATAGCCAAACTTTAGATCTAATTTACACATAAAATAGATGTCACAAAACATGTAAGGTTGTACATAATTTTCGTTAACTTGCATATGGTTCAGATCTAAATTGACATCTAGACTTGCATACATACATACATACATATGATTTGTCATATGAATTAGTTCCAACAACATAACCAAACTAGCATATGAAACATCATTATGAATCGTAGATTTACAACATAGATGATAGCATTACAGCTTTACAACATAGATAATAACATCATAGAATTTGCAACATAGATGATAACATCATAGAATTAACAACATAGATAATAACATATGGTCAATGATTCACAGCATAACCATATAACCCAAATTATAACTCAATCCAATTAAATTCTTAATTGTTTTATTAAAGAAATCGAACTCACAACTCAAAGAAGGTCTTGAGTTCTGAAATCTGAGTTCTGAAATTGATTTATCTTTCCTTTGAAGAAGACAATTTGTTGCGGTTTAGATTAGAATTGAATTGATTAGCTTTTCTTCCTCTCTAATTGGTGGTGGCTATTCTAGGTTGTAAGGTGATGGTATGGAGGCAATGATTCTAATTTTTATTTGATTTTAGGGTTTGAGTCTACATGTGTTTTTATAGAGTTTAGGATTAATTTAGGTCATCTTATCAACCCATAATTAACCCCAGCCATTCAGACCAGATCAGAAACCCTAATGACTCAGCATACAGTCATTAAAAGGTCACCAAACAAATCTGCCCACCGGGGGGGGGGGGGAAGGCGACCCCCTGGTCGACCTGTGTGGGTAGGTCGACCCCCTGGTCGACCTGTGTGGTGAGGTCAACCCCCTGGTCGACATGTGTGGGTAGGTCAACCCCCTGGTCGACCTGGCCCTGGCGGGAAATTTCCCGCCTAGCCCAATCTGACTCTGAAATTCGAATTTTTGAAATCTGTTTAAATTTTAGCGAAACTTCCGACGGCCATAACTTCTTCATACGAAGTCCTATTCATGCTAGATATATTCGAAAGTCTATCTCACGTTTTGGGGGTAGGCCCCTCACCTTATCGAAGACATCAACATATTCACAGACTATACGAACAGAATGTAAATCATCATTGGATGCATCAAGGGATTCTAGGTAGCTAAGCATTACTGGACCTCTTGGGTCGCAAGAAATATCAAGGGTCTTTCCACAACGAGTCAACAATCTAACTACCCTTCTTTCACAATCTAAGATGGCCCTGTATCTAGTTAGCTAATCTATACCTAGAATCAAGCCGTAGCCCATGAAGCCAAGAACAAAGGCGTTGCATTCAAACTGAACGCCCAAGATAGACACTCTCAAATCCCGACAAATCATATAAAGATGAGCTGAACCACCAATAGGATTTGAGAATACTAAGGGATCTGTAACTAAACTAGTATTTAGGTGCAGTGTTTCAACTAATGATGTAGAGATAAACGAATGTGATGCGCTAGAATCGAATAAAATACGGACAGGATGATCAAACAGAAAAACTAAACTTTCAACGGAAATTGTTCTACCTCGTTCTTGCAGCGGTGGGACCATGAGAGCCGGAGCTTGCCCCCTTGCCTGCCCTGGTGCCATAAGAGCCTGCACCTGTCCTCCCAAGGTAGACCCTGCCCTCTGCCCTTTCCTTGGGCAGTCCTTAATCAGATGTCCCGCTTCGCCACAATGGAAACAACCAGTCTTCTTTTTCTTCCTACAGTCTTTTCTTAGATGGCCTGGTGTCCCATAGTTAAAGCATCTTTTCTTTCCCTTACTATTGTTTCCTTTACCACCTTTCTTGTTCTGTTGTTGCTGTTGCGGTTTCTTTTGATACCCTTTCTTCTCGGGTGCCTTATTAGCATTGGTGCCCTTCTCTTCTTCATGCATAAGCGCCATGTCAACTAGTCTCTCAAAGGTAGCCCCATGGGGATGTGGGTCATAGCTAACCTATGAAGCGGCTCGTTCAAACCCTTAAAAAATCTCAGGCCTTCTTTTTTGGTGTATTCACCAAGTCCAAGCCAAATCTCGTCAACTGATTGAATTTTTTGACATATTCTTTCACTGATAGATTCCCTTGCTTCAACGCCAAAAATCTTTCCATACATAAATTCTCTTTAGCCCATGAGAGAAACTTTGCCTCAAACCTACGCCTGAAATCTGGCCATGTATCAACTGGACGCTCTCCGTTAGTGACCTCCCACCAAAACGAGGCCTCATCCTTCATTAGCCAGGCAGCTAACTGGACCTTTCTTCCATCTTCCACTTCAAAGATCCCAAACAATTCTTCCACCTCCTTTAGCCAATTTCGAGCTTCAACAAATGTCTCCGTCTTGCGAAATTTTTTTCCACCCATTGCCCGAAAGTCCTTACATATCTTTGCAAAAGTATCGACACGAGGAGGGGGAGGAGGAGGAGGAGCATTTGCTGGACCTGCGGTGGTGGACCTAGTCTCCAAATACCTCCTAGACCATCCTGGTATCGGTATTCCCTCGGGTATCTCGGGAATTCCAGACATGCTGAAACGAAAAAGGAAAGATTCAATACAAAAGAACCGAAGGAAAGATATATGGCTCTCGTGGTTATGCTTTCTAAAATAAGCTTTTCTCTTGAAAATAATTTCCTTAAAATATACTTTTGAAGGTACTTCTTTATAAAAGTGTTTTTGAAAAACAATTTTTCAAAATTCATATCTGTTCTGGTAACCTTCAACTCTGATACCACGTGTAACACCCCACGTCCAATAATGTCACTTACAAAGGGAATGCATTAACTTCTATGGAGCATTTTAAGTGCGTATAGAACATAAACTTAACAACACGACAGATATAAACAGTACTTAAAAATTAAAATTTTTATTCATTGAAGTGGTAAACACATAGGTTTGATTACATCATCAAAAACTAGAGTCAAAGTACATAATATCCATCTTGACTAAATCAGAGTACATAAACTGAAAGACATAACCCCAACTAAATAGCCATAAATAAGATAGGCTGAACTTTTACTTCAGCGATCCAAGCAACTTCTAAAAGCAAGAGATGCAGCTGTCCAAAATCAAGCTCCACTGGTGCTAGTTCCACCCCGAGCACCTAGGGGAAAAGGAAGAAAAGAGGTGGAAACAAAGGGGGTCAGACATAAAGTCTGGCGAGTGCGATAACTTCAACAATATAATTACCAAAATAACTAGGCTAAGGCATAAGTTGGAAAATAAGGAAATAACTGTGAACAATTGGGTATGGCAGAGCAAACTAAAGGAAATAAGATGAACAAAGATAACGTTAAAGGCGCGCCTAGTCGCTATAAGGTAATTATTACACTGCACCATACCAAACACCCTAAAAGTTGATCCCGCCTACAAGACTTTAATAATGATAATGGTAGTTTCGTGTACCCCTAGTTGCCTTCATAGGTGCCGCCTGCCCCTATCTCCACTAGGTGTACCCACTACCCCCATGAGATCGGCTCCCTAACTCGTAAATACCCGTGCTGGCCCCACAGTGGGGTGTATTACTCCCCAAAGTGGAAACCCGATACCACCAACAATGCACGGCTTATACCTACATGATACAACAACGTCTTACCTACCAGCCCGGGCCCACACACGCACATGAACCCGTTGGACTTGCGTTGCCACCGCTAACCAGTTTTGGCCTCTTACAGTCAAGCCTAGTATGCGTGTCCCGTCCTCGACTTGGGTCGAGCCCACAAAGATACATATGGGTTAGCGGTGGAAACGGGCCCCCCATTACTTGACACAAGCTATCCACCTAAGCTTGGTCCCCTCTAGTACATCCCGCTTAACCCTCTTCTTATTCATGTTCACTTATATGTTTCAATTTTGGTTAAGTGTTTCTAATCATATTTCAAAAGCCACCCAAGGCACCCACTTAACCCCCATGTCCAACCACATGTTAATCTGGTTCAGTGTTTCTTAATTTATTAGCACCGTAACCTTGTAAAGACCTCCCACATTAGACTGACATTTGTGGCAGCTGGATTTGTCGAGTGGGTCCGAGCAGTCTTACACCACAAACGAGCCTAACCTTGTGTCTTTACAACTATTACGCATTTAATTTATGCCTAAGACCTCCCATATTAGACTGGCATTTGTGGCAGCTGGATTTGACAGGCAGGTCCGGGCAGTCTTACACCACAAAAGAGCCTAACCTCGTGTCTTAGGCGATTAATTACACATAATTAATTATCCCCCAATTTGAATTAATTTCCCTATTCAAATTATCAATTAATTCCAAATTTAACTATGTCCATAATTGACTCAATTATGTCCATCTATTTATGGTATGCAATATTGTACCAAATATCATCATCAATTTATTTTATGCCATTTAAGGCATTTATGCCAATTCTCAATATTAAATCTTTTAATATTATTCCATTGCCCCACGGTGTACGTTCGTTCGTTTAACGTAAGATATACGTTAGACTCGAATAGTCTAACTTATGGAATAAAGAGAAAACATCACAACGTACATATAAATAAAACTAGATCTAAACATAAGGGGTGAACTTGCATGTGTGAATGAGGTTCTTCATCTAGAACTTGCATAGGCCAAAGTCACAAACTTGTATAAGACTACATATGTCATAGATCTAAATCTAAAGGTGTAAACTTGTTTAGGTAAAAGTCACAAACTTGTATAAACCATGTATGTCATAGATCTAAATCTAAAGGTGTAAACTTGCATAGGCAACAACCACAAACTTACATTACATGATTTATACTCCAAACACACACACACACACACACACACATATATATACATATATATACTTGCATATGTGATTTATGCAACATAACGATGGTGTAAACTTACATCTGAACATGTAAACTAGCATAAGGTTGTACATAATTTTCATTAACTTGCATATGGTTCAGATCTAAATTAACATCTAGACTTGCATACATACATACATACATACATACATACATATGATTTAACATATGAATTAGTTCCAACAACATAACCAAACTAGAATATGAAACATCATTATAAATCATAGATTTACAACATAGATGATAGCATCACAGCTTTACAACATAGATAATAACATCATAGAATTTGCAACATAGATGATAACATCATAGAATTTACAACATAGATAATAACATACGGTCAATGATTCACAACATAACCATATAATCCAAATTATAACTCAATCCAATTAAATTGTTAATTATCTTATTAAAGAAATCGAACTCACAACTCAAAGAAGGTCTTGAGTTCTGAAATCTGAGTTCTGAAATTTATTTAGC
The DNA here is from genome assembly GCA_030737875.1 of Allium sativum. Classification (NCBI taxonomy): domain Eukaryota; kingdom Viridiplantae; phylum Streptophyta; class Magnoliopsida; order Asparagales; family Amaryllidaceae; genus Allium; species Allium sativum. The sequence continues at coordinate 614,689,288 of CM060915.1, read as the reverse complement.
TTTCCTTTGAAGAAGACAATTTGTTGCGGTTTAGATTAGAATTGAAGTGATTAGCTTTTCTTCCTCTCTAATTGGTGGCGGCTATTCTAGGTTGCAAGGTGACGGCATGGGCCATGATTCTAATTTTTATTTTATTTTAGGGTTTTAGTCTACACGTGTTTTTATAGAGTTTAGTATTAATTTAGGTAGTCCGATCAACCCAGAATTAACCCCAGCCATTCAGACCAGATCAAAAACCCTAATGACTCAGCATACAGTCATTAAAAGGTCACCGAACAAATCTTCCTGAGGGGGGGGCAAGTCAACCCCCTAGTCGACCTGTAGGTCGACCCCCTGGTCGACCTGGCCCTGGCGGGAAATTTCCTGCCTAGCCCAATCTGACTCTGAAATTCGAATTTTTGAAATCTGTTTAAATTTTAGTGAAACTTCCGATGGCCATAACTTCTTCATACGAAGTCCAATTCACGCAAAGTCGGACTCTATCTCAACAAGAATTCCGAGACGAACACAATGGCACAACCCGTTCCCTTAATTCTCACATCTGAGATTAATTATTCTTTAATTTGAGAACATTAATATTGAAAATTACGGGGTGTTACAATTCCTAAGCATGTGGGAAAAATAGTTCATACCGTATATGGCCCCGCCGTATAAATTTTATTTTTCCATGGAATAAACGAAGTGGAGAGCCATACAAAAGAACTTTTTGATTTGGCAAAAGTGGTTTTTTAGAATCGACTTGTCATGAAAAACTTTTTTGTTCCTCGTAATTTCTTTAGTTTTTGAATGCATCATTTCTAATTTTTCTAATTTGTTAAGTTGCAATTTTTATTTTCACCCATTTTTTCAAAATTAAAGTTTATGTTTTTTATTGTCCGCAACATTATATGTTCAAATTGGACTAGTAAGTGACATGCTTTACTATATACTAAACCCAAAATGTAATGGCCTGCATTTTGGTAAATTAAAAATAAGAGTTTTAATATATATATATATATATATATATATGGATTTTTATATAAATAATTTGGATATAAAATATTATTGGAAAATTTTATTTGTTAAATAATAGAATCATGGTATTTGCTAAGCATCTACAGCCTTGTTTTGATTTTAACAAATATACATATATTCCCAAAAATGAACACATATGCATATACACTTAAAAAATAATTCAAAGAGAGGTTAGTGGAATCCATGTCACTTCATGATATCAAGTTGCATCGTGATGTTTAAGTTTGGCACAAAATATAAGGCATGAATTGTTTCACTTAGACCCTTGGTTGGAAAATTAACCAAAACTCCTTTACTTGGCTACCACACCTTCTCCTCTTGTGTTGACACCAAGCCAAAGCTCTTTTTCACTTAGGACCCTAGTGTGTGCGTATAAATATGACACCACATTCACTTGCATTTCCCTTCCCTCTTTCCTTCTCCATTTTCTCTCTTTTATCCCTATTTTTCTTTCTCTCTCTCTCTGAAAGTATAGGGCCCTACCACCATAGCCACCACCGTGCGACCCCTTCCATGGCCATCCACTATCGGCCAGGGCCGGTCCTAGGGGTTTTGGTACCTAAAGCGAATTGTCAATCCAAGGCCCCCTATACAAAACTAATTATATTTATCAATTATCATCAAGATAATTTTTATTGTTTATAAATAAAGAAAAGAGGAAGAAATAACTTCATTCATAACACTGATTCAAGCCAATACAACAAAATTAATACTAATTGCTTGTGAACATTTTTCTAGCCTTTTGATTTGCAAAACTACTAATAATACGGTCATATTCAAGTTCATTGACCATATCTTGTTCAATCGATAAAAGTGCCAAACCATTTAATCTTTCTTATGACATAGTGGAACGAAGATAAGACTTGATCAACTTTAACTTTGAAAAACTTCTTTCTGCCGAGGCAACTGTAATAGGTATAGTCAGAATTATTCTATGTGCAACCCAAGCATTAGGAAAATTTAACTCTCTCGAACAAGAATTTATGAAATTCAGCAACTCAACTGCTTTTGTTTTTTCCTTTGGAAATATAACTTTCAATACTTTTAATTCTGAAAATAGCTCTCTTCCATCGATATCAGAGTGTAAATCATGTCTCAAATACTCCTCAAGTTTTAAACAATGACCTTTCAGTTTCTCATCATCTATTGAAGTGAACCTTTTTTAAATCAAATAAGAATCCAAACCTGTCATCATATTCTTTAAATTGCTCAAATCGGATCATCAATGAAACATGAGCTTTATCCACAATTTGCAAAAAGTAATTGATTCGGAAAGACTCTTCCAATGTTTGCATCTGTTCTTCAACATTAGTATCTCCATTGAACTATTTCTTTCTACAAATAATTCTTTTTTGAGGAAAAACTGGTCTGATATCCAACGTTTGGGCTATCTCTTTAGCATCAACCATTGTAGAATCAAAACCCGTGTTCCTGGAATCTTCAAAAAAATCAATAAGCTCTTGTAATCTAATTATAGCAACATCAATTTGCATATCCTCGGTTTGAAGAATCTTGCTAACGGTGTTTATGTTTTTTAATATTTCATACCAAATGCACAATCTGAACAAGAATTCAAAATTTTCAATCTCATTTGTTACAAGGCCTCTAGCTTCACTCTTTGTCATGGAATCCTTCGTGCTATTTGACCAGAAAATTATAGCATCTCTTATCTCCACTATTTGATATGTTATTGATTTTACTGCTTCAATGTGACTTTCCCAACGTGTATCTGAAAATGGTTTAACAATACAAACTGGTACATGTTCTTTAAAAACTTGCCATCTTTGTGTGGATGAAGAAAATATTTTGAATATTCATTGGATTACCCCAAAAAAGTTTGATGCTTTAGGACATGATTTTGCCATATCACATATCACAAGATTAAGACTGTGACAACCACAAGATGTATAGAAAGCTCTTGAATTAATTTCTAATAGTCATTGTTGCACCCCTTTATGTTTTCCACTCATATTTGATCCATTATCATAACCTTGTCCTCTGATATCATAAATATCAAGCTTAATATCTTCTAATACTTCTTTAATTTTGTTAAAAAGTCCAAGTCCAGTAGTATCATCTACTTTTAGAAATTCAATAAAAAACTCTTCCACCTTTGCAGGATCAATTGAAACATTAACACTTCTTATTACAAGGGACATTTGTTCAACATGACTAATATCTGGAGTGCAATCCAATATAACTGAAAAATACTTAGCCTTTTTTATTTTTCTTTAAGAATTTCAGTTTTAATTTCATTCGCCAATGTGAGTGCTAACTCATTTTGAATTTTGTGTCCAAGATAATGTGTATGGATTTCTTTATGTTCAATCCGTCGAACATGTTCTTGCATTACTGGATCAAATTCTTCTATCATTTCAATTAATTTACAAAAAAGACCATTATTTTGTTCATAATGCTTTTCCTTCGTTCCACGAAATGCTAAATTATTAGAAGCAAGCATTTTTACAACAACAATTATTCTTATCAACACTTTTTTCCAACGTTCTTTTTCCTTATTTATTTGATCTACTACACTTTGATCTATGGTTGCTTTGACTTTCAATCTTGTTTCCAACTCAATCCAACTATTCATATTCAGAAGACGATCTTTACTACATTCGTGCGATTTCAACTTAGTACTAAGATTGCGCCAATCATTAACTCCTTCATTGGCAAGATGAGTAGCCGTCGTTTGATTCGTGTATAATTTGAAGCAAAAAAAAAATACTTTATCATGAGAATTTGAATATACCAACCATTTTCTATCTTGTTTATCACCGATAGGCAAATGTCTGACATATAATGTGAAGAAAAATGTCTATTAAAAGCATCTTTTGGAAAATCAGAATCATTATCCTTTAATACTCTAAAAGGACCTCTTTCAACCAACAAGTCTCTCAATCTTTGATCAATCTTTTTCCATGTACCGGGGTCATTTGACACTACATCTTCCACATGTGATGGTGAATCAGTATCTGCTCTCACTTCGCTCATATTCCCATTATCATGTTCACTCATTAAAATATAATAATCACTATTATCATCATTTTCATCAATTATGGTGGCATTATCCACATTCAAACTCGAACTTTCGACAACATTACTTTTGATGAAAAATTTATTAAGAGCGCCTTTCTGTGAATTAGTGAGTTCATCTAGCCTTCTTTTTCCAACGCTTTTAGCGTGTCCAGATTCTTGTTTACGCATTTTTAAAATCTATAAACGAAACATTAGATAATATTATAAATTAATAACTGTTTTAATATCAATTTTTTTTATAGAAGTGGAAACTACTACTATTTTATTCTCATCTAGAATGTGATGTATGAAAAAATTCAAACAAAGTGAAACCATTGAATAATTTCAGTGCAATTTTTGAATGCGTTGTGTGCTGTGTGCAATTTTTGAAGGTGCTGTGTGCAATTTTTGAAGCCATTGAACAATTTCAGTAAGACATAATAAAAGTGCAACCAAGAAATCGCTATGTGCAATTTGAACACAACGCATAAACAGTGATTGTTGAATAAAGTAAGCCATTGAACAATTTCAAATTTAGAAATCGTTGTGTGCAATTTCAGAACAAAATGAAACCTAGAAATCAAAATTTATAAATTATACATGTTACCTCTTTGGCTCTTTCAACAATTTTATAAATGTACGCTGGTGGATTCGCTGCAGCCTGCGTCTGCGCCTGGAAGTTCAAGATGGAGGAGCGCATGCGTCTGGAGCCTGGAGGAGCGTCGAGCGATTGTGGCCTGCGTCTATAGGTGTTGGTTTGTCTTAGTGAAAACTGAAATCGCGATTTGCTTTTTTTTTTTGGGTACGTGGTGGCTGATGAAATGGAGCCCTAAAAATTTTGGGGCCCTAAGCGACAGCTTCAGTCGCTTCACCCAAGGGGCGGGCTTGCTGCTGGCGTACCCCCTCCTCCTCCAAGTCGAGGTTTCCCTCACCTCAAAACACACCCACACCCCTTAAAACCCCAAAAGCTCCATTCTTTACCTCCTTTTCTCCCAAACCCGACCACCACCGCGCCTTTAACTACTCTCACCGCCGCCTACAGCCCCTCGTGGACCCCACCTATCTTGGTCAAGCCCCTCAAGCCCAACGATCTAACCTTCAGCCTCATACACCCAATGTATACCCATATATATTCAATATATATTTTATAAAACACATATGCGTTGAAGTTCTGCCTAATCGAAGTTTGATAATTCACAATCACGTCGCAATGCTGTTGGATTGGATCTAGATTACAGAGAAGTCCCGAAGGATTGTATAATTTGGAGAGAAACTATGCATGTAAAGGGCTAATAGTGTTGGTTTTTGATATGAACCTTATTGAGTTATTAGATGTTGTATGGTTGTTAATATTGAATCAGATTAAGGTTTAATGATGGTTAGTAAAATAATGATATGGTCATTTAAGTGATAATTATATGGACAATCAAGTAAATAACACCCTATGACGATAAATGTGTGGATATTGGACGTTGGTTGTAGGTATGAACCTTATTGGGCTGTTGAGTACTATATTAAACAGTAATGGCTTATTGGATATTACCCTGCTAAGTTAATGACACCTTATTTATTTATTTATTATTGGATGTTATAATGGTTGTTTATGATGTGGTATATGTTACAGTGATTAATTATACCCAAAAAGTTGGATTATTGGGTTAATGGTTAAGTCTCCACTATATAATGTAATTTATTGAATATATTATTCATTCAGATGATAAGTGAAAAACAAAAGTTCGAATTTAATATCTGACTTTTTATAGAAATGAAATTAAAGTCATTACGATATATTATTTAATTTGACCTCAGCAAAGTTTGGTCTCAAAAGATAAAGTTTATAAATAATATTATTTTATTGATTTTAATAATATTATATTATTCAAATAATGGAATATTTGAATCTAAAGTTAAATATTGGATGTATAGTTTCCAAGAGTTATTATACATGTTTTATATAATTAATAAATTATTTTAAAGGCAATTCGACTTGATTTTGAATATAAGTCGAAGTTTGGTCCGAATAGGACTAGTCGTGCAGCGGTAATTTGCGAATTTCGACCATTGCTTCAAACTGACATACCGGGAGATCCGACCATTAGATTTTCCCAAAACGAAATTGCTAGGTTCAAAATGAAAAGAGTTTTCAATTGCAAAGAATTTTTTTTTCAGATCCAAAAGCTTGATCTTAAATTAAGTCCAAATCAGTTTTCCATAAAATCCTATTTTTTGGAGTTGAAGTACCAAAATTTGATTTTCTCTGTAAAGGCCAAATAAAAATATTTAAGAAAAAGGAAAAATCGTTATAAATTAAAATAAAATGTTTAAAAGAGTTTTGGACCAAATATATAGGGTTTTAAATGATAAAAACCTATTGACTAGAAAACCATTTTGCAATGCCTTTTGTAATGGTTTTAAGTAACGTTTTGAGTTAAAGGTTTTAAGTTCCCAAATTGGATCTAAACCTTGGTAAACCTTTTTATATGGTTAATAAAGTATATTCAGGATAATTTTGAAAGTCAAATGGCTTAACCAACTTTAATAATGAGATCTAAACTTTTGAAACATGTTCCAATAAAAGGAGACTTAATTGAGGATCGGTAATCCAAAAGGATTTTTCTTTGATGCTGATTATTTCAAAAAGACCAAGTTTAACCCATTTCGAATTATTACATGGCGAGATGGAGCAATCAAGGATAATAAGGAAGATGGTAGAGAAGCGGTATTCTTTACATCGGATGGATTGCTTGTTGATGTCTTTGGGTAGCTCCTACATTAAGATTATAGTAGCATCAATCAGATCGTACTTGAAGAGATTTGGATTGCAAGGGCTTTCACACCAAGTTGGGGTCGTGGAAAAAGTGCCTTCGGTTTCGTTCACAACCCAAAATGAACTTGCATTGGATATATGTCTGATATTGTATTTTACGACATAACAAATTGGTTTCTAATAATCATATATCAGTTTGGTGGCGGAGCATCCATCCTCCTAACTTAACACCCTCCTCTAAGACATATGTACTCAGAGGGCTATATATTAAAAATACACCGATTATATGTTGTAAATAGATAGTGTGGCATTCTAAGTGCTGTTGGCAGATAAATCAAAGCTTTTGTTGAAAACCAGAGCTTTGTGGAATGTGACTTCAAGGCCTCACAACCTGGAAATGAGCAAAACAGGATAAAGTACCATAGGGTTAAGGGCTAATGTTTCCTTCTAGTTGATAAAGTGATGCTATGGTATGGATCCCAGGAAATTTACTTATGTGATGAGGGATCGAGGTGCCTCGGATAATGGTCGGTTACGATCGGGCAACACTACGTTTAGGATAAACCTGAACTACACCTAGTAGTAGTGGCCAACTTTGTTGCTATAGAGAAGGGGACCATTTGTTGGTTCCCGAGACATCCCGCTAGAGATGTACCCAGGTCGGTTAGGGAAGATCCTTTTCCTTGGTCATTGTTGGAACCCAACTTCCAGTATGATCCTTTACGGTTTTGGTTGTAATCTATGCATGTAGATGTAATATATGGGTAATTAACTTCGTTAAGATTTATACATTTATTTTGAAAAAAATTTCAAAGTAGACATTAATGATAATATCAAATGACTTCCTCGTATCAGGCATATCTGGTTATCAAAAGGTAAAACTTTCTCCTAATGGTGTGCGCTTGCATTACGTGATGGGATGCGAGTCGTGTGATGGCTTCACTTTCTAAAAACATTGCGAGTTTTCTACACTAGTATTCATGAGGAAAAACACATTCCGTGTTAATCGACATGGTCTTATAACTTACCTTACTACTCATATAAAAACAACTATTTTAGGTTTATCACAACAACCCCATGACTGAACCATAGTTTTGTTTTTCCCTTGCAAACTCGGGTGCCCTTGTTTTCTACACGGGAAGCCTAATATTCAAGTTAGTAATTAAGTCCGTTTTGGGAGCCATGTATGAAACCTGGTTCTACAATGGAGCAAGAGAAGAAGCTGGATATTCTTTTTGGATTCTCTTTGAAGACTCCATCATGTTGCTATATCTATATTTCCTATATGTACTTATTTCCTATTCCCGTTGTTTTGTACAGTGTTGGATCATGTCTGTTGTATTTACTCTGATGTATTTATGATGTAATATGTTGTACATTATGACGTTTCAATGCAATGTTTATTTCCACTGCAATTTAATGTGTTATACTCTAGAGACAATTTGTCCTTCCGGCACTTGGAATGTCGATACAGGAATATTGTGATATATTAGTGTCGAATCCGAAGGACCGAGAGGGTGGGTCATCACATAAAAGGGTACACTGCAAAATTAATTTTAAAAGAAGCTATATAAGCTTAATGCACATCTGTCCATTATTTGGCTCAATCTTTGAAAAAAAAATTGATAGTTATTTTATAAAATTGATTTTATTTGTCCATTCGAAAATTTTGGCTTGACCATAAGTTTGATGATTATAATAAGTAACTTGTAGGCTAGCAAGTATTTCTTCACTGAAGAGCAGACAGATTGATTTCAAAAGTGGATTCCATTATTGGTTATTATAGTTCGAGGTGTGATAAAACTAGAAAATATGTTTTCTTTTATAAATTTCACAACATTGTGGTCATTCATTTTACAAGGAATTAGATCAACTCATTTAAAAACGTTACCGATGGAAAGAAAAACTTATAAAAAAAATTGAAAGAATTTAAAATGGTTCTATAAAGTCAATTTCATAAACATCAAGGATTTCAATTATAAGGATATGGATCAAAGGCTTTATATTCTGTCGAGTGATCTTTCGTAACATTTGAGAATGATCACATGCTTTAGAAAACTCAAACTGGTCTCTGAAAATTGTAGGCTATTAAAAATTAAATGGGAGCATTTTTTCTGTTCTTTTCATCGAAGCGAAGTGTCCATCGCATAATTGGTCATGAAAAAAAATGAAAGAACGCTCTTAATTTCACAATATAAGGTACATTATCGAATGATTTGGTCGGAATAATACTTAAAAAAACATGGATCATATTAACAGAAACATTTCAATTAGGATAGAAAGTTGTATTTATCTTATTAGACCAAAACAAAGGAGTTTCCTTAGTAAGTAAATAGTTCACTATCTCTACAAACAATGGATCAATGGAAACTGAACAGAGTTGTTTGTAGGAATGGTACTCAATAGTAGAAAAAGTAGATGGTGTATTTGAACGATAAGACAAGTGATCATCTATGGCATTAATAGATCTTTTATTTTCCTTGATTCTAAGATCAAATTCTAGGCCAAAATTATCTAGTGAATCAAATTATAGGCATCTAAGAGTTGTATGATCAGTGTAAACCATAATATGTGATTTACAAATAATTTTTGTACTTTTCAAATGCAAATAATACGGCTAGAAGCTCTTATATAGTGATTATGTAGCAAAGTTGATCATCATTCAAAATAATACTACCATAGTAGATGACGTGAATGATATTGTTGATGTATTGTCCTAAAAAAAACACCAGCTATGAAGTCCGAAGCATTACAAATAATTTCAAAAGGGAGATCCCAATTAGGTTAGAAAATGATGGGAAAAAAATGAGTTCATTTTGAGGACGTTTGAAAGAGGAGACATTATTGGAACTGAAATAGAAACGAATGTCTTTCCTAAAAGTGCAGTCAAAGGTCTAAATTTTTTGCTAAAATCTTCTACAAAGCATATATTGATGCACAAAAGTTAGCATAACACCAGTGAGTTCTACGATAATGAAACTATACGTCTAGAGTAGAAATTATGTAGGATTGTAAATAACATAGTATTTTATAGTGGTTCGGTCCATGGGAACATACATCTACTTCCAAGGTTTTTCCAGTTTTATTCACGTCTTGTCAAAGTACAATGATAGGAGTTGCAGTTATGTGAAAACCCGTAACTTCCCCGTAAAGGAAAGTGTCGGATAGTTCGAGAACAAACCACAACAGAACGCATACAGAAGAACATTTCATTGTATATTACAACAATGCATCAGATTACAAGAATATACAGAGTATAAATGAATATTACACAGAAATATCAGAGATTTAAATTACATTTAAATACATCGCAGCGGAAAATAATACAATACACAACTAGAAGGAGATATACGGATACAAAGCTTTCCGGATATCGTTCCAGCTGTAAACCAGGATCCTGTGAATATAAATCTGCAAAACCAAAACTACTAGCTGCCCGTGTCAAAATAGGGGCACCCAGAGTTTAGGTCAAAACAATAAACTCCAGGTCAGTCATGGGACTGGTGTGAGAACTAAAACAGTTATTAATCTTTATTTTAAAGTTAGGTAAATCAAGGGACCACGCCGTATAACACGGAACGGGTTTCCTCCCAAGAATACCAGTGCATAAAACAAACAGCGCAATGCTAAATAAAGAAAAATGAAGCTGTTATAAGACCCAGGTCCCATCACACAATGCAACGCAGCCGAGGACAGGGTTTTCCCTTATAACAGCCAAAGAATGCTTGATACGGTTAAAACAAATCGTTTGATACTATTATAAGTGCATAGTGTATAAAACAACTTCAAATCATAAATATCAATCATAGGCGGCATGAGCGCCCCATCCCACTATGTCGCCATACTAGGCTCTACAAATAAAACCGCAAATGTCACGTATTTGGAAATTGGATTTCCATCTATGAACCGAGGCAAAAGATAGTCCTCAACCGATTCGAGACTGTCTAGCCCGAGCCTCAGGACCCAGACTCAGGTGGGCCCTTGGAGCGACAGGGCCGGTCCACCGATGTGGATTAAAATGCCTGAACACTACGTTTCCCCACCCTATGGGGTGTAAATGAGCCAACTAAATGACTCCATCGGTTCGAGAACGACCGATCAATCCGAGGCGCCTCGCAACAGCAACAACAACATAAGTCAAACTCGTCAGGGCGTGTAAAACCACTGACGCCACTTCTAGCTAGAAAGAAACGCAAGTCCTCCCTGAGGTCCGTCTCCCGTTTTTGGTTCATACCGGGTGTGAAACTCGCGAATCAAACGTTACACAAAGCTACGCCACAAAGGCCTTGCTTTGATCATCACCACAAGACTTTGCTTTTCAACAGAAGCCTCGATCAATTGCCACTTAGGCATGCCACACAGGCAATTCACTCCATGCGTTTGATATCCATCAATATATAACCTCTGAGCTCGTACGTCTCAGAGAAGGGCGTTAAGCAAGAGAATAAATTCTCCGCCGCCAAACAGATATATATTTAATAGAAATCAACCACACAGACTAAAATCCAATGTCAGACACACAGTCCATTTACAAGTCCGTTCTGGGTCTGAACGAAACCGGAGGCACCTAGTACCCCGCATATCCATCGATCTCCAAGTACGTCTGGACGATCACTAACTGTTTCCATCTTCTTGGGTGTACAGCCCAATCAAGATCATCAGTAATTATCCAAACGACGTGAAGACTTCCGGTCTTCAACCACCGTCTTCATCTTCGACTTATCGTCGTATCAGTTATTCAGAATGGGGTAAACCCGGTCTTTCCGAATAACTCACGTATATTTTAAAATAAGTGTTACACAAACACAACATACGCCTCATTCCAATTCATCAGTCACTAACCGTAAATTAATTAAGAGAATAATTCCCCAAATATTAACCCCGAAGGCCGAAACCAACATCAGATCAATATCCAGAAAACCATTCTGCTTGGCTAACCGACAGTTAGTTTCTAAATTTCACGTTCATAGGGAAAGGTTCCCATTAATTTTATCCAAGATAAATTCCTTGAATTTATTCTTTATTCTATTCTTTTGAATTTCGATTCAACTAGCCGGGATTAACGAAACTTACCGAAGTAATCATTTGTTTTAATTTCCCAATCCCAACCTATTCATCCCATGAAGTAAAACTGGTAATACTTCATATCTAACACCACGGTGTTATCGGTAAATTCAATTACCATTTCGCATTCAAATCTAATTAAAGATTTAACTAACGCCTGGAGCAAAACTGGTGATACTCCATTTCGATTTTTTTCAATCTAATTAAAGATTCATTAAAACTCCACTTAGTTTTAATCTTTGACTGGGTTAAAGAATCAGTGTCATTTAAAAACACGGTTCACGATAAACCCAAAATCACATTCATTAATCATCGGGTTAAAGAACGAGTGTTATTTAAAACACTGTCCACGATAAACCCAAAAATCAATATCGATTCAATTCCAATTAAATGTTATTTAATTGGTACACTTCATTAAATCTAAATAAAAAGATTTAATCTTTTCTCAACTGGGTTCAAGAACAGTGTTAGTGAAGACACCACTCACGACAAACCCAAATCACATTTGATATTCAATACAAGGCTCTGAATAGAAAATATATCGGCTTATATTCAATATCAAATCCTACGATTAACAAATGTCGTATTGGAAATAACGATATAAGTATATATCTTTCAAATTTCCATAACAACATCCGTATAATCACGAATTCCAACATCGAAATATTCCGAAGACAATTTCGATTCAATTCCATTCCAATGCAATCATTGGAAATTTTGGTTATTTTTAAAACCCTTTTCAAATTCAATTTATTTCTTTTAAAAATAAATAGAATTATAATTCTAGTTCAAAACTAGTTCATTTCGATAAAAATCTATTTTTATCTTTTCAAATATGGAGTTTTTCATCCCAATTTTTCCCAAATCATTTCTTATGATTTTACACAAATTATCACTATTTTTAATAATTTTATCAAGGCCCGTACAGTCGATTTCCATCAATGGCCATCGAACTGCACTTACAGCGACCTTTTTCAAATTTGATTTGGACGTATCTCCAAATCCAACCGTTAGATTTCAAATTTCTAATATTCGTTAGAAAGCTCTTTTCGATACGAACCCAACGGTTCCGGTTTTAGGAGAATCCGACGGTCGGATCTCCCGTAATGTCCGTTTGAAATAAATGGTCGAAATTCACGAACTGCCGCGGCGCGGCGCGTTCTATTCAGGCCATTATATTATATATATAATATATATAATATATATATCGTCGATTTCTATTTAAAACGAATTATATAAATAGTTTTAAATTCGTTTCAAAAGCAATTTCAACTTCCATTTCAATTCAAATAGAAATTGAATTCTTCTTTATAAATTCGTTTTAAAATTCATTCTTATTCAATTCAAATTTCAATTCATTTCGAATTCGTTTTCAATTCAATTCATTTCGAAATCGTTTTCAATTCAATTCATTTCGAAATCGTTTTCAATTCAATTCATTTCGAAATCGTTTTCAATTCAATTCATTTCGAAATCGTTTTCAATTCAATTCATTTCGAAATCGTTTTCAATTCAATTCATTTCGAAATCGTTTTCAATTCAATTCATTTCGAAATCGTTTTCAATTCAATTCATTTCGAAATCGTTTTCAATTCAATTCATTTCGAAATCGTTTTCAATTCAATTCATTTCGAAATCGTTTTCAATTCAATTCATTTCGAAATCGTTTTAAATATCGTTCACGTCAAAATGGCGTCAATCTAATCAACACGGCTTCATAAATTTCTATTTTCAAATATTCTATTTCAAATATTTCTATTTCAAATATTTCTATTTTAAATATTTCTATTTTAAAACTGGAATGAGGCCCAATCAATTACCATATAAAGTTAATTATATGGATTTTCATACAACACATGTATATAATAGCATTGAAAAATAATCAACCATCAACCAAAGTGCACTACACTGTATAAGCATCAAATATAGATATCTAACGCTTATAACAGCCTGTCAATCAAACGATCGACATATTTAATCAATCAGGATGAGTGAACTTCAAATTTCATCCTAACACCCGTGTGGGGTTTCAAACGATCAAACAAATATTTTATTCGTGCAGTTGGGCAATGTGTAAAAATTTTCGACCCAATCAATGTCCTTCAAATAGGTGTACATAAACAAACCGTCTGGTTTGTAAATGAATATTTATTTATTCACATTCACGTTAAAAATTATATTTTTAACGATAAAACATTTTATTCCAACATATGAATTTCTATTCAGTTCATTCTTTAAATAAAATGATATTTTTATTTTTCTAACTTATTTTAGAAAATTTCGGCGGCATAACGGCACGATACTAGAAACGGGACGAGGCCTAGCCTTATCCCCGGTCTAGTGAAGGCCCACGCCATTCACACATCAATCATATCAATTCATTTCACCACACAATTCAATTTCAATCCAATAATCTAACTAATTTTTGCAATCAAACAAACAAGTCCATGGTCTGTGGACGATTGTGTCGGGTGCTACTAAGCACCGTCTGCATCCTAGCATATATATATATAACTAGAAAAAAAGAAATTGAAAGGTGAGAAATTCTCACAGATAGCTATCCTAGCTCCACGACTCTTCCAATGCAGAAAATCTTCACTGTTCTCGTCTCTTATCACTTTCTTCGCCCGTATTCTCTACATATGTAAAAATCGAATTTTTACTTTGCTACTCAATATTTAAAAATCGAATTTTTACTACGCCATTCAATATATCAAAATCTAATTTTTCTTTCGAAGTTCTATATATAAAAATCATATTTTCTTTCGAAGTTCAACATATAAAAATCCTATTTTTATTTTGAAGTTCAACATATAAAAATCCTATTTTTATTTCGAAGTTCAATATATAAAAATCATATTTTTCTTTGACATTCAAATAAAAATCGAATTTTTACTATGCTTCGTTATAAAAATTATATTTTTATCTCGATGCCTTATAGACAAAAATTCCCTTTCACAAAAATATAGATTTCGCCTTTTCTAAAAATATAGTTTTGCCTTTCTAAAAATATAGTTTTGCCTTTCTAAAAATATAGTTTTGCCTTTCTAAAAATATAGTTTTGCCTTTCTAAAAATATAGTTTTTATTTTATAAAACCAATGTTATTTTTAATTTTAAAACAAAGTATGTTTATATTTTCAAAAACAAAACCTATTCTTTTTCGAAATAAAAATCACTTCTTTTTCTATTCAAAAATCTCAACTTTACTATTGTAAAAATCTGATTTTATCGCTAACAAAATAAAATTCAGTTTTTAAACAAAATAAAATTCAGTTTTTAAACAAAATAAAATTCAGTTTTTAAAAAAAATAAAATTCAGTTTTTAAACAAAATAAAATTCAGTTTTTAAACAAAATAAAATAAAGTAAATCAGATCAAGAAAACTCACTGTAAGGGCTTCATCGAGAGGGAGCGGCGCGGGGTTGACTGGGCGGAGGCGGAGATGGTGGTTGCGGGGTTCATCGGTGGCGGTCTTCGAGGGGAGCGTGGTGGTTTCGGTGACTGGGGCTAGGGTTCGCGGGTCTGTGGGCTTGGGGAGGCTGGAGGGGCTGTCGAAGGGGAGAGGGGTGCGATCGAAGGTGGGGTGGCCGAAGGGGGGTTCTCGCCGTAGCGGTGGTGGGCGACGCCGACCTGGAGGGGGCGCGATGCTCCTCTCCGCTACTTCTTCCTTCTTCTTCTTTTTTTTTTTTTAATATCGGATCGAAATGAAAACGAAAGAGGGGGGGACGGCCAGAACGAGGTTAAGGAGAGTAAGGAATATTATTTTTTTATATTATTTAATTTATTTTAATTTCAAAAAGTTGACTTTTACATACGACCTCTAAACGAGGCCCACCGCCTGTCGTCCATAGCGTTTCACCCCCATTCTGAACACAATGGGAAATGTATCGCAAGCTGATTTGATCGTTACAATCAGTTTCCGTTGAATTTACATTTAAATCACTATATTGAATTTTAAACGTACATTTCAAATTACCGGGGTCACATACTAACACGAAAAATTCCAGAAAAATATTTTCTAGCTTCGTATTGACAATACGGTCCTAACAAAACTAGTTTCGTCGAATTCTGAGACCGTTAGAAAAATGGCCATTTTCCAGTCGATTAAAATCAACTGAAACTGGTCAAACGCGTTTTCCTTTGCCACGCTCGCATATTGATTCAAAAAATTATAAATTTTAAAACCTAGCAATAATTTGACATCACGGACCCAACAAAACTGGTTTCGTCGAAATCCGAGGTCGTTTGCGAAATGTCCATTTTCAAGGGCCTGAATTCCATAACGACTATTCAGAATTTTCAACTGGACATATCTTTTGATTCCCACTATGAAATCTTGATTTTTCAGATTCGTTGGAAAGATATTATCGATCAGATCCTATTGTTTTTGGTTTCACTAAAATCCGGATTGTTTTGCACCCGGTACATTCAATTGAAGTTTGAAATCGAATTATCGAACTACCGCGCCATTTTCAATTCTATTTATAATTATATATAAATATTTATATTCTATCGACGGCGTATATAATATATACGTTCTAATTATATTCAAAATAAATTTCTCGTCGATTCTATTTAAAATAATCTATTTTAAATATTCAAAATTCGCTAAATTTGCCAATTTAAAATTTTCAAACTGGCTCGCATTTTCCGGGTTGTTACAATCTCTCCCACTTAAAACTTTTCGTTCCCGAAAAGGAACAAAGTCGAAAGTGGTTTGATCAATCAACTCTACGTTCGATCTGGCTTCCTTTCTCCAACTTTTCAGTTTCTGAGAATTATCAAAAATTTCAAAAATTTGGCTAACACCCTAAATTTTCGAAAAATTTCGCCATAACCTCCCCTGCACCGGGAGCATCGGGGAATTTCAAATAGCTTCCCCGGTCCTTCAGATCTCTAAGAAAAAGCCAAGCGGTTAGCCAATAGGCTCATAAAATCATCATCACCCAAACAAAACAGTAAATTATGTAGTAAACATGTACCTATTTGTCGGGCAAACAAATTTTATTCTTCGGCTCTAGCCTCCTTGCTATGACCTGTTCAATGATATACATGTATATGCAAGCAGATGCGACCAATTTTCAATACAATTCAATATTTGATTCAATTAGGCTAAATGGTTCAAAATTATCAACCAAATAAACAAACAACACAAACATCAATCAATTAGTTGATTAGCTTTTCAAATGCATAACTTTGATATATAGTCAAAAATCAGATTTTTGATGCCAAATCACAACAATAGGCCCTATCTAATTTTGGTTCTCACACCAGTCAATAGGAAATATATAGAAATCTCACTTTCGTCACTCGAATATAAATACTGATAATGTGATCACAATTATCAGCATCATCCCCGGGCGACTAGAGTGTGATTCTATATCTATCCAGTATATTAAAATTTCGAATACACGCGGATCAGACGTATACGCAAAATCTATATATACTGGATTGTCCAAATCAATATAAATAAATAATCAAATACGAATAATTGATTTTAAATTTTCAAAACAAAATTGGCTTTCATTTTAAAAATATACCCTTCACACTCGTTCTAGGACACTACTGATCCTATCTCTAACGAGCCATTCTCATTGGATATTACTGATCCAATATCTGATGAATTATTTCGTATGGTTCTGATGTGTCTTGTTCTCTGAGCTTTGTAAACCAAAGCTCTGATACCAACTGTGAAAACCCGTAACTTCCCCATAAAGGAAAGTGTCGGATAGTTCGAGAACAAACCACAACAGAACGCATACAGAAGAACATTTCATTGTATATTACAACAATGCATCAGATTACAAGAATATACAGAGTATAAATGAATATTACACAGAAATATCAGAGATTTAAATTACATTTAAATACATCGCAGCGGAAAATAATACAATACACAACTAGAAGGAGATATACGGATACAAAGCTTTCCGGATATCGTTCCAGCTGTAAACCAGGATCCTGTGAATATAAATCTGCAAAACCAAAACTACTAGCTGCCCGTGTCAAAATAGGGGCACCCAGAGTTTAGGTCAAAACAATAAACTCCAGGTCAGTCATGGGACTGGTGTGAGAACTAAAACAGTTATTAATCTTTATTTTAAAGTTAGGTAAATCAAGGGACCACGCCGTATAACACGGAACGGGTTTCCTCCCAAGAATACCAGTGCATAAAACAAACAGCGCAATGCTAAATAAAGAAAAATGAAGCTGTTATAAGACCCAGGTCCCATCACACAATGCAACGCAGCCGAGGATAGGGTTTTCCCTTATAACAGCCAAAGAATGCTTGATACGGTTAAAACAAATCGTTTGATACTATTATAAGTGCATAGTGTATAAAACAACTTCAAATCATAAATATCAATCATAGGCGGCATGAGCGCCCCATCCCACTATGTCGCCATACTAGGCTCTACAAATAAAACCGCAAATGTCACGTATTTGGAAATTGGATTTCCATCTATGAACCGAGGCAAAAGATAGTCCTCAACCGATTCGAGACTATCTAGCCCGAGCCTCAGGACCCAGACTCAGGTGGGCCCTTGGAGCGACAGGGCCGGTCCACCGATGTGGATTAAAATGCCTGAACACTACGTTTCCGCACCCTATGGGGTGTAAATGAGCCAACTAAATGACTCCATCGGTTCGAGAACGACCGATCAATCCGAGGCGCCTCACAACAGCAACAACAACATAAGTCAAACTCGTCAGGGCGTGTAAAACCACTGACGCCACTTCTAGCTAGAAAGAAACGCAAGTCCTCCCTGAGGTCCGTCTCCCGTTTTTGGTTCATACCGGGTGTGAAACTCGCGAATCAAACGTTACACAAAGCTACGCCACAAAGGCCTTGCTTTGATCATCACCACAAGACTTTGCTTTTCAACAGAAGCCTCGATCAATTGCCACTTAGGCATGCCACACAGGCAATTCACTCCATGCGTTTGATATCCATCAATATATAACCTCTGAGCTCGTACGTCTCAGAGAAGGGCGTTAAGCAAGAGAATAAATTCTCCGCCGCCAAACAGATATATATTTAATAGAAATCAACCACACAGACTAAAATCCAATGTCAGACACACAGTCCATTTACAAGTCCGTTCTGGGTCTGAACGAAACCGGAGGCACCTAGTACCCCGCATATCCATCGATCTCCAAGTACGTCTGGACGATCACTAACTGTTTCCATCTTCTTGGGTGTACAGCCCAATCAAGATCATCAGTAATTATCCAAACGACGTGAAGACTTCCGGTCTTCAACCACCGTCTTCATCTTCGACTTATCGTCGTATCAGTTATTCAGAATGGGATAAACCCGGTCTTTCCGAATAACTCACGTATATTTTAAAATAAGTGTTACACAAACACAACATACGCCTCATTCCAATTCATCAGTCACTAACCGTAAATTAATCAAGAGAATAATTCCCCAAATATTAACCCCGAAGGCCGAAACCAACATCAGATCAATATCCAGAAAACCATTCTGCTTGGCTAACCGACAGTTAGTTTCTAAATTTCACGTTCATAGGGAAAGGTTCCCATTAATTTTATCCAAGATAAATTCCTTGAATTTATTCTTTATTCTATTCTTTTGAATTTCGATTCAACTAGCCGGGATTAACGAAACTTACCGAAGTAATCATTTGTTTTAGTTTCCCAATCCCAACCTATTCATCCCATGAAGTAAAACTGGTAATACTTCATATCTAACACCACGGTGTTATCGGTAAATTCAATTACCATTTCGCGTTCAAATCTAATTAAAGATTTAACTAACGCCTGGAGCAAAACTGGTGATACTCCATTTCGATTTTTTTCAATCTAATTAAAGATTCATTAAAACTCCACTTAGTTTTAATCTTTGACTGGGTTAAAGAATCAGTGTCATTTAAAAACACGGTTCACGATAAACCCAAAATCACATTCATTAATCATCGGGTTAAAGAACGAGTGTTATTTAAAACACTGTCCACGATAAACCCAAAAATCAATATCGATTCAATTCCAATTAAATGTTATTTAATTGGTACACTTCATTAAATCTAAATAAAAAGATTTAATCTTTTCTCAACTGGGTTCAAGAACAGTGTTAGTGAAGACACCACTCACGACAAACCCAAATCACATTTGATATTCAATACAAGGCTCTGAATAGAAAATATATCGGCTTATATTCAATATCAAATCCTACGATTAACAAATGTCGTATTGGAAATAACGATATAAGTATATATCTTTCAAATTTCCATAACAACATCCGTATAATCACGAATTCCAACATCGAAATATTCCGAAGACAATTTCGATTCAATTCCATTCCAATGCAATCATTGGAAATTTTGGTTATTTTTAAAACCCTTTTCAAATTCAATTTATTTCTTTTAAAAATAAATAGAATTATAATTCTAGTTCAAAACTAGTTCATTTCGATAAAAATCTATTTTTATCTTTTCAAATATGGAGTTTTTCATCCCAATTTTTCCCAAATCATTTCTTATGATTTTACACAAATTATCACTATTTTTAATAATTTTATCAAGGCCCGTACAGACGATTTCCATCAATGGCCATCGAACTGCACTTACAGCGACCTTTTTCAAATTTGATTTGGACGTATCTCCAAATCCAACCGTTAGATTTCAAATTTCTAATATTCGTTAGAAAGCTCTTTTCGATACGAACCCAACGGTTCCAGTTTTAGGAGAATCCGACGGTCGGATCTCCCGTAATGTCCGTTTGAAATAAATGGTCGAAATTCACGAACTGCCGCGGCGCGGCGCGTTCTATTCAGGCCATTATATTATATATATAATATATATAATATATATATCGTCGATTTCTATTTAAAACGAATTATATAAATAGTTTTAAATTCGTTTCAAAAGCAATTTCAACTTCCATTTCAATTCAAATCGAAATTGAATTCTTCTTTATAAATTCGTTTTAAAATTCATTCTTATTCAATTCAAATTTCAATTCATTTCGAAATCGTTTTCAATTCAATTCATTTCGAAATCGTTTTCAATTCAATTCATTTCGAAATCGTTTTCAATTCAATTCATTTCGAAATCGTTTTCAATTCAATTCATTTCGAAATCGTTTTCAATTCAATTCATTTCGAAATCGTTTTCAATTCAATTCATTTCGAAATCGTTTTCAATTCAATTCATTTCGAAATCGTTTTCAATTCAATTCATTTCGAAATCGTTTTCAATTCAATTCATTTCGAAATCGTTTTCAATTCAATTCATTTCGAAATCGTTTTCAATTCAATTCATTTCGAAATCGTTTTCAATTCAATTCATTTCGAAATCGTTTTCAATTCAATTCATTTCGAAATCGTTTTCAATTCAATTCATTTCGAAATCGTTTTAAATATCGTTCACGTCAAAATGGCGTCAATCTAATCAACACGGCTTCATAAATTTCTATTTTCAAATATTCTATTTCAAATATTTCTATTTCAAATATTTCTATTTTAAATATTTCTATTTTAAAACTGGAATGAGGCCCAATCAATTACCATATAAAGTTAATTATATGGATTTTCATACAACACATGTATATAATAGCATTGAAAAATAATCAACCATCAACCAAAGTGCACTACACTGTATAAGCATCAAATATAGATATCTAACGCTTATAACAGCCTGTCAATCAAACGATCGACATATTTAATCAATCAGGATGAGTGAACTTCAAATTTCATCCTAACACCCGTGTGGGGTTTCAAACGATCAAACAAATATTATATTCGTGCAGTTGGGCGATGTGTAAAATTTTTCGACCCAATCAATGTCCTTCAAATAGGTGTACATAAACAAACCGTCTGGTTTGTAAATGAATATTTATTTATTCACATTCACGTTAAAAATTATATTTTTAACGATAAAACATTTTATTCCAACATATGAATTTCTATTCAGTTCATTCTTTAAATAAAATGATATTTTTATTTTTCTAACTTATTTTAGAAAATTTCGGCGGCATAACGGCACGATACTAGAAACGGGACGAGGCCTAGCCTTATCCCCGGTCTAGTGAAGGCCCACGCCATTCACACATCAATCATATCAATTCATTTCACCACACAATTCAATTTCAATCCAATAATCTAACTAATTTTTGCAATCAAACAAACAAGTCCATGGTCTGTGGACGATTGTGTCGGGTGCTACTAAGCACCGTCTGCATCCTAGCATATATATATATAACTAGAAAAAAAGAAATTGAAAGGTGAGAAATTCTCACAGATAGCTATCCTAGCTCCACGGCTCTTCCAATGCAGAAAATCTTCACTGTTCTCGTCTCTTATCACTTTCTTCGCCCGTATTCTCTACATATGTAAAAATCGAATTTTTACTTTGCTACTCAATATTTAAAAATCGAATTTTTACTACGCCATTCAATATATCAAAATCTAATTTTTCTTTCGAAGTTCTATATATAAAAATCATATTTTTCTTTCGAAGTTCAACATATAAAAATCCTATTTTTATTTCGAAGTTCAACATATAAAAATCCTATTTTTATTTCGAAGTTCAATATATAAAAATCATATTTTTCTTTGACATTCAAATAAAAATCGAATTTTTACTATGCTTCGTTATAAAAATTATATTTTTATCTCGATGCCTTATAGACAAAAATTCCCTTTCACAAAAATATAGATTTCGCCTTTTCTAAAAATATAGTTTTGCCTTTCTAAAAATATAGTTTTGCCTTTCTAAAAATATAGTTTTGCCTTTCTAAAAATATAGTTTTGCCTTTCTAAAAATATAGTTTTTATTTTATAAAACCAATGTTATTTTTAATTTTAAAACAAAGTATGTTTATATTTTCAAAAACAAAACCTATTCTTTTTCGAAATAAAAATCACTTCTTTTTCTATTCAAAAATCTCAACTTTACTATTGTAAAAATCTGATTTTTTCGCTAACAAAATAAAATTCAGTTTTTAAACAAAAAAAAAATTCAGTTTTTTTTTTAAAAAAAATTCAGTTTTTAAACAAAATAAAATAAAGTAAATCAGATCAAGAAAACTCACTGTAAGGGCTTCATCGAGAGGGAGGGGCGCGGGGTTGACTGGGCGGAGGCGGAGATGGTGGTTGCGGGGTTCATCGGTGGCGGTCTTCGAGGGGAGCGTGGTGGTTTCGGTGACTGGGGCTAGGGTTCGCGGGTCTGTGGGCTTGGGGAGGCTGGAGGGGCTGTCGAAGGGGAGAGGGGTGCGATCGAAGGTGGGGTGGCCGAAGGGGGGTTCTCGCCGTAGCGGTGGTGGGCGGCGCCGACCTGGAGGGGGCGCGATGCTCCTCTCCGCCACTTCTTCCTTTTTTTTTTTTTTTTTTTTTAATATCGGATCGAAATGAAAACGAAAGAGGGGGGGGAGGGCCAGAACGAGGTTAAGGAGAGTAAGGAATATTATTTTTTTATATTATTTAATTTATTTTAATTTCAAAAAGTTGACTTTTACATACGACCTCTAAACGAGGCCCACCGCCTGTCGTCCATAGCGTTTCACCCCCATTCTGAACACAATGGGATATGTATCGCAAGCTGATTTGATCGTTACAATCAGTTTCCGTTGAATTTACATTTAAATCACTATATTGAATTTTAAACGTACATTTCAAATTACCGGGGTCACATACTAACACGAAAAATTCCAGAAAAATATTTTCTAGCTTCGTATTGACAATACGGTCCTAACAAAACTAGTTTCGTCGAATTCTGAGACCGTTAGAAAAATGGCCATTTTCCAGTCGATTAAAATCAACTGAAACTGGTCAAACGCGTTTTCCTTTGCCACGCTCACATATTGATTCAAAAAATTTTGAAATTTAAAACCTAGCAATAATTTGACATCACGGACCCAACAAAACTGGTTTCGTCGAAATCCGAGGTCGTTTGCGAAATGTCCATTTTTAAGGGCCTGAATTCCATAGCGACTATTCAGAATTTTCAACTGGACATATCTTTTGATTCCCACTATGAAATCTTGATTTTTCAGATTCGTTGGAAAGATATTATCGATCAGATCCTATTGTTTTTGGTTTCACTAAAATCCGGATTGTTTTGCACCCGGTACATTCAATTGAAGTTTGAAATCGAATTATCGAACTACCGCGCCATTTTCAATTCTATTTATAATTATATATAAATATTTATATTCTATCGACGGCGTATATAATATATACGTTCTAATTATATTCAAAATAAATTTCTCGTCGATTCTATTTAAAATAATCTATTTTAAATATTCAAAATTCGCTAAATTTGCCAATTTAAAATTTTCAAACTGGCTCGCATTTTCCGGGTTGTTACAAGTTACAACTGGTTACAAAGGAAAAGGTGGAAAATAAGTTCCTTTAGGTAAAAAATTAGAGTACAAGTCCTTGTTCTTGAAATTCCTATGCAGCCTAAAGTGCCCAAGTCTTCAAGAAGAAGGTAAGTTATTCTTCCCAAAGATCTAAGGTGGTCTATGTTGTCCAAGAGTCAATATCTCCATACAAAAGTGTCAAACAAGCCAAATCTAACCTTTTTACCGTAGAAGCTTGAAGGATATTTATAAGTAGAAGGTATAAATAGGAGCAGGTAAGGAGCGGAGGCTGGGAAGCTGTGACACCCCACGTCCGTTAATGTCACTCATTAAGAGAATGCATTATGTTTCGTGAAGCGTTATAGGTAAACAGAAACAAAAACATTACAAGACAGATATAAAATAGCAGCGGAATAAAAAACTTTATTAATCATAAAGCATCGTGGTTCAAAACATCATATGTCTGAATTACTTAAAAACCAGTACATCATAAAAAACTTTTGTCCTGCTCTTAAACATCAGAGTACAAAATAAAAGAAGAAAAATCCCCAATAAAAACATGGCCACAGTAGCGAAAATTGGAGCTTGAGCAATGCATCTAAGTAGCTCCAGCAAAATGATAGCAGAATCCTGGTCAAGCTTGAGTATTCCCACCCTGAGAACCTGGGGGGAAACAGAAGAAAGAAATGGAAACAAAAAGGGTTAGACATAAAGTCTGGCGAGTCCAGTTAATTTTAGCAAGTAAATAATTAAAAGTATCATGACAGGCATATAAAGTGGATAAGAAAGATATCATCACAAAAGGCAAGTATGACAAGGTAAACTGGATAAACATGATAAGGTATATTGTGCTTCTCTAATGATTACTCTTATTCTCTGTACTAATACAAGTATAACCAGAATGAGATGATCCCAACAACTATAAGATGGTAGAATTAGGCATAGTTCTGGTGAGATGTTTTAACCCTAAACAATCAACAGGCAGCCCAACATAACAGGCTCCTAAACTTTTTACCAGAGTCTAGATGTACCCTACTACTACCCTAATCGATCGGCTCCCTACTTCGTAGATACCCTGTGCAGACCCTGTAACACCCCACCTCCGTTAAGGACACTCACAAAGGGAATGCCTTAACTTTGGTGGAGCGTTTTAGTAGATAGAATAGAAATTTACAAGACAGATAAACAATACTTGAGAAATTATAAATTTATTACAGCGGAAAACATAAATCAGTTTGGTTACATCTTTCCAGAAAAACTCAAGTACATAAATATCAGTCTTGTTCAGAAAATCATCAGAGTACAAAGCTTTAAAATCATAATCCCCACAGAAAAGAAGCTATAAAGAGCCAAGCCATACTTTAAGCGCTTCAAGCAGAAGGAATCCGGATCAAGCTAAAGTATTCCCTCCTTGGATAACCTGGGGGGAAACGGAAGAAAAAGGGGCAAAAACAAGCAAGGTCAGACATAAAGTCTGGCAAGTTCAGTGACTTTCAGTATATGAACAGATAATAATAATCATGGCATGCAAATAAAACTGGATGAGAGATAATAGTAACAGGAGCAGCAGAAGTACTTAGGTTAAACAGAAGGAACGGAATAATATTACTTTTCATTTCTCTGCATTAATACTAGTATAACAGGATTAGGTGTCACCCTAATGTCTAAACTGAAACAGAAACGGGAACGGAGTAATTTCCACAGAAGAGAACGCTAGTAATGGGCCTTTACCAGCCCAACAGAAACAGACAGAAACAGAATTGCTAATAATGGGCCTTTAACACCCGAACAGAAACAAACAGAAACAGAATGCTAATAATGCGCCTTTACCACCCGAACAGAAGGTACAGAGACAGAAACAGATTAATCCCTACGAAAACAGAATGTAGAATTAGTTGTACACTAGTAAATGGGCGTTTACCTCCCGAACAGACGGTACCACGCAGACAGGTGTTGCCACCCAACAGAAACAGACGGTACCAACAGAGACAAACAAAACTAAGTGTACCCTAAAACCCTCCCCAAGCGATCGGCTACCTAATACATACCTTGTGTCGGCTCCACAATATGGTGTATCACTCCCTAAAGTGACAACCAATTGGCACATGCCTATTTATAGATGTCACGGCGTCTTACATCCTCAGAGGCAGACCTGGATCCATGCACGCACATGACCCGGTTTGAACGCACCATCAACACCCCTCGCCATTATCAGAATGAACCACTTATAATTAGTTCAGTAGGCGTGCCCGGACCCTACCTACTGTTGGGTCAATGTTTGATACCAGAAAGGGTTACTGACTAATATGGGTCCCAAACAACAGATGACACAGGTAATTTCCCTCCTAACCTTGTGTCCCCAGACTAACAGATTTCAGATTAACTTGTTTACAAGTTCAGACATACAGAGTTCAGATCAACTAGTTCACAGATCAGACAAGTTTTCAGATTAACGGAGCAGATATACGGATTTAACAGATTTACAGATTTGTCTAACTTTGTAATTGGGCCTACAGATTCACGAAATGGGTTTGTTAAATTCATTAGTCCAATTGGTTTAACCCTATCCACCCAACACGTTTTAGACATCATAATTATCCCAGATTTGCATTAATTAAATATTAATGCACAGATCTCTCACATTAGGTCGGTAGCTTGTGGCCGTTGGATATGCCGGGCGGTTCCGGGCAGACTTCTGCCACAAGCCAGACCTAACCTCGTGTCTAAGCATATTTTAGTTATGCCTACGACCTCTCACATTAGACTGACAGTTTGCGGTTGCTGGTTAAGCCGGTTGGTTCCAGGCAGGCTTCTACCGCAAACAGAGCCTAACCTCGTGTCATAGCCAATTCATTCCAATACAGATTTTTCAAATATTAGACTAATTCTGTTTATTTAACAGATTAAACTTCTACATAGGATATAACAGATTAATCAAATTTCCATGTTCTACCAAATCTTAGGTCGAGCCTACGGATTTCCATACTCAGATTACCATTACCTAGTTTCAACAGATCATATAATTCAACGGGTAGCAGATCTAGCAGTTTAAGCGATTCAACAGATTTAGCAGATAACAGGTTTAGTAGTTTAGGCAATTCAACAGTTTTAGCAGATAACAGATTAGGAAATTTAACAAATTTAGCAGATAACAGGTTTAGCAAATTATATATCTAAAACTCTATTTACATATCTTGCCTATTTTAGCCCAAACTTACATGCCTAAATCAAGGTCATAATTCATAATGTAATATATGCCCCAAATTTAAATCTTAATATTCCCATTTACAGTTCATGTCAAAACTAGATCTAATATTCTAGTTTACCACTATTTTCATGTAAATCATTCTCTATTCAGATTATGCCAACATATTTGCTATGCCAGATTTACTTAATTAAGCTACGCCCAATCCCTGTATAACATGTTTCCACAAGTTCTCTAAATACTCATGAAGTGGCCCTATAGGCTTGACGTACATAACAGTGAATGGGAATAAACTAGCAAAGTTACATACTAAATATGAGATCCAACATCATTAAGGGAATAGGCATAAGAAACTAACTACAATAGTTATAGGCAACTAATCCACAATAGTCATGGGCGACTATAACACCCCACACCCGCTAAGGTCACTCACTAATGGAATGCCTTAACTTCGGTGGAGTATTTTAAGTGAATATAGAACAGAAAAATTACAACAAGATAGATATAAGTAATACTTGAAATTTAAAACATCATTTCATTGCAGCAGAAGGTAAACATGTTTGGTTACATATCAAAAACCAACAAGAGTCAAGTACAAAATATCCATCTTGATAAAAACATAAGTACATAATCCCACTAAATACTAATAGCCATAATAGAAAAGATAAGTTGAGCTTTACATCAACGGTCCAAGCTCCAAAAGATAGATAAAGCAATCTGGTCAAAGCCCACTAGTGCTAGGCCCAACCTGAGGACCTGAGGGGGGGAAAAAGATAAAAACAACGGGGTCAGACATAAGTCTGAGCGAGTCCTATAACTTTAACAATACAATCATTAAAGTAATTAGGGTATGATATAAACTTGGTACGGTAACGACTGGGGATAAATGACTACACTAAGCAGCCAACTAGACATAGGAAGAACCAAGATAACGGTAAAGACGCATCTACCCACCCAAGGATAATTACTACACTGCACGACACCAGTCATTCCTATCTTAAAGGTTGATCCCACCCAAGGAATTAGAAAATTTAACTAGTAGTTTCGTGTACCCCTAGATGACCACATACGTGCCGTCTGCCCCTATCTCCACTAGGTGTACCCACTACTCCCCAAGCGATCGGCTCCCTAACGTAGATACCCGTGCTGGCCCCACAGTGGGGTGTATCACTCCCCAAAGTGGCAACCCGATACAACCAACGGTGCACGGCTTATACCTACACGATGCAACAACGTCTTACCTACCAGCCCGGGCCATTGTAATAACCCGGAAAATCTGGGGCAGTTTAAAATTTTTATTTTGGCTATTTTAGCGAATTTTGATTATTTAAAATGAATTATTTTAAATAATATCGACGAAAAATCTATTTTGAATAGAATTCGAACGTATATATTATACGCGTCGTCGTCAGAATATAAATATTTATATATAATTATAAATAGAATTGAAAATGGCGTGGTAGTTCGATAATTCGATTTCAAACTTCAATTGAATGTACCGGGTGCAAAACAATCCGGATTTTAGTGAAACCAAAAATAATGGGATCCAATTGATAATATCTTTCCAACGAATCCGAATAATCAAAATTTCGTAGCGGGAATCAAAAGATATGTCCAGTTGAAAATTATGAATAGTCGCTATGGAATTCAGGCCCTTAAAAATGGACATTTTGCAAACGACCTCGGATTTCGACGAAACCAGTTTTGTTGGGTCCGTGATGTTGAATTATTACTAGATTTCAAATTTCATAATTTTTCGAATCAATATGCGAGCGTGGCAAAGGAAAACGCGTTTGACCAGTTTCAGTTGATTTTAATCGACTGGAAAATGGCCATTTTTCAGACGGCCTCAGAATTCGATGAAACTAGTTTTGTTAGGACCGTATCGTCAATACGAAGCTAGAAAATATTTTTCGGGAATTTTTCTAGTTAGTATGTGACCCCGGTAATTTGAA
This sequence comes from Allium sativum, assembly GCA_030737875.1. Classification (NCBI taxonomy): domain Eukaryota; kingdom Viridiplantae; phylum Streptophyta; class Magnoliopsida; order Asparagales; family Amaryllidaceae; genus Allium; species Allium sativum. Next base: position 614,659,939 of record CM060915.1, on the reverse strand, counting down.
ATGTACGTTTAAAATTCAATATAGTGATTTAAATGAAAATTCAACAGAAACTGATCGAAACGATCAGATCAGAGTGCAATACATATCCCATTGTGTTCGGAATGGGGGTAAAACGCTATGGACGACAGTCGGCGGGTTCGATTTTGAGTTCGAATGAAACGATAACTTTTTGGGAGGTTGAATCAATTAAATAAATAATTAAATTAGAAAGTCAACCCTTTCCCTCTTATCTCTCCTCCTCCCCTCAGATATTCCAAATCGACAAAGTAAAATAAAAAAAATAAAAAAAAAGAGGATAAGAAAGGGGAGGAGCTGTCGCTCCTCCACCGGAGGCCATCGCGGCCTGGCCACGCGCCGCCCAAGGCGCCGCGCATCCCCCCCCTCCACCGATGCAACCAAACCCCCCCCCCGTCTATCGAAGTGCGATGCGAAGGAACCCCCCCCACTGCAACCGAATCGAGCAGCAGCCTCGCCCACCCCCGTTGGACCCGCCTCCGACCTGCGACCCCCCCCCCTAGCCCTGACGCCGGCGAGATACCCCCCTCTCCCTGTAAGTATTTTACTGTATTTTATTTTTTTTTATTATTTATTTTAATTCGTTAAAAAACTGAATTGATATTTTTTTTAAAAGGATTTAAAAAAAACTGATTTTGTTTTAATAGTAAAAACAGATTTTTAAAAAGCTATAAAACTGATTTTGTTTTAGAAATAAAAACTGATTTTAATTAAAAGGTTAAAACAGATTTTTTTTCTAAAGATTTAAAGCTGATTTTAATTAAAAGATTTGAATTTTAAAAAGGTTTTAAAAGATTTGAATTTTAAAAAGGTTTTAAAAGATTTGAATTTTGAAAGGTAAAAGATTTAAACTTTGAAAAGTAAAAGAAAAGATTAGATCTTTGAAATGGAAAAGGCGGAATCTATATGAAATAAAAATTCGATTTTTATATATTGAACTTTGAAATAAAAATTCGATTTTTATATATTGAACTTTGAAATAAAAATTCGATTTTTATATATTGAACTTTGAAATAAAAATTCGATTTTTATATATTGAACTTTGAAATAAAAATTCGATTTTTATATATTGAACTTTGAAATAAAAATTCGATTTTTATATATTGAACTTTGAAATAAAAATTCGATTTTTATATATTGAACTTTGAAATAAAAATTCGATTTTTATATATTGAACTTTGAAATAAAAATTCGATTTTTATATATTGAACTTTGAAATAAACATTCGATTTTTATATATTGAATAGCGAAGTAAAAATTCGATTTTTTTACATATGTAGTGAATACGGGCAACTAAGGTGACAAAAAGGCGAAACGACGAAGACTTCTGCAAATGAAGTGCCGTGGAGCTAGGATAGCTATATGTGAGAATTTCTCACCTTTCAATTTCATTTCTATTTATATATATATACTAGGATGCAGACGGTGCTTAGTAGCACCCGACACAATCGTCCACAGACCATGGACTTGTTTGTTTGGTTGCATAGCTTAGTTATGATTTGATTTGAATTTGGTTGTTTGGTGAATTTGATTGATGTGTGAATGGCGTGGGCCTTCACTAGACCGGGGATAAGGCTAGGCCTTGTCCCGTTTCTAGTATCGTGCCGTTATGCCGCCGAAATTTTCTAAAATATGTTAGAAAAATAAAAATATCATTTTATTGAATAAATGAATTGAATAGAAATTCATAGGTTGAAATAAAATGTTTTATCGTTAAAAATATAATTTTTAACGTGAATGTGAATAAATAAATATTCATTTGCAAACCGGACGGTTTGTTTATGTACACCTATTTGAATGACATTGATTGGGACGATAAATTTTACACATCGCCCAACTGCACGAATAAAATCTGTGTTTGGTTGTTTGAAACCCCACACGGGTGTTGGGATGAAATATGAATTTCACTCATCCTGATTGATTAAATATGTCGATCGATTGATTGACAGGCTGTTATAAGCGTTGAATATCTATATTTGATGCTTATACAGTGTAGTGCACTTTGGTTGATGGTTGATTATTTTTCAATGCTATTATATACATGTGTTGTATGAAAATCCATATAATTAATTTTATATGGTAATTGATTGGGCCTCATTCCAATTTGAAAAATAAAGAAAATTTGAAAATAGAAATTATGAAGCCGTGTTGATTAGATTGACGCCATTTTGACGTGAACGATATTTATATCGATTTTATTAGATTTTGAAATGAATTGAATTGAAAACGATTTTGAAATGAATTGAATTGAAAACGATTTCGAAATGAATTGATTTGAAAACGATTTCAAAATGAATTGAATTGAAAACGATTTCGAAATGAATTGAATTGAAAACGATTTCGAAATGAATTGAATTGAAAACGATTTCGAAATGAATTGAATTGAAAACGATTTCAAAATGAATTGAATTGAAAACGATTTCGAAATGAATTGAATTGAAAACGATTTCGAAATGAAATGAATTGAAAGCGAATCGAAATGAATTCAAATTGAATTGAAATTTGAATTGAATAGAAATGAATTTTGAAATGAATTTATAAAGAAGAATTCAATTTTGCTTTGAATTGAAATGGAAGTTGAAATGAATTTTGAAACGAATTTTAAAACTATTTATATAATTCGTTTTGAATAGAAAATCGACGAAATATATTATATATATTATATATATATAATATAATGGCCTGAATAGAACGCGCCGCGCCGCGGCAGTTCGCGAATTTCGACCATTAACTTCGAACGAATATTACGGGAGATCCGACCGTCGGATTCTCCTAAAACCGGAACCGTTGGGTTCGTATCGAAAAGAGCTTTCTAACGAATATTAGAAATTTGAAATCTAACGGTTGGATTTGGAGATACGTCCAAATCAAATTCGAAAAAGGTCGCTGTAAGTGCAGTTCGATGGCCGTTGATGGAAATCGACTGTACGGGCCTTGATAAAATTATTAAAAATAGTAATAATTTGTGTAAAATCATAAGAAATGATTTGTGAAGATTTGGGATGAAAAACTCCATGTTTGAAAAGATAAAAATAGATTTTTATCGAAATGAACTGGTTTTGAACTAGAATTATAATTCTATTTATTTTTAAATAAATAAATAAATTGAATTTAAAAAGGGTTTTAAAAATAACCCGAATATCCAATGATTGCATTGGAGTGGATTTGAATCGAAATTGTCTTCGGAATATTTCGATGTTGGAATTCGTGATTATACAGATGTTGTTATGGTAATTTGAAAGATATATATTTATATCGTTATTTCCAATACGACATTTGTTAGTCGTAGAATTCGATATTGAATATAAGCCGATATATTTTCTATTCAGAGCCTTGTATTGAATATCGAATGTGATCTGGGTTTGTCGTGAGTGGTGTCTTCACTAACACTGTTCTTGAACCCAGTTGAGAAAAGGTTAAATCTTTTTATTTAGATTTGATGAAGTGTTCCAATTAAAGAATATTTAATTGGAATTGAATTGATATTGATTTTTGGGTTTATCGTGGACAGTGTTTTTAAATAACACTTGTTCTTTAACCCGATAATTAAGGGAATGTGATCTTGGGTTTATCGTGAATCGTGTTTTAAATGACACTGATTCTTTAACCCAGATAACGATTAAAACTAAGTGGAGTTTTAATGAATCTTTAATTAGATTGAAAAGATCGAGAATGGAGTATCACCAGTTTTACTCCAGGCGATAGTTAAATCTTTAATTAGATTTGAACGTGAAATGGTAATTGAATTTACCGATAACACCGTGGTGTTAGATATGAAGTATAACCAGTTTTACTTCATGGGATGAATAGGTTGGGATTGGGAAATAAAATAAATGATTACTTCGGTGTGGTTCGCTAATCCCGACTAGTTTGAATTGATATTCAAAGGTGATTAAAGAATAAATTTAAAGAATTTATCTTGGATAAAATTAATGGGAACTTTTCCCAAAGTATAGGAATATTTGAATAAAAGAATATTCTGAATTGGAATGAGGCGTATGTCGTGTTTGTGTAACACTTTTATAATATATACGCGAGTTATTCAGAAAGACCGGGTTGATCCCATTCTGAATAACTGATTCGACGTGGTGTCGAAGATGAAGACGGTGGTCGAAGATCGGAAGTCTTCACGTCGTTTGGGTGATTACTGATGATCTTGATTGGGTTGTACACCCAAGAAGATGGAAACATTTGGTGATCGTCCAGACGTACTTGGAGATCGATGGATATGCGGGGTACTAGGTGCCTTCGGTTTCGTTCAGACCCAGAACGGACTTGTAAATGGACTGTGTGTCTGACATTGGATTTTAGTCTGTGTGATTGGTTTCTATTAAATATATATCTGTTTGGCGGCGGAGAATTTATTCTCTTGCTTAACGCCCTTCTCTGAGACGTACGAGCTCAGGGGTTATATACTGATGGATATCAAACACATAGAGTGAATTGCCTGTGTGGCATGCCTAAGTGGCAATAGATCGAGGCTTCTGTTGAAAAGCAAAGTCTTGTTGTGATGATCAAAGCACAGCCTGTGTGGCACAGCTTTGTGTAACGTGAATTCGCGAGTTTCACACCCGGTATGAACCAAAAACGGGAGACGGACCTCAGGGAGGACTTGCGTTTCTTTCTAGTTAGAAGTGGCGTCAGTGGTTTTACACGCCCTGACGAGTTTGACTTATGTGGTTGTTGCTGTTGCGAGGCGCCTCGGTTATATCGGTTTCGGCCGATGCACTCTGGTTGGCAGACGGACCAGACTTACACCCCATAGGGTGGGGAAACGTAGTGTTCAGGCATTTTAATCCACATCGGTGGACCGGCCCTGTCGCTCCAAGGGCCCACCTGAGTCTGGGTCCTGTGGCTCGGGCTAGAGAGTCACGAATCGGTTGAGGACTATCTTTTGCCTCGGTTCATAGACGGAAATCCAATTTCCAAATACGTGACATTTGCGGTTTTATTTGTAGAGCCTAGTATGGCGACATAGTGGGATGGGGCGCTCATGCCGCCTATGATTGATACTTATGATTTGAAGTTGTTTTATACACTGTGCACCTATAATAGTATCAAATAATCTGTTTTAAAACGTATCAAGCATTCTTTGGCTGTTATAAGGGAAAACCCTATCCTCGGCTGCGTTGCATTGTGTGATGGGACCTGGGTCTTATAACAGCTTCATTTTTCCTTATTTAGCATTGCGCTGTTTGTTTTATGCACTGGTATTCTTGGGAGGAAACCCGTTCCGTGTTATACGGCGTGGTCCCTTGATTTACCTAACTTTAAAAATAAAGATTAACTGTTTTAGTTCTCACACCAGTCACATGACTGACCTGGAGTTTATTGTTTTAACCTAAACTCTGGGTGCCCTTATTTTGACACGGGCAGCTAGTAGTTTTGGTTTTGTAGATTTATATTCACAGGATCCTGGTTTACAGCTGGAATGATATCCGGAAAGCTTTGTATCCGTATATCTTCTTCAGTTGCATATTGTATTATTTTCCGCTGCTATATATTTAAATGTAATTTAAATCTCTGATATTTCTGTGTTATATTCATTTATACTATGTATATTCTTGTAATCTGATGCATTGTTGTAATATACAGTGAAATGTTCTTTTGTATGCGTTCTGTTGTGGTTTGTTCTCGAACTATCCGACGCTTTCCTTTACGGGGAAGTTACGGGTCGCTTCATTTGGTATCAGAGCTTTGGTTTACAAAGCTTAGAGAACAAGACATATTAGAACCTTACGAAAGAATTCATCAGATATTGGGTTAGTAATATCCAATGGGAATGACTCGTTAGAGATGGGATCAGTAGTATCCTAGAACGAGTGTGAAGAGTAGTGTTTTTGATAAATAAAAATGAAAACAAAATTTTGTTTTGAAAATTTAAATCAATTATTCGTATTTGATTATCTATTTATATTGAGTTGGACAGTCCAGTATATATAGATTTTGCGTATACGTCTGATCCGCGTGTATTCGAAGTTTTAATATACTGGATAGATATAGAATCATACTCTAGTGGCCCGAAGATGATTCTGATGATTGACTAGTCGTCATTAGTATTCATGTTCGAGTAACGAAGGTGTGATATCTATATATTTCCTATTGACTGGTGTGAGAACCAAAATTAGATAGGGCCTATTGTTGTGATTTGGCATCAAAAACATGATTTTTGTATATGTATCAAAATTAAGAATTTGAAACTCTAATTCACTAATTGATTGATGTTTGTGTTGTTTGTTTAGTTGTTTGCTAATTTTTAGCCATTTAGCCTAATTGAACCAAATATTGAACTGTATTGAAAATTGGTCGCATTTGCTTGCATATACATGTACTTATATTGAACAGGTCATAGCAAGGAGGCTAGAGCAGAGAATAAAATTTGTTTGCCCGACAAATAGGTACATGTTTACTACATAATTTCCTGTTTTGTTTGGGTGATGATGATTTTGTGAGCCTATTGGCTAGCCGCTTGGCTTTTTCTTTTTCTTTTTGAGATCTGAAGGACCGGGGAAGCTATTTAAAATTCCCCGATGCTCCCGGTGCAGGGGAGGTTATGGCGAAATTTTTCGAAAATTTAGGGTGTTAGCCAAATTTTTGAAATTTTGAAAATTCTCAGAAACTAAAGAGTTGGAGAATGGAAGTCAGATCGAGCGTAGAGTTGATTAATCAAACCACTTGCGACATTGTTCCTTTTCGGGGACGAAAAGTTTTAAGTGGGGGAGATTGTAATAACCCGGAAAATCTGGGCCAGTTTAAAATTTTTATTTTGGCTATTTTAGCGAATTTTGATTATTTAAAATGAATTATTTTAAATAATATCGACGAAAAATCTATTTTGAATAGAATTCGAACATATATATTATACGCGTCGTCGTCAGAATATAAATATTTATATATAATTATAAATAGAATTGAAAATGGCGCGGTAGTTCGATAATTCGATTTCAAACTTCAATTGAATGTACCGGGTGCAAAACAATCCGGATTTTAGTGAAACCAAAAATAATGGGATCTAATTGATAATATCTTTCCAACGAATCCGAATAATCAAAATTTCGTAGCGGGAATCAAAAGATATGTCCAGTTGAAAATTCTGAATAGTCGCTATGGAATTCAAGCCCTTAAAAATGGACATTTTGCAAACGACCTCGGATTTCGACGAAACCAGTTTTGTTGGGTCCGTGATGTTGAATTATTACTAGATTTAAAATTTCATAATTTTTCGAATCAATATGCGAGCGTGGCAAAGGAAAACGCGTTTGACCAGTTTCAGTTGATTTTAATCGACTGGAAAATGGCCATTTTTCAGACGGCCTCAGAATTCGACGAAACTAGTTTTGTTAGGACCGTATCGTCAATACGAAGCTAGAAAATATTTTTCGGGAATTTTTCTAGTTAGTATGTGACCCCGGTAATTTGAAATGTACGTTTAAAATTCAATATAGTGATTTAAATGAAAATTCAACGGAAACTGATCGAAACGATCAGATCAGAGTGCGATACATATCCCATTGTGTTCGGAATGGGGGTAAAACGCTATGGACGACAGTCGGCGGGTTCGATTTTGAGTTCGAATGAAACGATAACTTTTTGGGAGGTTGAATCAATTAAATAAATAATTAAATTAGAAAGTCAACCCTTTCCCTCTTATCTCTCCTCCTCCCCTTAGATATTCCAAATCGACAAAGTAAAAAAAAAAAGTGGATAAGAAAGGGGAGGAGCTGTCGCTCCTCCACCGGAGGCCATCGCGGCCTGGCCACGCGCCGCCCAAGGCGCCGCGCATCCCCCCCTCCACCGATGCAACCAAACCCCCCCGTCAATCGAAGTGCGATGCGAAGGAACCCCCCCCACTGCAACCGAATCGAGCAGCAGCCTCGCCCACCCCCGTTGGACCCGCCTCCGACCTGCGACCCCCCCTAGCCCTGACGCCGGCGAGATACCCCCCCCTCTCCCTGTAAGTATTTTATTGTATTTTTTTTTTATTATTTATTTTAATTCGTTAAAAAACTGAATTGATATTTTTTTTTAAAAGGATTTAAAAAAAAAACTGATTTTGTTTTAATAGTAAAAACAGATTTTTAAAAAGCTATAAAACTGATTTTGTTTTAGAAATAAAAACTGATTTTAATTAAAAGGTTAAAACAGATTTTTTTTTCTAAAGATTTAAAACTGATTTTAATTAAAAGATTTGAATTTTAAAAAGGTTTTAAAAGATTTGAATTTTAAAAAGGTTTTAAAAGATTTGAATTTTGAAAGGTAAAAGATTTAAACTTTGAAAAGTAAAAGAAAAGATTAGATCTTTGAAATGGAAAAGGCGGAATCTATATGAAATAAAAATTCGATTTTTATATATTGAACTTTGAAATAAAAATTCGATTTTTATATATTGAACTTTGAAATTAAAATTCGATTTTTATATATTGAACTTTGAAATAAAAATTCGATTTTTATATATTGAACTTTGAAATAAAAATTCGATTTTTATATATTGAACTTTGAAATAAAAATTCGATTTTTATATATTGAACTTTGAAATAAAAATTCGATTTTTATATATTGAACTTTGAAATAAAAATTCGATTTTTATATATTGAACTTTGAAATAAAAATTCGATTTTTATATATTGAACTTTGAAATAAACATTCGATTTTTATATATTGAATAGCGAAGTAAAAATTCGATTTTTTTACATATGTAGTGAATACGGGCAACTAAGGTGACAAAAAGGCGAAACGACGAAGACTTCTACAAATGAAGTGCCGTGGAGCTAGGATAGCTATATGTGAGAATTTCTCACCTTTCAATTTCATTTCTATTTATATATATATACTAGGATGCAGACGGTGCTTAGTAGCACCCGACACAATCGTCCACAGACCATGGACTTGTTTGTTTGGTTGCATAGCTTAGTTATGATTTGATTTGAATTTGGTTGTTTGGTGAATTTGATTGATGTGTGAATGGCGTGGGCCTTCACTAGACCGGGGATAAGGCTAGGCCTTGTCCCGTTTCTAGTATCGTGCCGTTATGCCGCCGAAATTTTCTAAAATATGTTAGAAAAATAAAAATATCATTTTATTGAATAAATGAATTGAATAGAAATTCATAGGTTGAAATAAAATGTTTTATCGTTAAAAATATAATTTTTAACGTGAATGTGAATAAATAAATATTCATTTGCAAACCGGACGGTTTGTTTATGTACACCTATTTGAATGACATTGATTGGGACGATAAATTTTACACATCGCCCAACTGCACGAATAAAATCTGTGTTTGGTTGTTTGAAACCCCACACGGGTGTTGGGATGAAATATGAATTTCACTCATCCTGATTGATTAAATATGTCGATCGATTGATTGACAGGCTGTTATAAGCGTTGAATATCTATATTTGATGCTTATACAGTGTAGTGCACTTTGGTTGATGGTTGATTATTTTTCAATGCTATTATATACATGTGTTGTATGAAAATCCATATAATTAATTTTATATGGTAATTGATTGGGCCTCATTCCAATTTGAAAAATAAAGAAAATTTGAAAATAGAAATTATGAAGCCGTGTTGATTAGATTGACGCCATTTTGACGTGAACGATATTTATATCGATTTTATTAGATTTTGAAATGAATTGAATTGAAAACGATTTCGAAATGAATTGAATTGAAAACGATTTCGAAATGAATTGAATTGAAAACGATTTCGAAATGAATTGAATTGAAAACGATTTCGAAATGAATTGAATTGAAAACGATTTCGAAATGAATTGAATTGAAAACGATTTCGAAATGAATTGAATTGAAAACGATTTCGAAATGAATTGAATTGAAAACGATTTCGAAATGAAATGAATTGAAAGCGAATCGAAATGAATTCAAATTGAATTGAAATTTGAATTGAATAGAAATGAATTTTGAAATGAATTTATAAAGAAGAATTCAATTTTGCTTTGAATTGAAATGGAAGTTGAAATGAATTTTGAAACGAATTTTAAAACTATTTATATAATTCGTTTTGAATAGAAAATCGACGAAATATATTATATATATTATATATATAATATAATGGCCTGAATAGAACGCGCCGCGCCGCGGCAGTTCGCGAATTTCGACCATTAACTTCGAACGAATATTACGGGAGATCCGACCGTCGGATTCTCCTAAAACCGGAACCGTTGGGTTCGTATCGAAAAGAGCTTTCTAACGAATATTAGAAATTTGAAATCTAACGGTTGGATTTGGAGATACGTCCAAATCAAATTCGAAAAAGGTCGTTGTAAGTGCAGTTCGATGGCCGTTGATGGAAATCGACTGTACGGGCCTTGATAAAATTATTAAAAATAGTAATAATTTGTGTAAAATCATAAGAAATGATTTTTGAAGATTTGGGATGAAAAACTCCATGTTTGAAAAGATAAAAATAGATTTTTATCGAAATGAACTGGTTTTGAACTAGAATTATAATTCTATTTATTTTTAAATAAATAAATAAATTGAATTTAAAAAGGGTTTTAAAAATAACCAGAATATCCAATGATTGCATTGGAGTGGATTTGAATCGAAATTGTCTTCGGAATATTTCGATGTTGGAATTCGTGATTATACAGATGTTGTTATGGAAATTTGAAAGATATATATTTATATCGTTATTTCCAATACGACATTTGTTAGTCGTAGAATTCGATATTGAATATAAGCCGATATATTTTCTATTCAGAGCCTTGTATTGAATATCGAATGTGATCTGGGTTTGTCGTGAGTGGTGTCTTCACTAACACTGTTCTTGAACCCAGTTGAGAAAAGTTTAAATCTTTTTATTTAGATTTGATGAAGTGTTCCAATTAAAGAATATTTAATTGGAATTGAATTGATATTGATTTTTGGGTTTATCGTGGACAGTGTTTTTAAATAACACTTGTTCTTTAACCCGATAATTAAGGGAATGTGATCTTGGGTTTATCGTGAATCGTGTTTTAAATGACACTGATTCTTTAACCCAGATAACGATTAAAACTAAGTGGAGTTTTAATGAATCTTTAATTAGATTGAAAAGATCGAGAATGGAGTATCACCAGTTTTACTCCAGGCGATAGTTAAATCTTTAATTAGATTTGAACGTGAAATGGTAATTGAATTTACCGATAACACCGTGGTGTTAGATATGAAGTATAACCAGTTTTACTTCATGGGATGAATAGGTTGGGATTGGGAAATAAAATAAATGATTACTTCGGTGTGGTTCGCTAATCCCGACTAGTTTGAATTGATATTCAAAGGTGATTAAAGAATAAATTTAAAGAATTTATCTTGGATAAAATTAATGGGAACTTTTCCCAAAGTATAGGAATATTTGAATAAAAGAATATTCTGAATTGGAATGAGGCGTATGTCGTGTTTGTGTAACACTTTTATAATATATACGCGAGTTATTCAGAAAGACCGGGTTGATCCCATTCTGAATAACTGATTCGACGTGGTGTCGAAGATGAAGACGGTGGTCGAAGACCGGAAGTCTTCACGTCGTTTGGGTGATTACTGATGATCTTGATTGGGCTGTACACCCAAGAAGATGGAAACAGTTGGTGATCGTCCAGACGTACTTGGAGATCGATGGATATGCGGGGTACTAGGTGCCTTCGGTTTCGTTCAGACCCAGAACGGACTTGTAAATGGACTGTGTGTCTGACATTGGATTTTAGTCTGTGTGATTGGTTTCTATTAAATATATATCTGTTTGGCGGCGGAGAATTTATTCTCTTGCTTAACGCCCTTCTCTGAGACGTACGAGCTCAGGGGTTATATACTGATGGATATCAAACACATAGAGTGAATTGCCTGTGTGGCATGCCTAAGTGGCAATAGATCGAGGCTTCTGTTGAAAAGCAAAGTCTTGTGGTGATGATCAAAGCACAGCCTGTGTGGCACAGCTTTGTGTAACGTGAATTCACGAGTTTCACACCCGGTATGAACCAAAAACGGGAGACGGACCTCAGGGAGGACTTGCGTTTCTTTCTAGTTAGAAGTGGCGTCAGTGGTTTTACACGCCCTGACGAGTTTGACTTATGTGGTTGTTGCTGTTGCGAGGCGCCTCGGTTATATCGGTTTCGGCCGATGCACTCTGGTTGGCAGACGGACCAGACTTACACCCCATAGGGTGGGGAAACGTAGTGTTCAGGCATTTTAATCCACATCGGTGGACCGGCCCTGTCGCTCCAAGGGCCCACCTGAGTCTGGGTCCTGTGGCTCGGGCTAGAGAGTCACGAATCGGTTGAGGACTATCTTTTGCCTCGGTTCATAGACGGAAATCCAATTTCCAAATACGTGACATTTGCGGTTTTATTTGTAGAGCCTAGTATGGCGACATAGTGGGATGGGGCGCTCATGCCGCCTATGATTGATACTTATGATTTGAAGTTGTTTTATACACTGTGCACCTATAATAGTATCAAATAATCTGTTTTAAAACGTATCAAGCATTCTTTGGCTGTTATAAGGGAAAACCCTATCCTCGGCTGCGTTGCATTGTGTGATGGGACCTGGGTCTTATAACAGCTTCATTTTTCCTTATTTAGCATTGCGCTGTTTGTTTTATGCACTGGTATTCTTGGGAGGAAACCCGTTCCGTGTTATACGGCGTGGTCCCTTGATTTACCTAACTTTAAAAATAAAGATTAACTGTTTTAGTTCTCACACCAGTCACATGACTGACCTGGAGTTTATTGTTTTAACCTAAACTCTGGGTGCCCTTATTTTGACACGGGCAGCTAGTAGTTTCGGTTTTGCAGATTTATATTCACAGGATCCTGGTTTACAGCTGGAATGATATCCGGAAAGCTTTGTATCCGTATATCTTCTTCAGTTGCGTATTGTATTATTTTCCGCTGCTATATATTTAAATGTAATTTAAATCTCTGATATTTCTGTGTTATATTCATTTATACTCTGTATATTCTTGTAATCTGATGCATTGTTGTAATATACAGTGAAATGTTCTTTTGTATGCGTTCTGTTGTGGTTTGTTCTCGAACTATCCGACGCTTTCCTTTACGGGGAAGTTACGGGTCGCTTCAGCCCACACACGCATATGAAACCCATTGGACTTGCGTTGCCACCGCTAACCCGTTGTGGCCTCTTATAGTCAACCCAGTACGCGTGTCCCGTCCTCGACATGGGTCGAGCACACAAAGATACATATGGGTTACTGGTTGAAATGGGCCCCCACAAGCTACCCACCTAAGCTTGTCCCTTTTCTAGTGCATCCCACTTAACCCTTTAATCATGTTTAATTACATGTTTCCACTTTGGTTAAGTATTCTAATCGTATTTTCTATTGCCACCCAAGGCAACCACTAGATTTCCACATGCTACCCAAGGCACCCACTTAACCCCTCATGCCCCATTACATGCTTATCTGGTTAAGTGTTTCTTAATTGATTAAGACCGTAACCTTTGTAAAGACCTCTCACATTAGACTGTCTTTTATGGTAGCTGGATTTGCCGGTCGGGTCCGGGCAGCCTTACGCCATAACAGAGTCTAACCTCGTGTCTTTACACTTGTCACGTATTTAGTTTATGCCTAAGACCTCTCACATTGGGCCAATCATTTGTAGCCGCTGGATTTGCCGGTCGGGTCCGGACAGTCTTATGCTACAAAAGGGTCCAACCTCGTGTCTTAGTTGATTAATTACACCTAATTAATCACCCCCATATTTTGAATTGATTTTCCCTAATTAATTCCAATTTAATGATGTACATAATTGACTCAATTATGTCCATCCACTTATGGTATGCAACATCATATCAATTTCACCACAATTTTGTTAACATGAATATTAACCCCATCGTTCCCCACGTAATACGCTAACATGACATACTTAAAAGGGAAGATTCATCACAAATACAATGGGTTCAACTTAGCATAACATTAGCATCAACATGGGTTTTAAAGGTGTCAACTTGCATATATGACCATAGCATCAAACCCAACTAGCATAAATAATCAACCCAAACTTGCATGAATCACATATGTCATAAAGAGGGTAACTTGCATAGATGTTCATGTCATAGACCTATCATAAAGGGATAAACTTGCGTACATGTCATAGGTCTAAAAAGGGATGAACTTGCATATGTTACTCATATCATAAAAAAGGGTAAACATGCATATATATGCATGACATACAAAGGGGTAAACTTGCATATGTATGCATATCATACAAAGGTGTAAACTTGCACATGTTACTTGCATATAATCAAACACCAAACTTGCATAACATGTCATATATGAACTTGCATATAATGAAACACCAAACTTGCATAACATGTCATATATGAACTTGCATATAATCAAACACCAAACTTGCATAACATGGTGTCATAATGGATCAATGTTTATCATAGTGATTTGCATAACTAGCATCATGAACATATAGGCATGAAACTTGCATAACTAGCATCATGGACATATAGCATAAAACTTTCATAACTAACATCATGAGCACATAGCATATGATAACATAACTTGCATTGATCCACATTCATAACCATAACCTCATTACATCCTATCATAATTAGTTTAGCAATTGCTTGCTAAAGGCATAGAAACTCACAACTTGTTGATTAGCACTCCTATGAAGAAGATTTAGTTGCTAGAGTTGATTAGAAGTTGATTTGAGAAGCTATCTTCCTCTCTAATTTGTGGAGGCTCCTTCTAAGTTGCATTTTGACGGCATGACGACGTTGTATCTATTTTTAGTATGGATTAGGGTAGTCTTAGGGTGTATTTATAGATTAGTTAAGTGTTTTAGGCCGTAGGATTAACCCTAGGATAGTTTAGAGCCATCAGATTTCGTCACAAGCCCCAAAACACAGCCCAAACCCCTTCAGACTGCACCCAGGCCAATCTGGCCGAACCAGTCAGGTCGCACCCTGTGTCGACAGGGGTGTCGACACTACTGTCGACACACCCACCTGGGTGTCAACTCCCCAGTCGACTCGGGGGTTGACCCGGTGCTGGGCGGGAATTTTCCCGCCTAGCTCCATTTCTGCATTCGAAATCTGTTTTCCAAATTTGAATTCTCTGAAAACTTCTTCAGGCCTTAACTGGTTCATACGGACTCCGATTTTCGAAAACTCGGACTCTATTTCGCCTATTTTTCCAAGACAAACGCAATGGCATAGCCCGTTTCCCCTGATTCAGATCTTAAAATTTAATTCTGCCCTGATTTATATTATAACAAGTTATTCAACATACGGGGTGTTACATTCTCCCCTACTTAAAGGATTTCGTCCCCGAAATCTCTAAGTCAAGAAGAACGTATCCGACCAACCAAACAACTATCTACTAAACCATCAAACACTGGCATCCATTGTCCTTAAAATTTCTAATGTTGTATGAACATATGCAAAAAGTGTGTGTATATGTTCCCTGTCTAATGCAAAATCAGGCGGTCTACTGATTCAGTTGACCTCCTTAATGCAAACCATGCATCCAATATGTATGCGAAAGAACCCTATCGACACATACTATCTCTACATGAGTGCACAATCATACACCAAAATGCATCATCCATATGATAACACAACCATTATACATCCATTAATATAGCTACCTACACACAATTATATGCAATATGCAATATGAAGTGACTGAGCCGATCTAGTGTCTAAAGTGTGTGTATATGCATCCACGAGCAACCACTAGCAAACACTTGCATCCACACGCATCCATCAATCATAACATGTCTCAAACACATGTTTCAACCATAGGTTTACCCTATCTAAAGGTCAATGGTACTAATGAGAGGACATACTAAAGATAAGATAAGAACTAGACAAACGATAAAGGAGAAATTAAAAGACATACCCTCAAAAAGGAATGGGTACAGTGAACGCATCTTCACTTCTGTCTCCCAAGTAGCGTTGCTCTCATCATCTCCCCGTTGCACTTTGACTAGTTGAACCTCTCTGTTTCTCAACTTCCTAATCTCTGACCCAAGGATGCGAGTAGGAGCTCGTCGAATCGTCGCATCATGCTCTACCTCCACTTCTCTAAGCAAGCTCGGCTCTACCACCTCTGCGGTCTCATGTAGGCACTTCCTCAAATGTGACACATGGAATACGTCATGTACACCACTAAGTCTCTCGGGTAAATCCACTCTATATGCCATCTGTCCAATCCTTTCCTTAATAGGAAACGGTCCTACAAACCTTGGTGCTAACTTCCCAACGGACCCAAAGCGAACAACATTCCGTAATGGAGATACTTTGACAAAGACCATGTCCCCAACATCAAACTCGAGATCTGTCCTCCTCTTATCCGCATAAGATTTCTGTCTGTCTTGCGCCGCTTTCATCCTTCTTAGAATCAAATCAATCTTTTCCGAAGTTTCTCTAACCATATCAGGCCCAAGCAAGATCTTATCCGTAGACTCCCACCAACATGTAGGTGATCGACAAGGCCTTCCATAAAGAGCTTCGAAAGGAGCCATGCCAATACTAGACTGAAAGCTGTTATTATACGCGAACTCTACCAATGGAAGATGCTCTTCCCATGTACCTCCAAAATCCAAGATACATAGCCTCAAAAGGTCTTCTAGAATACGGTTCACCCTCTCGGTCTGCCGTCCGTCTGAGGATGATATGCAGTGCTCAAACACAACTGAGTCCCTACCGCCTCTTGCAAACTCTTCCAAAACTCGCTAGTGAAGATAGGATCTCGATCGCTCACTATGCTCGAAGGTACACCATGTAACCGAACTATCTCTCGAATGTAAACTGAAGCTAGCCATGGAGCAGTCCTCTTACTCTTCACGGGTATGAAATGGGCGCTCTTAGTAAGTCTGTCTACCACAACCCAAATTCCCGTATTACCCTTCCTCGACCTCGGTAATCCATCGATAAAATCCATCGAGATGCTATCCCACTTCCATTGCGGAACTTCCAATGGGTGAAGCAACCCACCAGGTTTCTTTTGCTCCGCCTACACTTGTTGGCACACCAAACATCTAGCGACATACTCGGCCACATCTTTCTTCATACCGGCCCAAAAGAAAACTCGCTTCATGTCTTGGTACATCTTGTCCCCACCGGGATGAATGGTCATCTTCGAACGATGTGCATCATCAAGAACAGCCTTCTTCAAACCCTCGTCCCGCGGTACACAAAGTCTACCGTCTCTACGCAACCACCCCTTATCATCTAGGGTGTACCTACTCAAATGGCTGGACGACTCCCCCCTTATGAGCTTCTCTACTAACTCAACCAACTGTGGGTCGTCCCGCTGTGCCTCGCCAATCCGTCCCAAAAGACTAGGTCTGACCTCTAAGGATGCTAGCAAACCGGGTACAAAGTCAACGGAAGGTCTGAAGTCAAACATCGAGATAAATTCCAAGCTTCGTCGTTCCACGAACAATGGACTCAAGGACAACCTTTTTCTGCTTAAGGCGTCCGCCACCACGTTACCCTTGCCAGGGGTATACGCTATCTCGAAATCAAAGGATGCTAAGAACTCCATCCACCTTTGCTGTCTTAAGTTCAAATCCTTCTGAGAAAACAAGTACTTCAAAGATTTATGGTCGGTGAACAATTCGAACCTCTCGCCAAGAAGATAATGGCGCCAAGTCTTAAGCGCAAAAACAATAGCGGCCAACTCTAGATCTTGTGTAGGGTAATTTTTCTCATGCGCTCTCAACTGCCTTCCACCATAGGCTATTACCCTTCCCTCTTGCATTAAGACTGCGCCTAGTCCTTTCCCACAAGCATCGGTATAAACAACAAATGGCTTACTCCCATCTGGCAACACAAAGACTGGAGTTGTGGTTAAAGCTCTCTTTAACCGTTGGAACGCATCATCACAATCTACGTCCTATGTGAAGACTAGATTCTTCTTTGTCAAGCGAGTTAATGGGGCTGATATCTTCGCGAAGTCCTTGATAAACTTCCTATAGTAGCCAACCAACCCCAAGAAACTCCTCACCTCGGTAGCATTCTTCGGAACCTTCCAATCTTGGATGGACACTACCTTCGCGGGATCCACAGCTATCCCTTCTTTGGAGACCACGTGCCCTAAGAACCGCACTTCCTTCCTCCAAAAGTGACATTTAGAGAATTTAGCCTTAAGGCTATGCGCTCGAAGAGTCTCCAACACTTCCCTAAGATGTAGGGCATGCTCTTCTTCACTCTTAGAAAAGGCCAAGATGTCATCCACAAAGACCAACACGAACTTATTAAGGTACTCCCTGAACACCCTACTCATCAAATCAACAAAGTATGCAGGGGCGTTCGTCAAACCAAAGGGCATCACCAACCACTCATAGAAACCATCCGGAGTCCTAAAGGCAGTCTTCTCTATACTATCCTCAGCCACTCTCAACTGATGAAACCCCATGGCTAAGTCCAACTGCGAAAACACTGAGGCGCCAACCAACTGATCAAAGAGATCATCAATCCTCGGCAATGGGTGTCTATTCTTCTTTGTAAGCTTGTTGAGTTCTCTATAGTCTACACAAAGTCTGAGGGACCCATCTGCCTTCGTGGCAAAAACTACTGGAGCACCCCACTCCGATATACTTCGTCTTATGAACCCCTTCTCAAGCAACTCACCTACTTGCTTATGGAGTTCCCTCCTCTCACGAGGAGCCATGTGGCGCACTGGCAAAGATACTGGTTTAGCATTGTCCACCAGATATATTCGGAAGTCGATCTCCCGCTTCGGAGGTAAGCCCTTCACCTTCTCAAACACATCCGAGTATTCCCGGACCACTCTAACAGATCGCAAACTCTCGACCGAAGCGTCAAGCGATTCAAGATAACTTAGCATAACAGAATTCATGGGATTACAAGAGATCTCGAGAGTGTTCCCCAAGCGGGTCATGAGCCTAACAACTCTCCTTTCACAATCAAGAACGACACCATTACTGGATAACCAGTCCATGCCCAAAATCAACCCATAGCCCGTGAAGCCCAAAACAAAAGCATCACATCTAAACTCAACGCTAAGTATGGAAATCTTCAAACCCAAACACATCATGGACAAATAAGTGGAGCCCCCAATTGGGTTTGAAACAACCAAGGGATCTTCTACTAGACTGGTGTCTAAGTGCAGTGACTCAACTAATGATGATGAGATAAACGAATGCGATGCGCCAGAGTCAAACTATGTACGGACAGGATGATCAAACAGAAAAACTAGACTTTCAACGGAAATAGTTCTACCTCTTTCCTGAATCGGTGGAACCGCGAGAGCCTGAACTTGCCCCCTTGCCTGACCTGGTGCCATAAGAGCCTGCACCTGTCCTCCTGAGGTAGATCCCGTCCTCTGCCCCTTCTTAGGGCAGTCCTTCACTAGATGCCCTGCTTCGCCACAGTGGAACCAGCCAGTCTTCTTCTTCTTCCGACAATCTTTTCTTAGGTGGCCTGGTGTCCCACAATTGGAGCACTTCTTCTTTCCCTTGCCACCGTTGCCTTTCCCACCCTTGTTTTGCTGTTGCTGTTGAGGTCTCTTCTGATCTCCTTTCTTCTCGGGTGCCTTATTAGCATTGGGACCCTTCTCTTCCTCATGCATGAGTGCCATATCTACTAGCTTCTCAAAGGTGACCCCATAGGGATGTGAGTCATAGCCAATCCATGCATCGGTTCATTCAAGCCTTTAACGAACCTCAGAGCCTTCTTCTCCGGTGTATTCACCATGTCTATGCCAAATCTTGCTTGCTGATTAAACTTATTGACATATTCCTTCACTGATAAGTTTCCTTGCTTTAGAGTCAAGAACCTTTCCATGTAAAGATTTTCTTCCACCCTTGAGAGAAACTTCGCCACAAACCTTTGCCTGAAATCCGCCCAAGAGTCAACAAGGCGTTCTCCATTAGTGACCTCCCACCAGAACGAGGCCTCTCCCTTCATTAACCAAGCAGCTAACTTGACTTTCTTTCCTTCTTCCATCTCAAAGATGTCTATCAACTCTTCCGTTTCCTTAAGCCAATCCCTAGCTTCCACAAAAGTTTCTGATCCTTGAAAAGGTTTCCCTCCCATAGCCTTAAATTCCTTGCAAGTCTTAGCAAAAGTATCCGCGCGAGGAGGAGGAGGGGGAGGAAGATCGGGTGCAACTGGTGGTGGAGGAGCATTTGCTGGACCCGCAGCGGCGGCCCTAACCTCCATCAATCTCCTATGCCATACTGGTATCGCTACACCCTCCGGAAAGTTAAGATCTTCAGCCATGCTGAAACAAAAAAGGAAAGATTCAAAACGGAGAATTCGAAAGATAAAGATATGGCTATTAGGGATTATGCTTTTCTTTCAAAAACTTTTCTCTTAAATGACATGTTTTTGAAAATACTCCTTCAAAAATGTTTTCAGAAAAATAATTTTTCCAAAAAATTTTATCTGTTCTGATAACCTTTATCTCTGATACCACGTGTAACACCCCACACCCGCTAAGGTCACTCACTAAGGGAATGCCTTAACTTCGGTAGAGTATTTTAAGTGAATATAGAACAGAAAAATTACAACAAGACAGATATAAGTAATACTTGAAATTTAAAACATCATTTCATTGCAGCAGAAGGTAAACATGTTTGGTTACATATCAAAAACCAATAAGAGTCAAGTACAAAATATACATCTCGATAAAAACATAAGTACATAATCCCACTACATACTAATAGCCATAATAGAAAAGATAAGCTGAGCTTTACATCAGCGGTCCAAGCTCCAAAAGATAGATAAAGCAATCTGATCAAAGCCCACTAGTGCTAGGCCCAACCTAAGGACCTGAGGGGGGAAAAAAGATAAAAACAACGGGGTCAGACATAAGTCTGAGCGAGTCCTATAACTTTAACAATACAATCATTAAAGTAATTAGGGTATGATATAAACTTGGTACGGTAACGACTGGGGATAAATGACTACACTAAGCAGCCAACTAGACATAGGAAGAACCAAGATAACGGTAAAGACGCATCTACCCACCCAAGGATAATTACTACACTGCACCACACCAGTCATTCCTATCTTAAAGGTTGATCCCACCCAAGGACTTAGAAAATTTAACTAGTAGTTTCGTGTACCCCTAGCTGACCACATAGGTGTCGTCTGCCCCTATCTCCACTAGGTGTACCCACTACTCCCCAAGCGATCGACTCCCTAACGTAGATACCCGTGCTGGCCCCACAGTGGGGTGTATCACTCCCCAAAGTGGCAACCCGATACAACCAACGGTGCACGGCTTATACCTACACGATGCAACAACGTCTTACCTACCAGCCCGGGCCCACAAACGCATATGAAACCTGTTGGACTTGCGTTGCCACCGCTAACCCGTTTTGGCCTCTTATAGTCAAGCCCATTACGCGTGTCCCGTCCTCGGCATGGGTCGAGCCCACAAAGATACGTATGGGTTACTGGTTGAAATGGGCCCCCACAAGCTACCCACCTAAGCTTGTCCCTTTTCTAGTGCATCCCACTTAACCCTTTAATCATGTTTAATTACATGTTTCCACTTTGGTTAAGTATTCTAATCGTATTTTCTATTGCCACCCAAGGCAACCACTAGATTTCCACATGCCACCCAAGGCACCCACTTAACCCCTCATGCCCCACTACATGCTTATCTGGTTAAGTGTTTCTTAATTGATTAAGACCGTAACCTTTGTAAAGACCTCTCACATTAGACTGTCTTTTATGGCAGCTGGATTTGCCGGTCGGGTCCGGGCAGCCTTACGCCATAACAGAGTCTAACCTCGTGTCTTTACACTTGTCACGTATTTAGTTTATGCCTAAGACCTCTCACATTGGGCCAATCATTTGTAGCCGCTGGATTTGCCGGTCGAGTCCGGGCAGTCTTATGCTACAAAAGGGTCCAACCTCGTGTCTTAGTCGATTAATTACACCTAATTAATCACCCCCATATTTTGAATTAATTTTCCCTAATTAATTCCAATTTAATGATGTACATAATTGACTCAATTATGTCCATCCACTTATGGTATGCAACATCATACCAATTTCACCACAATTTTGTTAACATGAATATTAACCCCATCGTTCCCCACGTAATACGCTAACATGACATACTTAAAAGGGAAGATTCATCACAAATACAATGGGTTCAACTTAGCATAACATTAGCATCAACATGGGTTTTAAAGGTGTCAACTTGCATATATGACCATAGCATCAAACCCAACTAGCATAAATAATCAACCCAAACTTGCATGAATCACATATATCATAAAGAGGGTAACTTGCATAGATGTTCATGTCATAGACCTATCATAAAGGGATAAACTTGCATACATGTCATAGGTCTAAAAAGGGATGAACTTGCATATGTTACTCATATCATAAAAAGGGGTAAACATGCATATATATGCATGACATACAAAGGGGTAAACTTGCATATGTATGCATATCATACAAAGGTGTAAACTTGCACATGTTACTTGCATATAATCAAACACCAAACTTGCATAACATGTCATATATGAACTTGCATATAATCAAACACCAAACTTGCATAACATGTCATATATGAACTTGCATATAATCAAACACCAAACTTGCATAACATGGTGTTATAATGGATCAATGTTTATCATAGTGATTTGCATAACTAGCATCATGAACATATAGCATGAAACTTGCATAACTAGCATCATGGACATATAACATAAAACTTGCATAACTAACATCATGAGCACATAGCATATGATAACATAACTTGCATTGATCCACATTCATAACCATAACCTCATTACATCCTATCATAATTAGTTTAGCAATTGCTTGCTAAAGGCATAGAAACTCACTACTTGTTGATTAGCACTCCTATGAAGAAGATTTAGTTGTTAGAGTTGATTAGAAGTTGATCTGAGAAGCTATCTTCCTCTCTAATTTGTGGAAGCTCCTTCTAAGTTGCATTTTGACGGCATGATGACGTTGTATCTATTTTTAGTATGGATTAGGGTAGTCTTAGGGTGTATTTATAGACTAGTTAAGTGTTTTAGGCCATAGGATTAACCCTAGGATAGTTTAGAGCCATCAGATTTCGTCACAAGCCCCAAAACACAGCCCAAACCCCTTCAGACTGCACCCAGGCCAATCTGGCCGAACCAGCCAGGTCGCACCCTGTGTCGATAGGGGTGTCGACACTACTGTCGACACACCCACCTGGGTGTCGACTCCCCAGTCGACATGGGGGTCGACATGGTGCTGGGCGGGAATTTTCCCGCCTATCTCCATTTCTGCATTTGAAATCTGTTTTCGAAATTTGAATTTTCTGAAAACTTCTTCGGGCCTTAACTGGGTCATACGGACTCCGATTTTCGAAAACTCGGACTCTATTTCGCGTATTTTTCCGAGACGAACACAATGGCGTAGCCCGTTTACCCTGATTCAGATCTTAAAATTTAATTCTGCCCTGATTTATATTATAACAAGTTATTCAACATACGGGGTGTTACAGCGACTAATCATAATAGTTTCTTATTCAATGTCATAGGCGTGAATCATAGTCATAGGCAATAGTCTCTTAGGCATGAATCGTAGTAATAGGAAATAGTCTCTTAGGCATGAATCATAGTCATAGGCAATAGTCTCTTAGGCATGAATCATAGTCATAGGAAATAGTCTCATAGGCAACGGTTTCATGTCCAATTTTGCATTATTATTTGTCCCAAAATTTAGCGTTCGTGCGTAAATCTCTTATGAGATGAGGCACAGGCTCGTAGTAGCCTGGCCTTAGAACAGAAAGAAGAAAGAGGTACAGAATAGTCACAGAAAAACAGAACTGACAGATAAGAATATACATAACCTCAGATTCAGATTTATAATCATGTCACAATTATAATTACAGTTTATAGCGGAAAATAACTGTAGTTGTCTTTTGTGGTTTAAGAAAGGAAATAAACTAGTGTTGATGCAAAAATGCTGAATTATTCCTCTTTAATTGTCATAGCTCTAAACTTGGATTTGGGATTTGATTTAGCTTCTAATTCTATTCAGGTTTGAAGAAGATTCATTAGTCCAAGTTTTGATTCCAACAGGGTAGCGACGCCATTTTATTTTTAATTAGAACAGAGGCAGAATATAGACAGAATGAAATGGTGTGGAGAGAATGAGGCTAGGGGGCTGTTTATATAGGATTAGGCGGACGAATCTAGACAGAAAACGAGTCTAAAAACATTAGAATGCATCAGGTTCAGAAAGTGGGTTTCGGGAGCAGGTCGACCCCCAGGTCGACACTATGGTCGTCCTGGTCTGGCCAGGTCGACCCCCAGGTCAACATTATGGTCGACCTGGCCATGGGAGGTCGACACTATGCTCGACCTGGTCCATGGGCGGGAATTTTCCCGCCCAGCCTGTTCTGGGATTTCGAATTCGAATTTGAATTCGAATTTTCGAGCTGTTTTCGATTCTGAAATTCTCTGAAACTTCAGAGGGCCATATCTCCCTCATACGGACTCCGTTTCTCGAAAACTCGGACTCGTTTCAAAGTAGAATTTCGAGATGAACGCAATGGAGCAACCCGTTTCACTTGATTCTTTTTTTTAAAAATTAATTATTCTCTGATTTGTTACTTATACGTTCATAGAAAATGCGGGGTGTTACATTCTCCCCTCCTTAAAGGATTTCGTCCTCGAAATCTTCAAGTTAAGAAGAATGTGTCCTACCATCCAGTCATCTATCTACTCAACCATCATCCACAAGCATCCATTGTCCTTAGAAAACTTCTAATGTTGTATGAATATATGCAAAAGTGTGTGTATATGTTCCTTATCTAATGCAAAGATCAGGCGGTCCACTAATTCAGTTGACCTTCTAAATGCGAATTATGTCAGTGCCATGAGTCCAACATGTATGCAATTTTCCTATTTGATACATATCATTCTTATATGAGTGACAACCATTCATTCATATGCAACATCCATGTGATGAGCCAATCATTTTGCATCCACAGAAATTGAAAATGCTCACACATCCATATGCAGTATGAGAGTGTTTTCGAGCCGATCTAGTGCTTAGTGTGTGTATATGCATCCACGAGCAACCACTAGCAACCACTTGCATCCACTTGCAACCATCAAACATAACATGTCTCAAACACATGTTTACATCCATAGGATTCCTATCTATAGGTCAAAGACTCGATTGATAGGATACAGTCGACTGATGGGAGCGAGTGCAGATAAACAAAAACTTAGTTTCCATTAGACCTTGGTTGAGAGACAAATTCCCCTAAGTATCAACCCCGAAGACCGAAATCAACATTAGATTGACACCCAAAGGATTACCCTTTTTATACAATGTCAAAACTGGAAATCTCAACCTTATCAGAAATATTCAGATATTTACCGATTACCGGTACAGAGCAGATTACTAAATGATTCTTAGGAAACTAAGCATGATAAGAACCCATAATGTATGCGTCGTAGTCAACTTAACGCTCCACACAGATACCTAACTTAGCACGCTTAGATGAGTCATAACCATTATGATTCTGAGTCTACAGCGGAATCAGAAACAATACTAGTATTCAAGAGCAGAGTACCGATTACAGAATCGAAATGCCAGAATCAGAAAAGAGTTTTAATCCAAAAATCAGATAAAGAAATTAAACCTCCTACATAAAGTTTTCCTATTTCTATCCTATCCGCTAGCCTCGAGAATGTTCGCCTGCCTTCCAGAAGTTGGTCCTGCCCTCTGCCCTTGTCCTCGTTTCTTCGGACAGTCCCTAGTGAAGTGTTCCATTTCACCACAGTTGAAGCAAGTGCCCTTTCTTTTTCTGCAATCCTTGTTCAGATGAGTCGAGCTTCCACAAGTAAAGCACTTTTTCTCCTTCTTATCTTCAGACTTTTCACACTTCTTTTGTGTTTCCTTTTTGGGCCATGCTTTCTTGTTCTATGGTTCTTCCTTCTTTGCTTCTTTCTTACCGTTGTCTTCCTCGTGCAGTAGTGCCATATCAACCAATCTCTCGTAAGTCGCTCCCATGGGTACATGAGTCATGGCTAGGCTGTGCAGTGGTTCGTTCAATCCTTTAACAAAGCGGAGAGCCTTTTTATGCTGGGTGTTGACTAAATCTAGTCCGAACCTAGCCAGTTGGTTGAACTGGTTGACGTATTCCTTGACCGTCATACTCCCTTGCTTAAGAGATAAGAACTTTTCCATTTGTAGACTTCGTTCAGCTTGCGAGAGGAATTTCGCCTCAAACCTTGTTCTGAAATCCATCCATGTTTCAACCGGTCTCTCGGCGTTAGTGACTTCCCACCAATAGGAAGCTTTGTCCTTGAGCAACCACACCGCCAATTGTACCTTCTGCCTATCGTCCACCTTGAAGATAACGAACAGATCCTCGGTTTCTTTGAGCCAGTTCCTTGATTCTACGAATGATTCAGTTTCCTTGAAATCCTTTCCACCCATGGCCCTAAAATCTTTACAGATCTTTGAAAAAGCAATTGCACGAGGAGGGGGCAGAGGAGGAGGAATCGCTGCAGCTGGAGGAGGAATATCCGCTGGGCCTGCATCGTTGGCCCTAGCCTCTAAGTACCTCCTGAACCAGCCAGGCATTGGTACGCCTTCTGGAAAGTTAAGATTCTCATACATGCTGGAATGAAAGAAAAAGATTTAAAACGAATAACAGAAAAGATAGATGTATGGCTTTTTGGGGATTATGTTTTTCAAAAATAAGCTTTACTTTTGAAAATACTTCCTTTTAAAACCTTTTTGAAAATAGTTTTCAAAAACTTTACCCAGTAAGGTAACCTTCAGCTCTGATACCAAGTGTAATACCCCCCTCCGTTAAGGACACTCACAAAGGCAATGCCTTAACTTCGGTGGAGCGTTTTAGTAGACAGAATAGAAATTTACAAGACAGATAAACAATACTTGAGAAATTATAAATTTATTACAGCGGAAAACATAAATCAGTTTGGTTACATCTTTCCAGAAAAACTCAAGTACATAAATATCAGTCTTGTTCAGAAAATCATCAGAGTACAAAGCTTTAAAATCATAATCCCCACAGAAAAGAAGCTATAAAGAGCCAAGCCATACTTTAAGCGCTTCAAGCAGAAGGAATCCGGATCAAGCTAAAGTATTCCCTCCTTGGATAACCTGGGGGGAAACGGAAGAAAAAGGGGCAAAAACAAGCAAGGTCAGACATAAAGTCTGGCAAGTTCAGTGACTTTCAGTATATGAACAGATAATAATAATCATGGCATGCAAATAAAATTGGATGAGAGATAATAGTAACAGGAGCAGCAGAAGTACTTAGGTTAAACAGAAGGAACGGAATAATATTACTTTTCATTTCTCTGCATTAATACTAGTATAACAGGATTAGGTGTCACCCTAATGTCTAAACTGAAACAGAAACGGGAACGGAGTAATTTCCACAGAAGAGAACGCTAGTAATGGGCCTTTACCAGCCCAACAGAAACAGACAGAAACAGAATTGCTAATAATGGGCCTTTACCACCCGAACAGAAATAGACAGAAACAGAATGCTAATAATGGGCCTTTACCACCCGAACAGAAGGTACAGAGATAGAAATAGATTAATCCCTACGAAAACAGAACGTAGAATTAGGTGTACACTAGTAAATGGGCATTTACCTCCCGAACAGACGGTACCACGCAGACAGGTGTTGCCACCCAACAAAAACAGACGGTACCAATAGAGACAGACAGAAATAAGTGTACCCTAAAACCCTCCCCAAGCGATCGGCTCCCTAATTCATAAATACCCTGTGTCGGCTCCACAATAGGGTGTATCACTCCCTAAAGTGACAACCAATTGGCACATGCCTATTTACAGATGTCACGGCGTCTTACATCCTCAGAGGCAGACCGGGATCCAAGCATGCACATGACCCGGTTGGAATGCACCATCGACACCCCTCGCCATTATCAGAATGAACCACTTATAATTAGTTCAGTAAGCGTGCCCGGACCCTACCTACTGTTGGGTCAAAATTTGATATCAGAAAGGGTTACTGACTAATATGGGTCCCAAACAACAGATTACACAAGTAAGTTCCCTCCTAACCTTGTGTCCCCAGACTAACAGATTTCAGATTAACTTGTTTACAAGTTCAGATATAGAGAGTTCAGATCAACTAGTTCACAGATCAGACAAGTTTTCAGATTAACGGATCAGATATACGGATTTAACAGATTTACATATTTGTCTAACTTTGTAATTGGGCCTGTAGATTCATGAAACGGGTTTGTTAAATTCATTAGTCCAATTGGTTTAACCCTATCCACCCAACATATTTTAGACATCATAATTATCCCAGATTTGCATTAATTAAATATTAATGCACATACCTCTCACATTAGGTTGGTAGCTTATGGCCGCTGGATATGCCGGGCGGTTCCGGGCAGACTTCTGCCACAAGCTAGACCTAACCTCGTGTCTAAGCATATTTTAGTTATGCCTACGACCTCTCACATTAGACTGACAGTTTGCGGTTGCTAGTTAAGCCGGTTGGTTCCGGGCAGGCTTCTACCGCAAACAGAGTCTAACCTCGTGTCATAGCCAATTCATTCCAATATAGATTTTTCAGGTATCAGACTAATTCTGTTTATTTAACAGATTAAACTTCTTCATCGGATATAACAGATTAATCAACTTTCCATGTTCTACCAAATCTTAGGTCGAGCCTACGGATTTCCATACTCAGATTACCATTATCTAGTTTCAACAGATCATACAATTCAACGGGTAGCAGATCTAGCAGTTTAAGCGATTCAACAGATTTAGAAGATAACAGGTTTAGCAGTTTAGGTAATTCAACAGTTCTAGCAGATAACGGATTAGGCAATTTAACAGATTTAGCAGATAACAGGTTTAGCAAATTATATATCTAAAACTCTATTTACATATCTTGCCTATTTAGCCTAAACTTACATGCCTAAATCAAGGTCATAATTCATAATGTAATATATGCCCCAAATTTAAATCTTAATATTCCCATTTACAGTTCATGTCAAAACTAGATCTAATATTCTAGTTTACCACTATGTCCTTGTAAATCATTCTCTATTCAGATTATGCCAACATATTTGCTATTCCAGATTTACTTAATTAAGCTACGCCCAATCCCCGTATAACATGTTTCCACAAGTTCTCTAAATACTCATGAAGTGGCCCTATACGCTTGACGTACATAACAGTGAATGGGAATAAACTAGCAAAGTTACATACTAAATATGAGATCCAACATCATTAAGGGAATAGGCATAAGAAACTAACAACAATAGTTATAGGTAACTAATCCACAATAGTCATGGGCGAATAATCACAATAGTTTCCTATTCAATGTCATAGGAAATAGTCTCATAGGCATGAATCATAGTCATTGGCAATAGTCTCTTAGGAATGAATCATAGTCATAGGCAATAGTCTCTTAGGCATGAATCATAGCCATAGGCAATAGTCTCTTAGGCATGAATCATAGTCATAGGAAATAGTCTCATAGGCAACGGTTTCATGTCCAATTATGAATTATTATTTGTCCCAAAATTTAGCGTTCGTGCGTAAATCTCTTATGAGATGAGGCACAGGCTCGTAGTAGCCTGGCTATAGAACAAAAAGAAGAAAGAGGTACATAATAGTCACAGAAAAACAGATCTGACAGATAAGAATATACATAACCTCAGATTCAGATTTATAATCATGTCACAATTATAATTACAGTTTATAGTGGAAAATAACTGTAGTTGCCTTTCGTGGTTTAAGAAAGGAAATAAACTAGTGTTGATGCAGAAATGCTGAATTATTCCTCTTTAATTGTCGTAGCTCTAAACTTGGATTTGAGATTTGATTTAGCTTCTAATTCTATTCAGGTTGGAAGAAGATTCATCAGTCCAAGTTTTGATTCCAGCAGGGTAGCGACGCCATTTTTATTTTTAATTAGAACAGAGGCAGAATATAGACAGAATGAAATGGTGTGGAGAGAATGAGGCTAGGGGGCAGTTTATATAGGATTAGGCGGACGAATCTAGACAGAAAACGAGTCTAAATACATCAGAATGCATCAGGTTCAGAAAGTGGGTTTCGGGAGCAGGTCGACTCCCAGGTCGACACTATGGTCGATCTGGTCAGGCCAGGTCGACCCCCAGGTCGACACTATGGTCGACCTGGCCCTGGGAGGTCGACATTATGGTCAACCCCCAGTTCGACCTGGTCCATGGGCGGGAATTTTCCCGCCCAGCCTGTTCTGGGATTTCGAATTCGAATTTGATTTCGAATTTTCGGGCTGTTTTCGATTCTGAAATTCTCTGAAACTTCGGAGGGTCATATCTCCCTCATACGGACTCCGTTTCTCGAAAATTCGGACTCATTTGCAAGTAGAATTTTGAGACGAACGCAATGGCGCAACCCGTTTCCCTTGATTCTTATTTTTAAAAATTAATTATTCTCTGATTTGTTACTTATACGTTCACAGAAAATACGGGGTGTTACAGGCCCCATAGTAGGATTTATCACTTCCTAAAGTGGCAACCCTTCGTTGATGTGCACAACCATACCTACTTTTGTCACGGTCGTCTTAACCCCCTCTGCCCGGACATGCACGCACATGTCCCGATCGGTTTGCGCCGCCAACACCATCCTTGTAACACGGCATGTCTATTAATGTCACTCACAAAGGGAATGCATCAATGTCCATGAAGCGTTATTGTTGTACAGAACAAATAAATTACAAGAATAAATAAATAAACAACACAACAGAAGTTAAAACTTATTTTATTGCATCATAACTCAAAACGAGTTTACATAAGTAGTCTCCAAAACCATTACAATAGGATCAATATTCTTTTCCAAAAACTTCAACGTACATAAAGAAGAAAATACTTAAATAACATAAATGCATAAATCCCCACTGAGCATAAGCAAAGCCATAAAGATGAAAGAGTCCAAAGCGGTACATCAACTCTCTTCAAGCAAATGGAAGAAATCGACACTAAGCTGTAGTATTCCCTCCTTGCAAACCTAAGGGGGGGAGGAAGGAAGAAAAGAGGTGGAAAGAAAAGGGGGTCAGACATAAAGTCTGGCGAGTGCGATAACTTTAACAATATAATTATCAAAGTAACTAGACTAAGGCATAAGCTGGAAAATAAGGAAATGACTGTGAACAATTGGGTATGACAGAACAAACAAGGAAAAAAGACGAACAAAGATAACATTAAAGGCACCCCTAATCACTACAAGATAATTACTATACTGCACCACTACTTGTCACCCTAAAGGTTGATCCCGCCTACAGAGCTTAATATTGCTAATGGTAGTTTCGTGTACCCCTAGCTACTTCCATAGGTGTCGTCTGCCCCTATCTCCACCAAGCGTACCCACTACCCACATTCGATCGGCTCCCTAACTCGTATATACCAGTGCTGGCCCCACAGTGGGGTGTATCACTTCCCAAAGTGGCAACCCGATACCACCAAAAATGCATGGCTTATATCAACACGATGCAACAACGTCTTACCTACCAGCCCAGGCCCACACACGCATATGAACCCGTTAGACTTGCGTTGCCACCACTGACCCGTTTTGACCTCTTACAATCAAATCCAGTACGCATGTCCCATCCTCGACTTGGGTCGATCCCACAAAGATACTTAATGGGTTATTGGTTTGAAAAGGGCCCACATGCATGACACAAGCTTTCCACCTATGCTTGGTCCGCTCTAAGGTTTTCCCCACTTAACCCCATTCTTATTCATGTCTTCTTACATGTTTCAATCTTAGTCAAGTGCATCTAATCGTATTTCAAATGCCACCCAAGGCACCCTCTAAATTCCACATGCCACCCAAGGCACCCACTTAATCCCCTCATGTCCCACTACATGTTTATCTGGTTAAGTGTTTCTTAATTCATTAGGACCGTAACCTTATAAAGACCTCCCACATTAGACTGGAATTTGTGGCAGCTGGATTTGCAGGGTGGGTCCAGGCAGTCTTACACCACAAACGAGCCTAACCTCGTGTCTTTACAACTGTTACGCATTTAATTCATGCCTAAGACCTCCCACATTAGACTGGCATTTGTGGCAACTGGATTTGCCGGGCGGGTCCGGGCAGTCTTACACCACAAACGAGCCTAACCTCGTGTCTTAGGCGGTTTATTATTACACATAATTAATTATCCCTAATTTGAATTAATTTCCCTATTCAAATTGTCATTCAATTACAAGTTTAACTATGTCCATAATTAACACCTTAATTATATCCATCTATTTATGGTATATAAAATTATACCAATTAACATTACAAATTAATTATATGCCATTTAAGACATTTATGCCAATTATGAATATTAAATCTTTTAATATTATCCTATTGCCCCACGTTGTACGTTTTTTCGTTTAACGTAAAATATACGTTAGACTCGAATAGTCTAACTTATGGAATAAAGAGAAAATATCACAACATGCATAGAATAAAAAAACTAGATCTAAACATAAGGCGTGAACTTGCATGTGTGAATAAGGTTTTTCATCTAAAACATGCATAGGCAATAGTCACAAACTTGCATAAATTATGGATGTCATAGATCTAATCATAAGGTGTAAACTTGCATAGGCAATAGTTACAAACTTTACATGATTCATACTCCAACATATATATATATATATATATATATATATATACACACACACACACACACACACACACACTTGCATATGTGATTTATGCAACATAGACTATGGTGTAAACTTTCATCTAACTCACACATGTCATAGCCTAACTTTAGATCCAATTTACACATAAAATAGATGTCATGAAACATGTAAGGTTGTATATGATTCTCACTAACTTGCATATGATTCATATTTAAATTAACATCTAAACTTGAATATATACATATGATTTAACATATGAATTAGTTCCAACAACATAACCAAGCTAGTATATGAAGCATCATTATGAATTGATTGTACATAAGCCAACAATTAACATAGATTTACAACATAGATAATAACATCACAGCTTTACAACATAGATAATAACATCATAGAATTACAACATAGATAATAACATAACGGTCAATGATTCACGACATAACCATATAATCCAAATCATAACTCAACCTAATTAAATCGTTAATTATCTTATTAAAGAAATCGAACTCACAACTCAAAGAAGGTCTTGAGTTCTGAAATCTGAGTTCTAAAATTGATTTAGCTCTCCTTTGAAGAAGACAAATTCATTGTTGTTTAGATTTGAGCTGAAGTTGAGTACTTGAGATTTGATTTAGAGGCGGCGGCTAGGGTTTAAGAGAGAGTTTGTCAGCATAATGGTGTCATAGATAATTTTTATGAATTAGGGGTTGGTCTTAGGATGCATATATAGGTGTAGGAAGTTATTTAGGCTTTACGATTAACCCTAAAACTGATCTGGACAATCAAAAATCGTCTTAGGCCCAAAAATCGCACCATCCAGCAACCTGGCCGAACCAGGTTCGACACCCCAAGGGGGAGGTCAACCCCCAGGTCGACCTGGGAGTACCCAGGTCGACACTATTGTCGACCTCCTCCCTTGGGAGGTCGACCCCCCTGGTCGGCCTGCTCAATATTTTTTTCTTCTTAACTTCCGAGGGCCATAACTTCCTCATACGAAGTCCAATTCACGCAAACTCAGACTCTATCCCAACCAGAATTCCAAGACGAACACAATGGCGCAACCCATTTCCCTTAATTCTCACATTTAAAATTAGATATTCTTCAATTCATTACTTAGTATTAACAAAAATACGGGGTTTTGCATTCTCCCCTACTTAAAGGACTTCGTCCTCGAAATCTCTAAGTCAAGAAGAACGTTTCCTACCATCCAATTATCCATCCACTCAATCATAAACCACTAGCAACCATGGTTCTTAAGAGATTTCTAATGCTTTTCATGTACACATGCATAGTGTGTGTATATGTCCGTATACTAATGCAAAATCAGGTGGACAAGTGATTCAGCCGACCTCCTTAATGTAAATAATGATAGTGCCATGTATCCATCATGTATACAAAGAATCCTATACATATCATTACTACATGTGTGCACAACCATTCATTTAAATGCAACATCCATATGATACACACATTCAATGTACATTCATTTTACTAAATACATCCATTTATATGCAATATGCAATATGAAAGTGACTGAGCCGATCTAGTGCCTAAAGTGCATGTATATGCATCCACGAGCAACCACTAGCAAACACTTGCATCCACCTGCATCCACCATACATACCATGTCTCAAAATCATGTTTCAACCATATGACTACCCTATCTAACGGTCAAAGATACTAGCAAGAGGACATACTAAAGATAGAACAAGTACAAGCCAGGCGATAAAGGAGAAATTAAAAGACATACCCTCGAAAAGAAAAGGGTACAATGAACGCATCTTCTCTTCCGTCTCCCAAGTAGCGTTGCTCTAATCATCTCCCCATTGCACTTTGACTAGCTTGACCTCTCGATTCCTCAACTTCTTAATCTCCGACCCAAGAATGCATGTAGGAGCTCGTCGAATCGTCGCATCACGCTCTATCTCCACCTCTCTAAGCAAGCTCGGCTCTGCCACTTTCGCGGTCTCGTGCAAGCACTTCCTCAAATGTGATACATGGAATACGTCGTGTACACCACTAAGTCTTTCGGGAAACTCCACTCTATACGCCATCTGTCCAATCCTCTCCTTAATAGGAAACGGCCCTACGAACCTTAGTGCTAACTTCCCAACGGACCCAAAGCGAACAACATTCCGTAAGACCATGTCCCTAATATTAAACTCAAGATCTGTCCTTCTCTTGTCCGCATAAGATTTCTTCCTATATTGCACCGTCTTCATCCTCCTTCGAATCAAATCGATCTTTTATGAAGTCTCTCTAATCATATCGGGCCCAAGTAAGATCTTATCCATAGATTCCCACCAACAAGTAGGTGAACGACAAGGCCTTCCATAGAGAGCCTCGAAAGGTGTCATGCCAATGCTAGACTGAAAGCTATTATTATACGCGAACTCCACCAAGGGAAGATGCTCCTCCCATGTACCTCCGAAATCTAAAACAAATAGCCTCGAAAGGTCCTCTAGAATATGATTCACCCTCTCGGTCTGGCCGTCTGTCTGAGGATGATATGCGGTGCTCAAACATAACTGATTCTCTACCGCCTCTTGCAAGCTCTTCCAAAACTCGCTAGTAAAAATAGGATCGCGATTTCTCACTATGCTAGAAAGAACACCGTGCAAACGAACTATCTCTCGAATGTATATGGAGGCTAACCATGGAGCAGTCCTCGTACTCTTTACTGGAATGAAATGGGCGCTCTTAGTAAGTTTGTCTACCACGAGCCAAATCCCCGTATTACCCTTCCTCGATCTCAGTAACCCATCAACAAAGTCCATCGAGACACTCTCCCACTTCCATTGTGGTATCTCCAATGGGTGAAGCAACCCACTGGGCTTCTTTTGCTCTGCTTTTACTTGTTGGCACATCAATCATCTAGCGATGAACTTGGCCATGTTCTTCTTTATACTGGCCCAAAAGTAAACTCGTATCATGTCCATGTACATCTTGTCCCCACCGGGATGAATGGTCATCATCGAACGTTGTGCATCATCAAGAATGGTCTTCCTCAAGTTCTCGTTCTGTGGTACACAAAGTCTACTGTCCCTACGTAACCAACCCTTATCATCTAGGGTATACCTATTGTGATGGCTCGATGACTCCCCTCTTATGAGTTTCTCTATTAACTCAACCAACTGTGGGTCATCTCGCTGTGCCTCACCAATCCGTCCCAAAAGCATAGGTCTGACCTCTAAGGATGCTAGCAAACCGGGTACAAAGTCAATGGAAGGTCAAACATCAAACATAGAGATGAACTCTAAGCTTCGCCGCTCAACAAACAACGGACTCAAGGACAACCTTTTCCTACTTAAGGTGTCTGCCACCATGTTACCCTTGCCAGGGGTATATGCTATCTAGAAATCAATTCCATCCACCTTTGCTGCCTTAAGTTCAAGTCCTTCTGAGAGAACAAGTATTTCAGCGATTTGTGGTCTGTGAATAATTCGAATTTCTCGCCAAGAAGATAATGGCGCCAAGACTTAAGCGCGAAAACAATAGCGGCTAACTCTAGGTCATGTGTAGGGTAAATTTTCTCATGCACTTTCAACTGCCTTCCTCCATAGGCTATTACCCTCCCCTCTTGCATTAAGACTGCGCCTAGTCCTGTTCCACAAGCATCGGTATAAACGGTAAATGGCTTACTCCCATCTGGCAACTCTAAGATTGGGGCTGTGGTCAAAGCTCTCTTTAAACGTTGGAACGCATCATCATAATCTTCGTCCCATGTGAAAACTAGGTTCTTCTCTGTCAAGCGTGTTAATGGGGCTGATATCTTTGCGAAGTCCTTGATAAACTTCATATAGTAGCCTGCCAACCCCAAGAAACTCCTCACCTCGGTAGCATTTTTAGGGACCTTCCAATCTTGGATGGCCACCAACTTCACAGGATCCATAGCTATCCCTTCTTTGGAAACCACGTGCCCTAAGAATCGCACTTCCTCCAAAAGTGACGTTTAGAAAATTTACCTTTAAGGTTATGCGCTTGAAGGGTCTCCAACAATTCCCTAAGATGTAGGGCGTGCTCTTTCTCGCTCTTAGAAAAGATCAAGCTGTCATCCACAAAGACCACCATGAATTTATTATGGTACTCCCTAAACACCCTACTCATCAAGTCAACAAAGTATGCGGGGGCGTTTGTCAAACCGAAGGGCATTACAAGCTACTCATAGAAACCGTCCGGAGTCCTAATGACAGTCTTGTCTATGCTATCTCAGGCACTCTCAACTGATGGAAACCAGTGGCTAAGTCCAACTACAAAAACACTGAGGCCCCAACTAACTGATCGAAGAGATCGTCAATCCTCAGCAGTGGGTACCTATTTTTCTTAGTAAGTTTATTAAGTCCTTTATAGTCCACACCTATTCTAAGGGACCTATCCGACTTTGTGGTAAATACAACTGGAGTACCCTACTCCAATATACCACGTATTATGAACCCCTTCTCAAGCAACTCCCCTACTTGCTTATTGAGTTCCCTCCTCTCACGAGGAGCCATGTGGCGTACTGGCAGAGTCGGGGTGGGCATTAACCGAACCGCAGGGCGTAAACCGCCCAAACCGAACCTTAAAAATGGTGCGAAAAACTGATTTGGATGCTCTCTCTAATAAAAATATCCAAACCAAACCGACTCGCAATGATACGGTTCGGTTGCGGCTTAAACGTTGATCAAATTGTATTGAATTGGACTAAACCGCGGACCTTTATACCGAACCGCGCCCACCCCTAGGCAGAGATACTGGTTTTGCATTGTCTACAAGATAAATACGAAAGTCTATCTCATGTTTTGGGGGTAGAACCCTCACCTCATCGAAGACATCAACATATTCACGGACTATACGAATAGAATGTAAATCATCATTGGATGCGTCAAGTGACTCAAGATAACTAAGCATCACCAATCCTCTAGGGTCACAAGAAATATCAAGGGTCTTTCCACTACGAGTCAACAATTTTACTACCCTTCGTTCACAATCTAGGATGGCACCATATCTGGCTAGCCAATCCATCCATAGAATCAACCCATAGCCCATGAAACCAAGCACAAAAGCATTACATTCAAAACCAACGCCTAAGATAGACAATCTCAAATCCCTAGAAACCATGGATAAATGAGCCCACCCACCAATAGGATTTGAGACTACAATGGGATCCACAACAAGACTAGTATTTAAGTGCAGTGTTTCAACTAATGACATAGAGATAAACGAATGTGATGCGCCAGAAACGAATAAAGTACGGACAAGATGATCAAACAGAATAACTAAACTCTCAATGGAAATGTTTCTACCTCGTTCTTGCAATGGTGGGACAGCGAGAGCAAGGACCTACTCCCTTGCCTGCCCCGGTGCCACGAGAGCCTGATGCTGCCCTCCAGAAGTTCTTTGCCCTTGTCCCTGTTTCCTTGTGCAGTCCTTAACTAGATGACCTGCCTCTACACAGTGGAAACAGCCAGTCTTCTTCTTTTTCCTACAGTCTTTACTCAGATGGCCTGGTGTCCCACAATTAAAGCACTTCTTCTTTCTTTTGCCATTATTGCCTTTACCGCCTTTCTTGTTTTATTGTTGCTGCTGCGGTTTCTTTTGATCCTCTTTCTTCTCGGGTGCCTTATTAGCATTGGAGCTCTTTTCCTCTTCATGCATAAGCGCCATGTCAACTAGCCTCTCAAAGGTGGCCGCCATAGGGATGTGGGTCATAGCTAAACCATGTAGCGGTTCGTTCAAACCCTTATCAAATCTTAGGGCCATCTTTTTGGGTGTATTCACTAAGTCCAAGCCAAATCTCGCCAACTGATTGAACTTGTTGACATATTCTTTCACTGATAGATTCCCTTGCTTCAACGCCAAAAATCTTTCCATATATAAATTCTCTTCAGCCCGTGAGAGAAACTTTGCCTCAAACCTATGCCTGAAATCTGGCCATGTATCAACTGGATGCTCTCCATTAGTGACCTCTCGCCAAAACGAAGCTCCGTCCTTCATCAACCAAGCAGCCAATTAGACCTTCTTACAATCGTCCAAATCAAAAATGCCAAACAGATCCTCTACTTCTTTCAACCAATTTCTAGCTTCAATGAACGTTTTAGTCCCACTAAAGGATTTTCCACCCATCAAACGAAAGTCTTTACATATCTTGGAGAAAGTATCTCCACACAGAGGAATGACTGGAGCTGGGGGAGGAGGAGGAGGAATGTTGGCCGGACCCACGGCAGCGGCCCTAGCCTCGAGATATTGACGAAACCAACCGGGTACATGAACACCCTCTGGTATCTCAGATGCTCCAGACATGCTGAAAAGAAAAAGAAAGAGTTTCAAAACAAGGGAAGCGAAAGAGAGATGTATGGCTTGCAAGGATTATACTCTTTAAAATAAACTTTCCTTGAAAATAGATTCTTTAAAACAAGTTTTTGAAAATACTTTCTAGTAAAATAATACTTTTGAGAACACTTTTCAAAACTTTTTATCTATTCTTGTAACCATAGCTCTGATACCACGTGTAACACCCCATGTCCATTAATGTCACTCACAAAGGGAATGCATCAATGTCCATGAAGCGTTATTGTTGTATAGAACAGATAAATTACAAGAATAAATAAATAAATAAAACATAGCGGAAGTTAAAACTTATTTTATTACATCATAACTCAAAACGAGTTTACATAAGTAGTCTCCAAAACCATTACAACATGATCAATAGTCTTTTCCAAAAACTTCAAAGTACATAAAGAAGCAAATACTTAAATAACATAAATGCATAAATTCCCACTGAGCATAAGCAAAGCCATAAAGATGAAAGAGTCCAAAGTGGTACATCTACTCTCTTCAAGCAACTGGAAGAAATTAGCACTAAGTTATAGTATTCCCTCCTTACAAACCTGAGGGGGAGGGGAAGGATGAAAAGAGGTGGAAAGAAAAGGGGGTCAGACATAAAGTCTGGCAAGTGCGATAACTTTAATAATATAATTATCAAAGTAACTAGACTAAGGCATAAGCTGGAAAATAAGGAAATGACTGTGAACAATTGAGTATGACAGAACAAACAAGGAAATAAGATGAACAAAGATAACGTTAAAGGCGCCCCTAATCACTATAAGATAATTACTATACTGCACCACTACTAGTCACCCTAAAGGTTGATCTCTCCTACAGAACTTAATACTGCTAATGGTAGTTTCGTGTACCCTTAGCTACCTCCATAGGTGTCGTCTGCCCCTATCTCCACTAGGCGAACCCACTACCCACATTCGATCGGCTCCCTAACTCGTAGATACCCGTGCTGGCCCCATAGTGGGGTGTATCACTCCCCAAAGTGGCAACCTGATACAACCAAAAATGCATGGCTTATATCTACACGATGCAACAACGTCTTACCTACCAGCCTGGGCCCATACACGCATATGAACCCGTTGGACTTGCGTTGCCACCGCTGACCCGTTTTGACCTCTTACAATCAAATCCAGTACGTGTGTCCCGTCCTCGACTTGGGTCGAGCCCACAAAGATACTTAATGGGTTATTGGTTTGAAAAGGGCCCCCATGCATGACACAAGCTTTCCACCTATGCTTGGTCCCCTCTAAGGTTTTCCCCACTTAACCCCATTCTTATTCATGTCTTCTTACATGTTTCAATCTTGGTTAAGTGCATCTAATCTTATTTCAAATGCCACCCAAGGCACCCTCTAAATTCCACATGCCACCCAAGGAACCCACTTAACCCCCTCATGTCCCACTACATGTTTATCTGGTTAAGTGTTTCTTAATTCATTAAGATCGTAACCTTATAAAGACCTCCCACATTAGACTGACATTTGTGGCAGCTGGATTTGCCGGGCGGGTCCAGGCGGTCTTACACCACAAACGAGCCTAACCTCATGTCTTTACAACTGTTACGCATTTAATTTATGCCTAAGACCTCCCACATTAGACTGGCATTTGTGGCAGTTGGATTTGCCGGGCGGGTCCGGGCAGTCTTACACCATAAACAAGCTTAACTTCGTGTCTTAGGTAGTTTATTATTACACATAATTAATTACCCCCAATTTGAATTAATTTCCCTGTTCAAATTGTAATTCAATTACAACTTTAACTATGTCCATAATTAACACCTTAATTATGTCCATCTATTTATGGTATATAAAATTATACCAATTAACATTACAAATTAATTATATGCCATTTAAGACATTTATGCCAATTCTAAATATTAAATCTTTCAATATTATCCCATTGCCCCCACGTTGTACGTTTTTTCGTTTAACATAAAATATACGTTAGACTCAAATAGTCTAACTTATGGAATAAAGAGAAAACATCACAACATGCATAGAATAAAAAAACTAGATCTAAACATAATGGGTGAACTTGCATGTGTGAATAAGGTTTTTCATCTAAAACTTGCATAGGCAATAGTCACAAACTTGCATAAATTATGGATCGTAGATCTAATCATAAGGTGTAAACTTGCATAGGCAATGGTTACAAACTTCACATGATTCATACTCCAACATATATATATATATATGTGTGTGTGTGTGTGTGTATGTATGTATGTATGTATATATATACATGCATATGTGATTTATGCAACATAGACTATGGTGTAAACTTGCATCTAACTCACACATGTCATAGCCTAACTTTAGATCCAATTTACACATAAAATAGATGCCATGAAACATGTAAGGTTGTATATGATTCTCATTAACTTGCAGATGATTCATATTTAAATTCACATCTAAACTTGAATACATACA
This sequence comes from Allium sativum, assembly GCA_030737875.1. Taxonomy (NCBI): domain Eukaryota; kingdom Viridiplantae; phylum Streptophyta; class Magnoliopsida; order Asparagales; family Amaryllidaceae; genus Allium; species Allium sativum. The sequence goes on along the minus strand of CM060915.1, from coordinate 614,618,548 downwards.
TATGATTTAACATATGAATTTGTTCCAACAACATAACCAAGCTAGCATATGAAGTATCATTATGAATTGATTGTACATAAGCCAACAATTAACATAGATTTACAACATAGATAATAACATCACAGCTTTACAACATAGATAATAACATCACAAAATTACTACATAGATAATAACATAACGGTCAATGATTCACAACATAACCATATAATCCAAATCATAACTCAACCTAATTAAGTCGTTAGTTATCTTATTAAAGAAATCGAACTCACAACTCAAAGAAGGTCTTGAGTTCTGAAATTTGAGTTCTAAAATTGATTTAGCTCTCCTTTGAAGAAGACAAATTCGTTGTTGTTTAGATTTGAGCTGAAGTTGAATACTCGAGATTTGATTTAGAGGCGGTGGCTAGGGTTTAAGAGAGAGTTTGTCAGCATAATGGTGTCGTAGATAATTTTTATGAATTAGGGTTAGGTCTTAGGATGTATATAGGTGTAGGAAGTTATTTAGGCCTTAGGATTAACCCTAGAACTGATCTGGACCATCAAAAATCGTCTCAGGCCCAAAAATCGCACCATCCAGCATCCTGGTTGAACCAGGTTCGACCCCTCAATGGGGAGGTCGAACCCCAGGTCGATCTGGGAGTACCCAGGTTGACACTATGGTCGACCTCCCCCCTTGGCATGTCGACCTCCCTGCTCGGCCTGCTCAATATATATACACACACTCTAAACTTCCGAGGGCCAAAACTTACTCATATGAAGTCCAATTCACGCAAACTCGGACTCTATCTCAACCAGAATTCTGAGACGAACACAATGGAACAACCCGTTTCCCTTAGTTCTCACATTTAAAATTAGATATTATTTAATTTGTTACTTTAGTGTTAACAGAAATACGGGGTGTTACAGTCCTCCACGTTTGGATCTCCTGCAATCAGCCCAGTAAGCGTGTCCCGACACCGACTGTAACACCCCACATCCGTTAGTGTCACTCACAAAAGGAATGCACTAAGTTCTGTGGAGCATTTAAGCTAAAAGATGCAGATAAATTACAAGACAGACAAAATTAAAATAGTGGTAAATAAAAGTTTACTTTATTGATAAAATAGTTTGTACAACAATTGCTTTCCAATACCAGATTATCATCTGTCTTACATAAAATAAAGAAGCATAAAATAACATTTATATTCCCCAATGTAGCATAAGCCTGCCATAGCAGCAGAAAGCAGAGTCTGAAACGATATATCCAAGAGTCTTCAAGCTTGGAAAGAGTAATAGTCCATACTAAGCAGAGCTATTCCCTCCTTGAGTACCTGGGGGGGACGGAAGAAAAGAAGACGAAAGAAAAACAGAGTCAGACATAGAGCCGGAGTAAGTCTAGTGGCTTTTAGCATGCAAACAGGATAAAGTTCATGACAGGATTAAACTGGAAAATGGGACAGTACCAGAATAACGGACTAATATAAACCAAAGCAAGACAGTTTAAACCGAATATACTATCACACCCCATTCTATATCTCTGCACCACCAAACTAGCATCCCAACTAGTAATCTATATAAAGATGATAACGTGATCCCAATCCCTGTAATTGCGGTTGGCTTTAGGTGTACATCTATTATTCATTATCTAATATAGGGTTTTCTTATCGAGCGCTTTCTAGAATTAATTAGGGTTTACACGACCTAGATCCAACTAGGGTTTATGTTACCTATTGAACGCTTCTCGGATTCTGGGTTTATGCCACTAGGTCCAACTAGGGATTATGCTACCTGTCGAACGATCCCTTTTTCCCACGTATGTATCACGAATCGTTTTTCGATGTCTAGATGCACATGTTCACTATATGTGCGGCCCGAGTCCCGTGACAGGGCTAAATCAAGAAATTACGGAACTCGGTCGGGAGCTTTAGGTTCTCTGCCGATGCAGATGCTAAGGTCTGTTTTTCTACCAGTGGTTATGGTCCCACGTGACCCCTCCCTCAACTATTGAAAGGCAATCCAAGAAAATCAAGCACGAGAACTATACTCCTGCCACCTATGCCCCACTTTCCTATTGGCCAGCCTCACCCATAACTAGATAGCAAGTACATGGTCTGTTGGGAGATCTCTGCCTTTCCGCATGTGTACTACGATTGACTGAAGATGGTAGGTAGTCGACGACGTGCTATCACAGGGCTAAACTAAGTATCGCCGACCCATGCTGATCCACCCTAGCCTTTAGGTTGCTCATACTGCAACCAAGGAATACCCTTGGTTCTTCTACCGCAGACCATAACCTCTGTGAGCGCAGGCGGATCATCTGCAACCTCACAGAGGGATACCAAGAGTACCCTCATGTCCCCCGAAGCTACGTGCTTCTAAACCCAGTCCGTTGGAGCCTTTTTTGAAATCAGATAAACGTTGCTCCTCCTTATGTACTTGTTAAGCGATGATCTATCATATCGGGTTATTCATCTATTATGGACCGGCTCAGTTTTCTTGACTAAGAATTATTACTTAGTTGTTCTCAACTAAGGTTTACCACTTAGTTTCTTTTCCCATAAATCTTGTTAATTAAGGTTCATCACTTAGTTTCTTTAACTGGGGATTTCAACTTAGCTCCCGTTCTCGATTGTTTCTTAACTAAGGTTTACTACTTAGCCCTCTTTCTCGTCAAGTTGGATTGGTAAAGTGTCATTAGTCAATTCAAGTTAGCTTAACCTATTCCTTTGTCATATTAAACTGGCTAAGTGTTATCAGTAGTCCATGTTGACTTAACCCTATCACAAACCAAGTTATATTGGTTAAGTATTTCTTATTACTTAACCCTACCCATTCATCTTGTATTGGTTAAGTGTCCCTTTTAACCTAACCTTGCCCATCTGTTTTAACTAACATGTTATAACGGTTAAGTGTTCCCTTAGTTAACTTAACCCTAACATCCATTTAATTAACATATTCTAATGGTTAAGTATTGTCCCTTCATGCTTTAACTTAACCCTATTCATTTATCACACTATGATGGTTAAGTGTTCTAAGTTTACTTAACCCTACGCTCTAGTCCAGCTAACATACTAATTTGGCTAGGTGTATTAATTTTACTTAACCCCAACCTCTAGTCTAGTTAACATGTTAAATTGGCTAAGTGTATTAACTTTACTTAACCCCACCTTTTAATCTAGTCAACATGTTAATTTGGCTAAGTGTATTAAATTTACTTAACCCTACCAATCCTAGCTTAGCTTTAATTGTCTTATAAAAGCACCAACCACTCACATTAGACAGGTATTGTTGTGGCTGCCTGTATGCCGGTCGGTTCCGGGCAGTCTTACGCCACAACTCAGTCTAACCTCGGGTCTTTATTGGGCTCAATGCCTTAACCTCTCACATTGGATAGGTATTGTTGTGATTACTGGACAGCCGGGCGGGTCCGGGCAGGTTTACATCACAACTCAATCCAACCTTGGGTTAAGCATATTCGTATTGTCTAAATTTACATTTTAATTATGTAAATTATTCATGTCAAATATTTTATTTCAAAACTAACGGTTTATAAATTTACACCATTCATGGCCTTAAACAATTTCATGGTTTTGGGACCACCTATGTATTAACATGTTTTAAATTAATAATTTAAACCGTTTCATACCATAAATCACCTATGTGATTATTGGCCAATTTATGTCAAGTTCCCTATAATTAAGTTTTTACCCAATGTTACCCCCGTCTAAATATTAGACTAACAACTTAGCCTAATTTACCGTTCGCATGATGTCACATAAAGTATTAGGCTAATAACTTAGTCTAATTTAACGTTCACAAAATTGGCATGAAATCAACATTAACTATGAACTTGCAATTTTTGACAAAATCAACATGAACATAAACATATAGGTGTGAACTTGCAGCTTTAACATGTACATAGGTGTGAACTTGCAACTTTAACATAATCAACATAAAAATGTACATAATTAGCAACTTGCATAGGTTCATGAACTAACAACATAATTAACAACTTGCATAGGTTCATGAATTAACAACTTAATTAACGACTTGCATAGGTTCATGAATCTCAACCTAACAACTTGCATAGGTTCATAAATCTACAACATAATCAAGTTAACATATAGGAACATGTATGAACTTGCAATACATATGTATAACATAGATCTACCAATAAACTTTTATAAATCATATGAATCATAAACGGATCTTTTAACATGGATCCAATTATAAGTTTTCACTTGCATAAGAATTTGTGAATATTGATCTATTTTAATCATGTAGGTGCAATTGGTTTAACATAAACATATATACATAGAACCTACATGAATCATATACATACATGAGTAAATCTAACTTGCAACCTATAACTTGCATAAGCACATATATCGATCTAACAGTATACATACAATTCGCATAATAGATAATGGATCCAATCAATACAAACATTCAAATTATCACGATAAACAAAACCAAAACAACATCGTCTATATTTTACAATACTGATATAATTCCATATTACAATTTACATCAAATCATGTCTTAATCATATTCTCATCTAAAGAGTCACTATACTTACAACGATCGATGAACTTGAGTTCTGGATTCTGAGTTCTGAAATTGGGATGCTTTCCTTTGGGTAGATAAACGTTGTTTTGATTCTTAGTTTTGAATTAGATTTGTTCTAACTTTGTTTGCCTTTAAGCTTTAGGCGGCGGCCATTCCAAGCTATCTTACAGCAGCGTGACGGCTCCAAATTTAATTGTGTGAATTAGGTTAAGAGCTAGGTTGTATATATAGAATTTTAGGATTAATTTATGCTGTTTGATTAACCCTAGAAATGACCATAACCGTTCAGTCAAGATAGAATTATCATATTGACTCAGCAATGAGTCAGAAATGACTCAGCATTGACTCAGCATATTAAATGTTCATTTTTTTCATAAATGACACATTGGTTCTTTCCTAACATATCATAACCAAAAGGACATTTTTTTTATTTAAAACAAAACATTAGCTAAATGAACATTTCTTAACTGAAATGTCAATTTAATCTGAATAAACATTTTAATCTAAATATACATTTCTTAACGAAATGTTATTCTAATGTTAACATAACAAAAGTGATATTCTAATGTTCATCTTTTCTTTTTATTATTTATTGTCAATCAATTCAAACGTAAATACGTATTTAATAGACACATTTTCCCTTTACCTTTTACATTAATTACCCATATATAAATATTTATATATATATATATATGAATAAATATTTTCTTACTTTTAATTTGTCATAAATCCAATTGGGGAAGGCCATTTAAAAAAACAATCCTTGACAACCAAAAATGCGCAACGTACGCTACATGATGCGTACACCTCATATATATATATATGCGTATATTATATATATATATATATTCATTTTTTTTCTTTTTATCTATCTTCCCAATTACCCATTTTCACACTAAACCACTTTTTGAACTGCGTTCACACTAGGCTATTTTAAGCCATTCCCTTAAAACAAAAATAGGGCGCTGGCGGGGATCGAACTCTGTACCTCTTGTATGCAAGTCATGTGTTCCATCCAAATAAGCTACTAAGTCTTTTTCTTACAAAAGTTAGAATAGTGCTAAACATTATTCTTTTCTCATTCCTCTTTTTTCATGTTTTGCTGCAATATTTAATTTAAGGATATCTTTTTCATACCCAATTTACGCAAACTCGGACTCTATCTCAAGCAGAATTTCGAGATGAACGCAATGGCGTAACCCGTTTCCCTTAATTCTTCTTCTAAAATTTAATTATACTTTAATTTGTGATACTTAATGTTACAGAATTACAGGGTGTTACATTCTCCCCTTCTTAAAAGGATTTTGTCCCCGAAATCTTCAAGTTAGGAAGAATGTGTCCTACCATCCAATCACCCATCTACTCAACCATTCAATCACAGGCATTCATTGTCCTTAAAAAGATTTCTAAATGCTTTCATATTTATATGCATATTGTGTGTATATGTCTTTATCTAATGCAAAATCAGGCGGTCTACTAATTCAGTCGACCTCCTTAATGCAAATTATGTCAGTGCCGTGCGTCCAATCATGTATGCAATCGTAATGATACATATCATTTATAAATGAGTGCACAACCATTCACTCAAATGCAACGTCCATATGATAACACATTGAGTTCAATCTGTAAACAAATACATATATGCGAATGCAATATGAAAGTGACTGAGTTGTTCTAGCGCCTATGGTGTGTATATGCATTCACGAGCAACCACTTGCAACCATCAATCATAACATGTTTCAAATACATGTTTCAAATACATGTTTACATCCATTGGCTTCTACCTAAGGATCGATGATACGTCCTAGAGGATATACCTTAAAAGTTAAAAAGTGTGCATAAAATTCCTAGAAAAAGAGATCAGGGATATACCCTTAAGAAAAAGGATATGATGCTCGTGTCTAGTCTCCAGTCTTATATGTTGCACCTTCTTGAGCTTCACTATACGGTACCTTATCTAATTTAACTTCATGATTGCGAAGCTTCTTCACCTACATTTCCAAGATACACAGATGTTAACCTTGATACTAGTGTATATACTAAGATGATTAGAGATCTCTTCTCTACTTAGCTTATTCATCATGTTACAAATCTGAGGGTCTAAAGCTAAAGGTTGCTATGTACTTTTTACCTCTCTTAAGGTCAGTCTTTATTCCTACCTAAGGCACCTGCCACAATTATTCATCTCCCACCTTTACCATCCTTGTGTAACATGTTTACAGTTCTCTCTAAAGCTACCTCTATCACACAAAGAACCCTACAAAGATTGGAAGAAAATTAGCCGTAGGTGAAACTACCGCGACTATAGATGGAAGTCGGGCACTGCTTCGCCCTTCGATAGGTATCGTAGTCTTATCGAGCTTACGGAACCATGCTGCAATGAGGTTACCTCCCAGAAAGGCAGGAGCCCCGAAGACTCAAGAAAGAAGGGGACAAGAATTCAAACAGAGAATCAGAAGATAGTACGTATGGCTTTGGGGAATATGCCTTTAAACCAAATCTTTTCTTTTGAAAATGCTTCTTTTTTTTAAAACCGTTTTGGAAATAATTTTTCAAATCTTTTATCTGATCCAGTAACCTTCAGCTCTAATACCACGTGTAACACCCCACATCCGTTAGTGTCACTCACATAGGGAATGCACTAAGTTCTGTGGAGCATTTAAGGTAAAAGATGCAGATAAATTACAAGACAGACAAAATGAAAAAAGCGGAAAATAAAAGTTTACTTTATTGATAAAATAGTTTGTACAACAATTGCTTTCCAATACCAGAGTATCATTTGTCTTACATAAAATAAAGAAGCATAAAATAACAATTATATTCCCCAATATAGCATAAGCCAGCCATAGAAGCGGAAAAGAGAGTCTGAAACGATATATCCAAGAGTCTTCAAGCTTGGAAAGAGCAACAGTCCATACTAAGCAGAGCTATTCCCTCCCTGACAACCTGGGGGGGGGGGACGGAAGAAAAGAAGACGAAAGAAAAACAGAGTCAGACATAGAGCCGGAGTAAGTCTAGTGGCTTTTAGCATGCGAACAGGAAAAAGTTCATGACAAGAGTAAACTGGAAAATGGGATAGCACCAGAATAACGGATTAATATAAACCATAGCAAGATAGTTTAAACCGAATATACTATCACACCCTATTCTATATCTCTGCACCACCTAACTAGTATCCCAACTAGTAATCTGTATAAAGATGATAACGTGATCCCAATCACTGTAATTGCGGTTGCCTTTAGGTGTACATCTATTATTTATTACCTAGATCTAATCTAGGGTTTTCTTATCGAGCGCTTTCTAGACTTAACCAGGGTTTACACGACCTAGATCCGACTAGGGTTTATGTTACCTATTGAACGCTTCTCGGATTCAGGGTTTATGCCACCTAGGTCCAACTAGGGATTATGCTACCTGTCGAACGATCCCTTTTTCCTATGTATGTATCGCGAATCATTTTTCGATGTCTAGATGCACATGTTCACTATGTGTGCGGCCCGAGTCCCGTGACAGGGCTAAATCAAGAAATTACGGAACTCGGTCGGGAGCTTTAGGTTATCTGCCGATGCAGATGTTAAGGTCTGTTTTTCTACCAGTGGTTATGGTCCCACGTGACGCCTCCCTCAACTAATGAAAGGCAATCCAAGAAAATCATGAACAAGAACTATACTCCTGCCACCTATGCTCCACTTTCCTATTGGCCAGCCTCACCCATAACTAGATAGCAAGTTCATGGTCTGTCGGGAGATCTCTGCCTTTCCGCATGTGTACTACAATTGACTGAAGATGGTAGGTAGTCGACGACGTGCTATCACAGGGCTAAACTAAGTATCGCCGACCCATGCTGATCCACACTAGCCTTTAGGTTGCTCATACTGCAACCAAGGCATACCCTTGGTTCTTCTACCGCAGACCTTAACCTCTGTGAGCCTAGGCGGATCATCTGCAACCTCACAGAGGGATACCAAGAGTACCCTCATGTCCCCCGAAGCTACGTGCTTCTAAACCCGGTCTGCTGGAGCCTTTTTCGAAATCAGATAAACATTGCTCCTCCTTATGTACTTGTTAAGCGATGATCTATCATATCGGGTTATTCATCTATTATGTACCAGCTCAGTTTTCTTGACTAAGAATTATTACTTAGTTGTTCTCAACTAAGGTTTACCACTTAGTTTCTTTTCCCATAAATCTTGTTAACTAAGGTTTATCCCTTAGTTTCTTTAACTGGGGATTTCAACTTAGCTCCCGTTCTTGATTGTTTCTTAACTAAGGTTTACTACATAGCCCTCTTTCTCGTCGAGTTGGATTGGTTAAGTGTCATTAGTCAATTCAAATTAGCTTAACCCATTCCTTTATCGTATTAAACTGCCTAAGTGTTATCAGTAGTCCATGTTGACTTAACCCTATCACAAACCAAGTTTTATTGGTTAAGTATTTCTTATTACTTAACCCTACCCATTCATCTTGTATTGGTTAAGTTTCCCTTTTAACCTAACCTTGCCCATCTGTTTTAACTAACATATTATAATAGTTAAGTGTTCCCTTAGTTAACTTAACTCTAACGTCCGTTTAATTAACATGTTCTAATGGTTAAGTATTGTCCCTTCATGCTTTAACTTAACCCTATTCATTTATCACACTATGATGGTTAAGTGTTCTAAGTTTACTTAACCCTACGCTCTAGTCCAGCTAACATACTAATTTGGCTAAGTGTATTAATTTTACTTAACCCCAACCTCTAGTCTAGTTAACATGTTCAATTGGCTAAGTGTATTAACTTTACTTAACCCCACCTTTTAATCTAGTCAACATGTTAATTTGGCTAAGTGTATTAAATTTACTTAACCCTACCAATCCTAGCTTAGCTTTAATTGTCTAATTAAAGCACCAACCACTCACATTAGACAGGTATTGTTGTGGCTGCCTGTATGCCGGTCGGTTCCGGGCAGTCTTACGCCACAACTCAGTCTAACCTCGGGTCTTTATTGGGCTCAATGCCTTAACCTCTCACATTGGATAGGTATTGTTGTGATTACTGGACAGCCGAGCGGGTCCGGGCAGGTTTACATCACAACTCAAACTAACCTCGGGTTAAGCATATTCCTATTGTCTAAATTTACAGTTTAATTATTTAAGTTATTCATGTCACATATTTTATCTCAAAACTAACGGTGTATAAATTTACACCATTCATGGCCTTAACCAATTTCACGGTTTTGGGCCCACCTATGTATTAACATGTTTTAAATTAATAATTTATACCGTTTCATACCATAAATCACCTATGTGATTATTGGCCAATTTATGTCAAGTTCCCTATAATTAAGTTTTTACCCAACGTTACCCCCGTCTAAATATTAGACTAACAACTTAGCCTAATTTACCGTTCGCATGATTTCACATAAAGTATTAGGCAAATAACTTAGCCTAATTTAACTTTCACAAAATTGGCATGAAATCAACATTAACTATGAACTTGCAATTTTTGACAAAATCAACATGAACATAAACATATAGGTGTGAACTTGCAGCTTTAACATGTACATAGGTGTGAACTTGCAACTTTAACATAATCAACATAACATGTACATAATTAGCAACTTGCATAATTTCATGAATTAACAACATAATTAACAACTTGCATTGGTTCATGAATTAACAACTTAATTAACGACTTGCATAGGTTCATGAATCTCAACCTAACAACTTGCATAGGTTCATAAATCTACAGCATAATCAAGTTAACATATAGGAACATGTATGAACTTGCAATACATATGTATAACATAGATCTAACAATAAACTTTTATAAATCATATGAATCATAAACGGATCTTTTAACATGGATCCAATTATAAGTTTTCACTTGCATAAGAATTTGTGAATATTGATCTATTCTAATCATGTAGGTGCAATTGGTTTAACATAAACATATATACATAGAACCTACATGAATCATATACATATATGTGTAAATCTAACTTGCAACCTATAACTTGCATAAGCACATATATCGATCTAACAGTATACATACAATTCGCATAATAGATAATGGATCCAGTCACCACAAACATTCAAATTATCACGATAAACAAAACCAAAACAACATCGTCTATATTTTACAATACTGATATAATTCCATATTACAATTTACATCAAATCATGTCTTAATCATATTCTCATCTAAAGAGTCACTATACTTACAACGATCGATGAACTTGAGTTCTGGATTCTGAGTTCTGAAATTGGGATGCTTTCCTTTGGGTAGATAAACGTTGTTCTGATTCTTAGTTTTGAATTAGATTTGTTCTAGCTTTGTTTGTCTTTAAGCTTCAGGCGGCGGCCATTCCAAGCTATCTTACAACAGCGTGACGGCTCCAAGTTTAATTGTGTGAATTAGGTTAAGATCTAGGTTGTATATATAGAATTTTAGGATTAATTTAGGCCGTTTGATTAACCCTAGAAATGACCACAACCGTTCAGTCAAGATAGAATTATCCTATTGACTCAGCAATGAGTCAGAAATGACTCAGCATTGACTCAGCATATTAAATGTTCGTTTTTTTCATAAATGACACATTGGTTCTTTCCTAACATATCATAACCAAAGGATATATTTTTATTTAAAACAAAACATTAGCTAAATGAATATTTCTTAACTGAAATGTCAATTTAATCTGAATAAACATTTTAATCTAAATATACATTTCTTAACGAAATGTTATTCTAATGTTAACATAACAAAAGTGATATTCTAATGTTCATCTTTTCTTTTTATTATTTATTGTCAATCAATTCAAATGTAAATGCGTATTTAATAGATACATTTTCCCTTTACCGTTTACATTAATTACCCATATATAAATATTTATATATATATATATATATGAATAAATATTTTCTTACTTTTAATTTGTCATAAATCCAATTGGGGAAGACCATTTAAAAAAAACAATCCTTGACAACCAAAAATGCACAACGTACGCTACATGATGCGTACACGTCATATATATATGTATATATATGCGTATATATATTATATATATTCATTTTTTTTCTTTTTATCTATCTTCCCAATTACCCATTTTCACACTAAACCACTTTTTGAACTGCGTTCACACTAGGCTATTTTAAGCCATTCCCCTAAAACAAAAATAGGGCGTTGGCGGGGATCGAACTTTGTACCTCTTGTATGCAAGTCATGTGTTCCAACCAAATAAGCTACTAAGTCTTTTTCTTACAAAAGTTAGAGCAATGCTAAACATTATTCTTTTCTCATTCCTCTTTTTTCATGTTTTGCTGCAATATTTAATTTAAGGATATCTTTTTCATACGGAGTCCAATTTACGCAAACTCGGACTCTATCTCAAGCAGAATTTCGAGACGAACGCAATGGCGTAACCCGTTTCCCTTAATTCTTCTTCTAAAATTTAATTATACTTTAATTTGTGAAACCTAATGTTACAGAATTACGGGGTGTTACACCGACCTAAGGAGGAGTACTCGTTCGATACCGTTATATGGGTTACTGACCGAAACGGGTCCCACACACAAGATGATACAAGATGTCTACCTTGTCTTGTATCCCCACTAGGATTTCCTCAGGTTATGTATACCTATTGGTGTCTTTATACATAACCCTCTCGGGTTAAGTTTGTGGGCCTATATATAAATATTACCCACCCACTCAGATTTACTTAACCCACCTGTTGTTCAAATAAATTTACTTAACCCCTATTCAAGTTCATGTTCATACAATCCCTATGGATTCAACTGGGTTAAGTATTCCAATTCATTCCATTTATGGTTATAATGTGCTAGACCTCTCACGTTAAGCCTACCACTTGTGGATGCTGGATATGCCGATCGGTTCTGGGCAGACTTCTTCCACAAGTCAGGCTTAACCTCGTGTCTTGGCACGTCTCGTATTTGTACACCTAGACCCCTCACATTAGATTCACCAGTTGTGGTCGCTGGGTATGCCGGGCGGTTCCGGGCAGACTTCCACCACAAGTGTAATCAAACCTCGTGTCTAGGCACAATTACAGTTTCTAATTACTATTATCCTGGGCATTTCGTTATTAGCCAATTTTTACCTATGTCATTATAGGTTTTCATGCTTATTTTTCCCAATTATGTTCATAATGAATTATATGCCTTAAATTCATATTCATAAACATTATTCAAGTTATGCCAAATTTCCCGTTTACAAGTTATGCCCAATTTCAATGTTTTTCCCCTCGTTCCCTATTTAATGCGTTCACATATTTCAGTTGCATGCCTAGGCTCGAAAGTTGCCTGGCTATAAAAAAAGGAAAATGGTAAAGGATGAAGGGAAGATGATAGAAATGATTATAATAACAAGACTGACATAAACACATAGTGGCATATTGATAAGATGATCATATAAGAACAGTTCTAGTGAACATGAGATAATAGAACTGTATCTAACATAGTAGGGATTTCATAATAGGCATGGTAAGATCTAAACAATAATTTAGATGTTCAACTAATAACTGATCCAATCTAACCACAAACATGATAGGTACAAGGTGATCTAAATAGCAAATTAGATCTATAATCAAAGGTAGATCTGACGTGATAAAGGTTAAGATCCAAGTCACAGTTATGTCAGAATATCATAGATTCACATGTTATTACATATCTAATATGATTCAAGCAGTCATAGGCATAGATCCAAATTACAGTCACATCATGTTTTACTTTTTAATTATTTAAATCTAAAAGTAACTTAAACTCACCGTGTTTGGATCTAGAAGAAGAATAGCAGAGGTTGAATCACAAATCTACAATTGAATAACTTGATTGCAAGGAAAATGTCTTATTTAGTATGGGCAACGACAACATCTAGTCCTCCATTATTTTCCAGTGTAGAAAAGAAGAGAAAGGGAGCCATATTTATAGCCTCCAGCACCCAAACTCTAAATTCCACGTTTGCCCTAGGGGGGTCGACACCCCTGGGCGGGATTTTTGCCGCCCTCTAAAATTTTGATTTTTGAACTGTTTTCTGATTTTCTAGATATATATATAGTTCTCGTACGCGTATACAAGCTTCAAACCTTCATAACTTCTTCATGCGGTGTCCGTTTTACGCAATCAAAGTGTCTATCTTGACCAGAATTTCGATATTGACGCAATGGCAAAGTCCGTTTCCCTTAATTATGAATATTAAATTAATTATTCTTTAATTTGTCCTCTTTAGTGTTGTTAATATTACGGGGTGTTACATTCTCCCCTACTTAGAGTATTTCTTCCCTGAAATTTCCATGTTAAGAAGAATGTATATCCTACCATCCATTACCCATCTACTCATCCACCAATCACAGGCATCCATTGTACTTAAAGACTTCTAATGCTTATATGAACATATGAAAATGTGTGTGTATATGTCCCAATACTAATGCAAAGATCGGGCGGTCTACTGCTTCAGTTGACCTCCTTAATGCGATGTATGTTAGTGCCATGAATCCAACATGTATGCAACAATCCTATTATTATATATAAGTTCTATATGGGTGCACAATCATCCATCCAAACGCAACATCCATATGATGATACATCCATTTCCATCCATTAAAAGAAAAAAAATGAACACACATCCATATGGAGAATGAGAGTGATTGAGCCGATCTAGTGCCTAATGTGTGTGTATATGCATACACGAGCAAACACTTGCATCCACTTACATCCATCAAACATAACATGTCTCAAACACATGTTTACATCCATGGGATTCCTACCTAAAGGTTGAAGGTCCGAACGATAGGACATACTCAAATGATAGAAACAAGCATAGATAAAAACTTTGGAAAAAGGAGTTAAGAACATACCCTCAAAAAGAAAAGGGTACGAAGCACGAATCTTGTCTTTGGTCTCCCAAGTCGCGTCCTCTGGTTTATCTCCATGCTGAACCTTTATCAATTTGAATTCTTTATTGCATAGCTTCTTAACTTCTGTCCAAGAACAGGGAAGGAACTCGTCTGACTGTCGCCTCCCGTTCTACTTCTACTTCTTCCAATATACTCAGCTCAACTATTTTTGCTGTATCATGCAAGCACTTCCGCAAATGAAAAAACATCATGTACTCTGGATAGTCTCTCTAATAGCTTTACTCTATAGGCCATTTGGCCAATCCTTTCTGTTATGGGAAGTGGTCCTATGAATTCTGGTGCCAATTTCCCTACAAACCCGAAGTGAACCACATTCCTCATGGTGATACCTTAATGAAAACCATATCTCCTACTTCAAATTCAATGTTAGTCCTTCTCTTGTCAGCGTAGGATTTCTGCTTGTCTAGAGCAGTCTTCATTCGTCGTTAGATAAGGTCATCTTCTCGGATGCTTCTCTAACCATATCTAGTCCAAGTAATAGCCTTTCTGTAGATTCCCACCAACAAGTCAGCGCTCTACAGGGTCGTACATATAATGCTTCGAAGGGTGCCATGCCAATGCTAGCTTGATAACAGTTGTTGTAGGCAAACTCTACTAAAGGAAGATGCTCTTCCCAAGTCCATTCGAAGTCTAGGATACACAGCCTCAAAAGATACTCAAGAATTCTATTCACCCTTTCCGTCTATCCATCGGTCTAAGGATTATAAGTAGTGCTCAAACATAACTGTGTACCTAATGCTTCTTGCAATCTCCTCCAAAATTCACCGATGAACATGGGGTCACGATCGCTTACGATACTGGAAGGTACTCCATGAAGATGGACATCTCACGGACATAAACTGCTGCTAAACATGTTCTCGTCCTTTTACTCTTAACTGGAATGAAATGGGTGCTCTTAGTAAGTCTATCCACCGCAACCCAAATACTGATGTAACGACCCGGGGTTTTCGCGAACTTAGATATCGACATAAACTCAATGTCGACTATCCAAGCATCGGAAATACCAGACAGTTAATGAAAGAAAATAGAGGGTGAGAATAGATAAGATCGAAAATTAGAATAAAAGAAGGAGAAGAACAACACAACATCAGAGTAAACACGAATCTCACAACGAAATGAATAAATATATTTCATAACATAACTTTGAAATAAAATAGTATCTGTATACAATATCATTATTAGAGTATAACACTTACAACACAGCGGAAATAACAATAGCTATATAATCCTCAAGCCTCCTGCCCCAGCTCTTCAAGTATCTGTAAAATTCCGACTACTTGACTGCCCGTACAAAATTCGGCACCCAAGAGCTTAGGGAAAACAAAACAAAATAAACTCTGGGTTTGTCATGTGACTGGTGTGAGTAAACTCCAATCATTTGTTTAACTTTTAAAATCCTTTCTAAAGAAATGGTAATCATAAGACCAATCCATACATAAACACGAATGGTTTTTACCTTATGATAACCCAAAACATTTCTTAAAAATCAATACTCTTCTGATATTATAATAATGTCTAAATCAAATAAATAGCAATCTAGTGGAAACGCTTTCATCGCACGTTCCACATATATTATATACAATCAAACACCACGGGCGCTTATTGGGTAATGGATTTCCAACTATGACAAGGTATGGAACCACCTTCCGATCAGTGTACTCTAGAAGCGCTACACTGGAGTTTAACAAGAACATCTTGTAACTCCGCCACACATGACTGACCATTCATTTCGCTTGAATGTTCTGAATATATTATCACCTTATGGTTGGTATACCAACATAACCGTTCCCGAGAGATACAGAATTGAAAGAAGTAACAAATATGAATATTCTCTAGATGATGACAATATACCTTAATTGGTTGCGACCCACTTAGCCATGCTGCCTGCCCGATTTCTGTCATTTCCTAGTTGATGAGGCTTGAGGTCATGACATATCTTTTGACAGATCACTCTTTTAATTTCTTTGAATGCCACATCGTCATACTGTCAAATCATAAATTGATTCCCCTAAAAACACCACAGGTATAAGCTAAGAGAAACGAATTCCTCCGCCACCAACGTAAATACCACTACAACAAAATTGTTTTTTAACGACGCAAAAGGGTGTGTCTTTTACGACGCTTATTCGACGCTATTAAAAAAAGCGTCGCATAAGCGTCGTAAAAGACATACCCCTTTGTGTCGCTAAAGACTAGTTTTGTAGTGTTGTACGTTTGAAACGATCAACTTACGCGATCTCCTAGACATACTCTGTCATACATTCGTCCATTCAAGTTGTCCTGGGACTGGACAACCAGAAGGTACTATTTTGTAAATAGCACAACCCTTACATAACTCCGTCTTCAGTTATCTTCATCTTATTCGATCGCAACGCTAACGCCCATACAGAGTGGTTTTAAGATAATGAATCTGATCCCGGTCTCTCCGTATTGACGATGGAAAAATGGTCAAGAAATTTGATAGACAGTGAGTTAACTATCAAAGAAAAACTTGGGTGCAAAACACTATATTATATCCAGATGGAAGTTCTATCGATCAATCATCAATCAACATTTATTCATTTCCCCATTTCTCGTTTCCATGTATTCATCAAATCCTTATTTTCTTATTTTAGAAAATATACGTTATTACCTTTGGAAAACATTTCCATTTCTGATTCACGCATCAATGTCTTCCTACCTGTATCAGTCTCTAATTGTAAACTAGTATGAGAACAACCCCCTACATATTAACCCGAAAGCCGAAACCAACATCAGATCAATACCCAAACAGCTGTTCAATTTAACTAATCTATAGTCAGTTTCTTTTTCCTTTAACTCCATTTTAAATTCCTATTTCAAACCCTATTTCCTTTATAAATATTTTATTTGCAAAGTATTTACTTTAATCTATTTTTCACACAGAATGTGAATAATATTTCTTTATATAACCAAAACAGTTTGATTTCTTATTTAAAACCAAATATCCAAATTCTATTTATATTTATATTTGCAGAATTATTCATAAAATCCCCTTTTTAATTTTAACATTTAAATCTCATTTATAATTCCATACATATAATTCTATTTGTTCTATATAAAACCTTTTATATAATTATATTTATTCTATATAAATCCTTTTATATAATTCTATTCATTTTATATAAATTCTATTATATAATTCTATTTATTTCCCAAACATTTCCTTTATTATATTTTCCAATATTTGTTTTCCAATTATTACCTTTTATAATATCCTATTTGCTTCATATATAAATATTTCATTTTCAATATTCACTTTGAAAATTTCCTTTTTACATTCCAGTATTTCATGTGGTATTTAAAATACCAAATAACATGACCAGTATAATAATAATCAATCACATATTATATATCACATCATATATCACAATATAAGAAAACAAAAAGTATTATAATATTGTGGAATCCAGTTGGATCCCTCCAACCTGTCTCCCTGCATCCACAGATGTTAAACACTACAAACAACATCGATTTCATTTAAATATGAAATATTCTAATTAACAGATTCAATATTTGATTAACGATTTTTAAATATATCGTTATCTATAATTTTAACCAATACATCAGCCATTCAACCAAACAATCAACACGCAACAATCAATCATCATTTATCTTTACTAGATTATATTTATAAAAATATAAACTATACAGAGTTAGTGAGATTTACTCACATTGGACGATCATTGTTAAATAATGATAATTGTCGCTTGATTCAGACGGATAATTTATTTCGCTATAAATTGTAACGAGCTCCAATTCCCTCTCTGTCGGTTCCATTGCGTCGCGCTCATCCATACGATCCAACCGGAACATGTTTTGACTGATTCTGATATCCTATGGATGAAATATCGCATTAACAAGTTTGTACTAACATTTAAATTAATTTTACTTTAATTAACATGAACTCGGGACTTACCCAAACCATTTCCAGCCATTCCCCATTTAAGATCCACGGCCCATTACCGTTTCTTCTTCCTCGTAGAATAGATACCGCACTCCAGTATTTCCAATTTCCCCAAGCTCAAATCACCATCGTTACTCCACTATTCACTTCAACCATATACCGTTACAATCCTTTCTGGAATACTTCATCTCCATCATCGATTTATACACTCGTGAGTCACCTACAGAAAACCGAACTTCAGCTATTTCCACGTCTCTCACCTCCCCATCCTCCCTTCATGAACCGTCGAACTCAACAAGAACTCCACCATTATTCTCCCCAGCAACTCCTCTTTCAAACGATACCAACCACACCAAGCTCGATCACCATCTGTTTGTTGTGACTTCAGGGTCTCACGTGTACTGTACATCATCGCTCGACCCTCCTTCACTTCGAATCAATCCAGGATTTGGACGCAAGTGCTACTCCTCCCCACAAACTCAATTACGATCTTCAAATCGCACAACACTACTTTAATTCATGAATTTCTCGAACCCTAACTATTACCGTACCAAAACAGAACGACGCAAAAAAAAAATGACCGAGAGGAACTCAAGCATATAAGATTTGCAATTTATAGTATTTGATTTGAATTTATTTGGATTTTCAAAGGAGGATGATTTCCTGTAGAAATGAAAACTGACAGCAGATAAAACTTTGACCAAGTAAAATGAATTTAGGTTTAGGAAAGAAGTTAAGGGCTATTTATAAGATAAAAATATTATTTTTATATTCATTATTTTATTTATTTCTAATCAAACGCTATTTGTATTTATCATTAAAAATCCCTATGATCACATACAATACCCAAATTCGACGAAAATGGACTTGCAGCTACAGTTCGACATTATGAACCCAACGAAACTGGTTTCGTCGAATTCCGACTTCGTTTGCTCACATAGCGTATTTTTAAAGCCAAATTATTGATTATTTTTCACATTAAAATCCCATATGGCCACATAAGGAATCTAAAATTCACGGAAATTGCAATCTAGCAATTATTTAATATTCTAGATCCAACAAAATTAGGTTCATCAAAAACGGAGGTCGTTTGCAAAAAGGCTATTTTTACAGCTCAAAATAAACCCATTTAAATAAAATATATTTGAAAATAATTAAATTTAATTTTTAAAAATAAATATTTTCATATATATATTCATAACAGAATATCATACAGCTCCAATTAGATTTATAACTCGATATTCAAATCCCGGTTGAATCGATATTCAATTTATGTTGAAAAATTCATTTATAATATAATATAAATAAATCGTTATAAATTATAAAGGAATTCAATAGTGACTTTTCGAAAATTTGATTTGGACATAATTCAAAATCTACACAATGAAATCCCGAATTTTCTCTTCCATTAAAAAAATATACTTCACTAGCTCCGAACGTTTCTTATTTCACAGAACTCCAATTTAAAATGGATTCTATGTATTCGATTGAAGTTCGAATCGCCAAATTACGAACTGCAACTCCATTTCGGGCTCGATTTTAATTATAATATAATTATACGTTCAAATATCATTTATATAATATATTCGTTAATATTATTCAACTCTAAACTGAATTATATATTTTAAATGATCCAATTCACAAAATTGTGAATTCCACTATTTCCGACTATTTTGGAAATTAAATATATTATTCTATTATTTATATAAATTAAATATTCACTATTATTTAATTAAGCAACTATTAAAATTTCTAAACACTATTTAAATAAATAAATTATTATACTGTAAAAATATGGGTCGTTACATTCTTCCCCCCTTAAAATAATTTCGTTCTCGAAATTGCTAAAGCAGAAAACTGACCCTATTAACTGGTTTAAAATTATTCGTTTTACTTATCAACTTCTGTTTCAACTGAACTAATTGATTTCAATTAAAATATCAATTAATTCTTACCAACAAAAATTTTCAAAAATCCTGAAAACTTTCGAACACCTTAACTTTTCAAAAAATTTTGCCAGCACCTCCTTTGTGCTGGTCAATATCTCAAACTCCAACTCGCCTCTCTGGGCCTTCTCGAACCCAAAAGAAAATCAAATAGCCCAGCGGCTTGCCAATTCGGCTCATCAAAATCTCAAACCCATAAATAATATAAACTGGTACCTTTTTGTCGGGAATATCATTATACCATTCCCACATGTTACCAATTCTGCGTATACCAATGTTATCCCAACCAAACTCCAATTACTTCTATCTCCAACATAACCATTCGTTTATCCAAGCCAAATTCCATTATCAATCTCAAGTACCATTCGTGATTTTCAATTTAGTTTCACAAATTTCCATCTAATTTGTTTTAATTCAAACAATCCATTTCTGGGAGTTTTTAAACAACTTTGCTTTTCAAAAATCAAATATTTATTTCCGAATATCAAAACAACGAGTTTTCTCAAAACATTTCCAAAAATAATACCTTTGGTAGTAATCCGTCACTTACAACTCGAAAATGGACACCGATGATGGTCGACTTCATCATCGGAATTTATTTTCCAGCGATCGAAGTTAGTTCAATACTATATCACTTTCAAAGCCATTTCTAAGCACTTCCATTTTGAAATACATTCAAAATATTATTCAAAATGCTTGTAAACAATTTAAAATCTCCCAGGATTTTAAAATTTTCATATATTTAATCTAGATTCATTTACAAACACTCATTCAAATTTCTAGAGTTTTAATTTCAATTCTGGTTTAAATTCGGATTTAATTCATCTGA
The DNA here is from genome assembly GCA_030737875.1 of Allium sativum. Classification (NCBI taxonomy): domain Eukaryota; kingdom Viridiplantae; phylum Streptophyta; class Magnoliopsida; order Asparagales; family Amaryllidaceae; genus Allium; species Allium sativum. The sequence goes on along the minus strand of CM060915.1, from coordinate 614,597,390 downwards.
TTTCATACATTTCACTTATATGAATTCTAATTGGTTATTTATATAACCATTTCACTTTTTATAATCTTATTCGATTATAATAACAATGAACATTTCCAATATATTATAATCATTCCAATATAAATCTTTTATATCAAAATATAATTTGGGTAAAATTTATTTCGTTTACCCTCTTTTCAAAGCATAATATGTCGGTTCATTGTATTCAAGTGTTTAGAAACTCCTACCGATACAATGGATCAAACTGATCGACCAGAATCCATAAACAACTTAACCAATAAATATCCACAATATAAAACCATTTTATATCAAATAACAAATACATTCACTCGTATATACGCTCAACTCAATCTACGGTATTACTAACCCCATCTCTACTGAGTCACGCCACAGAGCCAAGGTAATAACTTAACCTTAAGCTCTGATACCAACTGTAACGACCCGGAGTTTTCGCGACCTTGGATATCGACATAAACTCAATGTCGACTATCCAAGCATCCGAAATACTAGATAGTTAATGAAAGAAAATAGAGGGTGAGAATAGATAAGATAGAAAATTAGAATAGAAGAAGGAGAAGAACATCACAACATCAGAGCAAACACGAATCTCACCGCGGAACGAATAAATATATTTCATAACATAACTTTGAAATAAAACAATATCTTCATACAATATCATCATTGGAGTATAACACTTACAAAACAGCGGAAATAACAATATCTATATAATCCTGAAGCCTCATGCCCCAGCTCTTCAAGTATCTGTAAAATCTCGACTACTTGACTGCCCGTACAAAATTGGGCACCCAAGAGTTTAGGGAAAACAAAACAAAATAAACTCTGGGTCAGTCATGTGACTAGTGTGAGTAAACTCCAATCATTTGTTTAACTTTTAAAATCCTTTCCAAAGAAATGATAATCGTATGACTGATCTACACATAAACACGAATGGTTTTTACCTTATGATAACCCAAAAAATTTCTTAAAAATCAATACTCTTCTGATATTATAATAATGTCTAAATCAAATAAATAGCAATCTAGTGGAAACGCCTTCATCTCACGTTCCACATATATTATATACGTTCAAACACCGCGGGCGCTTATTGGGTAATGGATTTCCAACTATGACAAGGTATGGAACCACCTTCCGATCAGTGTACTCTAGAAGCGATACAATGGAGTTCAACAAGAACATCTTGTAACTCGACCACACATGACCGGCCATTCATTTCGCTTGAATGTTCCAAATATATTATCAACTTATGGTTGGTATACTGACATAACCATTCCCGGGAGATACAGAATTGAAAGAAGTAACAAATATGAATATTCTCTAGATGGTGACAATATACCCTAATTGGGTGCGACCCACTTAGCCATGCTACCTGCCTGATTTCTGTCATTTCTCAGTTGATGAGGCTTGAGGTCATGACGTATCTTTTAACAGATCACTCTTTTAATTTCTTTGAATGCCACATCGTCATACCCGTCAAATCACAAAATGATTTCCCCAAAAATACCATGGGTATAAGCTAAGAGAAACGAATTCCTCTACCACCAACGTAAATACGTTTGAAATGATCAACTTACGCGATCTGCTAGATATACTCTGTCAAACATTCGTCCATTCAAGTTTTCCTCGGACTGGACAACCCGAAGGTACTATTCTGTAAACAGGACAGGTCTTACAGAACTCCGTCTTCAACTATCTTCATCATATTTGATCGCAACGCTAACGGCCATATAGAGTGGTTTTTAGATAATGAATCTGATCCTGGTCTGTCCGTATTGACAACGGAAAAATGGTCAAGAACTTTGATAGTTGGAGATTTAACATTTAACTATTAAAGAAAAACATGTGTGCAAACTACGATATTATTTCCAAATGGAAATTCTATCGATCAGTCATCAATCAACATTTATTCATTTCCCCATTTCTCGTTTCCATATATTCATCAAATCCTTATTTTCTAATTTTGGAAAATATATGTTATTACCTTTGAAAAACTTTTCCATTTCTGATTCACGTAGCAATATCTTCCCACCTCTATCAGTCTCTAACTGTAAACTAATAAGAGAACAACCCCCTACGTATTAACCTCGAAGACCGAAACCAACATCACATCAATACCCAGACAGCTGTTCAATTTAAATAATCTCCACTTAGTTTCTAATTCCTTTAACTCCATTTTAAATTCCTATTTCAACCCCAATTTCCTTTATAAATATTTTAATTGCAAAATATTTACTTTAATCTATTTTTCACATAGAATGTGAATAATATTCCTTTATATATTCAAAACAGTTTGATTTCATATTTAAAACCAAATATCCAAATTCTATTTATATTTATATTTGCAGAATTATTCATACAAATCCACTTTTTAATTTTAACATTTAAATCTCATTTATAATTCCCTACATATAATTCTATTTATTCTATATAAAACCTTTTATATAATTCTATTTATTCTATATAAATCCTTTTATATAATTCTATTCATTTTGTATAAATCCTTTTATATAATCCTATTTATTCCCTAAACATTTCACTAATTATATTTTCCAATATTTGTTTTCCAATTATTACCTTTTATAATATCCTATTTACTTCATATATAAATATTTCATTTTCAATATTCACTTTGAAAATTTCCTTTTTTACATTCTAGTATTTCATATGGTATTTAAAATAACAAACAACATGACTAGTATCGTCATAATTAATCACAGATTATATATCACATCATATATCACAATATATGAAAACAAACAGTATTATAATATTGAGGAATCCTGTTGGATCCCTCCAGCCTAACTCTCTGCATCCACAGATGTTAAACACTACAAACAACATCGATTTCATTTCAATATGAAATATTCTGATAAAAACAATCAATATTTGATTAACGATTTATAAATATATCGTTAACTATAATTTCAACCAATACATAGACATTCATCCAAATAATCAACACACAGCAATCAATCATCATTTATCATTACTAGATTATATTTATAAAAATATAAACTATATAGAGTTAGTGAGATCTACTCACACGGGACGATCATCGTTAAATAACGATAATTGTCGCTTGATTCAGATGGATAATTTGTTTCGCTATAAATTGTAATGAGCTACAATTCACTATCAGTCAGTTCCATTGCGTCGTGCTCGTCCATACGATCCCAACGGAACTTGTTTCGGCTGATTCAGATATCGTGTGGATGAAATATCACATTAACAAATCTGAACTAACATTTAAATTGATTTTACTTTAATTAACAAGAACTCGGGCCTTACCCAAACCATTTCCGGCCCATTCCCCATTTAAGATCCACAGCTCATTACAATTTCTTCTTCCTCCTAGAACAGATACCACACTCCAGTATTTCCAATTTCCCCCAAGCTCAAATCACCATTGTTACCCCACTATTCACATCAACCATATACCATTACAATCCTTTCTGAAATACTTCATCTCCATCATCGATTTATACACTCGCGAGTCACCTATAGAAAACCGAACTTCATCTATTTCTGCGTCTCTCACCTCCCCACCCTCCCTCCATGAACCGTTGAACTCATCAAGAACTCCACCATTATTCTCCCCATCAGCTCCTCTTTCAAATGATACCAACCACACCAAGCTCAATCACCATCTATTCGTTGTGAGTACAGGGTCTCATGCGTACTGTACATCATCGCTCGACCCTCCTTCACTTCGAATCAATCCATGATTTGCACGCAAGTGCTACTCCTCCCCACAAACTCCGTTACGATCTTCAAATCGCACAACACTACTTTAATTCATGAATTTCTCGAACCTTAACTATTACCGTACCAAAACAGAACGATGCAAAAAAAAAAAAATTGATCGAGTCCCCAAATATTTATATCAGACTGTAGAGAAATGGTGTAGGAACTCAAGCATATAAGATTTGCAATTTATATTATTTGATTTGAATTTATTTGGATTTTCAAAGGAGGAGGATTTCCTATAGAAATGAAAACTGACGGCGGATAAAACTTTTGACCAAAGAAAATGAATTTAGGTTTAGGAAAGAAGTTAAGGGCTTTTTATAAGATAAAAATGTTATTTTTATATTCATTATTTTATTTATTTCTAATCAAATGCTATTTGTATTTATCATTAAAAATCCCTGTGATCACATATAAACCCAAATTCGACGAAAATGGAGATGCAGCTACAGTTCGACAATACGAACCTAACGAAACTGGTTTCGTCGAATTCCGACTTCATTTGCTTACACAGCATATTTTTAAAGTCAAATTATTATTTGTTTTTCACATTAAAATCCCTTATGGCCACATAAGGACTCTAAAAATCACGGAAATTGAAATCTGGTAATTATTTAATATTCCGGATCCAACAAAATTAGTTTCATCAAAAACGGAGGTCGTTTGCAAAAAGGGCTATTTTTACAGCTCAAAATAAACCCATTTAAATATAAATATATTTAAAAATAATTAAATTTAATATTTAAAAATAAATATTTTTGTATATATATCCACAATAGAATATCGTATAGCTCCAATTGGATTTATAACTCGATATTCAAATCCCGGTTAAATAGATATTCAATTTATAATGAAAAATTCAATTACAATGTATTATAAATAAATCGTTATAAATTACAAAGAAATTCCACAACGACTTTTTGAAAATTTGATTTGGACATAACTCAAAATCAACATAACGAAATCCCGATTTTTCACTTCCATTAGAAAAATATACTTCACCAGCTTCGAACGTTTCTTGTTTCACAGAAATCCAATTTAAAACGGATTCCGTGTATTCGATTGAAGTTCGAATCGCCAAATTAAGAACTACAGCACAGGCTCGACTTTAATTATAATATAATTATACGTTCAACTGTCGTTTATATAATTATATTCGTTTGTATAATTCAACTCTAAACTGAATCATATATTTTAAATGATCCAATTCACAAAATTGTGAATTCCACTATTCCCGACTATTTTGGAAGTTAAATATATTATTCTATTATTTATATTTATTAAATATTCACTATTATTTAATTAAACAACCATTTAAATCTCTAAACACTATTTAAATAATTAAATAAATAAATTATTATATTGTAAAAATACGGGTCGTTACAACTGGTATTGCCTTTCTTTGATCTAGGCAAACAATCTATGAAATCCATGGAGACGCTCTTCCACTTCCACTATGGAACCTCCAAAGGATGAAGTAAACCGCCAAGCTTCTTTAGCTCAGCTTTTAATTGCTGACAAACCAAACATTGAGAAACAAATTCTGCCACATCTTTCTTCATCCCAGCCCAAAAGAACATCCTCTTCATGTCTCTATACATCTTATCACTTCCTGGATGAATAGTCATCTTAGAATGATGCGCTTCTTCTAGGACTATCTTTAACAAACTTCCAGTTTGGGTAACACAAAGCCTTCCATCTCGTCGCAACCACCCTCTATCGTCTATAGAATATATATTGAGGTGACTAGAAGTCTCCCCTTTACTGAGCCTATCCAAGATGTCTGAAATCTATGGATCATCTCGCTGCGAAGCTCCTATCTGATCCATAAGAGTCGGTTGTATCTCTAGTAATGCAAAAAACCAGGCAAAAGCTCGGTAGAAGGTCTAAAGTCAAAAGCCGATATGAGCTCCAAGCTTTTCCTTTCCACAAATAGAGAACTTAAGGCCATCCTCTGCCTACTCAATGCGTCTGCCACCACATTACCTTTGCCAGGCGTATAAGCAATCTCGAAGCCATAAGATGCTAGGAATTCCACCCACCTTTGTTGCCTTAAATTAAGATCCTTTTGCGAGAACAAGTACTTGAGATATTTATGATTGGTATACAACTCGAACTTCTCTCTAAGAAAATAATGACGCCATGTCTTAAGCGTGAATATTATGGCAGCTAGCTCTAAATCATAGGTAGGGTAGTTCTTTTTATGAACCCTTAGCTGTCTACCCTCATAACATACTACCCTTCCCTCTTGCATCAGAACCGCACAAAGCCCTGTACCACATGCATCAGCCTAAACTGTAAACACTTTATTCCCATTAGGCAAGGTCAAGACTAGGGCTGTTGTCAAATCCCTCTTCAATCGCTGGAAAGTAACATCACAATCTATATCCCATTAAAATACCAAATTCTTCTTCGTTAGCCTGGTGAGTGGGGCTGATACTTTTGCGAAGTCCTTAATGAACTTCCTATAATAGCCTGCTAACCCTAGAAAGCTTCTCACCTCCATTGCATTCTTTGGAATCTGCCAATCTTGAACTGCAAACCACCTTTGCGGGATCTACTGCTATCCCTTCTTTAGAAACCACATGCCCTAGGAATCTCACCTCTTTTCTCCAAAAATGGCACTTGGAGAGCTTTGCCTTAAGCTGATGCGCATGGAGAGTTTTCAAAACCTCCCTTATATGCAAGGCATGCTCTTCGAGAAAACTAAGATGTAATCAACAAAGACCACGACAAATTTATTTAAAAACTCCCGGAACACCCTACTCATCAGATCAACAAAATAAACGGTTGCATTTGTTAACCCAAAAGGCATAACAAACCATTCAAAGAAGCCATCTGGAGTCCTAAAAGAGGCCTTATCTATACTGTCCTCAGCCACCCTCAGCTGATGAAACCCCATGGCCAAGTCTAACTGAGATAATACCGAGGCACCAACAAGCTGGTTAAATAAATCATCTATCTTTGGGAGTGGGTGCCTATTCTTCTTTGTGAGTTTATTCAACTCTCTATACTCCATACACAAGCGAAGCGAACCGTCCGCCTTAGTTGCGAATACTGCAGGAGCACCACATTCAGATATGCTTCGCGTAATAAATAATTTCTCAAGTAGCTCCCCTACTTGTTTGTTAAGCTCCCTCCTTTCCCTTGGAGCCATATGTTGCACAAGTAATGCAACTGTCTTTACATTGTCTGCTAAATATATACGAGAATCGATATCACGCCTTGGAGGTAATCCCCGTACCTTATCAAAAACATTTGGATAGTCTCGGACTACTGGAACGGATCATAGATCATCGATAGATGCATCGTGAGACTCTAGGAAACTAAGCATAACAGACACTTGCGGGTCACAAGAAATCTCGAGGGTCCTGCCATGACAAGTCAGAAGCCTAATGGCTCTCCTCTCACAATCCAAAATGGCACCATACATGGCTTGCCAATCCATACCTAGAATCACACTGTAGCCCATAAAATCGTTCACATACGCATCACACTCAAATTCGACACTTAAGACAGATATTCTTAAACCCCGACAAATCATGGACAAATGAGCCGAACCACCAATGGGGTTTGAGACAATAATGGGATCCATTACCATATTAGTATTTAAGTGCAGAGACTCAACCAAAGAACTAGATATAAATGAATGTAAAGCACCAGAATCAAAAAGAGTTCTAATAGGATGATTGGAAAGAGAAATCAAACCTTCAACCAAAATTTTCCTACCTCTATTCGGAGCACTAATCATGAGAGCATGCACTTGCCCTCCAAAGCCTCCTGCCCTTTGACCTTGTCCCTGTTTCTTCGGGCACTCCCTAGCACAGTGTCCGACCTCTCCACAATTGAAGCAAGTATTCTTCCTCCTTTCGTAGTCCTTGACTAAGTGACCCTCCCGTCCACAACTGTGGTACTTCCTCTTATCCTTAGCCTTGTCATTCATTCCTCCCTTCTTATGTTGCTATTGTTGTCCTTTCTTGGGCCAACATTTTTGTTTTGTGTTGTTTCCTCATCCTTAACTTCCTTCTTTTCTCCTTTGTCTTCCTCATTCATCAAGGCCATATCAACGAGCCTTTCAAAAGTAGCTCCCATTGTAATATGGGACATAACTAACCCATGAAGGGGTTCATTCAGCCCTTTAACAAACCACAAAGATTTCATATGTGGAGTATCAACCCGTTCCAATACAAACCTCGCTAGCTGGTTGAATTTGTTCACATATTCTTTAACAGTCATGTTTCCTTATTTGAGCGCCAAGAACCTCTCCATTTGCATGATTTTCTCAGCTTGAGAAAGAAACTTCAATTCAAACCTCATTCTAAAATCATCCCAGGTCTCCACCGGACGTCCAGCTTAGGTAACTTCCTAACAGAATGAAGCTTCATCTTTTAGTAGCCAGACAGCTAACTAAATCTTCCTTCAATCTTCTACTTTGAAAATTCCAAACAAGCCCTCTGTCTCCTTGAGCCAATTCCATGCCTCTATGAATGTTTCCGTTCCACAGAATGGCTTCCTCCTATGGCATAGAAATCTTTGTAGATCATGACGAACTTATCATCTCTTGGAGAAGGAGGAGGAGGAGGAACGACAGGTGCAGTTGAGGGAGGAACGTCAGCTTAACCACCAGCAGGCACCATGGCCTCTAGATACCTACGGAACCGGCCTGGTATCGTAACGCCCTCTGGAATATTAGGTTCCCCAGACATGCTGAAAAGAAAAGCAGACGAAGGATCAAAAAATATTACTTATGGCCTTCGGGAATTTTTTTTTTTTCAAAACAGACTTTTCTTTTGAAAATGCTTTCTTTTAAAACCTTTTTGAAAATAATTTTTGAAAACTTTTATCTAATCTAGCATCCTTCAGCTCTGATACCAAGTGTGACACGCCACATCCGTTGACGTCACTCATTAAAAGAATGCATTAAGTTTCGTGAAGCGTTATAGGTAAATAGAAACATTACAAGATCGCTATAAAATAGCAGCGGAATTAAAAACTTTATTAATTATAAAGCATCGTGGTTCAAAACGTCATATGTCTGAATTACATAAAAACTAGTACATCATAAAAAACTTCTGTTTTGCTCTTAAACATCAGAGTACAAAATAAAAGAAGCAAAATCCCCAATAAAAACATAGCCATAGTAGTAAAGATAGGAGCTTGACCAATACATCTAAGCAGCTCTAGCAAAATGATATCAGAATCCTGGTCAAGCTTGAGTATATCCACCTTGAGAACATGGGAAACGGAAGAAAGAAGAGGAAACAAAAAGGGTTAGATATAAAGTCTGGCGAGTCCAGTTACTTTTAGCAAGTAAATAAGTAAAAGTATCATGGCAGGCATATAAAGTGGATAAGGAAGATAACATGACAAAAGGCAGGTATGGCAAGGTAAACTGGATAAACATGATAGGGTATATTGCGCTTCTCTAATGATTACTCTTATTCTCTGTACTAATACTAGTATAACCAGAATGAGATGATCCCAACAACTATGAGATGGTAGACTTAGGCGTACTTCTGGTGAGAGTTTTTACCCCATATAATCAACAGGCAGCCCAACCTAACAGGCTCCTAAACTTTTTACCAGAATCTAGATGTACCCTAACTACAACCCTAATCGATCGGCTCCCTAATCCGTAGATACCCTATGTCGGCCCCATAGTAGGATGTATGACTTCCTAAAGTGGCTACCCTTCGTTAATGTGCACAACCATATCTACTGGTGTCACGGTCGTCTTATCCCCCTCCGCCCGGACATGCACACACATGTCCTGGTCAGTTTGCACCACTCACACCATCCTCTACGTTTAGATCTCTTACAATAAGCCCAGTAAGCGTGTCCTGACTCCAACCTAGGACGGAGTACTTATTCGATACCATTATATAGGTTACTGATTGAAACGGGTCCTACACACAAGATGATACAAGCTCTCCCCCTTGTCTTGTATTGCCACTAGTATTTCCTCAGGTTATGTATACCAATTGGTGTCTATAATTACATAACCCCCTCGGGTTAAGTTTGTGGGCCTATATATAAATATTACCCACCCCCTCAAATTTACTTAACCCACCCGTTGTTCAAACAAATTTACTTAACCCCTATTCGAGTTCATGTTCGTACATTCCCTATGGATTCAACTAGGTTAAGTATTCCAATTCATTACCATGTCATTTTATGGTTATAATGTGCTAGACCTCCCACATTAAGCCTACTACTTGTGGATGCTGGATATGTCGGTTGGTTCTGGGCAGACTTCTTCTACAAGTCAGGCTTAACCTCTTGTCTTAGCAACTCTCATATTTGTGCACCTAGACCCCTCACATTAGATTCACCACTTGTGGTCGCTGGATATGCCGGGCGGTTCCAGGCAGACTTCAGCCACAAGTGTAATCTAACCTCGTGCCTAGGCACAGTTACAGTTTCTAATTATTGTGATCCTAGGCATTTCATTATTAGCTAATTTTTGCCTATGTCGTTATAGGTTTTCATGCCCCTTTTTCCCAATTATGTTCATTATGAATTATATGCCCTAAATTCAAATTCATAAGCATTATTCAAGTTATGCCAAATTTCTCATTTACAAGTTATGCCCAATTTCAATGTTTTCCCCCTCATTCCCCGTTTAACGCGTTCGCATATTTCAGTGGCATGCCTAGGCTCGAAAGTAGCCTGGCTATATAAAAAGGAAAAAGGGAAAGGATGAAGGGAAGATGACAGAAATGATTATACTAACAAGATTGACATAAACACATAGCGGCATATTGATAAGATGATCATATAAGAATAGATCATGGTGAACATGAGATAATAGAACTGTGTCTAACATAGTAGGGATGTCATAATAGGCATGGTAAGATCTAAACAATAATTTAGATGTCCAACTAATTACTGATCCAATTTAACCACATACATGATAGGTACAAGGTGATCTAAATAGCAAATTAGATATATAATCAAAGGTAGATCTGACATGATAAAGGTTAAGATCCAAGTCACAGTTATGTCAGAATATCATAGATCGACAAGTTATTACAGATCTAATATGATTTAAGCAGTCACAAGCATAGATCCAAATTACAGTCATATCATGTTTTACTTTTTAATTATTTTAATCTAAAAGTAACTTAAACTCACTGTGTTTGGATCTAGAAGAAGAATAACAGAGGTTGAATCACATATCTACACTTGAATAACTTGATTACAGAAGAAGGAAAAGGTTTGATTCATTCTAGGCACTTACAACATTTAGTCCTCCGCTATTTTTCAGTGTAGAAAACAAGAGAAATGGAGCCATATTTATAACCGCTAGCCCCCAAACCCTAAATGCCATGTCTGCCCTAGTGAGGTCGACACCCCCAGGAGGGATTTTTTCCGCTCTCTAAAATTTTGATTTTTGAACTATTTTCTAATTTTCAAGATTTAATAATATATATATAATTCTCTTATGCATATGCAAACTTCAAACCTTCATAACTTCTTCAAATAGTGTCCGGTTTATGCAAACCAAGTGCCTATCTTGAACAGAATTTTGAGGCGGGCGCAATGACGCAGTCCATGTCCCTTAATTCTGAATATTAGATTACTCTTCTTTAGTGTTGTTAAAATTACATGATGTTACAGAAGCACATGCTCCACATTTCGTATCTTGGGGTTCGTGCTGACCCAGAGGTCGGCATGTACCACCAAGCTTAGTTTTTATTGTGCTTCACCTCCTGGACTTTGCAGGTTTGTTTCCTTTGTGTTTGTATCCCTATACTTAGATTATTTTTTGCATCTTTGTTTTCTTCGTACCCCGCTGTCCTGCTTGACTTTATATCCATCTTCCTTGTTTCTTTCGTATTTAGGAATCAGGAATACGAAATCGGGGGTTGTTTTCGGGGATACAAAGATGGATTGGAGTCTATAACGACCTCGGGTGTTATGTTTCGGGAGATACGAATTTCGGTGTAGAGGCCGAGATACGAAATCTTGGTTGATGGTGAATACCGATCCCTAAACAATTAGGCAAATTTGAATAGTTTTGACGAGCTGTGATGGCTATACTTTTACGACCTTGTATAGAATTTGTTCCTAGGTATCTTGGCGACATTTCTGGGTTGTTTGACCATGCAATGTGCCGACTCGTGTGAGTCTGGACTGCTTCTGGTATCCGAGCCAATAGATCGGGTAACACCTTCCCCGCAAAGGATGTCTTGTTTTAACTTGGCGTGAATTGAGTTGAGACAAGAGTTTTTGGAAGTTGGGAGGTTCTCTATGTCAGGTCGAGCGATCTTTTATTGAGCAGTCATGATGTTTTGTAACAACTTATTGCCATAAGTATGCAATTTCAAAATTGTTGAGAGTTCCAGTTGTTTTAAACTTTGTTTCTCGGAATAGGACCTGTCTGATTTCAGAGGTGAGTTTCTAATTCCTGTTGATTCGAGAAATTAAACGTTATTCGCCGACTCCCGCTTATGTCGAAATGTAAACAAGTCATTTTTAGGCACATAGTCATGTATGCGCTTATACATTCTTATGTGATTTTGCGCGATGTGATCAAAGTTCGTAATAAATCATAATTGAAACGGTATGTTTCGGGCATAAGATTGCACAAGTTGATTTTATTAACATTATTGAATCAGGAACTGGATTGCTTGGCATGTATTTCTGAATGTTTAGGTTCATGTATATGCGATCGGTTAGAGAGTTGAGTCGGTTTCGATCATCGAGACTTCGAAAATGCGTATGTGCGACCATCACGATATTTTGAGTTTTGGAAGTTTCACCAATCCGGGTGTTGTTGAATTTTTATTTTCTCCATCCTAAGAGACTTAGAAAATATTCTAAGTTTTCTGGAGCCACCCCAACTGTTAGGGAATGTGGAATGCGGATTTTAAGGCAAAACAAACACTAAAGGGGGGTCAATAACGTTTTCAAAGAATTTATAAAAAACTTAAACATATACGATCTACTATATGAATTACACACAACAGAGATGATCACAGACACATTATCAAACACAGATAAATATAAAATGCATAAAAGGAAAGAACACATCGGAATTTATTCTAATTCGGATTACAGCTACGTCCAGTCCTATGCAATGCTGGATTGCGCAGAGTTTTATTATTATCAATATCCAAGTACAATCCCCTTGATTTTACAGCTACAAGGTTAACACCGCTCCAACCACCCTTGATTTCACGGCAACAAGATTAACATCGCTCCCTTTCCTTGATTTCAGGGATACAAGGAGCACACCCTTTCCCAAACGATTCCTAAATGATTACAATAGCCTGATAACTCTTCATCAACACTTCAACTCAGAGAGTAGTGGATAAAGTGTGAGAAAAGAAGAAGTTTTATATAATTAGAGTAAAAATTGACAAAGCAGATGTATGGAAATCAATAAAATGATAAAGAATAATGGTGGGATGAAGACGGGTGAAGAAGGGTGAAGATGGAGAAGAAGAAGTATGAAAAAATTCAAAATCATCCCTTATTTATAAGATTTGAATGGTTGCAATGTTTCTGGAACGTTACAAATAGTGAAAAGACACTTTCTTTGAAAATTGAATTTCTGACAGTTGTACGTTGACATAGCCTCCTATGTATGTTAACATATGTATAGTAAATTTATTTTTAAAACTATTTTTCAAGTGTTTAAACATATATATTATTCTAGAAGATCTTGAATTAAAACTTAGTGATATAGATGAATATTCTAAAGTGTTAAATCATATGAAATCATAATAATATATTATATAAACATATTTTCAAAGTTATAAGGTTTAAAAACTATAAAATTATAAAACTATATAAAATTATATATATATATATATATTAAAACTTCAGAGTATATATATTTGATATCATAAGTAAGATAAAATAACTTGAAATTAGAATTTGAAATCAAAATTTGAATTTTGAAAAACAAAATTTGAACCAGGAGTGCTATTCAGAGTCTTACATATAAACTAGAATCTATTGCTATATTTTTCTTGAACTCTTGAAATCTTGATATCTTGATAACTTCATAACTCATGAGTCTTGAATCTCTTCTGAATCTTGAATCCTTCAAACTTTAAAATTGTACAGTCTTTAGTATTTAAGTCCTGTATATAAATCATGCATATATATGTGTGTGTGTGTATATATATATATTCTAGATAGAGATGTTAGTATATATTTTATAATCAGTTAATAATGATAACTGAAATAATGTTGTTGTCATCAAAACTCCATTCTCCAACACAAACCCCCCCCCCCCCCATATAAAGAGGATATGAATTCTCTACTCCACTTTACTTGCCTGTATCATACTTGAGACTTAGTATCTTTAAGATTTTGAAACTCTCAAACATTTTGATCTCTTCTCTTTACCTTACCACAACATAATTCAGGCAGGTACGAACCTTATAATTTCGTGTAATTCATCGTAGTTTGAGCTCGGCCATGGCCGATGATATAGAGTTCGAAGGAGGGAGACATAGGCATCGGCCGTGGTGTTGATTGGAGAGTTTACAGATGAGGAAGTACATTGGAGTACGAAAATGGAATGAGTTAGGAGTACGAGGTTTGAAGGAGTTGGGAGAAGGAACGGGAGACAAAAAGGAAGAAGATGCCGGGATACAAAATTGGAGGAGGAGGAGTGTAACGACCCGCATTCTACGTATCATAGGATTGTAGAATATTTATTTCATTCTCATACGAAGTCGTATGGTTGTGTAACTTTATGCAGCGATTATTGCAGTCATTTCCCATGTTCACCAATTTTTTCCGAATTTTACATAACCATTTTGCCCTTGGCAAATCTTGTTTCGCTTATAACTTTTGATTGGTAAGGACTTTTGACCTAAAACCACTTCTAACGGATACGGATGATGGTGAACCTTTCCGTAGAGTGGTCACGTTAATCAAGCGGACTTACCATTTGGGAGATATGGCTGAAATAAGGTTTGGAAGGTGAAAAATGGCATAATTGGGCTTAACTGGGTGATTAACAGCTAAGCCCATAACCCATTTCAGGATTAAGGTTATGGGAGGGCTGATAGGTTAAGGAAATCCATTTTATTCATTTTTCTAGCCGACATTTACCTTCCTCTAATCCTAGCAATGGCCTCCAATTCCCAAATCACCTTCTAATCACGTTCTAATCCAATATTAAGCTCATCAACATGAAATCAAGGCAAATGAACGTCAAATTAGAGGTGGAGCTACTGTGTTACATAGGGATTCGAACCAAATCAGTTAGAGTTTCAGATTTGAAATTAATTTGTGGCTAATGTGAGTGATTTGCACTTATATTCACCAGTTATGGATAATTAGGAGTGATTAGTGATCATTAGCAAAATTATGCATCTTAAAAATCTGAAAAAATATGTAGAAATTCTAAAATATTATTTTATGCCCTTGTTAGAAATTTGGGTTAATTTGGACATATTTTGCTAATCCTATAGTCAAATCATGATTAAGGGGATTAAGGGGAAAACACAGGCTTTGGATGTGTTTGATCCATATTTACATGATTATTCATTGTTTTGATGTTTATGGTCGCTTCTATATGTTGCTATTACTGTTGGGTGTGATTTGTGAAGGCGTAGAACAGTTAGAATGGTCGAAAACGCCATCGTGTGGCGTAAATAGCTTGCTGGAAAGTTATAGGAAATTGGAGCTAGTCCCCGATCGTGAGTCACGACCACGACCCGACCCCGGTTGCGAACCCACCTCACGAGCCGACCACCCCTCTCACGAACCAATGCATCACGAAGCGGACCAGAGGATGCTCCACGAACCACCATATAGGAAGTACCACGAACTGGGTCCATATAAGGACCCCGAGCCGAACCAAAAGACCACGACCAGGACAAGAATCACAAGTGGGCCCCACGACCCGAATGTGGTCCACGAGCCAACCACGAGTCGCGAGCCGGAGCATCCACGAACCGGGAGCCGAGCTGAGAACTAGAATGTCAAACTGAGACATGATGAAGAGTATGAGCTGAACTAAATGGAAACTGAATCACACACTAAAGAGGGCCAAAACCCGGGATGCAAAGGAAGTCCAAAATGGGAAGTTATTACTCAGGATCCAGATGGGAACCAACGAGTTAACTTCATGAGTTGGGCTTTTGCCGCAGGACATATGCGAAGGGGTTATCTATATCTATAGCTTTAGTTCACCACTAAGAGACGGATTAATGGCTATGGATCAACGCAATGGGATCATTTAGGCTCCCAAGGACAAGTACTCGTGGCTTGACTATGGATCAATGCAATGGGATCATTAGGACTCCCAAGGGCAAGGTGATCATAGTAAGGGATTAGTGGCTATGGACCAGTGCAATGGAGTCATTATGATCCCATAGGCGAAGTGGTTGTAGCAAAGGGTTTGGTGATCAAAGTGGTGGATATCGTATAATTTACGCACTGAGTGAGAGATGTGAGGTTGATTGCTATGTTTGATGTTTGCTATCATTATGACATGCACACTCCCAATTTACACTTTATGTTAGTGTTACCTTAGAGTACTGTACATCTTGTTGTGCTAACTCTTTGGTTGCAGGTCCAGGTTCAGGTATGATTATTTATACCTGTTATTGCTCTGTTTTGCTGCTATCCAGTGCAATGGAGTCATTATGATCCCAAGGGCAAAGTGGTTGTAGCAAAGGTTTTGGTGATCAAAGTGGTGGATATCGTATACTGTACGCACTGAGTGAGAGATGTGAGATTGATTGCTATGTTTGATGTTTGCTATCACTATGACATTCACACTCCCAATTTACACTCTATGTTAGTGTTACCTTAGAGTACTGTACATCTTGTTGTGCTAACTCTTTGGTTGCAGGTCCAGGTTCATGTATGATTATTTATACCTGTTATTGTCCAGGTTTAGGTGGTATGCACGATTAGCTATCGGGAGATGAGCATGAGGCTTACAGGTACTAT
This sequence comes from Allium sativum, assembly GCA_030737875.1. NCBI lineage: Eukaryota > Viridiplantae > Streptophyta > Magnoliopsida > Asparagales > Amaryllidaceae > Allium > Allium sativum. Next base: position 614,580,698 of record CM060915.1, on the reverse strand, counting down.
TTACATATATTCACCTCATGTTGTTCCCGGTCACTACTTTGTGCATTAGTAGTGTACCTTTTCTATTTTCTTTAGAGGCAGTATGTTGAAGTTGTAAAATGATGGTTTGGATCATTAGCTGTATTTTGGATTCCCCTGCAATGATGGTTTAGTTTTCAGATTATGCACTGTCTCGCTTGTTTGATGTCAAGTATGTTATTATTATATTTTATTCCATGTGTTGTGAGATATACTACAGGTTCTTTGGTGATTCACCATCTTGCTTCTTTTCTTTTCGCGACCATCCCATGCTAATCAGGTGTTAGCACAGCGCATTTCGGGGAAATGTCGGCTGGTGCGGGGTGGGCCGTCAATCTTGGTATCAGAGCCTAGGTTGCATATTTAACCTAGGGGAAGACATCAGGGAGAGATAGTGTACATAGATGAGAGCACGTATTTGTGATATTTTGGTATTCAAAAGCTATATATATATACTATTAGTATATCTAAGGATGAAATCGCACTGCATTGGCACCACTATGGAGATGGTTAATCGTTTCTCTTTACAGATTGAACGATGTGCCGATATACGAGGAGTACAGGTTCAGGGGACAATACTAGGAATGTCCCTGATATGTGGATGATGTTTACTACCTTCATGATAGAGATGCTTAGGGATGTTCAGGGAGCAGTTCCTAATGTTGCTAACGGTGGTGGAGCCAATTTCACCAAGCTTAATAAGGATTATACTAGCCTTGGTGGGAAGCCGTTCCATGGAATGGAATCGGCTACGGATGTTCAATATTAGCTTGATAGTTGTGAGCGCATCTTCGAGGATTTGGGAATCGATGATGCAATGAAAAGAAAGTTAGCATTGCGTCAACTTCAAGGACGGGCTATAAATTGGTGGAGTGCTATTAAAGCAGCTACTCCCGAGGATCAAATTACTTGGAATCAGTTTAAGACCCGATTCAGTGATAAGTTTATTCCAGCTGCTTAGAAATCGAGGATTTGGGAATCGATGATGTAATGAAAAGAATGTTAGTATCGTATCAACTTCAAGGATGGGCTATGAATTGGTAGAGTGTTATTAAAGTATCTACTCCTGTGGATCAAATTACTTGGAATCAGCTTAAGACTCGATTCAGTGATAAGTTTATTCCAGCTTCTTAGAAAGCAGAATTGTTTAGGAAATTCTTAAAGCAAAAGCAGAATGGTAGGGCAGTCTTGTAATATATTGCTGAGTTCGATGCTTTATCAAAATATGGATTATCTCTTATCGATATTGCCAAGAAGAAGAACGAGAAGTTCATAACCTTCTTAGATGAGTACTTGGGGGAAAGACTTATAAACCACATCGATGAGACCTTCAAATCTATAGTGGGAAAGGAATTGAGGTCGGAGAGCCTTTACCCTAAGTCAAAGATCGAGGTTGCTATTACATCTGTAGGGGAGCCAAAGCCGCAGGAAAGCGGTGGAGGCAAGAATAATTCACAGAATAAGAGGAAATAGAACCAAGCTAAGGATGGTCAGAAGAAGAATAAGAAAGATGTTGAGTGCTATAATTATGGCAAGAAGGGCCATTATGCCAAAGATTGTTGAGCAAAGCCAGCAGACATAAAGTGCTTCAATTGCGGCCAAGTGGAACATCACAAGGATAATTTTCACAACACCCTAAGGGAAGCAAATTGTGAAAGCATATGCTATCAACGCTGTTCCTTCTTCGTCGAATGCCTCCAACCGTGGTAGAGAAAGGAAAGGGTGTCATTATCCAAGGTATGCTTTCCATTTATGATGTTCCTGTTCGAGTGTAGTTTGATACAGGAGCTTCCCATTCCTTCATATCTAGTGACCTAGTAGATAGGTTGGGATTAGAACCCGAGTTTGTCAATAGACCTTTAGTTGTGATGAACCCGATCGGTGGTTCGAATAGCCTTAGTATGATTTGTCGTAATTTGGTTTTATCGAGTCATGGAAGCTTGTTTGTGATTTCTTTGTTTTGGGCTTTACTGGGTTTGGTATTATTTTGGGAGTCGATTGGCTCAAAAAGTATGGGGGTGGTAGTGGAATCCGAGGGGTCTTCGGTGACCATTAGAGCGGATGATGGGCGGAGGGTACTGTTTGGTGGCCTACCTAGTGATGAGGTGATGGCTATTTTCTAAATTCCCTCGACATCCCGCATGTTGAGTTATCAGATGTGCCTATTGCTGGAGAATATCTGGACATCTTCGAGGAAGTGACTGGACTTCCACCACACTGAGAGATCGAGTTTCGGATTGATTTAGTGAAAGATGCTAGACCTATAGTGATGCCACTTCGTCGTATGGCGCTAAGGGAGCAGCGAGAGCTCGAGGTGCAAGTAAGCGATCTTTTAAAGAAGGGATTTATCCGAAGAAGTGTTTCCGAGTTGGGAGCACCAGTTGTGTTTGCTACCAAGGTCGATGGTTCCCTTCGATTATGTGTGGACTACCGCGAGTTGAACAAGGTGACGAGGAAGAATAAGTATCCTCTTTCGCAGATAGATGATTTGTTTGATCAATTGGATGGAGCGAGAGTGTTCTCTCAGTTAGATCTCGTGATAAGTTTTCATCAGCTCTAGGTAGCAGCTGAGAGTATTCCTAAAACTGCATTTCGGATGCCGTCTGGATTTTATGATTGGTTGGTCATGCCATTCGGGTTGACCAACGCACCCGCATATTTTTTGGATCTTATGAATAGAGTATTCAGGGATCAGTTGAATAAGATTGTTCTTGTGTTCATGGACGATATCTTAGTTTATTCGAGGACAGAGGAAGAACGTAAGAAACATTCGAGGACAGTGATGGAGGTGTTGAGAAAACACCAATTGAATGAAAAATTTCTAGGTGTCACTTCTGAAGGAGGGAAGTGAGATTCTTGGTCCATGTTGTTTCAGAGAATGGTATTGCCGTAGACCCTATGAAGGTGGCTATGGTGCAAGATTGGTCTACGCCCAAGAATGCAATGGACGTGAGAAGTTTCTTGGGGTTAACTCAATATTATCATAAGTTTATCCAAGAATCCTCCAGGATAGCAGCACCGTTAACTCAGTCGACCAAGAAGAATCAAGCTTTTGCTTAGGATGAAAGATGTGAGAGTGCATTTAAGAGCCTAAAGGAAAAGTTGACGTGTGCACCAGTGTTGGTTATCCCTAAAGGGAACGAAGAGATGACGGTATACACGGATGTCTGTGGTACCGGACTAGGGGCTGTATTGGTGCAAGGAGGTAGGGTTGTAGCTTATGCTAGTCGGCAACTGAAACCGCATGATAAAAGGTATCCTACTCATGACTTGGAATTGGCGGCGATTGTGTTCGCATTGAAGACGCGGAGACATTATCTCTTGGGAGAAAGATTTGAGTTGTTTACCTATCATAAGTCGTTAAAGTATATTTTCTCTCAAAAGGATTTAAATCTTCGTCAGCAGTGATGGTTAGAGTTCTTGGCTTCATATTATTTTAATATCGCATACACACCCGGGAAAGGCAATGCGATAGTTGATGCATTGAGTAGGAGACATGCCAATTTGGGTGCTATGTTCCTAGAATGGAAGCAGCTGGAGTATATTGCAGGATATGATTTTAGACCTAATTGCGAATTGGACCCAGAGATGTTAGCAAGTCTGACGATCATAGCGACTCTGATCGATCGAATCGGCTCTAGCCAAAAGGACGATCCTAATCTATTGGAAATCTTCTCCAAGGCAGAGGTGGTATCGATGGTGAGGAGATGAACCAGTATGGAATTGATAGGGAAGGATGGCTCCGAAAGAATGGGAGACTAGTTGTACCCAACGTTAATGGATTGAGAGATGAAGTGCTTAGAGAATGTCATCACTCGAAACTGACTGTACACACTGGTGGTAACAAGATCTATCGAGATATGAAGCAGACCTACTACTGGGAAGGGATGAAGAGAGACATTGGGAAGTTTATATCCAAATGCATGAATTGCCCACTAGTTAAAGTCGATCAAAAGAAGCCGAGTGGTTTGTTACAACCATTGGAAATTCTCAAGTGGAAATGGGAACATGTCTCAATGGATTTCGTCGATGGTTTACCGAGGACTAGATCGGGTCATGATGGTATTTGGGTGATTGTGGATCGATTGACGAAAAGTGCAAGGTTTATACCAATCAAGTCGAATAGAACGACAACTAAGTTAGCAGAACTGTATATGAAGTGGGTAGTGATATTTCATGGAGTACCCAAAGGCATTGTGAGTGACCGAGATTCGTAATTTACTAGTGGATTTTGGAAGAGCTTGCAAGAGGCTTTAGGGTCAGAATTACATCTCAGTACCACGTATCATCCTCAAACCGACCCAAACGGAGAGGGTGAATCGTGTATTAGAGGTTCTCTTGAGATCTTGTATATTGGATTTTGGGGACTCATGGAATGACCATTTGCATCTGGTTGAGTTCGCATATAATAATAGTTATCAATACAGTATTGGTATGGCTCCATTTGAAGCATTGTACGGAAGATCGTGCAACTCACCATCATGTTGGTTGGAAACCGGTGAGAAGTTCGTGCTTGGACTGGATGTAATAAGAGAAACTTCAGATAAGATCAAGGTTATTCAACAGCGAATGAAGACTGCCCAAGATAGGAAGAAGAGTTATGCTGATAAAAGACGAAGAGAATGGAAATTCTCCGTTGGCGAATTAGTATTCGTCAAGATTTCTACATTGAAGAATGTGATTTGTTTTGGTAGGAGAGTGTAATAACCCGGAAAATCTGGGCCAGTTTAAAATTTTTATTTTGGCCATTTTAGCGAATTTTGAATATTTAAAATAGATTATTTTAAATAATATCGACGAGAAATTTATTTTGAATATAATTCGAACGTATATATTATATACGTCGTCGTTAGAATATAAATATTTATATATAATTATAAATAGAATTGAAAATGGCGCGGTAGTTCGGTAATTCGATTTCAAACTTCAATTGAATGTACCGGGTGCAAAACAATCCGGATTTTAGTGAAACCAAAAATGATAGGATCTAATTGATAATATCTTTCCAACGAATCCGAAAAATCGAAATTTCCTAGCGGGAATCAAAAGATATGTCCAGTCGAAAATTCTGAATGGTCGCTATGGAATTCAGGCCCTTAAAAATGGACATTTTGCAAATGACCTCGGATTTCGACGAAACCACTTTTGTTGGGTCCGTGATGTCGAATTATTGCTAGGTTTCAAATTTCATAATTTTTCGATTCAATATGTGAGCGTGGCAAAGGAAAACGCGTTTGACCAGTTTTAGTTGATTTTAATCGACTGGAAAATGGCCATTTTTCTAACGGTCTCAGAATTCGACGAAACTAGTTTTATTAGGACCGTATCATCAATACGAAGCTAGAAAATATTTTTCTGAAATTTTTCGAGTTAGTATGTGACCCCGGTAAATTGAAATGTGCGTTTAAATTGAATATATAAAGATTTATATTTTAAATTCAACGAAAACTGATCGTAACGGCCAAATTGGCTTGCGCAACATATCCCATTATGTTCGGAATAGGGGTAATTAGCTAGGGGCAACAGGCGTTGGGTCTCATTTAGAGTTCGTATACAAAATCATACTTTTGGGAAAAATAATAAATAAATAATAATAAAATTAAATAATTGGGCCCCCATTTCCCTCCCTATACCCGGTCAACGCCCTCCCTTTCCCCTTTCTCCCTTCAAATTCGATCGTAGAAAAAAAAACATCGTTCTCGTTTTCGTCGACGACCAGGAGCCCGTCACCGTCGCGAGCCCCTCCCATCGCCAGAGCGCCGCACCCCCAACGCCACCACCCTAGACAACCCGACCCTCCTCGCGCCTCCATCTCGCGCTGCTTCTCCCCCTCTTCTCGAATGGACCTCGCGCCCCAACCCTACCCAAGACCGCGTCGATCCCCTCCACCTCCGACCTGCTGCACCTCGCCACGACCATCGACCTCGCCACTCGCTCCTCCTCCTCCGAATTGAAGACCTCGCCCAAAACCTCCACCATTCGAGAACGCCCCAGCCCCTTTTGCTGCTCCGATTCGCCTCCTTACCATCTCCGGTGAGCGGCGGCAGAATCTTGATCTGGAGCTCGGTCCAGACATGTTACAGTGAGTTTTTTTTAGCTTAACTAATTTAAATTTGATTACACAAATTAAAATCAGTTTGTTATTGAAATTAAAATCTGTTTGTTTAAAACAGTATAAAAAATATAGTTTTAAAATATTTAAAACGGAATTAAAAATAGGATTTTTATATATTGAACTTCGATAGAAAAATAGGATTTTTATATATTGAACTTCGATAGAAAAATAGGATTTTTATATATTGAACTTCGATAGAAAAATAGGATTTTTATATATTGAACTTCGATAGAAAAATAGGATTTTTATATATTGAATCGCATAGTAAAAATTCGATTTTTAAAAGTATGAAGAAATTATAAAAATATGATTTTTAAATGGAAAGTGAATAAATAAAAATGTGATTTTTATTTCAAAGACAACAAAATATAAAAATGTGTGATTTTTATATATGTAGTGGCTACGGGCAAAGAAGATAGCGAAGATGCGATAGCAATGAAGATTTCTATCAATGAAGTGCCGTGGAGCTAGGATAGCTATATGTGAGAATTCCTCACCTTTCAATTTCTTTTTTTCTAGTTATATATATATACTAGGATGCAGACGGTGTTTAGTAGCACCCGACACAATCGTCCACAGACCATGGACTTGTTTGTTTGGTTGCATAGATTAGTTGGATATTTGAATTGAAATTGAGTTGTTTGGGTGAATTGAATGAATTTGATTGATGTGTGAATGGCGTGGGCCTTCACTAGACCGGGGATAAGGCTAGGCCTTGTCCCGTTTCTAGTATCGTGCCGTTATGCCGCCGAAATTTTCTAAAATATGTTAGAAAATAAAAATATCATTTTATTGTGTAAATGAATAATAGAAATTCATATGTTGGAATAAAATGTTTTATCGTTAAAAATATAATTCTTAACGTGAATGTGAATAAAATAAATATTCATTTACAAACCCGACGGTTTGTTTATGTACACCTATTTGAAGGACATTGATTGGGACGATAAATTTTACACATCGCCCAACTGCACGAATAAAATATTTGTTTGATTGTTTGAAACCCCACACGGGTGTTGGGATGAAATTTGAAGTTCACTCATCCTGATTGATTAAATATGTCGATCGATTGATTGACAGGCTGTTATAAGCGTTAGATATCTATATTTGATGCTTATACAGTGTAGTGCACTTTGGTTGATGGTTGATTATTTTTCAATGCTATTATACATGTGTTGTATGAAAATCCATGTAATTAATTTTATATGGTAATTGATTGGGCCTCATTCCAGTTTAGAAATAGAAATATTTTGAAAAAGAAATATTTGAAATAGAATATTTGAAAATAGAAATTTATGAAGCCGTGTTGATTAGATTGACGCCATTTTGACGTGAACGATATTTATATCGATTTTATTCATTTTAAAATGAATATTGAAAAGTGATTTCGAAATCGAATATTTCGAAATGAATTGAATTGAAAACGATTTCGAAATGAATTGAATTGAAAACGATTTCGAAATGAATTGAATTGAAAACGATTTCGAAATGAATTGAATTGAAAACGATTTCGAAATGAATTGAATTGAAAACGATTTCGAAATGAATTGAATTGAAAACGATTTCGAAATGAATTGAATTGAAAACGATTTCGAAATGAATTGAATTGAAAACGATTTCGAAATGAATTGAATTGAAAACGATTTCGAAATGAATTGAATTGAAAACGATTTCGAAATGAAATGAATTGAAAACGATTTCGAAATGAATTGAATTGAAAACGATTTCGAAATGAAATGAATTGAAAACGATTTCGAAATGAATTGAATTGAAAACGATTTCGAAATGAAATGAATTGAAAACGATTTCGAAATGAATTGAATTGAAAACGATTTCGAAAGGAATTGAATTGAAAACGATTTCGAAATGAATTGAATTGAAAACGATTTCGAAATGAATTGAATTGAAAATGATTTCGAAATGAATTGAATTGAAAACGATTTCGAAATGAAATGAATTGAAAACGATTTCGAAATGAATTGAATTGAAAACGATTTCGAAAGGAATTGAATTGAAAACGATTTCGAAAGGAAATGAAGTGAAACGACTTTGAATTCGAAGTGAATATAAAACGAATTGAAATGAATTCAAATTGAATTGAAATTTGAATTAAATAGAAATGAATTTTAAAACGAATTTATAAAGAAGAATTCAATTTTGATTTGAATTGAAAAGAAAGTTGAAATTGCTTTTGAAACGATTTCAAAACTAACTATATAATTTGTTTTAAATAGAAATCGACGAAATATATATTATATATATTATATATATAATATAATGGCCTGAATAGAACGCGCCGCGCCGCGGCAGTTCATGAATTTCGACCATTTATTTCAAACGGACATTACGGGAGATCCGACCGTCGGATTCTCCTAAAACCGGAACCGTTGGGTTCGTATCGAAAAGAGCTTTCTAACGAATGTTAGAAATTTGAAATCTAACGGTTGGATTTGGAGATACGTCCAAATCAAATTCGAAAAAGGTCGCTGTAAGTGCAGTTCGATGGCCATTGTTGGAAATCGACCGTACGGGCCTTGATAAAATTATTAAAAATAGTAATAATTTGTGTAAAATCATAAGAAATGATTTGGGAAGAATTGGGATGAAAAACTCCATATTTGAAAAGATAAAAATAGATTTTTATCGAATTGAACTAGTTTTGAACTAGAATTATAATTCTATTTATTTTTAAATAAATAAATTGAATTCGAAAAGGGTTTTAAAAATAACCAAAATTTCCAATGATTGCATTGGAATGGATTTGAATCGAAATTGTCTTCGGAATATTTCGATGTTGGAATTCGTGATTATACAGATGTTGTTATGGAAATTTGAAAGATATATATTTATATCGTTATTTTCAATACGACATTTGTTAATCGTAGAATTTGATATTGAATATAAGCCGATATATTTTCTATTCAGAGCCTTATATTGAATATCAAATGTGATTTGGGTTTGTCGTGAATGGTGTCTTCACTAACACTGTTCTTGAACCCAGTTGAGAAAGGATTAAATCTTTTTATTTTGATTTAATGAAGTGTACCAATTAAATAATATTTAATTGGAATTGAATTGATATTGATTTTTGGGTTTATCGTGGACAGTGTTTTAAATAACACTCGTTCTTTAACCCGATAATTAATGAAGGTGATTTTGGGTTTATTGTAAACTGTGTTTTTAAATGACACGGATTCTTTAACCCAGTTAACGATTAAAACTAAGTTGAGTTTTAATGAATCTTTAATTAGATTGAAATGGTCGAGAATGGAGTATCACCAGTTTTACTTCATGGGATGAATAGGTTGGGATTGGGAAATTAAAACAAATGATTACTTCGGTAAGGTTCGTTAATCCCGACTAGTTGAATCGAAATTCAAAAGATGATAAAAGAATAAATTCAAGGAATTTATCTTGGATAAAATTAATGGGAACCTTTCCCTATGAATGTGAAATTTAGAAGCTAACTGTCGGTTAGCTAAGCAGAATGGTTTTCTGGATATTGATCTGATGTTGGTTTCGGCCTTCGGGGTTAATATTTGGGGAATTATTCTCTTGATTAATTTACGGTTAGTGACTAATGAATTGGAATGAGGCGTATGTTGTGTTTGTGTAACACTTATTTAAAATATACGCGAGTTATTCGGAAAGACCGGGTTTATCCCATTCTGAATAACTGATACGACGATAAGTCGAAGATGAAGACGATGGTCGAAGACCGGAGGTCTTCACGTCGTTTGGGTGATAACTGATGATCTTGATTGGGCTGTACACCCAAGAAGATGGAAACAGTTGGTGATCGTCCAGACGTACTTGGAGATCGATGGATATGCGGGGTACTAGGTGCCTCCGGTTTCGTTCAGACCCAGAACGGACTTGTAAATGGACTGTGTGTCTGACATTGGATTTTAGTCTGTGTGATTGACCTCTATTAAATATATATCTATTTGGCGGCGGAGAATTTATTCTCTTGCTTAACGCCCTTCTCTGAGACGTACGAGCTCAGGGGTTATATATTGATGGATATCAAACGCATGGAGTGAATTGCCTGTGTGGCATGCCTAAGTGGCAATTGATCGAGGCTTCTGTTGAAAAGCAAAGTCTTGTGGTGATGATCAAAGCACGGCCTTTGTGGCGTAGCTTTGTGTAACGTTTGCTTCGCGAGTTTCACACCCGGTATGAACCAAAAACGGGAGGGGACATCAGGGAGGACTTGCGTTTCTTCCTAGTTAGAAGTGGCGTCAGTGGTTTTACACGCCCTGACGAGTTTGACTTATGTGGTTGTTGCTGTTGCGAGGCGCCTCGGATTGATCGGTCGTTCTCGAACCGATGGAGTCATTTAGTTGGCTCATTTACGCCCCAAAGGGCGGGGAAACGCATGTTCAGGCATTTTAATCCACATCGGTGGACCGGCCCTGACGATCCAAGGGCCCACCTGAGTCTGGGTCCTGAGGCTCGGGCTAGGCAGTCTCGAATCGGTGAGGACTATCTTTTGCCTCGGTTCATAGACGGAAATCCAATTTCCAAATACGTGACATGTGCGGTTTTATTTGTAGAGCCTAGTATGGCGACATAGTGGGATGGGGCGCTCATGCCGCCTATGATTGATACTTATGATTTGAAGTTGTTTTATACACTATGCACTTATTATAGTATCAAATGATTTGTTTTAAACGTATCAAGCATTCTTTGGCTGTTATAAGGGAAAACCCTATCCTCGGCTGCGTTGCATTGTGTGATGGGACCTGGGTCTTATAACAGCTTCATTTTTTCTTTATTTAGCATTGCGCTGTTTGTTTTATGCACTGGTATTCTTGGGAGGAAACCCGTTCCGTGTTATACGGCGTGGTCCCTTGATTTACCTAACTTGAAAATAAAGATTAACTGTTTTTAGTTCTCACACCAGTCCCATGACTGACCTGGAGTTTATTGTTTTAACCTAAACTCTGGGTGCCCTTATTTTGACACGGGCAACTAGTAGTTTTGGTTTTGCAGATTTATATTCACAGGATCCTGGTTTACAGCTGGAACGATATCCGGAAAGCTTTGTATCCGTATATCTTCTTCTAGTTGTGTATTGTATTATTTTCCGCTGCTATGTATTTAAATGTAATTTAAATCTCTGTTATTTCTGTGTAATATTCATTTATACTCGGTATATTCTTGTAATCTGGTGCATTGTTGTAATATACAATGAAATGTTCTTCTGTATGCGTTCTATTTTGTCGTGTTCTCAAACAATAGGGCGTTTCGAGCGGTCTGGGTCGGTTTAGCGACTGGTTCGGACCGAGCGAAATTCCTTGCCGTTTCATTTGGTATCAGAGCTTTGGTTTACAAAGCTAGAGAACAAGACACATTAGAACCATACGAATGAATTCATCAGATATTGGATTAGTAGTATCCAATTAGAATGACTCGTTAGAGATGGGATCAGTAGTATCCTAGAACGAGTGTGAAGAGTATATTTTGAAAATGAAAACAAATTTTGTTTTGAAAATTTAAATCAACTATTCGTATTTGATTATCTATTTATATTGATTTTGGACAGTCCAGTATATAAAGAATTTGCATATACGCCTTGCAAACGTATATTCAAAATTTTAATATATTGGATAGATATAGAATCACACTCTAGTCGCCCGGACCTGATTCTGATGATTGACGCGTCATCATTAGTAATTAGTTTCGTGTTTCGAAGGTGTGATTTTCTATATATTTCCATTGGACTGGTGTGAGAACCAAAACTTATATAGTTAGAACACATTGTTGTGATTTGGCATCAAAAACATGATTTTTGACTATGTATCGAAATTATGAATTTGAAACTCTAATTCACTAATTGATTGATGATTGTGTTGTTTGTTTAATTGTTTGATAATTTTGAACCATTACGCCTAATTGTATCAAATAATGAATTTTATTGAAATTGGTCGCATTTGCTTGCATATACTTGTACTTACATTGAACAGGTCATAGCAAGGAGGCTAGAGCAGAGAATAAAATTTGTTTGCCCGACAAATAGGTACATGTTTACTACATAATTTACTGTTTTGTTTGGGTGATGATGATTTTTTGAGCCTATTGGCTAGCCGCTTGGCTTTTTCTTTTTCTTTTTGAGATCTGAAGGACCGGGGAAGCTATTTGAAATTCCCCGATTCTCCCGGTGCAGGGGAGGTTATGGCGAAATTTTTCGAAAATTTAAGGTGTTAGCCAAATTTTTGAAATTTTGAAAATTCTCAGAAACTAAAGAGTTGGAGAATGGAAGCCGGATCGAACGTAGAGTTGATTAATCAAACCACTTTCGACTTTGTTCCTTTTCGGGGACGAAAAGTTTTATGTGGGGGAGATTGTAATAACCCGGAAAATCTGGGCCAGTTTAAAATTTTTATTTTGGCCATTATAGCGAATTTTGAATATTTAAAATAGATTATTTTAAATAATATCGACGAGAAATTTATTTTGAATATAATTCGAACGTATATATTATATACGTCGTCGTTAGAATATAAATATTTATATATAATTATAAATAGAATTGAAAATGGCGCGGTAGTTCGATAATTCGATTTCAAACTTCAATTGAATGTACCAGGTGCAAAACAATCCGGATTTTAGTGAAACCAAAAATGATAGGATCTAATTGATAATATCTTTCCAACGAATCCGAAAAATCAAAATTTTCTAGCGGGAATCAAAAGATATGTCCAGTCGAAAATTCTGAATAGTCGCTATGGAATTCAGGCCCTTAAAAATGGACATTTTGCAAATGACCTCGGATTTCGACGAAACCACTTTTGTTGGGTCCGTGATGTCGAATTATTGCTAGGTTTCAAATTTCATAATTTTTCGATTCAATATGTGAGCGTGGCAAAGGAAAACGCGTTTGACTAGTTTTAGTTGATTTTAATCGACTGGAAAATGGCCATTTTTCTAACGGTCTCAGAATTCGACGAAACTAGTTTTATTAGGACCGTATCATCAATACGAAGCTAGAAAATATTTTTCTGAAATTTTTCGAGTTAGTATGTGACCCCGGTAAATTGAAATGTGCGTTTAAATTGAATATATAAAGATTTATATTTTAAATTCAACGAAAACTGATCGTAACGGCCAAATTGGCTTGCGCAACATATCCCATTATGTTCGGAATAGGGGTAATTAGCTAGGGGCAACAGGCGTTGGGTCTCATTTAGAGTTCGTATACAAAATCATACTTTTGGGAAAAATAATAAATAAATAATAATAAAATTAAATAATTGGGCCCCCATTTCCCTCCCTATACCCGGTCAACGCCCTCCCTTTCCCCTTTCTCCCTTCAGATTCGATCGTAGAAAAAAAAACATCGTTCTCGTTTTCGTCGACGACCAGGAGCCCGTCACCGTCGCGAGCCCCTCCCATCGCCAGAGCGCCGCACCCCCAACGCCACCACCCTAGACAACCCGACCCTCCTCGCGCCTCCCTCTCGCGCTGCTTCTCCCCCTCTTCTCGAATGGACCTCGCGCCCCAACCTTACCCAAGACCGCGTCGATCCCCTCCACCTCTGACCTGCTGCACCTCGCCACGACCATCGACCTCGCCACTCTCTCCTCCTCCTCCGAATTGAAGACCTCGCCCAAAACCTCCACCATTCGAGAACGCCCCAGCCCCTTTTGCTGCTCCGATTCGCCTCCTTACCATCTCCGGTGAGCGGCGGCAGAATTTTGATCTGGAGCTCGGTCCAGACATGTTACAGTGAGTTTTTTTTTAGCTTAACTAATTTAAATTTGATTACACAAATTAAAATCAGTTTGTTATTGAAATTAAAATCTGTTTGTTTAAAACAGTATAAAAAATATAGTTTTAAAATATTTAAAACGGAATTAAAAATAGGATTTTTATATATTGAACTTCGATAGAAAAATAGGATTTTTATATATTGAACTTCGATAGAAAAATAGGATTTTTATATATTGAACTTCGATAGAAAAATAGGATTTTTATATATTGAACTTCGATAGAAAAATAGGATTTTTATATATTGAACTTCGATAGAAAAATAGGATTTTTATATATTGAACATCATAGTAGAAAATTAGATTTTTATATATTGAATCGCATAGTAAAAATTCGATTTTTAAAAGTATGAAGAAATTATAAAAATATGATTTTTAAATGGAAAGTGAATAAATAAAAATGTGATTTTTATTTCAAAAACAACAAAATATAAAAATGTGTGATTTTTATATATGTAGTGGCTACGGGCAAAGAAGATAGCGAAGATGCGATAACAATGAAGATTTCTATCAATGAAGTGCCGTGGAGCTAGGATAGCTATATGTGAGAATTCCTCACCTTTCAATTTCTTTTTTTCTAGTTATATATATATACTAGGATGTAGACGGTGTTTAGTAGCACCCGACACAATCGTCCACAGACCATGGACTTGTTTGTTTGGTTGCATAGATTAGTTGGATATTTGAATTGAAATTGAGTTGTTTGGGTGAATTGAATGAATTTGATTGATGTGTGAATGGCGTGGGCCTTCACTAGACCGGGGATAAGGCTAGGCCTTGTCCCGTTTCTAGTATCGTGCCGTTATGCCGCCGAAATTTTCTAAAATATGTTAGAAAATAAAAATATCATTTTATTGTGTAAATGAATAATAGAAATTCATATGTTGGAATAAAATGTTTTATCGTTAAAAATATAATTCTTAACGTGAATGTGAATAAAATAAATATTCATTTACAAACCCGACGGTTTGTTTATGTACACCTATTTGAAGGACATTGATTGGGACGATAAATTTTACACATCGCCCAACTGCACGAATAAAATATTTGTTTGATTGTTTGAAACCCCACACGGGTGTTGGGATGAAATTTGAAGTTCACTCATCCTGATTGATTAAATATGTCGATCGATTGATTGACAGGCTGTTATAAGCGTTAGATATCTATATTTGATGCTTATACAGTGTAGTGCACTTTGGTTGATGGTTGATTATTTTTCAATGCTATTATACATGTGTTGTATGAAAATCCATGTAATTAATTTTATATGGTAATTGATTGGGCCTCATTCCAGTTTAGAAATAGAAATATTTTGAAAAAGAAATATTTGAAATAGAATATTTGAAAATAGAAATTTATGAAGCCGTGTTGATTAGATTGACACCATTTTGACGTGAACGATATTTATATCGATTTTATTCATTTTAAAATGAATATTGAAAAGTGATTTCGAAATCGAATATTTCGAAATGAATTGAATTGAAAACGATTTCGAAATGAATTGAATTGAAAACGATTTCGAAATGAATTGAATTGAAAACGATTTCGAAATGAATTGAATTGAAAACGATTTCGAAATGAATTGAATTGAAAACGATTTCGAAATGAATTGAATTGAAAACGATTTCGAAATGAATTGAATTGAAAACGATTTCGAAATGAATTGAATTGAAAACGATTTCGAAATGAAATGAATTGAAAACGATTTCGAAATGAATTGAATTGAAAACGATTTCGAAATGAAATGAATTGAAAACGATTTCGAAATGAATTGAATTGAAAACGATTTTGAAATGAATTGAATTGAAAACGATTTCGAAATGAATTGAATTGAAAACGATTTCGAAATGAATTGAATTGAAAACGATTTCGAAATGAATTGAATTGAAAACGATTTTGAAATGAAATGAATTGAAAACGATTTCGAAATGAAATGAATTGAAAACGATTTCGAAATGAATTGAATTGAAAACGATTTCGAAAGGAATTGAATTGAAAACGATTTCGAAAGGAAATGAAGTGAAACGACTTTGAATTCGAAGTGAATTTAAAACGAATTGAAATGAATTCAAATTGAATTGAAATTTGAATTAAATAGAAATGAATTTTAAAACGAATTTATAAAGAAGAATTCAATTTTGATTTGAATTGAAAAGAAAGTTGAAATTGCTTTTGAAACGATTTCAAAACTAACTATATAATTCGTTTTAAATAGAAATCGACGAAATATATATTATATATATTATATATATAATATAATGGCCAGAATAGAACGCGCCGCGCCGCGGCAGTTCGTGAATTTCGACCATTTATTTCAAACGGACATTACGGGAGATCCGACCGTCGGATTCTCCTAAAACCGGAACCGTTGGGTTCGTATCGAAAAGAGCTTTCTAACGAATGTTAGAAATTTGAAATCTAACGGTTGGATTTGGAGATACGTCCAAATCAAATTCGAAAAAGGTCGCTGTAAGTGCAGTTCGATGGCCATTGTTGGAAATCGACCGTACGGGCCTTGATAAAATTATTAAAAATAGTAATAATTTGTGTAAAATCATAAGAAATGATTTGGGAAGAATTGGGATGAAAAACTCCATATTTGAAAAGATAAAAATAGATTTTTATCGAATTGAACTAGTTTTGAACTAGAATTATAATTCTATTTATTTTTAAATAAATAAATTGAATTCGAAAAGGGTTTTAAAAATAACCAAAATTTCCAATGATTGCATTGGAATGGAATTGAATCGAAATTGTCTTCGGAATATTTCGATGTTGGAATTCGTGATTATACAGATGTTGTTATGGAAATTTGAAAGATATATATTTATATCGTTATTTTCAATACGACATTTGTTAATCGTAGAATTTGATATTGAATATAAGCCGATATATTTTCTATTCAGAGCCTTATATTGAATATCAAATGTGATTTGGGTTTGTCATGAATGGTGTCTTCACTAACACTGTTCTTGAACCCAGTTGAGAAAGGATTAAATCTTTTTATTTTGATTTAATGAAGTGTACCAATTAAATAATATTTAATTGGAATTGAATTGATATTGATTTTTGGGTTTATCGTGGACAGTGTTTTAAATAACACTCGTTCTTTAACCCGATAATTAATGAAGGTGATTTTGGGTTTATTGTGAACTGTGTTTTTAAATGACACGGATTCTTTAACCCAGTTAACGATTAAAACTAAGTTGAGTTTTAATGAATCTTTAATTAGATTGAAATGGTCGAGAATGGAGTATCACCAGTTTTACTTCATGGGATGAATAGGTTGGGATTGGGAAATTAAAACAAATGATTACTTCGGTAAGGTTCGTTAATCCCGACTAGTTGAATCGAAATTCAAAAGATGATAAAAGAATAAATTCAAGGAATTTATCTTGGATAAAATTAATGGGAACCTTTCCCTATGAATGTGAAATTTAGAAACTAACTGTCGGTTAGCTAAGCAGAATGGTTTTCTGGATATTGATCTGATGTTGGTTTCGGCCTTCGGGGTTAATATTTGGGGAATTATTCTCTTGATTAATTTACGGTTAGTGACTAATGAATTGGAATGAGGCGTATGTTGTGTTTGTGTAACACTTATTTAAAATATACGCGAGTTATTCGGAAAGACCGGGTTTATCCCATTCTGAATAACTGATACGACGATAAGTCGAAGATGAAGACGATGGTCGAAGACCGGAGGTCTTCACGTCGTTTGGGTGATAACTGATGATCTTGATTGGGCTGTACACCCAAGAAGATGGAAACAGTTGGTGATCGTCCAGACGTACTTGGAGATCGATGGATATGCGGGGTACTAGGTGCCTCCGGTTTCGTTCAGACCCAGAACGGACTTGTAAATGGACTGTGTGTCTGACATTGGATTTTAGTCTGTGTGATTGACCTCTATTAAATATATATCTGTTTGGCGGCGGAGAATTTATTCTCTTGCTTAACGCCCTTCTCTGAGACGTACGAGCTCAGGGGTTATATATTGATGGATATCAAACGCATGGAGTGAATTGCCTGTGTGGCATGCCTAGGTGGCAATTGATCGAGGCTTCTTTTGAAAAGCAAAGTCTTGTGGTGATGATCAAAGCACGGCCTTTGTGGCGTAGCTTTGTGTAACGTTTGCTTCGCGAGTTTCACACCCGGTATGAACCAAAAACGGGAGGGGACATCAGGGAGGACTTGCGTTTCTTCCTAGTTAGAAGTGGCGTCAGTGGTTTTACATGCCCTGACGAGTTTGACTTATGTGGTTGTTGCTGTTGCGAGGCGCCTCGGATTGATCGGTCGTTCTCGAACCGATGGAGTCATTTAGTTGGCTCATTTACGCCCCAAAGGGCGGGGAAACGCATGTTCAGGCATTTTAATCCACATCGGTGGACCGGCCCTGACGATCCAAGGGCCCACCTGAGTCTGGGTCCTGAGGCTCGGGCTAGGCAGTCTCGAATCGGTGAGGACTATCTTTTGCCTCGGTTCATAGACGGAAATCCAATTTCCAAATACGTGACATGTGCGGTTTTATTTGTAGAGCCTAGTATGGCGACATAGTGGGATGGGGCGCTCATGCCGCCTATGATTGATACTTATGATTTGAAGTTGTTTTATACACTATGCACTTATTATAGTATCAAATGATTTGTTTTAAACGTATCAAGCATTCTTTGGCTGTTATAAGGGAAAACCCTATCCTCGGCTGCGTTGCATTGTGTGATGGGACCTGGGTCTTATAACAGCTTCATTTTTTCTTTATTTAGCATTGCGCTGTTTGTTTTATGCACTGGTATTCTTGGGAGGAAACTCGTTCCGTGTTATACGGCGTGGTCCCTTGATTTACCTAACTTGAAAATAAAGATTAACTGTTTTTAGTTCTCACACCAGTCCCATGACTGACCTGGAGTTTATTGTTTTAACCTAAACTCTGGGTGCCCTTATTTTGACACGGGCAGCTAGTAGTTTTGGTTTTGCAGATTTATATTCACAGGATCCTGGTTTACAGCTGGAACGATATCCGGAAAGCTTTGTATCCGTATATCTTCTTCTAGTTGTGTATTGTATTATTTTCCGCTGCTATGTATTTAAATGTAATTTAAATCTCTGTTATTTCTGTGTAATATTCATTTATACTCGGTATATTCTTGTAATCTGGTGCATTTTTGTAATATACAATGAAATGTTCTTCTGTATGCATTCTATTTTGTCGTGTTCTCAAACAATAGGGCGTTTCGAGCGGTCTGGGTCGGTTTAGCGACTGGTTCGGACCGAGCGAAATTCCTTGCCGTTTCAGAGAGTAAGTTGGCACCAAGGTTTGTTAGTCTGTTTCCAGTTCTCGAACAAGTGGGGAATTTGGCGTAAAAAGTTGGACTACCAGACAAGATGGTAGGAGTTCACGATGTATTTCAAGTTTCCCAATTAAAGAAGTTCGTGCACGACCCTGATATGACTATTTCACCAGATCAGTGGGATGAATCGAGGTAGAACTCGAGGCAGTTGAAAGCTGCAGACCGATTCGTATTGTCGGTACGATACAAAGCAACTTCGAAGGAAGATGGTGAAACTAGTGAAAGTCCAGTGGGGTGATAATGAGCATGACTGTACTTGGGAAACAGAAGAGAACATAAGGAAGTCGTATCCAGAACTCTTTGTCTGGTAAGAATTTAATGACCATTTAGTTAACCCCTTGTTAGTAAACCGCATGCTAGGATAGGTTTGTTGTATTGTTATGTATGTCGTAAATGGTTGATGGACATGCAGGCCATCTTTTTATGTTTTGGTTAAGGAATTTCAGGGGCAAAATTTCTTGAAGGGGGGAGAGTGTAACGACCCGCGTTCTAAGTATCGGAGGATAGTAGAATATTTATTTCATTCTCATACGCAGCCGTATGGTTATGTAACTTTGGGGAGCGACTATTATGGTCATTTCCCGTGTTCACAATTTTTGCTGAAATTTAAATGAACATATTGCCCCTGGCGAATCTTGTTTCGCTAATAACTTTTGATTGGTAAGGAGTTTTGACCTGAAACCACTTCCACTGGATTCAAATGACGGTTTACCTTTCCGTAGAGTGGTCAAATTAATCAAGCGGACTTAACGTTTGGGAGATATGGATGAAATAAGGTTTGGAAGGTGAAAAACTGCATAATTAGGATTAACCAGGTGATTAACAGCTAAGCCCATAACCCATTTCAAGATTAGGGTTATGGGAGGGCTGATAGGGTTTGAGAAATCAGTTTTTTTCATTTTTCCAGTTGCCATTTACCTTCCTCTAACCCTAACAATGGCGTCCAACTCCCAAATCACATTCTAATCCAATATTAAGCTAATCAACATCAAATCAAGGCAAATTAACATCAAATTGGAGGTATAGTTGTTGTGTTGCATTAAGATTAAAAACAAATCAATTATAGTTCCAGATATGAAATTTATTTGTTGCTAAGGTGAGTGATTTGCACTTTTATTCCAAAATATTATTTTATGCCTCTTTTAGAAATTTTGGTTAATTTGGATATATTTTCCTAATCCTATAGTTAAATCATGATTAAGGGGATTAAGGGGAAAACATGGGCTTTGGGTGCGTTTGATCCATATTTACATGATTATTCACTGTTCTGATGTTAATCGTCGATTGTATATGGTTCTATTACTGTTTGGTATGATTTGTGAATGCATAGAATAGTTAGAATGGTCGAAAACACCGTCATGTGGCGTAAATAGCTTTCTGGAAAGTTGCAGGAAATTGGAGCAGGTCCCCGATCGTGAGGTACATCATGACCACGACCCGACCTTGGTCGTGAAACCACCTCACGAGCCGACCACCCCCATTACGAACCGACACATCACGAACCGGACCAGAGGATGCTCGACGACCGCCACATAGGAAGTACCATGAACCGGGTCCATATTGAAATGGAAGTCAATGTGTATGACTTAAAGGATCTATATGGATATAGCGGAATATATATGATATGCTAGCTAAATGATATGCAATAGTCAAACAAACTCTTAGCTACGGAGATATATCACAATCAAAGTAAATATGGAAAGTAAAGTAAAGTAAAGTGACACCAAGAGTTTTTATACTGGTTCGGACTTCCCGCCCTACGTCCAGTCCCGAAGCTCCTATCTGGATTTTCACTAATAACCACCTTACTTCACCCGGAGGAACGGGTATACAACACCCGAGCAGACGAACGGGATTTCACGCCTCTTACAACACTGAGGACTTCAACACGTGCCTCTTACAACACCAGGACTTTAGGTAAGATGAATGTACTTTGTTGTTGACAATATGTGTTCTTGATAACATAATTTTGTCACTTGTAGTACAAACTTCCTGTAATCTTATTTTCAAATCATATATTTTTATATATGAAGATTTGGAAGTGGATATCGTATTGAATCAAAAGAATGTTAAATTGTTTCTAGGATTCTAACGATATATGATAGAATATGAGCAATTTGAGCGCACAAGAGTTCAAGAATGAAATCAAGAGAATAGAGATTAGATTGATAGAATTGGTGATTTGAAATGATGATCACATGATGTTTATATAAGGAATAAATAGTTATAACCATTCATGAAGAGTTGCAATCAACGGTCATGTTTATTGGAAAGGAGAAAGAGAAACAACCGTTGAAGAAATGGAAGTGTCTATACGAAAGGTTGCTTTCAGGAATAAAATGGCCGACAGGTCAAAAAGGACCACTAGACAGGAATTTGAATATATATACGTTATGTATCCTTGTGCACGTTATCTGTGCATTCTGGGCAAAAATGGTCGACCGCCTGGTTTTCAACAATCGACCGGTTTAGCCCAGATTACACACTCATACATTCTAATATATATATTCAAAGATTGGAGGTGTGAGATTATTTGAGGATAGATTTTAACATAAATAAAACTACTAACATACCAAATAATCAATCTCTAACGTATAATACCAATGAATATCTTCATTTTCTTCTTTTTGTCGATCACGGCGTATCTCTATGTCAGAAATCATAATTCTATGAAAATCTTGACTCAACACCTCAATGGTGACACTTCAATAAAAACCGTGTCTACAACATCAAACTCAATATCGATTCGTCCCTTATCAGCTTATGACTTTTGCCGGTCTTGTGCCGTCTTCATGCGTCTTCGAATCAAGTTTATCTTCTCCAAGGTTTCCCTAACCATCTCGGGCCCAAGCAAAATCTTATCCGTAGACTCCCACCAACAAGTCGGTGATTGGCAAGGTCGTCCATATAGAGCTTCAAATGTTGCCATGCCAATACTAGTCTGATAGCTGTAGTTGTAGGCGAACTCTACTAATGGAATGTGTTCTTCCCATATCCCTCTAAAATCCAAGATGCATAACCTCAAAAGATCTTCTAAAATCCGATTCACTCTTTTTGTTTGGCCATCCGTCTTAGGGTGATAAGCGGTGCTCAAACACAATTGCGTTCCTACCGCCTCTTGCAAGATCTTCCAAAACTCACTAGTGAAAATGGGATCTCGATCGCTTACGATACTGGAAGTTATGCCGTGTAGACGAACTATCTCTCGGAGATAAACAGATGCTAACCATGATGCTGTTCTTTTACTCTTAATGGGAATGGAATGGGCGCTCTTGGTAAGTCTATCTACTATTACCCAAATCCCCGTATTACCCTTCTTTGACCTCGGCAACCCGTTGACGAAATCCATGGAAATACTTTCCCATTTCCACTGTGGAACCTCTAAAGGGTGAAGAGAACGCCAGGCTTCTTTTGCTCAACCATGACTTGCTGGCACACTAAGCATCTAGAAACGAACTCAGCCACATCCTTCTTCATTCCGGCCGAAAAGAAAACTCGCTTCATGTCCCTATACATCTTGTCACCACCGGGATGTATGGTCATCTTAGAACGATGTGCTTCTTCAAGGATTGTCCTTCTCAAACTCTCATCTCGTGATATGCAAAGTCTTCCATCCTTACGCAACCAACCTTTTTCATCTATAGTCTACCTACTAAGATGGCTCGAAGACTACCCTCTTATGAGCTTGTCTACCATCTCTATCAGCTGTGGGTCATCTCGCTGCGCTCCTATCTGTCCCAAAAGCGTAGGTCGCACCTGTAAAGATGCCAACAAACCAGGTACATAATCGATAGAGGGTCTAAAACCAAAGGTAGATATGTACTCTAAACTCTGTTGCTCGACGAACAAAGGACTCAAAGTCAACCTCTTCCTACTCAAGGCGTCTGCCACGACGTTACCTTTGCCAGGGGCATATGCAATCTCAAAATCGTAGGATGCTAAGAACTCCATCCACCTCTATTGCCTTAAGTTTAGATCTTTTAGAGAGAACAAATATTTAAGGGACTTATGGTCTGTATACAACTTAAACCTCTCTCCAAGCAAATAGTGACGCCAAGACTTAACTGCAAAAAACTATGGCAGCTAACTCTAAGTCGTGGGTAGGGTAATTCTTCTCATTGACCTTTAACTGCCTTCCACCATAGCTAATCACCCTTCCCTCTTGCATCAAAACTGCGTCAAGCCGTGTCCCGCAAGCATCGGTATACACGGTGAATGGTTTACTCCCATTTGGCAAAACTAAAACTGGAGCTGTTGTCAATGCCCTCTTCAAACATTGGAAAGCATCATCACAGTCAACATCCCAAGAAAAGGTCAAATTCTTTTTCGTCAACCGTGTAAGTGGGGATGATATCTTAGCAAATTCCTTGATGAACTTTCTATAATAGCCCTCCAACCCTAGAAAACTTCTTACTTCTGTTGCATTTCTAGGAACCTTCCAATCTTGTATTGCTACCACCTTCGCGGGATCCACTGTTATCCCTTCCTTAGAGACCACATGCCCTAAGAACCTCACTTCCTTCATCCAAAAATGACATTTGGAGAATTTAGCTTTGATTAGATGTGCTCGAAGGGGTCTCTAATACTTCCCTAAGATGTAGGGTATATTCTTCCTCACTTCTAGAGAATATCAAGATATCATCCACAAAGACTACTACAAATTTGTTTAGAAACTCCTTAAACACCCTACCCATCAAGTCCACGAAATATGCAGGTGCATTCGTCAAACCAAAAGGCATGACGAGCCATTCAAAGAAACCATCTGGAGTTCTAAATGCATTCTTATCTATGCCGTCCTCAGCCACCCTTAGCTGATGAAATTCTGTAGCTAAATCCAACTGCGAGAAAACCGAAGCACTAGCAAACTGATCGAAGAAGTCATCTATCCTCGGTAATGGGTGTCTGTTCTTCTTCGTGAGCATATTCATCTCCCTATAGTCCGCGCACATTCTAAGAGAACCATCGGCCTTAGTAGCAAAAACAACTGGAGCACCCCACTTCGAGATACTTCTTCTTATAAACCCTTTCTCAAGCAACTCTTTCACTTGTTTACTAAGCTCCCTCCTTTCTCTTGGAGCCATGTGGCGCACAGGCAATGCAACTGGCTTGGCATTGTCCACCAAGTATATACGGAAATCTATCTTGCATTTTAGAGCTAAGCCCCTAACCTCCTCAAAGACATTTGCATACTCATGGACTACTCGAACAGATTGCAAATCATCAATAGATGCGTCAAGAGATTCTAGGTAGCTAAGCATAACAGAACCCTTAGGGTCGCATGAGATATCGAGAGTATTACCCAAACTAGTCAACAGTCTAACTACCCTCTTTTCACAGTCGAGAATGGCACCATACCTGGCTATCCAATCCATTCCTAGAATCAACCCATAGACCGTGAAACCAAGCACATAAGCGTTTCATTCGAACTCAACGCCATACACAAATATTCTCAAATTCCGACATAACATAGGCAGATGAGCCGTACCCCCAATTGGACTTGAGACAACTACGGGATCCACTACTGTACTAGTATCTAGGTGTAGAGACTCAACAACAAAAGCGGATATAAACGAATGTGAAGCACCTGAATCAAACGAAGTACGTACATGATGATCGAAAAGGAAAATCAAACTTTTAAGAGAAATGTTTCTACCTCTCTCTTGCGTAGCTGCAATGAGAGCATGAACCTTCCCTCTAGAAGTAGATCTTGTCCGCTATCCTTGCCTCCTTGGGCAGTCTTTAATCATACGTCATGCCTCACCACATCGGAAGAAACCCGTCGTCTTCTTATTCGTACAGACCTTCTTCACATGGCCAAGTATTCCACAATTGTGACGCTTTCTTTGCTCTGAACCCTTGTTATCCTTACCACCCTTCTTTCGTTGTTGTTGTGCCTTCTTTGGATCCCCTTTCTTATCCTATGCCTTATTAGCACCTTTCTCCTCTTCATGTATCAACGCCATATCACCAAGATTCTCGAAAGTAGCCCCTATAGGAATGTGGGACATAGCCAACTCGTGTAATGGTTCATTCAGACCCTTGGCAAATCTCAAGGCCTTCTTATGTGGTGTATTAACTAATTCCATACTAAATCTTGCTAACAGTTTAAACTTGTTAATGTACTCCTTCACAGACAAACTCCCTTGTTTCAAAGCCGAGAACCTCTCCATGTATAAACTCTCCTCTGCTTGTGAAAGAAATTTCAACTTGAACCTTTGCCTAAAATCCATCCACGTCTCCACTGCACGTCCTCCATTAGCTACTTCCCACCAAAATGAAGCTTCATCCTTCATCAACCAAGCAGCTAGCTGAACCTTCCTTCAATCGTCTATCTCAAAGATACCAAACAAGTCCTCTACTTCCTTAACCAATTTCGAGCCTCAACAAACGTCTCAGTTCCGTAAAACGGTTTTCCACCCATCGCATGGAAGTCTATGAATATCTCGGAAAAAAGTCTACACGGGGAGGAGGACGAGGGGTGGCTGCTGCTGGGGGAGGAGGAATGTTTGTTGGGCCTGCGGTAGTAGCCCTAGCCTCCAGACAACTTCTGAACTATCCTGGTATCTGTACGCCCTCGGGTATATCGGGTTCCGTAGACATGCTAAAAGGAAAAAGGAAGAGATTCAAAACAGAGAATCGAAAGATAGATATATGGCTTTTGGGGATTATGTTTTTCATAATAAACCTTTATCTTGAAAATACCCTCTTTAAAACATGTCTTTAAAAATACTTTTTTTTTCTAAAAATGCTTTTGAAGACGGTTTTCAAAATCTTTTATCTGTTCTGGTAACCTTCAGCTCTGATACCACGTGTAACACCCCAAGTCTATTAATATCACTCACTAAGGGAATGCATTAACTTTCGTGGAGCGTTATAAGAGTATAAAACAGAACATCACAAGACAAATATATAAAATGGTACTTAAAAAAATTCAAAATTTATCCATTGCAGCGGAAAAGAAAAACATGTCTGGTTACAACTTCAAAACCATATACTAAAGCCAAGTACACAAATATCCATCTTGAACAAAATTATTATCAGAGCACATAAAAGCAAAACCATAATCCAACTCCAAATAGCCATAATGAAAAAGAGATAAAGCTGAGCATTCTTTCAACACTTCCAAGCACTTCAAGAAGAAAGAAATCCGAGTCAAGATCCACTAATCCCACCCTGAGGACCTTGGAGGGAGGGGGGAAGAAAGAAAAGAGGTGAAACAGAAAGGGCCAGACATAAAGTCTGGCGAGTCTAGTGACTTTAACAATATAATCAGTAAAGTAACAGGATAAGAACATAAACTAGATAAAAGAGATGACTGTAACATAAGCACATATGACAAGGTGAACAAGGTAAGCAAGATAGAACATCGACAATGCTCCTAACCACCATAAGATATGCTATGCACCGTACCAACATACTAGTTACCTAGTAAAGGATGATCCCTCTTAAACAAATATAATGATGGTAGTTTCGCGTACTTCTAGTTACCATCATAGGTGCAACCTTGCTCCTACCCCCACTAGTTGTACCCACTACCCTTCCCATTCGATCGACTCCCTAACCTCGTAGATACCTGTGCTGGTCCCACAATAGGGTGTATCACTCCCTAAGGTGGCAACCCCGATACTACTGAAATTCACAACTTATACCTACACAATGCAACAACATCTTACCTACCAGCCCGGAACCACGCCCGCACATGACTCCGTTTGACTTGCACTGTAACACCCAACGTCCATTAAAGTCACTCTCAAAGGGAATGCATTAACTTCCGTGGAGTATTATTGGTGAATAGAACAGAATATAACAAGACAGATACATATATTGGTACTTGAAGAATTTTAAAACAACTTTTATTGCAGTGGAGAAATAGTTTGATTACAACAACATCATAAACCAACAGTAAAACCAAGTACACTTAATATCCATCTTGACAAATTGTTTTATGAGTACATAAAGTAAAAAAGCATAACCCCAACATAAGTAGCCATAAAAGAGATGAGATGAACTATAATTTCAGCAATCCAAGAACTTCCAAAAGAGAGTAAAAGATCCAAATCAAGATCCACTAGCACTAGTCCCACCCTGAGAACCAGGAGGGGGGAAGAAAGAAAAGAGGCGAAAAAAGGGGGTCAGACATAATGTCTGGTGAGTACAATAACTATAACAATATAATTATTAAAGTAATTAGGATAAGGCATAAACTGGTAAAACAAGGAATGACTGTGAAACAAGTGGGCAAGACAAAACAAACAAGAGGAATATTCTGGCATTAATCTCGCTCCTAATCACTATAGGATAATTACTATACTGCACCACTACTAGTCGCCCTAAAAGTTGATCCTGCCTACCGAACATAATAATCATAATGGTAGTTTCGTGTACCCCTAGCTGTCTCCATAGGTGTTGTTGCCCCTATCTCCACTAGTTGTACCCACTATCCCCATGCGATTGGCTCCCTTACTCGTAGATACCCGTGCTGGTCCCACAGTGGGGTGTATCACTCCCCAAAGTGGCAACCCGATACCACTAAAGATGCACGACTTATATCTACACGATGCAACGTCTTACCTAACTGCCTAGGCCCACGCACGCACATGACCCCGTTGGACTTACGTTGCCACCGTTAACCTGTTTTGACCTCTTACAATCAAACCCAGTAAGCGTGTCCTGTCCTCGATTTAACTCGAGCTCACAAAGATACTTAATGGGTTACTGGTTTGAAAAGGGTCCCCACACTTGACACATGCCTTCCACCTATGCTTGGTCCCCACTAGAATTTTCCACTTAACCCCTTCTTATTCATGTCTTCTTACATGTTGAAATTTGGTTAAGTGTTTCTAATCGTATTTCACATGTCACCCATGTCACCCACTTAACTCCCATGTCCCACCACATGTTTATCTTGGTTAAGTGTTACTTAATTCATTATAACCGTAACCTTGTAAGACCTCTCACATTAGACAACCGTTTGCGGTTGCTGGATTTGTCGGGCGGGCCCGGGCAGTCTTATACTGCAAACGTGTCTGACCTCGTGTCTTTACAATGGTTACGCATTTAATTTATGCCTTTGACCTCTCACTTAGGCTACCGTTTGTGATTGCTGGATTTGCCGGGCGGGTCCGGGCAGTCTTACACCACAAACGAGTCTAACTCGTGTCTTAGGCGTATATTATTATGTATAATTATTTAACCCTAATATGAATTAATTATCCCTATTCAAATTGTCAATAATTTCCAAATTAATTATGCCCATAATTGTCACCTAAATTATGTGCATACTTTTTAGGTATAAAAATTATACCAATTAATGTTTCAATTTAATTATATGCTTTTAAAGCCATTTTATGCCAATTCACAGTTTACATAATTAATATTTTCCCATTGTCCCCACGCTATTCGTACGTTCAAGTATGAAATATGTTAGACTCGCAAATAGTCTAACTTATAAAAAAGAAACATCACAACTTGCATAACACATAAAAATAGATCTAAATTGGAAATAGGAATTATAACATAAATTTTCGTAGCCAATAATTTGCATAGACAATGGTCATATAGGATCATATATTTGCATAAACTACCATGGATCTAAATATCAATCTAAACATGAAATTGTGAACTTGCATATATGAATTACGGGTGTCACCTAAACTTGCATATGTGAATATAATTTTCACCTAAAATGTGAATATAGTTTTCACCTAAACTTGCATATGATTCCTACAATTCACATATGAATTTATCACTTGTTTTTGCATATAAACTAGCATATGTATATACTTGGTTCACATATAAACTTGTGTACAATTCACATATAGACTTGCATAAGATTCATATTCAAACTAGCATACGGTTTAACATCCAAAACTTGCATAAAATTCACATACGAATTAGTATATGATTTAACATCCCAAACTTGCATTACATTCACATACGAATTAACATATGTAAAAACGGACTTGCATAAGTTTCATATTCGAACTAGCATATGATTTAACACCCCAAACTTGCATAAGGTTTCACATACGAACTAGCATATGATTTACATCCCAAACTTGCATAAAATGAACCAAGTTAAACATGTATAATTGGTCATATGAAATAGATCTACCAACATAAGATAACAAAGTTAAACAACATCACGTGATTCAACATACATGTTCTCATAATCCAATTATAACTCATCACAATTAATTTATTACTTATATTGTGAAAGAAAAAGTACTCACAAAGATAGGTTAGAGAAGAGAATGGTTCGTTCATCTTTTGAATTAGAATTCTGACTTGTTAAATCCTAAGCTTTAGGAAGAAGAACTATCCTAGCTGCAACATGGTGGCCAAGAAACAAATTTAGTTTAGGTTTAGGGTTTGAGTCTAAGCGTGTTTTTATAGAAGTTTAAATCAACCTAAGCCGTTAGATTATCGAAGGAGCAATCACAACCATCTAGACAAGATAGAGTTATCTAGAATTGCCACCTTTGCCCTAGTGACTCAGCAACAGGTCAGGTAAGACTCAGCAACAAGTCAGAATCGTCTGATTTCAGATTTTCCCCGGGGGGATGGTCAACCCCCAGGTAGACCCGTATAGGGAGGTCGACCCCCTGGTCGATCTGGCCTGGGGTAGGTTGACCTCTAGGTCGACCTGCCTTGGTATTTAATTTTCTGAATTGTTTTATATAAATTTCTGAAACTTCTGAGGGCCATAACTTCTTCATACGAAGTCCGATTTTCGAAAACTTGGACTCTATTCCAAGCAGAATTTCGAGACAAATGCAATGGCGTAACCCATTTCTCTTAATTCTCACTTTAACAATAAAGTATCCTTAAATGGGTTAATTTTAATATTTAAAATTATGGGGTGTTACATTCTCCCCTCCTTAAAGGATTTAGCCCCCGAAATCTCCAAGTTAAGGAGAATGTATATCCTACCATCCAATCATCCATCTACTCAATCAACAAACACATGCATCCATTGTCCTTAAAAGACTTCTAATGTTGTATGAACATATGCAAAGCATGTGTATATGTTCCTTATCTAATGCAAAAATTGGCAATCTACTGATTCAATTTACCTCCTTAATGCAAATCATGATAGTGCATGTGTCCATTATGTATGCAAAAGAATCCTAATGATACAAATCATTTCTACATGCGTGCACGACCATTCATGTAAATGCAGCATCCATATGATAACACAACCATTATACATCCATTAATTTAAATATGCACACATATTTATATGCAATACGACAGTGACTGAGTCGATCTAGTGCCTAATGTGTGTGTACATGCATCCACGGGAAACCAATAGCAACCACTTGCATCCATTTGCATCCACCAAACATAACATGTCTCAAACACATGTTTACAAGCATTGGGTTTTTCCTAACTAAAGATCGAAGATACAATCGCGAAGACATACTAAACGATAGAACAAGCATAAACAAAGCAGTAGAAAAGGAGAAGTTAAAAACATACTCTCAAAAAGGAAAGTGTACAGCGTACGCATCTCGTCTTCCGTCTCCCAAGTCGCGTCTCCTTGATCATCTCCCCATTGCACTTTGACCAACTTGACCTCTTTGTTGCGTATCTTTTTGACCTCCGATCCGAGAATGCTTGTAGGAGCTCATCTAACCGTGGCATTTCGCTCTACTTCCACTTATTTGAGCGTGCTCGACTCCACCACTTCCGTCGTATCATGTAAACACTTACGCAAATGCGAAACGTGAAACACGTCGTGAACACCACTAAGCTCATTGCCCCTTCTCATGTCCCTCCGAAATCTAGGATACATAACCTCAAAAGATCTTCAAGGATTATATTCACCCCTTTCTGTCCGTCCATTCGTCTGTGGATGATAAGCGATGCTCGTACTTGCCGCCTTTTGCATATCACCTTTTCCTTTTGCATTGAAAACTGCTCCAAGCCCTATCCCACAAGCACCGGTATTTACTGTGAACGGCTTACTTCCATCTGGCAAAACTAAAACTGGAGCTGTCGTCCAAGCCCTCTACAAACTTTGGAAAGCATCGTTACAGTCAACATCCCAAGCAAAAGTCAAGTACTTCTTCGGTAACCGAGTAAGTGGGGCTGATATCTTTGCAAAGTCATTAATGCACTTCCTATAATAACCAGCCAGCCCTAAAAAGCTTCTTACTTCTGTTGCGTTCTTAGGAATCCTCCAATCTTGGATTGCCACCACCTTTGCGGGATCCACAATTATCGCCTCCTTAGAGACCACATGTCCTAAGAACCTCACTTCTTTTCTAAAAAAAGGGTATTTAGAGAACTTAGCTTTGAGTTGATGCGCTCGTAGGGTCTCTAAGACTTCCCTAAGATGTAGGGCATGCTCTTATTCATTTCAAGAGAAAATCGAGATATCGTCCACAAAGACTACTACAAACTTGTTTAGAAACTCCCTAAACAACCTACTCATTAAGTCAATGAAGTATGCGGGTGCATTCGTCAAACCAAAAGGTATGACAAGCCACTTGAAGAAACCGTCAGGAGTTCTAAATACAGTCTTATCTATGTTGTCTTCAGCCACTCTTAGCTGATGAAATCCTGTAGCCAAATCCAACTACGTGAAAACCGAAGCACCATCCAACTGATCGAACAAATCGTCTATCCTCGGCAATGGGTGTCTGTTCTTCTTCGTGAGCTTATTCAGCTCTCTATATCCCACACACAATCTAAGTGAACCATCAGCCTTTGTAGAAAAAACAACTGGAGCAATCCATTTCGAAATGTTTCTTCTTATGACCATCTCAAGTAAATCTTTCACTTGCTTACTGAGTTCCCTTCTATCTCTCGGAGCCATGTGGTGCACTGGTAATGCAA
Source organism: Allium sativum (assembly GCA_030737875.1). Classification (NCBI taxonomy): domain Eukaryota; kingdom Viridiplantae; phylum Streptophyta; class Magnoliopsida; order Asparagales; family Amaryllidaceae; genus Allium; species Allium sativum. The sequence goes on along the minus strand of CM060915.1, from coordinate 614,548,602 downwards.
CTGGCTTTGCATTATCTACTAGGTATATACGAAAGCCTATCTCGCGCCTCGGGGGTAAACCCCGAACTTCATCAAAGAGGTCACCATATTCATGCACCACACGAACAGATTTCAAATCATCGTTGGACGTGTTAAGAGATTCTAGGTAGCTAAGCATCACTGGACCTCTAGGGTCACAAGAAATATCAAGGGTCTTTCTACAATGAGTCAACAATTTAACTACCCTTCTTTCACAGTCTAGGATGGCACCGTATCTGACTAGCCAATCCATGCCTAGAATCAAGCCGTAGCCCATAAAGCCAAGAACGAAGGCGTTGCATTCAAACTCAACGCTCAAGATAGACACTCTCAAATCCCGACAAATCATTGAAAGATGAGACAAACCACCAATAGGATTTGAGACTATTGTGGGATCCATAACTAGACTAATATTTAGGTGCAGTGTTTCAATTAACGAAGCAGACACAAATGAGTGTGAAGCGCTAGAATCAATCAAGGTTCGAACAGGATGATTAAAAAGAAAAAGAAAACTTCCAACCAAGATATTCCAACGTCTATCAGGTATGACAGCCGTGAGGGAACGCATCTGCCCTCCAGAAGATCCTGTACTTTTGTCCTTACCTTTGCCTTTTGCTTCTTTGGATGATCCTAATAAGATGTCCTGTTTCTCTGTAACGATAACAACTAGTCTTCTTCTTCTTTCTAACGTCTTTATTTAAGTAGTCAGGTAAGTGTGGCCCTTCCTTTTCTCTTGACCCCTTGTTATCCTTACCGCCTTTCTTTGGATCTTCTTTCTTATCGTGTGTCCTATACATGTCTCTCCTATACATTCTCCATTCGTGACCTCCCACCAAAATAAGGCTTTGTCCTTTATTAACTAAGCAGCTAATTGAACCTTCCTCCCATTGTCTATCTTAAAGGTACCAACAAGTCCTCTACTTCCTTCTAGCTTTGAGAAATGTCCCAGTCCCATGAAGCAATTTTCCGCCCATCGTACGGAAGTTCTTACATATCTTAGAAAAAGCGTCTATACGTGGAGGAAGAAATTCAAAAAGGAAAGAGACTTAAAATGGAGAATCGAAGAAAAGATACATGGCTCTTGGGGGTTATGTTTTTCAAAATAAACTTTCCTCTTGAAAATACTCTCCTTAAAACATACTTTTGAAAGTATTTCTTTATAAAATGCTTTTGAAAAATAGTTTTTCAAAATCTCTTATCTGTTCTTGTAACCTTCAGCTTTGATACCACGTGTAACACCCCATGTCCATTAACGTCACTCTCAAAGGGAATGCATTAACTTCCATGGAGTATTATTGGTGTATAGAACAGAATATAACAAGATAAATACATATGTTGGTACTTGAAGAATTTTAAAGCAACTTTTATTGCAGTAGAGAAATAGTTTGATTACAACAACATCATAAACCAACAGTAAAACCAAGTACACTTAATATCCATCTTGACAAATTGTTTTCTGAGTACATAAAGTAAAAAAGCTTAACCCCAACATAAGTAGCCATAAAAGAGATGAGCTGAACTTTACTTTCAGCAATCCAAGCACTTCCAAAAGAGAGAAAAAGATCCAAATCAAGCTCCACTAGCACTAGTCCCACCCTGAGAACCTGTGGGGGAAGAAAAGAGGCGAAAACAAAGGGGTCAGACATAAAGTCTGGCGAGTACAATAACTTTAACAATATAATTATTAAAGCAATTAGGATTAGGCATAAAACGGTAAAACAAGGAATGACTGTGAAACAAGTGGGCAAGACAAAACAAACAAGAGGAATATTCTGGCATTAATCTCGCTCCTAATCACTATAGGATAATTACTATACTGCACCACTACTAGTCACCCTAAAAGTTGATCCCACCTACTGAACATAATAATCATAATGGTAGTTTTGTATACCCCTAGCCGTCTCCATAGGTGCCGCCTGCCCCTATCTCCATTAGTTGTACTCATTACTCCCATGCGATCGGCTCCCTAACTCGTAGAAACCCGTGTTGGTCCCACAGTGGGGTGTATCACTCCCAAAAGTGGCAACCCGAAACCACAAAAAATGCACGGCTTAAATCTACACGATGCAACAACGTCTTACCTACCAGCCCGGGCCCACGCATGCACATGACCCCATTGGACTTGTGTTGCCACCATTAACCCGTTTTGACCTCTTACAATCAAACCCAGTAAGCGTGTCCCATCCTCGATCTAACTCGAGCTGACAAAGATACTTAATGGGTTACTGGTTTGAAAAGGGTCCCCACACTTGACGCAAGCCTTCCACCTATGCTTGGTCCCCACTAGAATGTTCCACTTAACCCCTTCTTATTCATGTCTTCTTACATGTTTAAATTTGGTGAAGTGTTTCTAATTGTATTTCACATGTCACTCATGTCACCCACTTAACCTCCATGTCCCACCACATGTTTATCTTGGTTAAGTGTTACTCAATTCATTATAACCATAACCTTGTAAGACCTCTCACATTAGACTACCGTTTGCGGTTGCTGGATTTGTCGGGCGGGTCTGGGCAGTCTTATACCGCAAACGTTTCTAACCTCATGTCTTTACAATTGTTACACATTTAATTTGTGCCTTTGACCTCTCACATTAGACTACCGTTTTTGGTTGCTAGATTTGCCGGGCGGGTCCGGGCAGTCTTACACCACAAACGAGTCTAACCTCGTATCTTAGGCGTTTATTATTACACATAATTATTTCAGCCCAATATGAATTAATTATCCCTATTCAAATTGTCAATAATCTCCAAATTAATTATGTCCATAGTCACCTAAATTATGTCCATACTTTTTAGGTACAAAAATTATACCAATTAATGTCTCAATTTAATTATGTGCTTTTTAAGCCATTTTATACCAATTCACAATTTACATAATTAATATTTTCCCATTGTCCCCAAGCTATTCGTACGTTCAAATATGAAATATGTTAGACTCACAAATAGTCTAACTTATAAAAAAGAAACATCACAACTTGCATAACACATAAAAATAGATCTAACTTGCAAATAGGAATTATATCATAAATTTGCATAGCCAATAATTTGCATAGACAATGGTCATATAGAGTCATATATTTGCATAAACTACCATGGATCTAAATATCGATCTAACATGAAATTGTGAACTTGCATATATGAATTATGGGTCTTGTAATACCCCACCTCCGCTAGGGTCACTCACAAAGGGAATGCACTAGTTTTGGTGGAGTATTATCTAGGTAAACATACACAGAGATATCACAAGGCATAACATAAATAAAGCAGCGGTAGAAATTAAAAACCAACTTTTATTACTTTCAAGAAAAGAGTCAAAACCCCATATATCCAAGGTACAAATTATTCCATTACATCAAGTTCCAAATAAAGAAGCATAAACTTAAGATAACAAAAATAAATTATTCCCCATAAATAGAAGAAGTAGCCATAGCATAGCTCAAGACCAAACCGTACATGAGCTGTCAGAAAGCAAGCTAAGTCCAAGCTAAGAGCTAGTGTTTCCTCCCTGAGAACCTGGGGGGAAAACGAAAGAAAAAAAGGTGAAAGAAAAAGGGTCAGTCATAAAGGCTGGTAAGCCCTAGTGACTTTCAGTATGAAAACTAGTAAAGGTAACATGATATGTGAAAACTAGAATTAAACGTAAGGATGATAACAGAACTGGTAGGATAATTAAGATAAAAAGATAAGTCAAGTCTAGCATCGCATATTCAAGGTTCGCTGCACCAACTGTACTAGTGTTCTAACCCATGTCAAGTATTAATCATGAAATGATCCCTTGGCCCAGTATCATGAAGTGACCCATTACGGGGTCCTACGGTACGATCTACTAATCGATCGGCTTCCTACAAGTCCTAGCTCGTCATGTGTCTGTGTCATATGGCCCTATCCTGAAATGTAGTTACCTGTGCTAGGTCCACCATAGGGTGTATCAAGTCCTATGGTGCCAACCACCGACATGAATCAAGCACGCACAGTGTAAATCTACAGGTGCCCAATGTCTGCTTTTTCAACTCCGGACTACGTGCACGACCATAGTCCGCCTGAACCTAGAATGGCGCACTTACTCAGCCGTCGTTCTGGTCACTTACAATCAGCCCAATAATCGTGCCCCACCCTGCCTAGTTCCAGGGTATCGTGATACATAAAAGTGGGTTACTGCTGAAAAGGACCGCGTAACTAGGGTTTCTTAATGGGTTAAGTGGTGTCATTCAAATTCATGACTTAACCCAATCCAGATCATGTATCAAGTTGGTTAAGTGTGTTCAAGCGGTTCATGACTTAACCCTATCAAATCATTGGGTCAAGTTGGTTAAGTATATTCAAGTGGTTCATGACTTAACCCTATCATGTGGCATTAATTCATTAGTTCACCCCAACCTCTCACATTAGACTAACTGTTGTGGTCACTGGATTTGCCGGGCGGTTCTGGGCAGATTTACACCACAACATAGTCTAACCTCGGGTTTTTCGTGCGATATGACCAACTACCCACATTGGATCCTATTGTTTGAAGTCACTGGATTTGCCGGGCGGTTCCGGGTAGATTTACACTGCAAACTCAACCCAACCTCGAGTTTTCCATTTTCAAGTTTATCTAATTGTCATGCCCACATTCAAGTTTTCATGTCAAAATTCATGTCGAGTTTTCATGTCATGTTTCATGTCAAATCGTGTCAAGTTCATGTCCATATCCAGGTTCAAGTTATAATAACATTTGTGTTCAAAGTCAATTCATGTTTTACCTAGTCTACCCAAATCGTATTCCAATCGCACGTAAGCTCGAATCGATACAAATAAATCTAATTAGGGAATAACATAAAAAGGGACGGGTATAAGGTGGCAAAAGTGATTACTAGCATGGTATGACTTGAGATAAAAGATTATAACTTTACTGGCATATGGAATATTGGCCTCAAATATAAAGATTCCAAATCTAGCAAAATGAGGTACTAGTCAAGATAACAGCTGTCATAAGGTGATAGCATAGTCATGGTAACGATTGACATAAGGTGATAGTATAGTCATGGTAGCTATTGACATAAGGTGATAGTCATAAACTTGTGACTAATAGCAGATTCAACATGATAATATGAGGGGGTTTTCCTTTTGATTTACAACATGAATAGGCCCCAAATCAATGTCATAGTAATATCCAAGAGTCAGGATCCAAGATGAACAAGAATGGATGTAAAATAGTCATCATACATAGGTCCAATTTCAATTTACAACATATTCATATTACATTTACAGTTTAAATCTAAAAATAACTGGGGCTTACAGATCGTGGTTTGAGAATTAGAAAAAGAGAGTCGATGTTGAATCTTTATACGCTTAGTCAAGTCCTAATAGAAATCCCCAAATCAGCAACGTAGTTTCAACGTAGAAGAAGTAGTCCCTTTCTCTAACTTTTCAACCAGAATTAGAGCAGCATAAGGTTAGAAAGAATTTTGTGTAGAGAGACTAGTGTGAGGGGCTGTATATATAGGGTCAGGTCAACGAATGTAGACAGAAATGAGGCCAGAAATATCAGAGTGAATCCAGCTTCAAAAGTGGGCTCGGCCACCAGGTCGAACCCCAGGTCGACACTATGGTCGACATGGTGCTGGGCAGGTCGACTACATAGTCGACCCCCAGGTCGACCTGGTCCTGGGCGGGAAATTTCCCGCCCAGTCCATTCTGAGGTTTGAATTTTGAATTGAGCTTTTTTGAACTTGAAAACTTCTGAAAACTTCGAAAGGTCATAACTTGGTCATACAGACTCCGACTTTCAAAAACTTGGACTCGTTTCCAAGCAGAATTTCGAGATGAACGCAATGGCGTAACCCGTTTCCCTTGATTCTTATTTTAAAAATTAATTCCGCCTTGATTTATGGTTATTACACGTTATAAAAATACGGGTTGTTACATTCTCCTCTCCTTAAAGGATTTCGTCCTCGAAATCTCTAAGTTAGGGAGGATGTGTCCTATCATCCATCATCCATCTACTCAAAGCATCATCCACAGGCAACCATTGTCCTTAAAAGATTTCTAGTGTTGTATGAACATATGAGAAAGTGTGTGTATATGTACTTATCTAATGCAAAAGATCAGGCGGTTACTGATTCAGTAAACCTCCTTAATGAAAAATATGTTAGTGTAATGAATCCAACATGTATGCAGATTCCTAACATAGTTTATAATCTCTACATGAGTGCACAAACATTCATTCATATGCAACATCCAAGTGATAGCATAACCAGTTCCATCCATGTACAAGTATAAGTACTCATGCATATGCAACATGAAAATGTGACTGAGCCGATCTAGTGCCTAATGTATGTCATGCATCCACTAGCAACCACTTGCAAACATCAACCATAACATGTTTCAATCACATGTTTACATCCATATGGTTCTACCTAAGGTTCTTAAGATAAGATCGAGAGGATAACAAGACAAACGTAGATAGTAGAAGCATGATACGAAAAGATTTTCAAGTTTATAGGAAAAAGAGATCGAGAATGTACCCTCAAAAAGAAATGGGTAAAGCGCGCGTATCTTCTCTTCGGTTTCCCAAGTTGCATCTTCTTGGGCTTCACTCCACTGCACTTTAACTAGCTTGACTTCTCGATTCCTTAGCTTCTTAATCTCCGTTTCTAAGATACGAATCGGAACTCGCCTCAATGTTGCTTCTTTTTCCACTTATACGTCTTCAAGGATGCTTGGCTCAACCACTTCGGCCGACTCATGCAAGCACTTCCAGAGATGTGAGACGTGAAAGATATTGTGTACTCCAGTCAGTTTCTCGGGTAAGTCTACCCTATAGGCCATCCGTCCAATCCTCTCAGTGATAGGGAATAGTCCTACGAACCTTGGTGCTAGCTTTCCAACTGCTCCAAAGAGAACTACATTGCGTAACGGAGAAACTTTTATAAAGACCATATCTCCGACTTCGAACTCTAGGTCTGTCCTTCTCTGGTCCGCATTAGATTTCTGTCTATCTTGGGCCGTTTTCATCCGTCTTCGTATCAACTCATTCTTCTCAGAAGTGTCCCTTATCATGTCGGGCCCAAGTATAAGTCTGCCTGTCGTCTCCCACCAACAAGTTGGCGATTTGCACGGTCTTCCATACAGGGCTTCGAACGGTGCCATCCCGATGCTAGCTTGGTAACTATTGTTATATGCAAACTCCACGAGAGGAAGATGGTCTTCCTAAGTACCACCAAAGTCAAGAATGCATAGCCTCAGGAGATCATCTAGTACTCTATTTACCCTTTTGGTTTGTCCATCCGTCTGTGGGTGATAGGCCGTGCTTAAATTCAGTCGTGTTCCCATTGCTTCTTACAGACTATTCCAAAACTGGCTAGTGAAAATCGGGTCACACTCACTAACTATACTAGAAGGAACTCCATGCAACCGTACTATCTCTCGAAGGTAAATAGACGCTAGCCCTGATGCGGTCCTCTTGCTTTTCACCGAAATGAAGTGAGCACTTTTCGTGGGCCTATCAACTATGACCCATATGCTAGTATTTCCCTTCCTTGACCTAGGCAGTCCATCCACGAAATCCATCGAGATACTCTCCCATTTCCATTGCGGAACCTCCAAAGGATGGAATAGCCCACCAGGCTTCTTCGACTCGACCTTTACTTGTTGGCACACCATGCACTTCGAAACGAACTCTGCCACATCCTTTTTCATTCCAGCCCAAAAGAAAATGAGTTTCATATCCCTGTACATTTTATCCCCTCCGGGATGTATAGTCATCTTCGAGTGATGCGCCTCTTCGAGAACTTTCCTTACTAGGTCTCCCACTTGTGGGACACACAGCCTTCCATCGTGCCTTAGCCATCCCTTGTCATCTATGGCATACCTACTGAGTTGACTTGACGTCTCACCACTAATTAGCTTGTCCATGATTTCGACTATCTGTGGTTCTTCCTTCTGTGATGTCCCTACTTGATCTAGAAGTGTAGGTCTTAACTCAAGAGATGCAAATGTAGCAGTCAATGACTCAAAAGCAGGTGTAAAATCAAAGGTTGCTATAAACTCAAGGCTTTTCCTTTCAACAAATAAAGGGGCTCAAAGTCAACCTTTTTCTACTTAGCGCTTCCGCCACCACATTACCCTTGCCAGGGGTATAAGCTATATCGAAGTCATATGATGCCAAGAACTCCATCCACCGCTGTTGTCTCAGATTCAAGTCTTTCTATGAGAAGAGGTACTTAAGCAATTTGTGGTCGGTATACAGCTCGAACCTCTCCCCTAGAAGATAATGGCGCCAAGCTTTAAGTGCAAAAACAATCGTGGCCAACTCCAGGTCATGCGTGGGATAGTTTTTCTCATGAACTTTAAGTTGTCTGCCCCCGTAGCATATTACTCTTCCCTCTTGCATTAGGAAAGCGCCTAATCCCGTGCCGCACGCATCTGTGTACACCGTAAACACCTTGCCTCCGTTAGGTAATGCCAAAACTGGAGCTGTGGCGAGGGCTCTCTTGAGTCTCTGAAAAGCAACGTCACACTCTATGTCCCATGCAAAAGCTAGGTTCTTCTTTGTTAACTTAGTAAGAGGGGCTGAAATCTTAGCGGAGTCCTTAATGAACTTCCTGTAGTAGCCCGCCAAACCGAGAAAGCTCCTCACCTCCGTTGCATTCTTAGGAATTTTCCAGTCCTGTACCGCAACTACCTTTGCGGGGTCCACGGCTATGCCCTGCTTAGAAACTACATGTCCAAGGAACCGAACTTCCTTCCTCTAAAAATGGCATTTGGAGAACTTAGCCTTTAACTGGTGTGCTCTAAGTGTTTCCATGACCTCCTTTAGGAGTCTAACATGCTTTTCTTCATCTTTTGAGAAGATCAAAATATCATCCACGAAACTACCACAAACTCGTTAAGGAACTCCCGAAACACCCTACTCATCAAATCCACAAAGTATGCGGGTGCATTTGTCAATCCAAAAGGCATGATGAGCCATTCGAAGAACCCATATGGAGTCCTAAACGCAGTTTTGTCAATGCTATCCTCAACCACTCTAAGCTGATGGAATCCTGTGGCTAGATCGTGTTGAGAGAAAATAGATGCTCCCACAAGCTGGTCAAACAAATCATCGATTCTTGGTAGTGGGTGCCTATTCTTCTTTGTCAGCTTGTTTAACTCACGATAATCTACGCATAGACGAAGCGATCCAACCGCCTTAGTAGCGAATACCACCGGAGCACCCATTCAGAAATGCTTCGTCTTATGAAATTTTTCTCAAGCAACTCATTAACTTGTTTACTAAGCTCCCTCCTTTCTCGCGGGGCCATGTGCCTAACGGGCAATGAAACTGGCTTGGCATTATCAACAAGATAAATTCAGAAGTCTATCTCGCGTTTAGGAGGTAACCCCCTCACCTCATCAAAGACATCTGGATATTCTCGGACCACTCTTATAGATTGCAAATTATCGTCGGACGAGTCAAGGGATTCAAGATAACACAACATGACCGGACCCTTAGGGTTACAAGAAATTTCAAGGGTATTACCAAGGCGAGTCATGAGCCTCACTACCCTTCGTTCACAATCAAGAATGGCTCCATAATTGGACAGCCAATCCATACCTAGGATCAAAACGTATCCCATGAATTCGAGAACATAAGCATTACACGTGAATTCTACGCTTAAGATAGAGATCCTCAAATCCACACACATCATAGATAAATGGGCGGAGCCCCCAATTGGATTTGAAACTATAACGGGATGCTCAACCAGACTAGTACTTAGGTATAGATTTTCAACAATATCAGAAGAAATAAAAGTATGCGATGCGCCAGAGTCAAATAAGGTTCGAACAGGAAAGTCAAAAATGTAAACAAGGCTTTCTACGGAAATATTACTACCTTGGTCAAGAGCTGGAGTGGTGTTGAAAGCATGCAACTGCCCTCCAGAAGGTCCTGCTCGCTGGGTCTGCCCTTGCCCCTGCCCTTGCTTCTTAGGGCAGTCCTTGCTAATGTGTCCTGTATCTCGACAATGGAAGCATTCACCCAACTTCCTCTTCTTCTTTCTACAGTCTTTAGCTAAATGTCCAGTAATACCACAGAAGTTGCACTTCCTCGTCTCACGTGGTTTGTTGTTGCTCTTCTTATTCTTGTTATTCTTGTTGCCCTCCTTCTTGAAGTCAACTTTCTTATTCCGAGTCTCATTAGGCTTAACCTCCTTCTTGCTATTCTTGTCTTCCTCGTGAAGTAGAGCCATATCCACCAAGCTTTCAAAGGTCGCCCCCATAGGTATATGAGTTAGGGCCAAGCTGTGTAGTGGCTTGTTCAATCCTCGAGCAAAGCGTACAGCCTTCTTCTGGTCTGTGTTGACCAAATCCAAACCGAACCGGGCAAGCTGATTAAACTTATTCACGTACTCCCTAACAGACATGTCCCCTTGCTTGAGTGCTAGGAACCTCTCCATATGAAGGTTCTCTTCTGCTGACGATAGGAATTTAAGCCCAAACCTCTCTCTAAAGTCTGCCCAAGTCTCAACTGGCCTGGTAGCGTTGGTGACTTCCCACCAAAATGCAGCTTCCTCTTTCAACAACCAGGCTGCCAACTGAACTTTCCTATGGTCCTCCATATCAAAGATAATGAACAAGTCTTCAGTCTCCTTTAGCCAGTTTCGTGCCTCAACAAAGGTTTCAGATCCAACGAAGTTCTTGCCGCCCATTGCTTTAAAATCTTTGCATATTTTGGCAAAGGCGATACCAGGAGGAGGAGGAACCGCGGACTGGGGGAGGAGGAGGAGGGATGTCTGCCATGCCCACGTCGTTGGCCCTGGCTTCTAAGTACCTTCGGAACCATCCAGGCACAGGTATTCCCTCAGGAAGGTTAAGATCATCCATGCTGAAAAATGAAAAGAAAAAGATTCAAACGAGGAAACAAAGGGAAGTGCTAATGGCTTTTGGGGAATAGCCTTTTTAAACATAAAACTTTTCTTAAAAAATGCTTCTTTATAAATGGTTTTGAAAAATATTTTCAGAGGGTTTTTAAAAACTTTTTCCCAGCCTGGTAACCTTCTGCTCTGATACCAAATGTAACACCCCACCTCCGCTAGGGTCACTCACAAAGGGAATGCACTAGTTTTGGTGGAGTATTATCTAGGTAAACATACACAGAGATATCACAAGGCATAACATAAATAAAGCAGCGGTAGAAATTAAAAACCAACTTTTATTACATTCAAGAAAAGAGTCAAAACCCCATATATCCAAGGTACAAATTATTCCATTACATCAAGTTCCAAATAAAGAAGCATAAACATAAGATAACAAAAGTAAATTATTCCCTATAAATAGCGGAAGCAGCCATAGCATAGCTTAAGACCAAACCGTACATGAGCTGTCAGAAAGCAAGCTAAGTCCAAGCTAAGAGCTAGTGTTTCCTCCCTGAGAACCCGGGGGGAAAAACGAAAGAAAAAGAGGCGAAAGAAAAAGGGTCAGTCATAAAGACTGGTAAACCCTAGTGACTTTCAGTATGAAAACTAGTAAAGGTAACATGATATGTGAAAACTGGAATTAAACATAAGGATGATAACAGAACTGGTAGGATAATTAAGATAACAAGATAAGTCAAGTCTAGCATCGCATATTCAAGGTTCGCTGCACCAACTGTACTAGTGTTCTAACCCATGTTAAGTATTAATCATGAAATGAACCCTTGGCCCAGTATCATGAAGTGACCCATTACGGGGTCGTATAGTATGATCTACTAATCGATCGGCTCCCTACAAGTCCTAGCTCGTCATGTGTCTGTGTCATACGGCCCTATCCTGAAATGTAGTTACCTGTGCTAGGTCCACCATAGGGTGTATCAAGTCCTATGGTGCCAACCACCGACATGAATCAAGCATGCACAGTGTAAATCTACGGGTGCCCAATGCCTGCTTTTTCAACTCTGGACTACGTGCATGACCATAGTCCGCCTGAACCTACAATGGCGCACCTACTCAGCCGTCGTTCTGGTCGCTTACAATCAGCCCAGTAATCGTGCCCTACCCTGCCTAGTTCCAGGGTGTCGTGATACATACAAGTGGGTTACTGCTGAAAAGGACCGCGTAACTAGGGTTTCTTAATGGGTTAAGTGTTGTCATTCAAATTCATGACTTAACCCTATCCAGATCATGTATCAAGTTGGTTAAGTGTGTTCAAGCGGTTCATGACTTAACCCTATCAAATCATCGTGTCAAGTTGGTTAAGTATATTCAAGTGGTTCATGACTTAACCCTATCATGTGGCATTAATTCATTAGTGCACCACAACCTCTCACATTAGACTAGCTGTTGTGGTCACTGGATTTGCCGGGCGGTTCCGGGCAAATTTACACCACAACATAGTCTAACCTCGGGTTTTTCGTGTGATATGACCAACTACCCACATTGGATCCTATTGTTTGCAGTCACTGGATTTGTCGGGCGGTTCTGGGCAGATTTACACTACGAACTCAACCCAACCTCGAGTTGGCTATTTTCAAGTTTATCTAATTGTCATGCCCACATTCAAGTTTTCATGTCAAAATTCTTGTCGAGTTTTCATGTCATGTTTCATGTCAAATCATGTCAAGTTCATGTCCATGTCCAGGTTCAAGTTATAATAACATTCATGTTCAAAGTCAATTCATGTTTTACCTAGTCTACCCAAATCGTATTCCCATCGCACTTAAGCTCGAATCGATACAAATAAATCTAATTAGGGAATAACATAAAAGGGATGGGTATAAGGTGGCAAAAGTGATTACTAGCATAGCATGTTATGACTTGAGATAAAAGATTATAACATTACTAGCATATGGAATATTGGCCTCAAATATAAAGATTCCAAATCTAGTAAAATGAGGTACTAGTCAAGATAACAGCTGTCATAAGGTGATAGCATAGTCATGGTAACGATTGACATAAGGTGATAGTATAGTCATGGTAGCTATTGACATAAGGTGATAGTCATAAACTTGTGACTAATAGAAGATTCAACATGATAATATGAGGGGGTTTTCTTTTTGATTTACAACATGTATAGGCCCCAAATCAATATCATAGTAATATCCAAGAGTCAGGATCCAAGATGAACAAGAATGGATGTAAAACAGTCATCATACATAGGTCCAATTTCAATTTACAACATATTCATATTACATTTACAGTTTAAATCTAAAAATAACTGGGGCTTACAGATCGTGGTTCGAGAATTAGAAAAAGAGAGTAGATGTTGAATCTTTATATGCTTTGTCAAGTCCTAACAGAAATCCCCAAATCAGCAATGTAGTTTCGACGTAGAAGAAGTAGTCCCTTTCTCTAACTTTTCAACCAGAATTAGAGCAGCATAAGGTCAGAAAGAATTTTGTGTAGGGAGACTAGTGTGAGGGGTTGTATATATAGGGTCAGGTCAACGAATGTAGACAGAAACGAGGCCAGAAACATCAGAGTGAATCCAGCTTCAAAAGTGGGCTCGGCCACCAGGTCGACCCCCAGGTCGACACTATGGTCGACCTGGTCCTGGGCAGGTCGACTACATAGTTGACCCCCAGGTCGACCTGGTCCTGGGCGGGAAATTTCCCGCCCAGTCCCTTCTGAGGTTTGAATTTCGAATTTTGAATTCGAATTGAGCTGTTTTGAACTTGAAAACTTTTGAAAACTTCGAAAGGTCATAACTTGGTCATACGGACTCCGATTTTCGAAAACATGGACTCGTTTCCAAGCAGAATTTCGAGACGAACGCAATGACATACTCCGTTTCCCTTGATTCTTATTTTAAAAATTAATTCTGCCTTGATTTATGGTTATTACACGTTATAAAAATACGGGTTGTTACAGGTCTCACCTAAACTTGCATATGTTAATATAATTTTCACCTAAAAATGTGAATATAGTTTTCAACTAAACTTGCATATGGATTCCTACAACTTGCATATGAATTTATCACATGTTTTTGCATATAAACTAGCATATGTATGTACTTGATTCACATATAAACTTGTATACAATTCACATATAGACTTGCATAAGATTGATATTCAAACTAGCAAACATCCCAAACTTGTATAAAATTCACATAGGAATTAGTATATGATTTAACATCCCAAACTTGCATAACATTCACATACGAATTAACATATGTAAAAATGGGCTTGCAAAAGATTCATATTCAAACTAGCATATGATTTAACATCCCAAACTTGCATAAGGTTTCACATACGAACTACCATATGATTTACATCCCAAAACTTGCATAAAATAAACCAAGTTAAACATGTATAATTGGACATATGAAATAGATCTACCAACAAAAGATAACAAAGTTAAACAATATCACGTGATTCAACAGACATGTTCTCATAATTCAATTATAACTCATCACAATTAATTTATTAATTATATTGTGAAAGAAATAGTACTCACAAAGATAGGTTAGAGAAGAGAATGGTGCGTTCGTCTTTTGAATTAGAATTCTGACTTGCTAAATCCTAAGCTTTCAGAAGAAGAACTATCCTAGCAGCAGCATGGTGGCCAAGAAACAAATTTAGTTTAGGTTTAGGGTTTGAGTCTAAGCGTGTTTTTATAGAAGTTTAAATCAACCTAAGCCATTAGATTATCATAGGAGCAATCACAACCGTCTAGACTAGATAGAGTTATTTAGAATTGCCACCTCTGCCCTAGTGACTCAGCAACAGGTCAGGTAAGACTCAGCAACAAGTCAGAATCGTCTTATTTCAGATCTACCCCGGGGGGTTGGTTGACCCCCAGGTCGACCTGTATAGGGAGGTTGACCCCCTGGTCGACCTGGCCTGGGGTAGGTCGATATCTAAGTCGACCTGCCTTGGTATTTAATTTTCTGAATTGTTTTATATAAATTTCATAAACTTCAGAGGGCCATACCTTCTTCATACGAAGTCCGATTTTTGAAAACTTGGACTCTATTCCAAGCAGAATTTCAAGACGAACGCAATGGCGTAACCTGTTTCCCTTAATTCTCACATTAGCAATTAAGTATTCTTAAATTTGTTAATTTTAATATTTAAAATTACGGGGTGTTACATGCACTGCCATCGCTAACTCTTTATTAACCTCTTACAATCAACCCCAGTAAGCGTTTCCCTATCCTCGACCTAGTTCGTGCCCATATAGATACTAAAAAGGGTTACTGGTTGAAAAGGGTCAATACACTTGACACAAGCTTCCCTCCTAAGCTTGGTCCCCACTAGGAATTCCCACTTAACCCTTTTTTATCCCCATGTCTTATCACATGTCTCATTTTGGTTAAGTGTTTTTATCATGTTTCACATGCTACCCATGTTACCCACTTAACCCTTTATTATTCCCATGTCTTATCTTGGTTAAGTGTTCATTAATTCATTATAACTGTAATCTTGCAAGACCTCCCACATTAGTTACCGTTTGTGGTTGCTGGATATACCGTTCGGTTCCGGGCAGGCTTATACCACAATCTGAATCTAACCTCATGTCTTCGCATTATTACGCATCTAGTTTATGCCTTTGACCTCTCACATTAGATTACCAAATTGTGGTGGCTGGATATGCCGGGCGGTTCCGGGTAGGCCTATACCGCTATCCGAATCTAACATCATGTCTTAGGCGTTCATTATCACTTTCTTGATTCAATTCCCAATTTCAAATCTTGGATTATAATATATTCCAATTACCCATAATTTCCAATCTAAATTATCTTTATAATTTTAAATCCAAATTATGCCTACAATCTTATGTGTACAAGTTATGCCAAATAATGCCCAAACCAATTTTCATAGTTATTAACAATTTATACCAAATCTCATGTATACAAGTTATACTCAATTATGCCCAAACCAATTTATGCCAAAACTTGTGTATACAAGTTATGCCCAAACCAATTTCCATATTCATCAACAATTTATGCCAATAATATCATTTTATTACATTTTTCCCAACTTTTCCCAATCATTTCGACGTTATTCATACGTAAATATCAACGCGATATGCTTAGGCTCGAAGTTAGCCTAATATCAAAAGGAAAAAGGAAAATAAGAAGGGGAGAGAATCAAAACATCAAAATTGACATAAACATATAAACATGCATGTGAAATGAATAACGACAAAATTGATCAGATAGGCATATGATAATAGCAATTGGGTATGAATCTGAAGGATAACAATTACAAAACTTTATATGATTCATCTTATTTACAGGCATATACATTAGATCCAATTTATAATCCTATCACAATTACTTTTAATTTAATTATATGTGAAAGTAACATAGACTCACAACGATAGGATTCGTAGAAAAGAGAATTAGGTGTTGTTGTAGCAATTCTGATCTTGAATAATCTCTACTTTGATTATTTGTAGATCTGATCTTTTAATTTGACTTGATGGAGAAGAAAGGTTTGTTTTAATTTAGATTAGAGCAACATGGAGGCGCCATGGATGAAAACAATGAGATTAGGGTTAGGTTTGGGTGTTTATTTATAGGTGTATTAGGTGTATTAGGACCATTATATTACATTAGGAACCATCCAAACCAGAAAAACACATCATCAACACAAATGCCCAGATCTGGGCCGATGGGGTCGACACCCCTATAGGGGAGTCGATACCCCCTATGGGCCGACATCCATGCCGACACCCCATGGGAGGTGGTCGACACCCATGAGCAGGAATTTTTCCGCTCAGCCCGCTTTGGTTAGATTTTGATTTTTGAACTGTTTTGAAGGTTCTGGAATTATTTTATTTATATATATTCTTCCTTATGCATATACAAATTTCTAAGGCTTATCACTTCTCCATATGATATCCGATTTACGCAAACCCGGACCCTATCCCAAGCAGAATTCTGAGACGAACACAATGGCGCAACTTATTTCCCTTAATTCTTCTTCTAAAAATTAAGTATCCTTTGATTTGTTAATATTAATATTTTAAAATTACGAGATGTCACATACTTTGGCTTCACTTAGTTGATCGAGATCATCAATAGAAGGCAGGTGAAATGTATTTTCATCGTCCTCTTATTAAAATTTTGATAGTCAATGCACATTCTCAATGTTCTATCAGTCTTCTTTACAATTATAGCTGCAATACCCAAGGAGAACTACTATAAAGCTTCTTCTTTCCAACTCAATAAGTTTTGCCTTCAGCCTTTTAATCTTTAAAGGGGTCATTCGGGTAGCTGGCCGACTCACTGGCTCTGCTCCCGGCACACGATCAATACGGAACTTAATGGATCTCCTCGAGGCAAGCCTGTTACTGGTTCAAAGACGTTAGCAAATTCCTTAACGATACGAACTTTGCATACCTCTTCCTCCTATTCCAAAACACTTAATAACAAAGATATATTCATAACTAATCTTTGCGTTAAAAACGTAATCCTATCGTTGCAATTAGGATGTCCCAACGACACTTTCCTACTTCGACAAAATATGCTAGCATCATAAAGACTCAACCAATTCATTCCCAAAATAATGTCGAAACCATCAAAATCACACACATACAAACTACAAACAAAAGTGTAACCTAGAAGTTGAATTTCTAGGTCATCACATCTCATCCCAAGAGCAACATAGCCTCCTATCGGATTATCCATTCTAAAGAAAGTAACACTATATGATGGTTCCAAAGACAACTTATCTAATACACATCTAGAGATAAATGAATGTGATGCACCAGTGTCAAAAAATTAACAGGTATGCTATGTTGCAAACGCGTACCTTCTAACACTGTTTCCCTTTTGTAGCAGTGAGTCTAAAAATGAAGGTGTTAGATCCTCTGTTTAAGTTATTAATGATGAAAATTATACGACCATAGAAAATATATGTAGCATATCATATATTCTTGCAGGAATCATTCAAGGAGGAGATGAAAGCATGTACAAGAGAACAAGACATACTCAAAGGCTTCATTAGAAGAATATACTTAGGTATTGAGTATTAGATTTATGTACAATCTACTTGAATTCATATGAGCACATCAAAAAATATATATATATATATATATATATATATATAACAAT
Source organism: Allium sativum (assembly GCA_030737875.1). Classification (NCBI taxonomy): domain Eukaryota; kingdom Viridiplantae; phylum Streptophyta; class Magnoliopsida; order Asparagales; family Amaryllidaceae; genus Allium; species Allium sativum. Next base: position 614,530,582 of record CM060915.1, on the reverse strand, counting down.
TTGTGCATGTACAGACATATGTCTATATATGACAGATGTCTGATACAAAGTTCAGGAAAGATTCCTGGACTCAGAACAAACGTCTGTCATATCTGACAGATGTCTATTCAATGTCTCGGGAAATTTTTCTTGAAACCATAGATGTCTTTCGATATATGGACAGACATCTTTCAGTGTATTTGGGGTATATCTCGAATATTTTGACAGACGTCTGACTATATGGACAAACGTCTCTCCTGGCAGCGGTTGTTTAATTCTGAAAGGGTTTCTCTTTGTTTTCAAAGGTCACACCTTTTCTTTTAAACCCTAAATTGGTTTTTCAATGGATACACAACTTCAAACAAAGTGTTTTACATTCAAAGGTTGAATCCCTTCATAAAAAATTTCCAACTGCTATAAACATATCTTAGATTGAAGGTTTTTGAACACTTAATCTCTCTAAATATTTTATATATTTTCTAAGCTTTCTATTTCATTATTTCTCTAAAGCTTCATTTACACACAAATCTTTTATATTTCCAAGTTATTTAAATCTCATATCAATATAAAAAGATTATAGGAGAAGTACGTATGATTAAGTCAAAATACTTTTTTTACGGAACATACTATTTGAAACCATCTTTTTATCTTTAAGCTTATTCCTCCGGGCTAATGAGGGTAGTTTGTGATAGTAAGAAAGTCGAAGGGGAGCTTCAGGACTGGACGTAGGACAGGAAGTCCGAACCAGGATAAAATACTGGTATGATTGCATCTTACCTTACTTACTTTATTGTTTACTATTTATTATCATTACCTTCTATAGTTAGACACACATAAGATTTGTAACATATATATATATATATACATATATATATATATATATATATATTCAATTCGTTTCAAAGAAAGGTAAAATCAAATTAGAGTAACTTGTTATTTGCATCATTTTAATATGGCAAGTAACAACATATTTCAAGAAGGTCGGTAAACGTCCCCTACTTTTTAATAGATCTAATTATGCTTACTGGTCAATTCACATGAGAATTTTTATGGAAGCAAACGGTTTAAAATTTGGGTTGCCACTCAAAACAATTATGAAGCACCGACTACTGAATTGAATGCGTGGTTGATGCTCAATAAACCGCAGCATCTAACAATTAAAAAGCTATGAATGTTTTATTTTGTGCATTAGATATAAATGGATTTTCATATGTCATGATGTGCACTACTGGCTATGATATATGACGAGCTTTACAAATCATTCACGAAGGCACTACGAAAATTAAACAAACAAAAATATCGATTTGGAAACACCAGTTTTCGTCTTTTAAAATGAAAGCTAGTCAGTCAAACAACGATATGTATACTAGATTTCAAATTATTCAACACGATCTCTTGGCATTTGGAGTCAAATTTACTGATTTTGATTTAGTTGCATGCATTTTAAAATTTTCAACTAATGAATAGAAAAGAAAAGTTTTAGACATAGAAGAGGCAAATGATCTTCCTAAAAATAAAGTTGAAGAACTAATTGGAAATTTGTTGTCCTATGAAGCTAACTTGCAGGCTAATAAAGAACAAAATACGGAAAAGAAAAACATAGCTTTTCCAGCAAATAATGAGGATTCTGATTTAGACGAGGAAGAAATAGTGTTTATAGCTAAGAACTGCAACAAGTTCAAGAAATTTAAAAAAATGACCAAATTTCAGAAGAAAGCAAACAAAGTTCAACAAACCAGACAACAATCAAGTGCTTCGCATGTTATGAATTTGGTCATATGAAGAAAGATTGTCCAAAGATCCTTAATGAAAAGAAGAAGCAAAAAAATAAAAAATTTAAGAAGAAAAGAAGAGCCATTCCAGTTACATGGGATGACTCTGACTCTTACTCATTTGATAGTGACAACGACACAGAACAAGCAAATGTATGCTTTATAGCAGACACAGACGAGGTATGTCCTGAACTAACTTATAACAAGATCTTTGAAATTAGTATGGAGTTATATGACAAATTTAGAGAGCAAAATAAATTAAATAAAGAATATATTGCTAGAATAATTAGAATGGAAATTGGAATTGATTTATTAAAAGATGAGAAAACAATTCTAAAAGAGGAATTAGAAAATGCACAAACTAAATGTAAAGAGTTAACTTCGAAAAATGACTCTTTACCTATAGAATTAGGAAAAGTTAAGCTAGAAAATAATGATATTTTAGATAAAAACATAACCTTAAGTAGTTAACTAGAAGGCTCATTTTCTGAAATTTCTAAACTCAAAAGCAAGGTTTTAACTCTCGGATATCGGTCGCGTTTCGTCTCGGGGATTTTATTGACTCGGTCTCGTATTGGGGGAGATCTCGGACGAGATGTGTCTAACTCGGGAGTTCATCTCGGATTTTCATCTCGGGTCTGAAAGTTCATATCAGAACGATCTCGGGGTACACGATATGTTAAAAATGATATTTTAACAAAATGATTTTTATGAATGTTATCGAAAGCATAGTAACTTAAACTTAAAATGCATAATAATTTTATTATTCTTTATTTTGCGAAAGATCATTCATACTTTAAATCGTAATATGCTTAAAACAGGAATATTGTTAGACAGGAAATATTAAAAGGATTCAAAACACCAAAAAAAATCTAGCATAAATAGACCATAAAATACATAATTTCATAAGTAACATGTATGTAAAAAGAAAAATATGAAAATCACAAGCATTGTAAAACATATACGAACATACAATATAGTCATTTAACATGCAAAATGTAAAATAACAAAAGATTGATATGGCAAGATTTGGGTTTTTTAATTATAGCTCTAGTTCAGGCACAAATTTAAATTTTAACCAAAAAAAACTAAGATCTCGAACGATATTCCATTATTTTGTCTCGGTCGATATATCGTTCGATATTGCAATATCTCAGGCGACATATTCGAAAGGAGATTTAGAGTGATATTTGCTGTTTCATTTCAGAAGGAGCCCAAAACGAGATCTCGGAGGAGATCTCGGCTGATATTTGCGAGATTTGAAACAGTGCTCAAAAGTGAGTTGGAAAATATTATAACAAATGTTTCAAAGTTAAATAAAGGAAGACAAAGTTTAGATCATCTGATAGGAAAATCAAAACCATATGGAAATAGAAACAGATTAGGTTTCAAAAAGAATCCAAAAACTAAAAATTACAATTTGCTTTATAAAAAGGTGGAAAAGAAAAATTATAATAAAAAGGTAGAAATACTAAGGAGGTAAAAATATGGATACCTAAATCCAACAATAAACTTACTGGACGAAAGCATATTAAAAATTTCGTACGGAATGTAGTTCATAATTCGAATTATTCTTTTAAAGGTCGCAAACCCACATCAGATGGCTGCCTTCTCCGCCTAACATTAGGAACCTAAAGAAGGAAGTGGATACCAATTAAAACTGCTTATCTTGTAGGTACCCAAAACAAGACAAAACGAGAAATGGATTTTAGATAGTTGCTGCTCCATGCATATGACGGGAAACAAAAACATGCTATCAAATATAACTTATATACATAGTGGCATAGTGACATTTGGTGATAATTCAAAAGGATACGTCATTATTTCTAATCGTTTATCCATAATCATCAATACCAGTATATCCAATTCTCCCATTATTTCTAATGTTTTGTTTGTTAAAAATTTGAAGTGTAACATTTCAAGCATTAGTCAATTTTGCGATAAAGGATTTAAATTAATTTTGAAAAGGATAAATCCAATAATTTTTATAATCATAAAAATTTAATTTTTGATGGATTCCAAAATAGAAATATACATGTTTTAAACATGAAAATGAAACGAAATTCAGATTTATGTTTAACTGTAGATCATGAAGATCCATGGCTATGCATAAACGATATTTTCCTGTAAATTTTAAGTATATTAACAAATTAGAAAAACATGAACTAGTTAAAGGATTACTGAAAATCAGTTTCAAAGTAAATAATTTATATGATGTGTGTCAATTTGGTAAATTGAAAAAGAGTTCTTTTAAGTCAAAAAATAATATTTCTACAAAACAACCGTTAGAATTGTTACATTTAGACTTATGTGGACCTACCCAAACACGTTCATTAAATCATAATAAATATGGTTTTGTAGTAGTAGATGATTTTCAGAATATACATGGACTTTGTTCTTATAAGAGTGATACTTTTGGAATACTCAAGATCTTTGCCAAACGAATAATGAATTTATTAGATCTAAAAATAAAAAATATTCATAGTGATCATGTAGGTGAATATGAAAATGAATTATTTAATGACTTTTGTAACAAAATAGAGTAACAACATGTTATGTACTAAATAGAGTAACGATATATGACAAAGAATACCTTTATGAAATGTTCTTGGAAAGAAATCTAAAGATTCATATTTTAAAACTTTTGGTTCAAAATGTTTTATTTTAAACACAAAAGATAATTTAGAAAAATTCGACCCAAAACCGATGAACGAATTTTTATTGGTTATTCAGAACGAAGTAAGGCATATAGAATCTTTAATAAAAGAACTAATACGATTAAGGAAAGCTTACATGTTTTTTTCGATGAAAATTTTAAAACAAGTAAAACTCATGATGAAAAAGAAGTTGAAATTCAGAATACTGCAAATAATACAAATTCAAATAAAAACGAGTCTTCAACAATTTTAAGATCGGCTCCTCAATTTTAAAAGATCATACTATAAACAATATAATACGTGACATAAATTCAAGAATTTCTACTTGATATTAACTAAATCAAATGAGCCATGTTGCCTTTATTTTGTCTCCAGAACCTAAAAATTATAAAGAAGCCGCAAACAACGAATCATGGATTTTAGTAATTCAGGAGGAATTTAATCAATTTGAAATAAATGATGTATGGGAATTAGTACCTGGACCAACAGATCAATCAGTAACTGAGACAAAATGGGTCTATAAGAATAAGGCAGACGAAACTCAAAACGTAGTTCGTAATAATGCCTGTTTAGTAGCTCAAAGTAATAACCAAGAAGAGGGCACAGACTATGAAGAAACTTTTGATCCAGTTTCTCATCTTGAAGCTATTCGTACTCTACTAGATTTTGCAGTTCATCATAATATAAAACTTTTTTAAATGGATGTAAAAAACGCCTTTTTAAATGGTTATAAAAAGAAATAAGTATATGTCGAACAACCTCTGCTTTTTGCTCACGAAATATTTCCTAATCGCGTTTACAAATTAAAGAAAGCTTTGTATGGTCTAAAACAAGCACCTCGTACATTGATTATTCAGAAAAATATTGTGTACAATGACGAATCTCTGTGGCAGCAATACAGCGATCAGTCCTCTGATCTATGGGGCTACTTCACTAGTTCCTAGACTTATCACGTAGTCGTCCATGTTTTTATTTATCTACGTTCGTGCTACTATTTAAAACTTTGGTTTGCATTAATATTCTGTGAACTCTGTGTGTTTGACGCTTTGTGTTATTAGCATATTTGAATTATCACTTTCTTCTATGTTTTTTGATAAAGCCAAAGGGGGAGATAATATGGGATCACTATTCCAGTGGGAGCTTGAACACTAGCCATATATCTTCCACCATCAAAAAGAGGGAGAATGTTAGATCCTCTTTTTAAGCTTTTAATGATGAAAACTATATGACCATATAATATATATAGCATATCATATATTCTTGCAGGAATCATTCAAGGAGGAGATGAAGGTATGTACAAGAGCACAAGACGTACTCAAAGGCTTCATTAGAATAATATACGTAGGGATTGAGTATTAGATTTGTGTACAATCTCCTTGAATTCATATGAGCGCATCAAATATATATATATATATATATATATATATATATATATATATAACAGTTTGTACATGTACATACATCTTGTCTATATATGACAGGCGTCTATATATGACAGGCGTCTGATACAAGGTTCAGGAAAAATTCCTGGACTTAGCACAAATGTCTGTCATATTTAGCAGACGTCTGTTCAAAGTCTCGGGAAATTTTTCCTGAAAACACGGGCGTTTGTCGACATATGGATAGACGTATGTCAGTGTATTTGGGGTATGTCCAGAATACATTGATAGACATCTGAGCATATGGACAGACGTCTGTCCTGGCAGTGGCAGTTTAATTCTAAAAGGTTTCCTCTTTGTTTTCAAAGGTCACAACTTTTCTTTTGAACCTTAAATTGATTTTTCAATGGATAAACTATTTCAAACGAAGAGTTTTACATTCAAAGGTTTAATCCTTTCATATAAAAAATTCAATTGCTATAAATATATCTTGGATCGAAGGTTTTCGAACACCTAATCTCTCTGAATCTTTTCTATATTTCTATGCTTTCTACATTCATTATCTCTCTATACTTTTCATTCAGCACACAAATTCTTTTATATTTCCAAGTTATTCAACTCTCATATCAATACAAGGAGATTACTATAGAACTCTGTGTGATTCAGTCAAAATAGAACACATTATTGTCATAGCATATTTTCATCTGTAAGCATATTCCTTTGGGATAAGTGAGGCTAGTTAATGATAGTAAGAAAGAAAAAGGGGAGCGTCGGGACTGGATATAGGATGGGAGGTCCGAACCAGGATAAAATACTGGTGTGATTGCTTCTTAAGTTACTTACTTTAAGTTTACTAACTATTACCATTACTTGCTATAATTAGACACACATACGATCCACATATTTTTTTTTTAAAGGCTCTATAGCTAGCACTTTAGCCTTCACTCCTTATGGACATTTTTCTTATAATGTCCAAGATGATTACGATTGTAGCATCAGATATTCTGCCTCCCAAAAGTGAACTAGAATATGATTTCTTTGCATTTGATCGAGTAATGGCACTTGAAGTAAAACACTTATGCTTTATTCTTTTTTGGCTTTCCTCCTTCCTAAGCTTTCTTTCCTTTAAAGAATTTCCTTTTCCTTCCCTGAAAGTTCTTGCTTCAATTGGGTCTCTAAACCTCCTTAAGCATTTCTTCATTATGAACCGTCATCTCAACGACAAGGTCAATGGGGTTACGCCAATAAGGCATAGTTGCTTCCATAGTCTCAAATCTAAGCACCTTTACAAATGTCTTATTCCTTAAGATATTTATCTTTATCGTCCCTTTAGCATAACGAGATAGTTCACCAAACTTAGCAGCATACTCTACCAATGACATCTCTTTCTACTTAAACTCATCAAACTTTCTCATCCTTAGAGACTGAGCAGCTTTCAAAACAAATATTTCCCTAAAAATCTACCGAAAGTCTTCCAAACTTATTATTTCGTCCGCTCTCCTTACCATAACACCATTCCACCGAAGCAAAGTATTGTCTTGCAGCTGTTTTGATGCAAACCTTCTCTTCTGCTCATCAGTCAAGCCTATATATCCAAAGATTCTTTCGCAAGGTAGCAACCAAGTATCAACAGCAGAAGCATCTTCCATTCCAAGGAACGGTTCTTCTCTAAGCTAGTATAATCCTTGCTCAATTTAGCATTGTTGTTTCCAACTTGCACTTTGGGATTAACTCCTCCAAGACCAACAAAAATGCTAGCTTGCAACATTTGAATAAATGTCTGGAACAAGTTCCCCATATCTACCAATATGGTAATGCCACCTTGGTTACAGTTAGCCCATCGACCCTGATCTCTCCTAGCATCAGGTTGAGCACTTCCATTGGTTGTGTTGCTTCCACCATCTATATTCAGCCTTGCATTCCTTCTCTCCATATCTTACCACCTTTCTATTGGCAAATTTTGTAAGATACCGAAGGGTGTTCCTAAGACTGTAGGGCATATATATATATATATATATGTGTGTGTGTGTGTGTGTGTGTGTGTGTGTGTATTTTGCAATGCAAGCGGGGTTGAATGGCCCCTTCCATTTATTAAAAACCAAAATATTACATCAAACTAGCCTAAAAGCATCACACACTTCTAGTTATAGATCGGACCAATAAATGTTTAGAGACAGAGACTCCACCAAACATTCTATTGTTCCGTTCCATCCACAGAATATACAATATTTTCTTTAGTACCTTTAAAAGCAAACATCCACTAATATTTTTCCATCTAGTTTTTACAAAAATCAAATACCATTCTTCCTCTGATTGACGCCTAGGGCTATAAAGACCAAAATGCTCCAATACTTTACGCCAAACAAATCCAGAAAAACTGCATTCAAAGAAAAGGTGTCTCACTGTTTCCGAAAAACTACCACAAAACAAACATGAATCATCCACAATCATTCCCTTTTCCATCAGCTTCCCCCTTGTATGAATTCCATTCATTAAAATCCTCCACATCATCAAATTTTATTTCGGAATGGAGTTGCACATCAATATTCTACTGTGCCACGGAAAGACACTGCGATGAGCATTAAATCCTTCATACACCAACTCTATTCCATGACTTGAGTCATTCCACAAAGCATGAACATTTAAAGTATTTAGGGGATTCGATAACACATTCTCCCAAACAGTTCTAATCAAAAACGAGCTACAGTTAGGAAGAGACAGTGCACCATTCATACAAACTGATGACACTCTTGCCTCATCATGAACACCACTCATCCTCCTGAGCTCATAACCCACTATATTCCAAAGAATAACACCCTTACTACTCCAAGGATCAAACCAATAAGATATGTTTTCCTTATTTTTCAATCCACATTGGAACGAAGAAAGAAAAGACTCCCTGTGCCTCAACATGTTCTTCCATATCCAACTACAATCAGTGGGCATCCGCATGGTCCAGAAGTTTTCATCCTTTAAGAGATAAGTCCTACACCAATTTCCCCATATATTTGAATCAAAACTATATAACTTATCTACCTTAGATGAAAGAGCCGCCCTATTCCACGATTTCAAGTTCATAATTCCCGGCCCTCCACAATTAATAGGAGTACATACCCTTCTAAAAGCCACTGGTATCAACTTTTTTGAATAAGGATTCGCATGCCATAAAAATGCCTGAGCGCTGAGTTAATCAAATCAATAATTTTAGCAGGTAGAATAAATATCCTAGCATAGTAAATGGCCATAGACATTGCCAAATACTTGACAATAACTAGCCTTCCCGCCATCGAGAATTTAGATTCTGGCTACGAGGAGATTTTAGAGATGATACTTTCTACCAAAGGTAAACAATGAGCTGTTGTCAATCTATATATATATATATACGTATATAATACTAATACAAATACGTCATAGTTCCCAACCCTTAGTATTTTCCTTTGATCTTTGGGTTTTAGTTAGAAAATTCTTGTTGAGAAAATATTATTTAAGTTTACATAATCTATGCTTATATACCAAATTGTAGCATCTCATTACCTAAGTCCAAAAGCTAAATGCTACAGATGAAGCAGTCATCTCTAGTTTCAACTATCGTGGTATAAAATCGAATGTTAATCAACCATATCATCAAACAACATGGAAATATGAAAATTTTCACAAAACATTCATTGATATAAATATCTAATTCATACAACCCTTCATATAACTCGTTTAGAGAAAGTATAGTTTAGAGAAAGTATAATTTATTACAAAATAAACACCGACAACGACATATGACGTGCCCCCTTAGCTGATCAGAGTATAAATAGTGAAAGTTATAAACTTACTAATGCATATGTCCAATGCAATAAACAGAACAAAACACAGCGGAACTCCTAATAGATATATCCTCCTACTCATCTCCAGAAGCTTTTTTCAAAGAAGATACCTGAAAGACCTCACCCCCTATCATACTCAATTGAGTACCCGAGAACTTAAGGGGAAAAGTAAAAATTGCAAGTCAGTCAAAACGCCTGGTGTGATAATAAAATTGCTACCCAACACCATCGATAACTAATGAGATTACACCGCATAGCGAAACGAGTTTCCCTCTCGCTACAATCATGCTAGAAACAAGGCTAACCATGTGCCTTTGCACTTCAATGGTTAGTACAGCTATTATAACAATATATATAATGATAACAACGTATAACACAAACACACAATGAATTCCCTTCCCCCATTATACTCCTATACTGTGCTTCACGAGGAATTATATTGCAAAACAACGGAGTCAATTCGTATTTTATCCATGATTCCCATACCGTGCTTCATGGTGTCTCATCCCACTAATACGGACCAACTTCTCATTTCGATTCATGTTTTATTCTTTGTCAATACCTCCCCGCTAACACAAAAATGATAGCTCATTCCTTAATCCTCGTAATGCACGAAGCAACGACGTGGATATCATTATCTACAATTAAATTTAGTTGGTATTTCCCAAGTTTTCCCCATTGGACACTCTAAATGTTTCACAAATTCAATCTCTATGCAATGGCAAACTACCAAACAACATAATCATTTCAATGATTTCAAGTTAAGGTTTAATTTATACTTCAGTAAGCACGACGCTTGTGTCGTTTCCAACCTTTTTCGACTCCCTCATAGGCGTCGAAGTTCATATTCAATTTGTTTCAAAAGGGGAAACCCTTACGGATTCATACAAAAAACAACAATCAATGCCTGTCGTCAAATAAATGGCATCGAGGAATAGAGGAAAAACCTCTATTCCTTTTTAAAAACATTTTGATAATTGTTTAACTTTTCATCATTAACAACGCCGAAAGGCAAAGAGACGAAGCCTTAAAAAATTGATTTTCGAAAAGCATCAACCTCATCTGTGTTGAAGGAAGTATTTTATAGAAAAACATTTGCGAAGGCATGTCATCATAGGCAATGCTTCAAGGGTTTTGAAAGTATAAGCTTCGATTTAAAGAACATAGTTCAAATATATTATCCATTAAGGGATCCGTTTGTTGAAAGCCCCTCCTGATTCCATCGAAAGGTGCGAAGGCGAAGGCCTCTACTCTTTTTAAAGTTATAGTTTATAAATCCTTCTTTATAAATAATTATTTTATGGAAAAGTGTAGCGACCCGGGAAATTTCGGCACTTGAATCTGGACACTAACACATCTCGTATCCAAACTCAAGTATCAAAACCGAGAAAGCTAATAGAAAGAAATTAGAGGGTGAGAGGATAAATAAAGAAATATTAGAATAGAAGAATAAGAAGATCGGAGTCTCACAGCAGAATGGACAAAACATAATAATCAGTAATACTTTATATGAAAAGAACCTTATATATATGATTACAACTTTAGAGTATACATTCAGATCAATACGACACATAGCGGAAATAAACTAGTACCAGTAAATATATGGAATACGCCTCAAATTCAACTCCTTTTCTGGAACTCCAGGCGATACCTAACCTAGAAAGATAATAGGTCTGACCCGAGCACATTTGAAGCAAAGCAAAATTCACCCGAATCAGTCTGGAATACTTTCAGTGATAAATCCACAACACAAACAACTTGCTTAATTTTGAAAATCCTTTTGAAACAAAAGGATAACAGTAAGACCAGCCCACACATAAACATGGACGGTTTTTATCTTACTATAGCCAAAACATTTTGAAATCAATATCTTCTTCTGATATTATAATAGTGTCTAAATACAAGTAGATAGAATCTAGCAGAACGCTTGCATCTCACGCTCCACATATATAGTATACAATCAAAACCGCGGGCGCTTATTGGAGATTGGATTCCGACTGTGACAAGGTATGGAACCACCTGCCGTTAGTGTATTTCTAGAGAGGAATACACTGAGTCTAACAAGAACGTATTGCAACCCGGCCACACATGACCAACCACTCATTTCTCTTGAGTGTATCGAATATATTGTCACCTCATGGTTGTGCAACTACCGTTTTCCCGGGAGATATAGAAATGAAAAGAAGTAAGAAATATGAATGTTCTCTAAATGGTGATAATACACCCTAATGGGGGCGACCCACATAGCCATGCTGTCTGCCTAATTTTTGTCATTTTCAGGTTGTTGAGGCTTGAGGTTATAATCGGCTTTTGAAACATCTGGCCACCATTCACATCGTCCATATACGTCATCCAGGAACATGATGAACTGAATGCACTCTCCTACCGCATCCTAGGAATCACCCTATGGATCAGTAGCGAGTAGTCCTTACAATCCGTAGATTCCAATCACGACAGAATCATTGTTTACTCTAGGGATCAGCAAGAGGTGTTTAACAATAGTTCTTTCACTCATGAAGATATACGATCTTCAATTGCTCCAACTCGATCAGCATCTTTGACGTATTCATATTTATTGGTCAGAATGGGTTTCGAATATAAATTTGATTTCGGTCTTTCCGTATCAATAACGTTGGGTCAGATTTTGATAGTCGGTTATTTAACTATCAAAATAAATAGATCCATTGGTTTTTTACACAGCATCACTTGGTCATTTAAAATCATATATCAGTTGAAATACCCAAAAATAATATATTGGTTTAATATACAATTATACTCAAATCATTTTTCCTATATACCTAGAAAATATCTTAAAGTGATATCTAATATATCCTTCAACTAACATTTCAAAACATGGCTATAACATTTCTTATTATCTTATCGATTCAACTTATCATTTGTAAATCAATCATTACGACGTCTTCTTTGGCTTCCTTATTTGAACGCCAAAATCACCATTCATCCTTTTAGAATAAACCCATTTAAATCTCATTTCTTAACTTTGAAAATATCATTATATTTCCATGAATCTCCTTTTTATTTCTTTTATCATGGGGATATCGTTTCATACCATCAAGCCCCTTTATATTTCCTTTTATTTCGGAATTTTATTTTATATATATATATATATATATATATCAAAATCCTTCAAAAATCATTTTGCTATTATTTTCCCAAATTTTTTTATTCTAACACTTTCACTATTACGACTAATATCACCCTTTGATAATCCTGAAGTTGTTTAAGTTGGGGTATTTTAATTACTCTCAGACATTGATCAACAATGTTCTTATCTTAAGATAAATATCATTTATAATACAAAAACGATACTCATCCCCCATATCACAACAAATCCCATTTTAATTCCATCTTGATGAAATATCATCTCTTCTTTAAATAGCGGTTCTATATCATATCTTGAAAACTTATTTCTTTTAACAGCTCTAATTCAATTTAGGTTTATGTTTGATTTACCATTTCATCTCTCTACTAGTTCCTAACCGTAAATCAATCAGAAAATAATTCTCTAGATATTAACCCCGAAGGTCGAAACCAATATCAGATCAATATTCAGAAAATCAATTATCCCAACTGATTCTCAGTTAAGTACAAAATTTTAATTTCCAACCCTAGCTTTTGCTTTATTCAATTGTCACTTCGAATAACTCGTTCCATTTATATATTCAAATAAACCTGGGTTTTATAACTCCGTATAACTCGGATTCATAGAATCCAATTAAATATAATTCAGTAAGAGTCAAGTTAAAACTTCGATTTCACATTTTAAATATTAAATCGCTTTATTAACTATAAATATAGCTTTAAACTTCACAAACATTCCTTACTATACTTTACATTCCACGTTATCACTTCAATTATTATTAATGACTAATAGTCAAGTTTCAACATTTATTAAAAATAAAACTGGGTTACTTTACCATTAAATATTCTCTTTAAATCAATGAACTAATTTAATAAATAATTTCCAGTTAACGCCGTTAATTTGTTCGACTCTAAACATAATTAACTCGTTGGACAGTCGTTATTGATCTTTCCATTTAAATTAATTAATAATTAATTAATCTAAATAATTCTATTCACTTTGATTTTTATTAAATCAATATCAGTATAAACCCCTTCTAATTGTTACGTTAATTCTGGTCACTTGAATTAACTAAATGAAATCGTTTAATGATTACTTAATAAGCACGTGCGTCGCGCACAGTATATTTTGGTACCAAAACGGTGATTTTTGGTTAAACCAATCAATATATATATCTGGTTAATTTATTCCCCTTTCTGAATTTCATTTAAAATAATATATTTAAAAATCTATATCCAGTTATGAAATAAATTCTATAACTTCATTTCTAGCGATTCACCTGACGGTGAATCGATTTTTATAAAACGGTGTATATCTGGGCCATCTGCTATTTATTCCGTAATCAATACTATATATTGATTCAAATCTCAACCACAATCAACAACCAACAGGGTTTTAAAGTCAACGGGTTTTAAACAGTTCATATAAAATTGGAAATAATAGCATACTAAATATTTGAGGAATCTGGTTTGATTCCTCCTACCTGTTCTTTCCTGCATCATATCAACATATAGTTTATAAAAGCATATGATTTTAATTTGAATATATTAACCGATGATAGTATAATTCATATCAACCAAATAAATTAACCATAAGCATTCAAGGCATCCAATCAACCAATTATCAATGATTTAATCTAATTATATGAATTTAGCACATCCTAGCATTTCGGAAATGTCTGAGAAATAACTCACCTTTGTTTTCGCTCAACGGTTCGCAATGTTTAATTTTAAACCGGCATTTGAAATTTAAACATAAAATTCGACTGCTTCCGTTCCTTTCCGAATTGGCATGACAATGCAGTATTTTCCGCTGCGATTCCATTAGATCCAGTCTAGCGCGATTCTGGTAATATAACGACGCATTATCGTCATTGCAAAACTATATGTATAATTTTAAATAATCCTCATTTTAATATTAATTAATTAAATTAAGTTCTTAATTACCTTATGTAACGACCCGTATTTTTAATGGATAATAAATAATTTATTTAATTATTTAAACAATGGTTTGGTAATTTGAAATGACCAGAATTAAATAATATTGAATATTTAATTAATATAAATAATAGAATAATATATTTATTTCCAAAATAATCGAAAATAATATAATTCACAATATTGTGTGAATTGGACAATTTGAAATATATAATTCGGTTTGGAATTGAATTATATTAACGAATTTATTTATAAATGTTAGTTGAACGTATAATTTATATTATAATTATAATTGAGCTCGAAATGGCACGGTAGTTCGTAATTTGGCGATTCGAACTTTAAACGAATATACATAATCCGTTGTAAGTCGGATTTTTGTGAAACAAGAAACGTTCGGAGCTGGTGAAGTATATTTTTCTAATGAAAGAGAAAAATCAAGATTTCGTCATGTAGATTGTGAGTTGTGTCCAAATCAAATTTTTGAAAAGTCGATATGGTTAAAACGATTTATATATATTATAAATAGATTTTCAATATAAATTAAATACTGATTTAATCTGGAATTGAAATGTCGAGTTATAAATTCAGATAGGAATATTTTGGAGTTGTATGATATTCTATGTGAATATATATGATAATATTAATTTATTAATATTAAATTTAATTATTTTTAAATATATTAATATTCAAATGGGCTTATTTAGAGCTTTAAAAATAGCCATTTTTGCAAATGAATTCCATTTTCGACGAAACTAATTTTGTTGGATCCGGAATATTAAATTATTGTTAGATATTAATTTTTATAATTTTTGGAGTCAGTATGTGACTGTACGGGATTTTAATGTGAAAAACAGTTAATATTTTGGGTTTAAAAGTATGCTGTGTGAGCAAATGGACTCGGAATTCTACATAACAAGTTTCGTTGGGTCCGTAATGTTGAACTGTAGTCGTATATCCATTTTTGTCAAATTTAGATATTATATGTGATCACAGGAATTTTTAAATGATAAATACAAATAGGGAGACGATATAAATTAATAAATATATAGGAAGCTTCTCTTAGAAGCTAGCCTAACCTCTATATATATAGACACCTTAACATCCTTTTAAACCTAAAATTTTTCATTCTTCTGGTCAAGGATAAATGCGCCTCCACTGCTGAAAAATCAAAACACAAGAAACCCAAATACATCAATCTTTGATAAATCAAAGCAATACAAGAAAAAATCCATAAATCATGTAGTAATTTTATTTGAGATCCTGTTTAAATTCTCGTCAGCTTAGTATGACTAGTGGGGGGCTCGATATCATTTCTCTATCGCTCGTTTGTGAACAACGAGTTTAGGGTTGGGTTCATCTAAGTTTTGGACTTTGGGAGACCAGTGCATCGAGTTAGAGGGGTCGATGAAGGAAATCAACTGGCTAGAGCACCGACAAAGTGGTAAAGCAGCGTTGAGGTGTCAGGTCGAAGTCAACTATCGCACATGGAAATTGGTGGGTATTGGATTTCTCTTGGGTTAGGCGAGTTTTGACGAAGTGATTCGTAGGTGGTATGGAGTTATGTGAGGAGTTATTTAGGTGATTTTATGACAAATGAGTTTGATTGTTTTCACCATGGCATGGTCCCTGAGCCTGGGAGCCGCACTTTGAAGGGTATGATAACAGAAGTATGATAGTCATGGGAGGATGGGAAATATGAAGAAGAGAAGTATGGTGTATTCAATTTGGAAATCAATGGAGAGGTAATGTAAGACTGGATGGAAAAAGTGAGTTCGACATCCCATTGGAAAGTAGTGTATTAATCTAGAAAGATGAATGATGAGCGACTGTTTAAACGTGAGTTGTGGGGTATTAAGATTTTAATTAATTACAAATTTTTGTGTATATTCCTGCAGTGTGATTGTCAATAAGTCCTGCTTTTCAGATGGCCATTTTCTATATTCCTCGTAAAACATGGTGTCCCTTCACCATTTAGAAGTGGAAGATTATAAGCTGTATTTAGTTATCACAACAAATTCAATAAGAAAAATAATATCCAAAAGTATAAAAACTAAACCTAATCTCGTTTTCTAGTTCATGATCAAAAGAAATAATTAAAGGAGTTAGGGTACCATATTTATCCTTAAAGTAGAAGTTCAAATACCACTGGCTCGGTAATTGACTGTATGAATGGATTAACTGTTACCGTCTGCTTAATATGAGTGCACGGTTCATTAAGGTGATTAGTGATTTAAGATTTTTTTTTAAGATTTTAATTAATTATAAATTTATAGTTAAGAATTGTTGAATATATATATATATAAAGTGGTAAAATTTACAACCTCGTCATATGTTATCAGAATCAAGCGAAACAAGATCCGTCAGGATCGTACGGATGAGCGCGACACAATGGAACTGATTCTGAGTGAATTGGAGCTCCTTACAATTTGTAGCGAAATAAATTGTCTGATCTGAATCAACGACGGTTATCGTTATTTAACGATAAACTGACCAATGTGAGTAATCTCACTAACTCTGCATAGTTATATTTTTATAACATATTTTTAGAACTGATAAATAATGGTTGATTACAGTGTGTTGATTGTTTGGTTGAATTGCTGATTTATTGGTTGAAATTATAGATAACGATATATGTATAAATCGTTAATCAAATATTGATTCTGTTTATCAGAATATTTCTTATTGAAATGAAATCTATGTTATTTATATTGTATAAATCTATGGATGCAGTAAAACAGGTTAGAGGGATCCAACTGGGTTCCTCAATATTTATAATACTGTTTATTTTCATATATTGTGATATATGATGTGATATAAAACCTATGGTAGATTATGATGACATTGGTCTATTTAATTGGTATTTTAAATACCATAAGAAATACTGAAATGTGAAAAGGGAATTTTGAAAGTGATTTTGAAAATGAAATATTTACTTGGAAAATAAATATAATTATAATTATAAAAGGAATATTTACTTGGAAAAAAAATATTTATAAAAGGAAAATTTATTTGGAAAGTAAATATAATTGTAAAAGGAATATTTATTTGGAAAATAAATATAATTATAGAAGGAATATTTATTTGGAAAATAAATATAATTATAGAAGGAATATTTATTTGGAAAACAAATAGAATTATAAAATGAATATTTATTTGGAAAATGAAATATTTATTTGGAAAATATATAGAATTATAAAAGGATTATTTATTTGGAAGGTAAATAGAATTATAAAAGGGAATATTTGGAAAATGAATAGAATTTTACATTAGGAAGGTTTAGACATGTGCTTCATACACGGTGTAACATGATATTGATTCAAAGTAAATAATTAGTAGAAGTCTATTTTAACAGATAAATTGACGAGAATAATTTATAAATGATGTTTATAAATTAAGGAAATATTTAACATTTGATAAATTGAATATACAAATTTGAATTTATATAGAGAAGTAAAAATTGGTTTTAACACCGATAATTGAAATGGAATGTGAACGTAGTAGTTATAAAGGAAATTTGCAATGAGATTATAAATGTTGGAAATAAAATAAGATTTGTATGAATAATTTTGCAAATAAAATATAAATAGAATTTGAGATATTTTTATTAAATACGAAATCAAACTGTTTTGATTATATAAAGAAATATTATTCACATTCTATGTGAAAAATTAGATTAAAGTAAATATTTTGCAAATAAAATATTATAAAGGAATTTGGGGTTTGAATTAGGAATTTAAATGGAATTACTAAAATTAGAAACTGACTAGAAATTAGTTGAGTTGAATGGCTTTCTGGTTATCGATCTAATGTTGGTTTCGGCCTTCAGGGTTTATACTTGGGAAGTTGTTCTCTTACTAGTTTACAGTCCGAGACTGATAGAGGTGGGAAGATATTGATGCATAAATCAGAAATTGAAACGTTTCCCAAAGTCAATAACGTATATTTTCTAATTTTAGAAAATAAGGAATTTGTGAATATATGGAAACGATAAATGGGAAATTAGGAAATGAAATGATGATTGATCGGTAAAATTTCCATTTGGGAATACGTCCGTTGTTTGTACACATGTTTTCCTTTAATAGTTAAATAACCGACTATCAAAGTTTTGACCATTTCTGTTGTCAATACGGAGAGACCAGGATCAGATATATTATCTGAAAACCACTCTGTATGGCATTAGCATTGCAAATCAAATATAATGAAGATAATTGAAGACGGAGTTATGCAAGGGCTATTCAGTAAATCCTAGGTAGAAATTGCCTAAGATGGATTTACAGAATAGTGCCTTCGGGTTGTCCAGTCCCAGGACAACTTGAATGGATGAATGTCTGACAGAGTATATCTGGTAGTTAGTGTAAGTTGACCGTTTCAAGCATATTTACGTTGGTGGCGGAGGAATTTGTTTCTCTTAGCTGTATACCCATGGTATTTTTAGGGAAATAAATTTGTGATTTGACGGGTATGACGATGTGACATTCAAAGTAATTAATGGTGTGACCTATACGTTATGGTCTCAAGCCTCACAACCAGGAAATGGTATAAAATCCGGTAGGCCGCATGGCTAAGTGGTTAGCTGCCAATTAGGGTGTATTGTCACCTGATCTAGAGAAATTCCATTTAATTCCATAATCTATTTCGATGATGTCCCTTTCGGGAATGGTTGTTGGTCCCAACCGTTGGTGATAATACATTCGATACACTCAAGCGAAATGAGTGACCAATCATGTTTAGCCTGGGTTGCAAGATGTGCTTGTTGAACCCGGTGTATTCCTCTCTAGAGATACACTGTCGGAAGATGGTCTCATACCTTTCCAGTTGGAATCCATTTCCTAATAAGCGCCTGCGGGTTTTGATTATATATTATGTATGTGGAACATGAGATGAAAGCGTTCTGCTAAATGATTATTTAGTTGTGGTTGATAGACACTATTATAATATCAAAAGAGTTTTGATATAAAGATTATTGTTCTTGCCAAATGATTTTGAAATGTTAAATCAAGTATTTTCGATTCTCATAAGGGAAAAATCCATTCCATATTATACGGCGTTGTCTTTTGAGATATCATTTATTTTCTCAAACTGTTTTAAATTGTTTACTCGCACCAGTCCCATGACTGACCTGGAGTTTATTTTGTTTTGTTTTCCCTAAACTCTTGGGTGCCCAAATTTGTACGGGCAGTCAAGTAGTCTGGATTTTTCAAATATACTGAGAGCTTGGAGCAGGAGGCTTTAGGATTTTATAGACACTGTTTATTTCCACTGTGTTATAAGTGGTGTACTCTGATAAATGTTATTGTATACATATACTGGTTTTATTTCAAAGTTATATTGCAGTTTGTTCGTTCCGCTATGAGATTCATGTTACTCTGATTCTGTTGTTGTGATCTTCTTCTTCTTCTATTAAAGTTTTCTATCTTATCTATTCTCACCCTCTAACTTTTTTATATTAACTATTACGTTATTCCGATGATTGGATAGTCGACATTGATTTTATGTCGATAACCAAGGTCGCAAATTCCCTGGGTCGTTATAGTGGTATCAGAGCCAGGTTAAGTTATTACCTTGGCTCTGTGGCATTACCCAGTAGAGTTGGGGTTAGCAATACCCTAGATTGAGTTTGAGTGTATTTATATGAGTGAACGTTTTTGTAGATATTATAAAAAGGTTTTATATTGTGGATATTTATTGGTTGAGTTGTTTATGGATTTTGGTCGATCAGTTTGATCCACTGTATCGGTAGGATTTTTTAAACACTCGAATACGATGAACCGACATAGTATGGTTTAAAAAGAGGGTAAATGAAATAATTTTATCCAAATTATATTTTGATATAAACAAAGAATAGATATTTGATATATTATAGTATATTGGATGTGTTGGTTGTTATATTAACCGAATAAGATTAAAATTGAGTTGGTTATATATGTATAACCAAATAAAATTCATATAAGTGTTACGAAACGAATTAAATCTGAATTTAAATCAGAATTGGAATTAAAACCGTGGAGATTTGGAAAGATGTCTGTAAATGGATTTTGGATTAAGTATATGAGAATTTTAAAATCCAAGGAGATTTTAAATTATTTTACAAGCACTATGAATGGTATTTTGAAATGTATTTCAAATGGAAATGTTTAGAAATGGTTTTGAAAGTGATGTTGTATTGAACTCACCTTGATCATTGGGAAATAATTCGGATGATGATCCAAACATCATCAGTGTTCATTTTCGAGTTTCTAGGTGACGGATTACTACCAATGATTTTGTTTTTGAATTGTTTTGAGAAAACAAGATTCTGAAAGAGGAAAGATTGATTTTTGATATAGTAAATTGTTAAAAAAAACTCTAAGAAACAGATTGTTTGAATTAAAACATATTAAATAGAAATTTGTGAAAGCAAATAAGAATTGAAGTCAGTTAAGTGGAAATGGAATTGGATGAGTGAGTTAAGAGTTTGAGATCGAGAATGAAACTTGAGTTGAAACTAGTAATGGAATTTTAGTTGAGGATAAAAACTGGTTGGAGTTTGATTGGGATGACATTGGTATATGCAGAAATTGGTAACAGATGGAAAGGATATAATGATATAACCGACAAAAAGGTACAAGTTTATTTTTATATGCGTTTAGTGATTTATGAGCCGAATTGGCATGCTGCTTGGCTATATGATTTTCTTTTGGGTTGGAGAAGGCATAGAGAGGCGAGTTGTAGTTGTACCGATGGACCCGAACAAAGGAGGTGCTGGCAAAAAAATTCATAAATTTAAGGTGTTAGAAAATTTTCATGATTTTTGAAATTTTTTGTTAATAGAAATGAATTAATAATTTAGTTAAAGTAAACTGGTTCAGTGATACTAGAGTTAAGATCTAAACGAATAATTTTAACCCAGTTAATAGGTTTTGTTTTCTACCTCAGCAATTTCGAGGACGAAATTATTTTAAGGGGGGAAGAATGTAATGACCCGTATTTTTAACGAATAATAAATAATTTATTTAATTATTTAAATATTGGTTTGGTAATTTAAAATGACCAGAATTAAATAATATTGAATATTTAATTAATATAAATAATAGAATAATATATTTATTTCTGAAATAATCGAAAATAATAGAATTTACAATATTGTGTGAATTGGACAATTTAAAATATATAATTCAGTTTAGAATTGAATTTTATTAACGAATTTATTTATAAATGTCAGTTGAACATATAATTTATATTATAAGTATAATCGAGCTTGAAATGGCGCGACAGTTTGTAATTTAGCGGTTCGAATTTTAAACGAATATAAAGAATACGTTTTAAGTCGGATTTCTGTGAAATAAGAAACGTTCGGAGCTGGTGAAGTATATTTTTCTAGTGGAAGAGAAAAATCGAGATTTCATCATGTAGATTGTGAGTTGTGTCCAAATCAAATTTTTGAAAAGTCGCTATGGAATTCCTTTATAATTTATAACGATTTATATATATTATAAATGCATTTTCAATATAAATTGAATACTGATTTAATCTGGATTTGAAATGTCGAGTATAAATTCAGATATGAATATTTTGGAGCTGTATGATATTCTATGTGAATATATACGATAATATTAATTTATTAATATTAAATTTAATAATTTTTAAATATATTAATATTTAAATGGGCTTATTTAAAGCTTTAAAAATAGCCATTTTTTCAAATGAACTCTGTTTTCGATGAAACTAATTTTGTTGGATTCGAAATATTAAATTATTGTTATATTTCAGTTTTCGTAATTTTTGGAGTCAGTATGTGACTGTACAGGATTTTAATGTGAAAAACAGTCAATATTTTGGGTTTAAAAGTATGCTATGTAAGCAAATGGACTCGGAATTCGACGAAACAAGTTTCGTTGGGTCCGTAATGTTGAACTGTAGCTGTGTGTCCATTTTTGTCAAATTTGGATATTGTATGTGATCATAGGAATTTTTATACGATAAATACAAATAGGGAGATGATATAAATTATAAATATATAGGAAGCTTCTCTTAGAAGCTAGCCTAACCTTTATATATATATATATATAGACACCTTAACATCCTTTTAACCTAGACTTTTTCATTCTTCTGGTCAAGGATAAATGCGCCTCCACTACTGAAAAATCAAAACGCAAGAAACCCAAATACATCAATCTTTGATAAATCAAAACAATACAAGAAAAAATCCATAAATCATGTAGTAATTTTATTTGAGATCCTATTTAAATTCTTGTCAGCTTAGTATGACTTGTGGGGGTGTAACAACCCGAAAATCTGGGCCAGTTTAAAATTTTTATTTTGGCAATTTTAGCGAATTTTGATTATTTAAAATGAATTATTTTAAATAATATCGACGACAAATTTATTTTGAATATAATTCGAACGTATATATTATATATGTCGTCGATACAATATAAATATTTATTTATATTTATAAAAGGAATTGAAAATGGCGCGGTAGTTCGATAATTCGATTTCAAACTTCAAATGAATGTACCGGGTGCAAAATAATCCGGATTTTAGTGAAACCAAAAATATTAGTATCTATTCGGGAATATCTTTCCAACGAATCCGAAAAATCAAGATTTCATAGCGGGAATCAAAAGATATGTCCAGTTGAAAATTCTGAATAGTCGCTATGGAATTCAGGCCCTTAAAAATGGAAATTTTGCAAACGACCTCTGATTTCGATGAAACCAGTTCTGTTGGGTCCGCGATGTAAAGTTATTGCTAGGTTTCAATTTTCATAATTTTTCGAATCAATATGTGAGCGTGGCAAAGGAAAACGCGTTTGACCAGTTTCAGTAGATTTTAATCGACTGGAAATTGGCCATTTTTCAAACGGTCTCAGATTTCGACGATACTAGTTTTGTTAGGACTGTATCGTCAATACGAAGCTAGAAAATATTTTTATAGAATTTTTCTAGTTAGTATGTGACCCCGGTAATTTGAAATGTACGTTTAAAATTCAATAAAGTGATTTAAATGTAAATTTAACGGAAACTGATGGTAACAGCCGAATCAGCTTACGATACATATCCCATTGTGTTCGGAATGGGGGTAATTAGCTAGGGGCGACAGTCGTTGGGTGTTGTTTGGAGATCGTATGTAAAGTCAACTTAAATTGAAAATAATAATAATATATTAATATTTTATATACTTAAAGACCCCTACCCTTCTCTCACCCCCTCCTTCACCGTTCAGGAAAAAAAATATAAAATAAAAATCGCTCCTCCCCAAAATCGTGCGACGCCACCCATGCTCCGGCAAAGCGCCGCCGCCGCGCCCCTCCTCCACCTCCGGCCTGCTCCCCCACGACCACCCCCTCCGATTACCCTCTCTTCTCTCTCGCGCCTCGCCCCTTTCTTCCCCGTTGAAGGAACCCACCCTGAATCAGCCCGCTCCGTGCCCTAGCCGACCACCAAAGGTCCGTCGCGCCTCCACCTCCCCTTCAGGTCCGTACACCGTCGCCAAAACCCTAGGCCGCCAAGCCACCTTCGATGCAGCCAACTCCAACCACCGCGAGGATCGAGACCCGCCTGCGTCGGTCCCTGCTCGGACGAGCACTGCTCCAGCACCCCGGCGCAGCGCTTCCGCCTCTTCTTTGCTCGATCCGAAGTATGTGTTCCAATTTGAATTCATTCGCAGTTTTTTTATTATTATATGATGAGAAGAAAATCTGATTTTCATGTGTTAATTAGTGAAATAAAAATTAGATTTTCTTTATACTGAATAGCAAAGGAAAGTTAGGATTTTTAAAGAAGGAAAGGTCGGATTTTTAAAGAAGGAAAGTTAGGATTTTTAATCAAAGAAAGAACGGATTTTTAACTATATAAAGAAGCGATTTTTATGAAGACAACATAAAAATAAAAATAAAAACGAGATTTTTATTTATGTAGCGATATAAAGGTGTAATCTTTATATAGAAAATAGCGAAGAAAAAATTCGATTTTTCTACATTAAATAGCGAAGTAAAAATTAAATTTTTCTATATTGAATAGCGAAGTAAAAATTCGATTTTTCTATATTGAATAGCGAAGTAAAAATTCGATTTTTCTATATAGAAAATAGCGAAGTAAAAATTCGATTTTTCTATATTGAATAGCGAAGTGAAAATTCGATTTTTAAATGTATGAAGCAATTGTAAAAATATGATTTTTAAATTGAAAGTGAATAAATAAAAATGTGATTTTTATTTTAAAAACATCAATATATAAAATGTGTGATTTTTACATATGTAGAGAATACGGGCAAAGAAAGTGACAAGAGGCAAGAACGGCGAAGATTTCTGCAAAGAAGAGTCGAGGCATTGGATTAGCTAATCTGTGAGAATTTCTCACCTTTCAATTTCATTTCTATTTATATATATATACTAGGATGCAGACGGTGCTTAGTAGCACCCGACACAATCGTCCACAGACCATGGACTTGTTTGTTTGGTTGCATAAATTAGTTAGATGATTTGATTTGAATTTGGTTGTTTGTTGAATTTGATTGATGTGTGAATGGCGTGGGCCTTCACTAGACCGGGGATAAGGCTAGGCCTCGTCCCGTTTCTAGTATCGTGTCGTTATGCCGCCGAAATTTTCTAAAATATGTTAGGAAAATAAGAATAGCATTTTATTTAAAGAATGAACTGAATAGAAATTCATATGTTAAAATAAAATGTTTTATCGTTAAAAATATAATTTTTAACGTGAAGATGAATATAGTGAATGTGACTAAATAAAATATTCATTTACAAACCGGACGGTTTGTTTATGTACACCTATTTGAAGGACATTGATTGGGTTGATAAATTTCACACATCGCCCAACTGCACAAATAAAATCTGTGTTTGATTGTTTGAAACCCCACACGGGTGTTGGGATGAAATTTGAAGTTCACTCATCCTGATTGATTAAATATGTCGATCGATTGATTGACAGGCTGTTATAAGCGTTAGATATCTATATTTGATGCTTATACAGTGTAGTGCACTTTGGTTGATGGTTGATTATTTTTCCATGCTATTATATACGTATGATGTATGAAAATCCATATAATTAATATTATATGGTGATTGATTGGGCCTCATTCCAATTTAGAAAATAAAGAATATTATAAAATAAAGGTTCATGTGTTGATTGTACTCATCCGTTGAGATTAGTCATGTGTTGAACGAAATATTTTAATAATAAATTTTATATCTTTATCACTATAAAATAAAGGTTCATGTGTTGACTGTACTCATCCGTTGAGATTAGTCATGTGTTGAACGAAATATTTTAATAATAAATTTTATATCTTTATCACTATAAAATAAAGGTTCATGTGTTGACTGTACTCATCCGTTGAGATTAGTCATGTGTTGAACGAAATAATTTAACAAAAATAGTCACACGTGGACAGTACTCACTCGTTGAGATTAGTCGTGTGTTGACAAAAATAAATATTCATTTGTTGAATAGAATAAAGGAATATATGAAGCCGTGTTGATTAGATTGACGCCATTTTGACGTGATCGATATTTATATCGATTTTATTCATTTTAAAATGCATATTGAAAAACGATTTCGAAATAAATTGAATATAAAACGATTTCGAAATGAATTGAATATAAAACGATTTCGAAATGAATTGAATATAAAACGATTTCGAAATGAATCGAATAGAAAACCAATTTGAATTGAATCGAATAGAAAACCAATTTGAATTGAATCGAATAGAAAACCAATTTGAATTGAATCGAATAGAAAACCAATTTGAATTGAATCGAATAGAAAACAACTATGAAACTGAAGCGAATTGAAATGAATTCAAATTGAATTGAAATTTGAATTGAATAGAAATGAATTTTAAAACGAATTTATAAAGAAGAATTCAAGTTTGATTTGAATTGAAATGGAAGTTGAAATTGCTTTTGAAACGAATTTAAAACTATCTATATAATTCGTTTTAAATAGAAATCGACGAAGTATATATTATATATATAATATAATGGCCTGAATAGAACGCGCCGCGCCGCGGCAGTTCGCGAATTTCGACCATTGACTTCGAACGGATATTACGGGAGATCCGACCGTCGGATTCTCCTAAAACCGGAACCGTTGGGTTCGTATCGAAAAGAGCTTTCTAACGAATATTAGAAATTTGAAATCTAACGGTTGGATTTGGAGATACGTCCAAATCAAATTTGAAAAAGGTCGCTGTAAGTGCAGTTCGATGGCCATTGATGGAAATCGACTGTACGGGCCTGGATAAAATTATTATTAATAATAATAAATTGTGTAAAATCATAAGAAATGGTTTGTGAAGATTTGGGATGAAAAACTCCATATTTGAAAAGATAAAAATAGATTTTTATCGAAATGAACTAGTTTTGAACTAGAATAGTAATTTATTTATTTTTAAAATAAATAAATTGGATTTGAAATGGTTTTGAAAATAACCTGAACTTCCAATAATTGCATTAGAATGGATTTGAATCGAAATTGTTTTCGGAATATTTCGATGTTTGATTTCGTGACTATACAGATGTTGTTATGGAAATTTGAAAGATATAGATATATATATCGTTATTTCCAATACGATATTTGTTAGTCGTGGAATTTGATATTGAATATAAGCCGGTATATTTTCTATTCAGAGCCTTGTGTTTAATATCAAGTTGATTTGGGTTTGTCGTGAATGGTGTCTTCATTAACACTGTTCTTGAACCCAGTTGAGAAAAGATTAAATCTTTTCATTTAGATTTAATGAAGTGTACCAATTAAATGATATTTAATTGGAATTGAATAGATATTGATTTTTGGGTTTATCATGAACAGTGTTTTTAAATAACACTTGTTCTTTAACCCGATAATTAATGGAATGATATTTTGGGTTTACCGTGAACCGTGTTTTAAATGACACTGATTCTTTAACCCAGTCAAAGATTAAAACTAAGTGGAGTTTTAATGAATCTTTAATTAGATTGAAATAATCGAAATGGAGTATCACCAGTTTTACTCCAGGCGATAGTTAAATCTTTAATTAGATTTGAACGTGAAATGGTAATTGAATTTACCGATAACACCGTGGTGTTAGATATGAAGTATAACCAGTTTTACTCCATGGGATGAATAGGTTGGGATTGGGAAATTAAACAATGATAACTTCGGTAAGGTTCGTTAATCCCGACTAGTTGAATCAAAATTCAAAAGAAGATTAAAGAATAAATTCAAGGAATTTATCTTTGATAAAATTAATGGGAACCTCTCCCTATGAATGCGAAATTTAGAAACTAACTGTCGGTTAGCCAAGCAGAATGTTTTTCTGGATATTGATCTGATGTTGGTTTCGGCCTTCGGGGTTAATATTCGGGGAATTATTCTCTTGATTAATTTACGGTTAGTGACTGATGAATTGGAATGAGGCGTATGTTGTGTTTGTGTAACACTTATTTAAAATATACGCGAGTTATTCGGAAAGACCGGGTTTATCCCATTCTGGATAACTAATACCACGATAAGTCGAAGATGAAGACGATGGTCGAAGACCGGAGATCTTCACGTCGTTTGGATAATTACTGATGATCTTGATTGGGCTGTACACCCAAGAAGATGGAAACAGTTAGTGATCGTCCAGACGTACTTGGAGATCGATGGATATGCGGGTACTAGGTACCTCCGGTTTTGTTCAGAGCCAGAACGGACTTGTAAATGGACTGTGTGTCTGACATTGGATTTTAGTCCGTGTGATTGATCTCTATTAAATATATATCTGTTTGGCGGCGGAGAATTTATTCTCTTACTTAACGCCCTTCTCTGAGACGTACGAGCTCAGGGGTTATATATTGATGGATATCAAACGCATGGAGTGAATTGCCTGTGTGGCATACCTAAGTGGCAATTGATCAAGGCTTCTGTTGAAAAGCAAAGTCTTGTGGTTGATTGTAACGACCCAGATTTTTGAACAGTTTATTTTATATATTTAATATGGTTTTAAATATTTAATTGATGATATAAATGAATTTATTTGTTTAGAAATCGATTTACATTTTAAATGGTTTAATTTAATTTAATAGGGTTATTCCGTTTTAAACCGATTATGTTAAGTTCAAAATATCGTATCATCTTGAGAACGTTGGTCATCACGGTTGAACAGCGATTTGGGAACCACGATATCTTTTGAGTTATTTTAATAAAAGAAAAAAAAAATCAGAGCCGACCTACACATTCAAAACATCAGCCACCCTAAATTATATTTGCGCAGGCTCTTTTCTCCTCGAGCAGAAAAAATGGTCTTCCACTTTCAATATCACAGAGACACAAAATCAATGTCGTGCACCTTCTGTCTCCCTTCGCGCCCATATAAATCAAGTCGCGCCTTCATCTGTCCTTACCTCTAAATCACAGAAGCTTTTCAAAGCCATCCCAATTTCCTTTTCTCCCTTATTCAAATTAAAATCGAATTCGCTATAAAAAAAAATACTGAGGGAGATCGAACTCGAGTTCGATAGCAATTTCCGTGAGATCGAAGACGCGCAGCAGATAGGTCATCACGACTTTGAATGGAAGGGGATTCGGGTTGGAGTATTGGTGTTTGAGGGCTTGCGGATTAGGGTTCAGTGGAGTTGGTGATGTTTATGGGGATGACGATGGTAGGTAGTAGGGCGCGAAGGGAGATATGATAATCGGAGATGTTGCGTTGCTAGAAGGGGATGGTCCGATGTCTGAACAAGTGAAATGGTGCAAAGGGAGTTGGAGTCTGTCGTGAATATTGATTCGAGCAATGCGAAGTACACTAGAACCAAGATGACGAATACTTCGAAATAAACTTGGTTTGAACTAGACTGGATATTCAGCATAGTAAAAATCACGGTGAGTAAATCTCACTCACCTTTAGAATTATTTTTATTTCATTAAAAATAATTGTCTGTTGCTTGTGTGAATGTTTTATGGTTGTTTTATATATATTAGTTATTTAGGCTATATATATATATATATATTGGGTTGATTGATTGGTTGGATTCCCGCAGTCTCATTAGCGGATGCCCGTAGTTTCATAGCGGATGATTACCCTATGCGCCCCACGCTATGATTAGTGGATGACCTTCTATACCACGATATTCTGCCACGAAGCAGAATGGGTATTATTTATGTGCTAACATCTGTGGATGCAGGAAAACAGGTTGGAGGAATCCAACTGGATTCCTCAAAAATATATTATCTGTTTGTTTGTTATTTGTTTGATTCCATATATTTTTCATATATGACGTGGAAAAAAAATCAATTGATTAGAAATTGGGTGATTTGATTGTTTTAAATATCACTGGGCTTAAGTAATGATATTTAAATATATCGTGGAAGGATATTTGAGATTTAAAAAGGAAAAAATTCTATTTTTAAATAGAATTTGAATTTTAAATGGAAATAAAATATAAACTTGTTTTTGAAAAATAAAAACAAGTAGTTTCTTTTTAAACGAAGTTTATAAATAGTTCTTTTATAACGAAGTTATAAATGAAGTGAAAAGAATTATCATTTGATAATTCAGAAATAGAAATACAAGTGTGAAATTGGAATTTGAATCAAGAAATTCAAATAGAGTTAAAATGGAGTTGAATTCATTTTAAAGAAGTTTAAAGGTTTATATATAAATATAATTAAAACGAACTCGCCGCAGCGCTGCAGTTCGTAAAATAGCGATTCGAACTTCAATCGAGTATACAGGACTCAATTGGAGTCGGATCTCTTTGAAACAAGAAACGTCAGGACCGGTTTGATAATAGTTTTCTAATGAAAGAGAAAAATATGAATTTCGTCGTATAGATTTTGAGTTATGTCAAAATCAAATTTTCAGAAAAACAGCGCCAGAACTATTTAAGAACCATAACGGTTTATGTAATTTTATAAAAGGATTTTAAGAAAATAAAATCCGCATTTTTATTTAAGAAAATCCCAGGTTTTGAGAGGTGAAATATATCTGTACTCAAGTGAAGTAATGAGTTGATTTTTGAAACAGAAACCAGATTTTGATTTATTGAATAGAATTAACTAATTTGAATGGTAATTAGTTAATGGGATTTTGAATTGATATAGGACTTTGAATAAGGGAATTTGATTTGGAAATTTATATTTGAAGTCAAAAAGGGAAATAAAAATGAAATTGAAACGAAATTTGGTTATGAGCAAGTTAAATATTTTGTTTGAAAATGTTATGTTCAACAAAAAAAGTGAAATAGGCAAAATGACTAATTAAAGAATAAATGGGCGAAACTGAATTCAAACGATTAGATGGTATTGAATTGAATTGAAAACAGGTGAACATGTGTAAGCAGATTTGGAATAAAGTATATGAAGATTTTAATTTGTGTGCCCAACAAAAAGGTACATGTTTAATTCATATATGAGGTTTTATGCGCCGTATCGGCAAGCCGCTTGGCTTTTTCTTTTTCTTTTTATTAGAAGGACCGGGGAAGCTATTTGAAATTTCCCGATGCTCCCGATACAGGGGAGGTTATGGCGAATTTTTCCGGGAATTTAAGGAGTTAGAATATTTTTAAGAAATTTGACAATTAGAAATCTATATATCGATATATATAGAATTCGATAAGGAAACGAAATCAAAAATAGCGTAAAGGGCCAATATGGTTATTGAAATATTTGGATAACAAATATTGATAGAGAAAAATGGAAAAGAGATTTAATTAATGAAATATTAATTAAAGAGCCCAGTGATTTGTTTGATATGTTGGATGAACACTTGTTTTTATTCGATAGTTAAATCACAGACTATCGAAGTTTTGACCATCGTTGTCAATATGGAGAGACCGGTTGGATTATTATCCGAAGAACCACTCCGTATCGGCATAAGCATTGCGAACCAAGTATGCTGAATATATTGAAGACGGAGTAAAGTGCAAGGACTCTTTCTATTAAATAGAAATGGTGCCTTCGGTTTCGTTCAATCCCAGAACGAACGTAAATGGACGAATGTCTGACAGAGTATTTCCAATGATCAAATGGGTTGGTCTGTATGAATATATAAGGTTGCAACGGATTTATCCCTTAGCATAATATCCAGAATATTTGTGCAAAGCAACTAGTGATTAACGGATCTGACAATGTGGCATTCAAAGTGATTGTGCTATCAATGAATGGTAAGTATTCGTAGCCTCAGGCCTCAACAACCGGGAAAGGACAAAAATCGGGCAGGCAGCATGGCTATGTGGGTCGCACCCATTAGGATGTATAATCACCTATCTAGAGGTTCATTTAATTTCTTATTCTATTCGATGCTGTCCCAGTCGGGAGACGGTTGCTGATCCCAACCGTTGGTGATATACATTCGATACACTCAAGCGAAATGAGTGGTCGGTCATGTGTGGGCCGGGTTACAAGATGTTCTTGTTGAACCCAGTGTATTCCTCTCTAGAGATACACTAGCGGAAGGTGGTTCCATACCTTGTCATGTTGGAAATCCAATCTCCAATAAGCGCCATGCGGTTTTTGATTTTATAATATATATGTGGAGCGTGAGATGCAAGCGTTCAGCTATTTGGTTATTTACTTGATGTAGACATTATTATAATATCACTGGATTTTCGTATCAAAGTGTTTTGGGTTATAGTAAGGTAAAAACCGTCCGTGTTTATGTGTGGGCTGGTCTTACTATTATCTTTTCTTTTGAAAGGATTTTTAAAGTTAAACAAGTGGTTGGAGTTTACTCACACCAGTCCCATGACTGACCCAGAGTTTATTTTGTTTTGTTTTCCCTAAACTCTTGGGTGCCCAAATTTGTACGGGCAGTCAAGTAGTCGGGATTTCACAGATTTATTTGAAGGAGCTGGAAGCAGGAGGCTTCACCGGTTAGCTATAGGCTATCATATATTCCGCTGTGGACCTTGTTTGTATCTGGAAACAGATGTTTATAACTGTTCCAGAAATGACTGTTGTGCTCTGATGATGGTATATATATATAAAGTTACTGATTTGTATTTCAAAAGTTATGTTATATAATATATTTTATTCGTTCCGCTGTGAGTTGTGATCTTCGTTTTTCTTCTATTCTAATATTTCTTTCTTCCTATTTCTCATCTTCTAACTTCTTTCTATTAATGGTTCGTATTTCTGTGTTATTTGGGTGGGACGTGTGGTGTATTTAGTCAACTCAGATAGCTCAGATTTGCGGGTCGTTTCAGTTGGTATCAGAGCTTAGGTTGAGCAAATACCTAGGCTTGTGTGGCATGTACTCATTAGAGATAGGGTCAGTAGTACCCTAGAATGAGTTGAGCATATATATACGAGAGAGCGTATTTGTAAATTGATATAAAGATTGTTTTATATTGTGTTGGCTTGTCTGTTGAGTAGTTTATGAATTCTGGTCGAATCGTGGGACGCCACGAAGTCGATTGGGATTTCTAAACACTTGAACAGAAAATACGACATGATATTGTTTTTAAGTGGGTAGATGAAATAATTTTACCCAAATTTCTATTTTGATATAAAAAGAATAATTTTCTGAAATTATTATATTATATGGATGTGTTGATTGTTAGGATTATAATCAAACGAGATTATAAAATTGGAATGGTTATATATAACCAAAATAGAATTTGTATAAGAATTAAATATACAAATGAGATGAATTAAAGTTAAATTCAAACCAGAATTTGGAATTTAAAATCCTGGAAGGTTTGAAATCATTTGCGAAGTATATTAAGATAATATAGCTTTGATTTGGAAGGGTTTTTGAATAAAAATCATTTTAATGGATTTTGAATGTGGTAAAGCACTGAACTCACTTCAGTGACTGGGAAATAATTCTGATGATGATTGCAACATCATCAGTGTTCATTTTCAAGTTTCTAAGTGATAGATTGCTACCTTAGAAAATTTTTGATGGAAATTTGTTTGTAAGAAAACAAATAGTTTGGAAATATTTAAATGATTTGAATTTGAATTAGTTATAAATATATGTGATTTCAAAAAGAATTTGAAATGAAAACCCTGGGATTTAAATTTCTGGAATTGAAATTTAACTTAAGCTAGTTAAATGGATTGAAGTGAATCAATTAACTAGAATCAATTTGAATAGGTTTAATGGAATATGGATTGGATATAAATGGATTGATCATAAATCATTCAGATTAAATGAAGGTGAGCATATATGATGTGCAATAGAAATGGAAACCAAAAGTTTTGGTAGAAGTAAAATTTATAGAAATATGAAATGTTGAGTTTCAACATAACTGAATTTTGAAAAGTAATGGATTTGTACCATTTTTCCTACCTTAGCAATTTCGAGGACGAAATTATTTTAAGGGGGGAAGAATGTAACGATCCAGATTTTTAAACAGTTTATTTTATATATTTAATATGGTTTTAAATATTTAATTGATGATATAAATGAATTTATTTGTTTAGAAATCGATTTACATTTTAAATGGTTTAATTTAATTTAATAGGGTTATTCCGTTTTAAACCGATTATGTTAAGTTCAAAATATCGTATCATCTTGAGAACGTTGGTCATCACGGTTGAACAGCGATTTGGGAACCACGATATCTTTTGAGTTATTTTAATAAAAGAAAAAAAAATCAGAGCCGACCTACACATTCAAAACATCAGCCACCCTAAATTATATTTGCGCAGGCTCTTTTCTCCTCGAGCAGAAAAAATGGTCTTCCACTTTCAATATCACAGAGACACAAAATCAATGTCGTGTACCTTCTGTCTCCCTTCGCGCCCATATAAATCAAGTCGCGCCTTCATCTGTCCTTACCTCTAAATCACAGAAGCTTTTCAAAGCCATCCCAATTTCCTTTTCTCCCTTATTCAAATTAAAATCGAATTCGCTATAAAAAAAAAAGAAAAATACTGAGGGAGATCGAACTCGAGTTCGATAGCAATTTCCGTGAGATCGAAGACGCGCAGCAGATAGGTCATCACGACTTTGAATGGAAGGGGATTCGGGTTGGAGTATTGGTGTTTGTGGGCTTGCGGATTAGGGTTCAGTGGAGTTGGTGATGTTTATGGGGATGACGATGGTAGGTAGTAGGGCGCGAAGGGAGATATGATAATCGGAGATGTTGCGTTGCTAGAAGGGGATGGTCCGATGTCTGA
Source organism: Allium sativum (assembly GCA_030737875.1). Lineage (NCBI taxonomy): Eukaryota > Viridiplantae > Streptophyta > Magnoliopsida > Asparagales > Amaryllidaceae > Allium > Allium sativum. The sequence goes on along the minus strand of CM060915.1, from coordinate 614,495,850 downwards.
ACAAGTGAAATGGTGCAAAGGGAGTTGGAGTCTGTCGTGAATATTGATTCGAGCAATGCGAAGTACACTAGAACCAAGATGACGAATACTTCGAAATAAACTTGGTTTGAACTAGACTGGATATTCAGCACAGTAAAAATCACGGTGAGTAAATCTCACTCACCTTTAGAATTATTTTTATTTCATTAAAAATAATTGTCTGTTGCTTGTGTGAATGTTTTATGGTTGTTTTATATATATTAGTTATTTAGGCTATATATATATATATTGGGTTGATTGATTGGTTGGATTCCCGCAGTCTCATTAGCGGATGCCCGCAGTTTCATAGCGGATGATTACCCTATGCGCCCCACGCTATGATTAGTGGATGACCTTCTATACCACGATATTCTGCCACGAAGCAGAATGGGTATTATTTATGTGCTAACATCTGTGGATGCAGGAAAACAGGTTGGAGGAATCCAACTGGATTCCTCAAAAATATATTATCTGTTTGTTTGTTATTTGTTTGATTCCATATATTTTTCATATATGACGTGGAAAAAAATCAATTGATTAGAAATTGGGTGATTTGATTGTTTTAAATATCACTGGGCTTAAGTAATGATATTTAAATATATCGTGGAAGGATATTTGAGATTTAAAAAGGAAAAAATTCTATTTTTAAATAGAATTTGAATTTTAAATGGAAATAAAATATAAACTTGTTTTTGAAAAATAAAAACAAGTAGTTTCTTTTTAAACGAAGTTTATAAATAGTTCTTTTATAACGAAGTTATAAATGAAGTGAAAAGAATTATCATTTGATAATTCAGAAATAGAATTACAAGTGTGAAATTGGAATTTGAATCAAGAAATTCAAATAGAGTTAAAATGGAGTTGAATTCATTTTAAAGAAGTTTAAAGGTTTATATATAAATATAATTAAAACGAACTCGCCGCAGCGCTGCAGTTCGTAAAATAGCGATCCGAACTTCAATCGAGTATACAGGACTCAATTGGAGTCGGATCTCTTTGAAACAAGAAACGTCAGGACCGGTTTGATAATAGTTTTCTAATGAAAGAGAAAAATATGAATTTCGTCGTATAGATTTTGAGTTATGTCAAAATCAAATTTTCAGAAAAACAGCGCCAGAACTATTTAAGAACCATAACGGTTTATGTAATTTTATAAAAGGATTTTAAGAAAATAAAATCCGCATTTTTATTTAAGAAAATCCCAGGTTTTGAGAGGTGAAATATATCTGTACTCAAGTGAAGTAATGAGTTGATTTTTGAAACAGAAACCAGATTTTGATTTATTGAATAGAATTAACTAATTTGAATGGTAATTAGTTAATGGGATTTTGAATTGATATAGGACTTTGAATAAGGGAATTTGATTTGGAAATTTATATTTGAAGTCAAAAAGGGAAATAAAAATGAAATTGAAACGAAATTTGGTTATGAGCAAGTTAAATATTTTGTTTGAAAATGTTATGTTCAACAAAAAAAGTGAAATAGGCAAAATGACTAATTAAAGAATAAATGGGCGAAACTGAATTCAAACGATTAGATGGTATTGAATTGAATTGAAAACAGGTGAACATGTGTAAGCAGATTTGGAATAAAGTATATGAAGATTTTAATTTGTGTGCCCAACAAAAAGGTACATGTTTAATTCATATATGAGGTTTTATGCGCCGTATCGGCAAGCCGCTTGGCTTTTTCTTTTTCTTTTTATTAGAAGGACCGGGGAAGCTATTTGAAATTTCCCGATGCTCCCGATACAGGGGAGGTTATGGTGAATTTTTCCGGGAATTTAAGGAGTTAGAATATTTTTAAGAAATTTGACAATTAGAAATCTATATATCGATATATATAGAATTCGATAAGGAAACGAAATCAAAAATAGCGTAAAGGGCCAATATGGTTATTGAAATATTTGGATAACAAATATTGATAGAGAAAAATGGAAAAGAGATTTAATTAATGAAATATTAATTAAAGAGCCCAGTGATTTGTTTGATATGTTGGATGAACACTTGTTTTTATTCGATAGTTAAATCACAGACTATCGAAGTTTTGACCATCGTTGTCAATATGGAGAGACCGGTTGGATTATTATCCGAAGAACCACTCCGTATCGGCATAAGCGTTGCGAACCAAGTATGCTGAATATATTGAAGACGGAGTAAAGTGCAAGGACTCTTTCTATTAAATAGAAATGGTGCCTTCGGTTTCGTTCAATCCCAGAACGAACGTAAATGGACGAATGTCTGACAGAGTATTTCCAATGATCAAATGGGTTGGTCTGTATGAATATATATGGTTGCAACGGATTTATCCCTTAGCATAATATCCAGAATATTTGTGCAAAGCAACTAGTGATTAACGGATCTGACAATGTGGCATTCAAAGTGATTGTGCTATCAATGAATGGTAAGTATTCGTAGCCTCAGGCCTCAACAACCGGGAAAGGACAAAAATCGGGCAGGCAGCATGGCTATGTGGGTCGCACCCATTAGGATGTATAATCACCTATCTAGAGGTTCATTTAATTTCTTATTCTATTCGATGCTGTCCCAGTCGGGAGACGGTTGCTGATCCCAACCGTTGGTGATATACATTCGATACACTCAAGCGAAATGAGTGGTCGGTCATGTGTGGGCCGGGTTACAAGATGTTCTTGTTGAACCCAGTGTATTCCTCTCTAGAGATACACTAGCGGAAGGTGGTTCCATACCTTGTCATGTTGGAAATCCAATCTCCAATAAGCGCCATGCGGTTTTTGATTTTATAATATATATGTGGAGCGTGAGATGCAAGCGTTCTGCTATTTGGTTATTTACTTGATGTAGACATTATTATAATATCACTGGATTTTCGTATCAAAGTGTTTTGGGTTATAGTAAGGTAAAAACCGTCCGTGTTTATGTGTGGGCTGGTCTTACTATTATCTTTTCTTTTGAAAGGATTTTTAAAGTTAAACAAGTGGTTGGAGTTTACTCACACCAGTCCCATGACTGACCCAGAGTTTATTTTGTTTTGTTTTCCCTAAACTCTTGGGTGCCCAAATTTGTACGGGCAGTCAAGTAGTCGGGATTTCACAGATTTATTTGAAGGAGCTGGAAGCAGGAGGCTTCACCGGTTAGCTATAGGCTATCATATATTCCGCTGTGGACCTTGTTTGTATCTGGAAACAGATGTTTATAACTGTTCCAGAAATGATTGTTGTGCTCTGATGATGGTATATATATAAAGTTACTGATTTGTATTTCAAAAGTTATGTTATATAATGTATTTTATTCGTTCCGCTGTGAGTTGTGATCTTCGTTTTTCTTCTATTCTAATATTTCTTTCTTCCTATTTCTCATCTTCTAACTTCTTTCTATTAATGGTTCGTATTTCTGTGTTATTTGGGTGGGACGTGTGGTGTATTTAGTCAACTCAGATAGCTCAGATTTGCGGGTCGTTTCATTGATGATCGAAGCACGGCCTTTGTGGCGTAGCTTTGTGTAACGTTTACTTCGCGAGTTTCACACCCGGTATGAACCAGAAACGGGAGAAAGGACCTCAGGGAGGGCCTACGTTTCCTCCTAGCTAAAAGTGGCGTCAGTGGTTTTACACGCCCTGACGAGTTTGACTTATGTGGTTGTTGCTGTTGCGAGGCGCCTCGGTTAGATCGGACGATCCGGGTCCGATGGAGTCACTTGTTGGCTCGCTTACGCCCCAAAGGGCGGCGAAACGTAGTGCTCAGGCATTTTAATCCACTCCGTGTGGACCGGCCCTGTCGCTCCAAGGGTCGATGCGTTCTGATCCTGAGACTCGGGCTAGGCAGTCTCGAATCGGTTGAGGACTATCTTTTGCCTCGGTTCATAGACGGAAATCCAATTTCCAAATACGTGACATTTGCGGTTTAATTTGTAGAGCCTAGTATGGCGACATAGTGGGATGGGGCGCTTATACCATCTATGATTGATACTTATGATTTGAAGTTGTTCTATACACTATGCACTTATAATAGTATCAAATGATTTCTTTTAAACGTATCAAGCATTCTTGGCTATTATAAGGTAAAAACCCTATCCCCCGGCTTGCGTTGCATTGTGTGATAGGACCTGGGTCTTATAATAGCTTCATTTTTCTTTTATTTAGCATTGCGCTGTTTGTTTTATGCACTAGTATTCTTGGGAGGAAACCCGTTCCGTGTTATACGGCGTGGTCCCTTGATTTACCTAACTTTAAAATAAAGATTAATAACTGTTTTAGTTCTCACACCAGTCCCATGACTGACCTGGAGTTTATTGTTTTAACCTAAACTCTGGGTGCCCTTATTTTGACACGGGCAGCTAGTAGTTTTGGTTTTTGCAGATTTATATTCACAGGATCCTGGTTTACAGTTGGAATGATATCCGGAAAGCTTTGTATCCGTATATCTACTTCTAGTTGTGTATTGTGTTATTTTCCGCTGCTATGTATTTAAATGTAATTTAAATCTCTGATATTTCTGTGTAATATTCATTTATACTCTGTATATTCTTATATTCTGGTGCATTGTTGTAATATACAATGAAATGTTCTTCCGTCTGCGTTCTGATTTGTCGTGTTCTCAAACGATAGGGCGTTTCGAACAGTCTGGGTCGGTTTAGCGACTGGTTCGGACCGAGCGAAATTCCTTCTCGTCACAGGGGGGCTCGATATCATTTCTCTATCGCTGGTTTGTGAACAGCAAGTTTAGGGGTGGGTTCAAGTTTTGGACTTTTGGAGGCCAGTGCATCGAGTTGTAGGGGTCGACGCGGTAAGTCCACTGGCTGGAGCTCCGATGAAGTGGTGAAGCAACGTTGAGGTGTTAGGTCGAAGTCAACTATCGTGCCAGGAAATGGGTAGGAATCGGATTTCTCTTTGGTTAGGAGAGCTTAACGAAGTGATTCTTGGGTGGTATGGAGTTGCGCGAGGAGTTGTTTAGGGGATTTTATGACAAAGGAGTTCGATTGTTTTCACCATGGCATGGTCCGTGAGCCTGGGAGCTGCGCTGTGAAGGGTATGTCGACAGTAGTATGATAGTCATGGGAGGATGGGAAATATGAAAAAGAGAAGTATAGTGTGTTCAATTTGGAAATCAATGGAGAGGTAATGGAGGACTGGATGGAAAAAGTGAGTTCGACATCTCATTGGAAAGCAGTGTATTAATCTGGAAAGAAGAATGATGAGCGACTGTTTGAACGTGAGTAATGGGATATTCAGATTTTAAATAATTACAAACTTATGTTTATATTCCTGTAGTATGATTGTCAATAAGTCCTTCCTTTCAGATGGCCACTTTCTATATTCCTCGTAAAACATGGTGTACCTTCACCATTTATAAGTGGTAGATTATAAGCCTTATTCAGTGATCACAACAAATGCAATAACAAAAATAGTATCCAAAAGTATAAAAAGTAAACATAATCTCGTTTTCCAGTTCAAGATTAAAAGAAATAATTAAAGGAGTTAGAGTACTATAGCTATCCTTAAAGTAGAAGTTCAAATACCACTGGCTCGGTAATTGAATGTATGAATGGATTAACTGTTACCATCTGCTACTATGAGTGCACGGTTCATTAGGTGATTAGTGATTTAAGAATTTTTTAAGATTTTAATTAATTATAAATTTATAGTTAAGAATTATTGAATATATATATATATATATAAACTGGTAAAATTTACAACCTCGTCATATGTTATCAGAATCGAGCGAAACAAGATCCGTCAGGATCGTATGGACGAGCGCGACACAATGGAACTGATTCGGAGTGAATTGAAGCTCGTTACAATTTGTAGTGAAATAAATTGTCTGATCTAAATCAACGCGATCAATGTGAGTAAATCTCACTAACTCTGCACAGTTATATTTTTATAACGTATTAGAACTGATAAATAATGGTTGATTGCCGTGTGTTGACTGTTTGTTGAATTGTTGATTTATTGGTTGAAATTATAGATAACGATATATGTATAAACCATTATTCAAATACTGATTTTGTTTATCATAATATTTCTTATTGAAATGAAATCGATGTTATTTATATTGTTTAACATCTGTGGATGCAGGGAAACAGGTTGGAGGGATCCAACTGTGTTCCTCAATATTTATAATACTGTTTGTTTTCATATATTGTGATATATGATGTGATATAAAAATTGTGATTGATTATGATGACACTGGTCTATTTAATTGGTATTTTAAATAACATAAGAAATACTGAAATGTAAAAAGGGAAATTTCAAAGTGTATTTTGAAAATGAAATATTTATTTGGAAAATAAATATAATTATAAATGAAATATTTATTTGGAAAATAAATATCATTATAAAAGGAATATTTATTTGGAAAATAAACAGAATTATAAAAGGAATATTTATCTGGAAAACAAATAGAATTATAAAAGGAATATTTATTTGGAAAATAAATATAATTATAAAAGGAATATTTATTTAAAAAATGCAATATTTATTTCGGAAATAAATAGAATTATAAAAGGAATTTTTATTTGGAAAGTAAATAGAATTATAAAAGGGAATATTTGGAAAATGAATAGAATTTTACATTGGGAAGGTTTAGAATCGTACTTCGCACATGGTGTACCATGATATTGATTTAAAGTAAATATTTAATAGAAGTCTGTTTTAGCAGATAAATTGAGGAGAATAATTTATAAAAGATGGTTATAAATTAAGGAAATATTTGTCATTTGATAAATTGAATATATAAAATTGAATTTATATAGAGAAGTAAAAAATCGGTTTTAATACCGATAATTGAAATGGAATGTGAACGTATTAGTTATAAAGGAAATTTGCAATGATATTATAAATGTTGGAAATGAAATAAGATTTGTATGAATAATTCTGCAAATAAAATATAAATAGAATTTGGGTTTAAGATATTGTTTTTAAATACGAAATCAAACTGTTTGGATTATATAAAGAAATATTATTCACATTCTATGTGAAAAAAATAGAATAAAGTAAATATTTTGCAAATATAATGTTATAAAGGAATTTAGGGTTTGAATTAGGAATTTAAATGGAATAACTGAAATTAGAAACTGACTGGAAATTAGTTGAGTTGAATGGCTTTCTGGGTATTGATCTGATGTTGGTTTCGGCCTTCGGGGTTTATACTTGGGAAGTTGTTCTCTTACTAGTTTACAGTTAGAGACTGATAGTGTAACGACCCAGGAATTTTCGGCCCTGAAAATCGACCTAATTACCTTTACCGTAACTCATGCCGACCTTCCATACACTGGAACGTTATTAGAAAGAAATTAAAGGGTGAGAGAAGAAAGAAAGAAATAGTAGAATAGAAGAAGAAGAAACAACACAACACAGAGTCTCACATTGCAGCGGAAAAAAATATAATACAGAAATAAATCTTTATTGAGAACTTTAAAAATACTTACAATATCAGAGTACATCACACAACGGGACAGTTATAATAACCTGTTCCCATATACAACACACAGCGGAATAGTAGCTATATAATATCATACGTCTGAACATCTCCAGCTCATCTCTGGACTTCACAGCATTTGATAACATGAACCTGTACACCCTGGGCTAACCCGAGCATTTACAAAACACCGGATCAGCCTGGTGAACTAGAGTGAGATAAACACACTAAGTTTAAGGGTATCACACAACCTGATTTTTTTAAAGTTAAAATTTTTCAAAGAAAAGGATAATCGTAAAACCAAATCCACACATAAATACAGATAGTTTTTACCTTACGATAACCCAAAACATTTTTTAAACCAATATCTTATCTGATATTATAATAATGTCTAAATACAAGTAAATAGAATCTAGTAGAATGCTTGCATCTCACGCTCCACATATATAGTATACAATCAAAACCACGGGCGCTTACTGGAGATTGGATTCCGACTATGACAAGGTATGGCATCACCTGTCGATAGTGTATCTCTAGAGGCGAATACACTGGGTTCAACAAAAACGTCTTGCAACCCGGCCCTCACATGACCGACCACTCATTTCGCTTGAGCGTATCGAATGTATATCACCAACGGTTGGGTGCGACCCACTGTTTCTCAAAAACGGACAACATCGAAATAGATTAAAGAATGAAATGGATTTTTTCTAAATAGGTGATTATACACCCTAATGGGAGCGACCCACATAGTCATGCTGCCTGCCCGATCTCTGTCATTTTCCGGTTGATGAGGCTTGAGGTTCAGATTAACTTTTGAACATTGGTCACCATTCACTTTGAATGTTACATCGTCAAATCCACTAGATATCGCTAATTGACGTCCACAAAAATACTCTAGTTGGGAGCTAACCAAGTATGGCATGTTTGAAGAAATCAACGTACGCGATTCTTTTGGAAATACTCTTTCAGACATCCATCCATACAAGTCGTCCAGGAATATAATGAACCGAAGACACTCTCCTACTGCATCTCATATAGGAATCACCCCAGGGATCAGTAGCGAGCAGTCCTTGCAACCCGTAGATTCCAACCACGACAGAACCACGGCTTATCTTTGGGAGCTAACCAAAGATTATTAGTGGTTCTTCCATTTAAAGAAGATCCACGGTCTTTAATGCTCCATCTCAATCATCTCTTGATATTTCCATGTATTCGTTGGTCGGAATGGTTTTCGAATATAATTTCGATCCCGGTCTTTCCGTACCAACAATCGTATTGGACATATTTGATAGTCAGTGATTTAACTATCAAAATAAATAGTGTTTCAATCATGAAAATCCAGTGAGTTCAGTGGTTCAGTATTCAACACTACTTGGCCTTTTAATTTAAAACAGATGTAAATTTAAAACTCTTAAATCTTTCGATATGATAAATATAGTTTCCTCGCTTCTTATTTAACATAAGATTTTCTTTAAACCCATTCATTGCTTAGGATAATCCTTTATCATATTTAGTTTTCTATTTCCACTTTCAAAACATTTACCACATTATCATATAATATTGGGAAATCAATTCAGCTTATTACTCATACCATAACTTTACGAAACATCTTCGTTTATTACTTGACAACGATAACAAATGCTTATTAATA